>CM053790.1:772493645-773188645 GCA_028749045.1 Cupressus sempervirens | reverse complement strand
TCTCTACTAGATGGAACATTCTCCAATATACTAACCTGAATGCTTATCCTAGGACCATCTCAGATCATTTTATGCTTCTATTCTCCTTGACACAAAGTCAAACCATATGGTGGCCTTTCAAATATGAGATTATGTGGAACTTGCATAGTGATTTTAGAGACTATATTCCTCACTAGTGGAAGGTATGACCATTTTCTGAATTGCCCAAAAACTTGAGAGAATCCATAAGCATGTTAAGGTGTGGTGCAAATCATCATTTGGGAGTTTAGCCAAAGAAAATAAGGATATGGAAAAGAAGTTGGTTGACCTCCAAAATCAAATCACACAAAGTGGAGCCCAGGTGGTGCAATAGTAGGCAGAGAGGGAGTGCTAACACAAATGGAACTCCCTCCTTAATAAGGAGGAAGTCTTTTGGAAACATAGATCTAGGGTCCAATGGCTAGAGGAGGGAGACAAAAACATGATGTTCTTCCATAGATTGGCCTCAAGGATAAAAATGAAAAACACTATAAACTTGTTAGAGGATGATAATAATGAGGAGGTAACTGATTTGGACCAAATAGAAGAAATAGTCACCACCTATTTCCAAGGAATGCATAATCTCCCATTGGCCTAGAGTAATAGTAACTTACAGAGTGAAACCCTACAAAATTTCCAACATGTGATTGATGACCAGATGAATGAGGGGATCATGTGTAAGGTCAAAGAGGAAGAAGTAAAAGTGGTTGTTTTCAAGATGAATCAGTACAAAGTCCCTAGCTTGGAAAGGTTCCCCCTTGGCTTCCTCCAAATTTTTTGGGACATTGTTAAGTATGATGTTGTTCATGTTGTTGGGGACTTTTTTAGAATGGGGAAGCTACTAAAGGAACTCAATCAAACCTTCATTTTTCTCATTCCTAAGATTGAGGACCCCCGAAGGATGGAAGACTTCAAACCCATCAGCATTTGTAATACTATCTACAAGATCTTTGCTAAAGTTATGGTGAATTGCCTTAAGCCCCTCCTGGAAAAATTCATTAGTCCTTATCATAATCACTTTATGCATGGAAGGTAGATTCTTGATGTGATCATAACTACCCATGAGGTGATACACTCGATGGAAAAATCTAAAAACCTAGGCATGGCTCTTAAAATTGATAATTCCAAAGCCTATGATAAGGTTAGGCGTGACTTTTTATTTTCCATTCTTCCCAAATTTGGCTTTAATGAGAGGTTCCTAAGAATTATTAAGAATGTTGTGACTTATATTACCTTCTTGGTGATTTTTAATGGTGCCCCAGGTAACTTCTTCTCTTCCTCTCAAGGTCTTCATCAAGGTGACCTCCTATCCCCTTATCTCTTTATTGTTGCAGTGGAAGTTTTAAGAAGAAATCTTGTGTCTTTATCTAACTCTAGTAGAATTAAGGGCATCAAGCCTACTTCTCGGTGCCTCCTCCAAGTCCTATAGTAGTTTGTGGATGATACTTTTTTGTTTGGCATCTCCTCCATCCTTGAAGCCAAAGAGTGGAAAGACACCCTGAATATGTATGCTCTTGTTTATGGCCAATGCATTAACTACCACAAAAGTAAAGTTTATATTTTAACCACTTGTGCTAGTTTGCAGAAAAAGGTTACTGGTATCCTTGGATGCTAGGAGGTAACCCTCCCTGATACCTATCTTGGTCTACCACTCACTATTAAGGAGATCCCAAACCATTTCTTGAATGGTCTTATGGAACGTATGAAAAGAAAGCGAAAAGGCAAGAATGAGCCTGCTTAGCTACGAGAAATTTTGCAAGCCTAAGGCTCGAGGAGGATTGAATCTAAGAAGAATTGGGCAATTGAATAAGGCTCTATTAACCAAAATTGGCTGGATGTTGGTGAATTTCCAAGGTAGCTGGTGTAACATCATAATGGCCAAATACTTTTGGGGATTTTCTTCTCACCAATTTATAGGGGCACAAGCTCTGACTCAGGACTTCATCACCCTTGAACAATAATGGATCACATTCCAAAATCTCTAGCCAAGTGAGTTAAGTTTAGCTCAAGAAATGTAGGATCTCTTGCACACCTACATGATTCCCCTCATCTTGGTTGAAGATTCCTTTGTGTGGAAACTCACACCCTTAGGGGAGTTTATTGTTTAGTCTTCTTATCTTAGTGGGCTGGTAGGGGAAGGAGCATAGGCCGATTGGCAAAAAGTGTGGCACCCTTGAATACTACCTAAAATAAACTTCTTTTGGTGGTCAACTCTGCATGGGTTGATCCTTACTATTGATAACCTCCAATTATGTGGTTACCAACTTGTCAACTATTGCATTTTATGTCTCAAAGATGTTGAATCCATTCTGCACCTACTCATCCACTATCCCTTTTCCATGGATGTCTAGAGGGAGGTTCTTTCTTTGTGGGGAATCAATTGGTGTATGGATAATGAGTTGAAGCATTTTTCCTACTAGGAGGGCCTAACTACCCACCCTTATCTCAAAAAATTTTGGTCGATTCTACAACATTATGTCTCATGGAAAATATGGAAGGAGAGGAACAATAGAATTTTTAGGGAGCAAGCCACAACTAGCCTAGGGGTAGCTGAGCAAGTACTCAAGAAACTAAGAGAATGCAACAGGATCTGGTGATAGAACCATCCCCACCCCCCATCCCCCAAGTGAATCTAATAGGTACTAGGCTTTGGCCTGGGACATGGGACCGATGGTGGCATAGTTTGACAATTCATCTAGGCAAGAAAGGAGATAGTTTGGCACCCCCTCAATTCCTGGATAAAGTTAAATTTTGATGGGTCAGCCATGATAGGAAGAACCACTATGGGGGGTATCCTCTAGAACAACATGGGAAAGTTGATGGCTGCATATTCTGGCAATTGTGGTGAAGTTTCTAATAATAAAGTAGAGGTAATTTCTCTTCTCTAGGGTCTAAGAATGGTGACAACTTAGGGTGTCACTAAGTTGGTCATAGAGGGGGACTCTATGCTTATCATCAAAGTCACTAAGTGAGAGGGAAAATGGAATTGGTCGATTAAAACCATTATCAATGGAATACTAAGGATGATGGACGATTATCAAGATATATGTGTGGCACATATATATCAGGAAGGAAACATCATGGTGGATGACCTTGCCAAAGCTAGCCACGGTGTCTAGCAGTTAGTAGAATGGGATGACACTAGTTTATTGCCATCATCAACCCAAATGATGCTGAAAAGAGAGTGTACCATCAATAATGACAAATAAAATATCAAATTAGGTGGTAGGTCTCTTTTTCTAGAGCTAAGAATGTGATGCTCAGTAAAGGGTATTTTTGACATGTTTGGATGTTAATTAACATTTATGTTTTGACTACCACGAACATTGATGACTATAGTAAAAGGACACAAAGGGGGGATTTGGTGAGATTTAAAGATTTTCATTCATAAGTATCATAAAGATAGGTTGATTAATTCCCATAATTGGCACAACTAGCAACGATTGTTTGCGAATGGAAATGATCTACCCACTATTGGAAATGATTGAAAAAGCTCAAGAATGAAGAGTGATGGAATTGGTAAAGAATGTTCTCAATCATTGTTTTTTCATTGATGTCAAACTTGCTACTTGCAGGAATGACAATTGTTTTAGTGATCCAAATACTATCAATTGGTTGATTGACAAGGAAGAGGCAATCAATAGATATAACTAAAGTACCTAGAGAAAGGTTGAAGTTATGATGTTGTAATGAAGTACAAGGATCAGCTAATCCATTGATGAAATAGTGTATTGATGACATATTCTAAGACACAGAGAATGGACACACTAAAACATATCAAAGATGTAAGGGTTTAGCTAAGTTATTTGTAAAGCCTAAGTAAGTTCATTAAAGAGAGAGAGAGCTAAGAAAGCTAGTTAGTGTCGAATAGATTCTCAGTTGAAGCCTAGAAAGTTCACCTTTAGAGTGTGTCGAGTGATCTTCAAGTGTTGAGTAAATATCAAGTGTCGAGCAAGAAATAGGTGTTGAGTGAAGATACAGGTGCCGAGCAGGATACAAGTGCTAAGTAACACAAAAGAAGCCAAGCATCAGTAAACAATTAATGTTGAGTTGCTGCATTATTTTGAAAATTGAAGATTCGCCAGATATGAGCCAACATGGTAGTTATCAAGAATTTTGTAAATCAAATAGAAGATAAGAGTGATGAGCTGGTGGCACAGAACACCATGTAAAACATTTTTTTGGCAAATAAAATTGGACTCTACACGAAGTTTCTAGATGAAGAAGAGATATGGAGTAGATACCTTGTATCCTACCTAATCTATTGAAACCCTAAAGTTGGAGAGGGAGAATCGAGTAGGAAAGGTATTCCAAATTTCTATTTAAGGATTCATAAGGTCACAAAACAAGTGGGTGGTCAAGCATGAAAGCATGAAGTGTTGAAGAAGGTGCTAAGGAGAAAGAGAGCACAGATACTCTATTTTGTTAGATGACCACATATATGATAGCATTAGTATGATGAGAAAAAAGACTCAAGGAGATGAAGCTTGAGATGACAAGTTGTTAGAGCTGAAGTGATTAAAGCCAAGCAATACATTGAACTGAAGTGTGATCTAAAATCTGCAAGATATGTGTGAGTTGTATCATATCAAAATTCATTATTGTTACTCTCTAGCAATTTTAACAATTAGTATAAATCCTATGGAATTAGGTTGGTTTAATAGCCATGTTATAAAACCTTTAACAGGGTGACATTCCAAGTGAATGTTCCAAAGTCCTTTGACCAGGCCCATTCCTAATTGTATGGTGAAATCCTCTAACAAGGTCACATTTAAAAGTGTTGTATGATTTTAACAAGGTAGGCTCTTAATAGGGCATCACTTTAGAAGAGTGAGAATTAAGTAGCATGTTACTGGTGGTTTTTCCCAAATTGGGTTTCCACATAAATCACTGTGTCATGTGTTGATTTTGCATGTTTTATTTCTACATGTTGATTTGTTGTAACTTGCTAAGATGATTGATTTAAGCTTGGATGGATGAATAGTTTAATGGGCTCACTATAATTAGCAAAAAAGTATTATTAGGGCATTTAGACCTTGGATAACTAATTCACCCCCCCGCCCTCTGAGTTATTCTAAATAATTCTAACAATTGGTATCAGAGCTTAGCTGCTAACTTAGTTTAAAGGGGCTAGAAGCAGAAAAGATCAAAATGCCTAAGAGAGAACTTTCCAAGTAAACAAAGACAACTTTGTTGCATGGCAAAGTTTGATGAAGCTACATCTTGGATCCATAGGAGATTATACTAAAAATTCAATTGTTACTGAACATGTTGATCCAACTGGTACTCTTACTGTAGAAGATTTGAAAAACAAACATGAACACAATCAGACAATACTGGAGATTGCTTTTGCACTCAACTACATTGAATTCAATGATATCAAAGGATGTGACACTGCATTCAAAATGTTGAAATCCCTATCAGACATTTATGGAGGAGAATTGAATGTCCAAAGAGCAAAAAGAGAAATCCTTAGAGGAAAGTTTGATGATATGAAAATGGAGGAAAGTGAGAATGCTGCTCAGTATGCCACTAGAGTAAAGGAAGTGGTAAGTGCAATAAGATGTTTGAGTGGTCAACTGGATAAAGATACTATTAATAGTAAGTTCTTAAGAACCTTTCTCCCTATCTATGCTATTAGAGTATCAGCAATACAAGAGCTAAGATGTGTACTAGGAAACAATCTAAGTTTTGAAGGTATAGTGGGTAGACTCACTGCATTTGAGTTATCTAACTTTGACAACTATAGACCTAAGAACGTTGAATCTGCTTTCAAGGCCAAGCTATCACTGAAAGATGTTGAACAGGTGAAATCAAAGAAAGGAAGAAAAATGAAATATGTATCTAGTGAAAGTAGCACTGATGAGGAAGATGTGGAATGATTGGAAGCATTGCTAGCTAGAAGATTTCACAGAGGCAAAGGAAAATTCAAAGGTAAGATGCCTATCATTCATTTCAATTGCAATGAAGTAGGACATATTTATGCAAAGTGTACATAGAAAAGGAATACAAGGAAGGCAACAAGTACAAATATAGAAGAGAAGATGATAAGAAAGATTACAAAGACAAAGGCAATAAGTGCTATATTGTTGAAGAGGATTCTGATGATAATGATGATGAAGTTGTTTATGTGGCCATGAAGGACCAATCTGATGAAGAAGAACCTATAGCATTGGTAACATGTATAAACAAGAATGACAGATGGATCATAGATAGTGGATGCTCTCATCACATGACAGGAGAAAAAAGTAAGTTTGTTAACTTTACTCAATATGATGGAAATAGTGTTAGATTTGGTAATGATGCACCATGTCAAATCAAAGGAAAAGGTTCCATTAAGCTTATAGAGCAAATTTCATGTGATAATGCATACTATGTTGAAGGACTAAACTATAATTTGCTAAGTGTCTCACAGTTAGGCAATGTAGGGTGCAAAGTAGAATTTGGAAACAAAACTGCAAAAATCTATGATACTGATGGTAAATTGATAGGAAAAGGAGATCAAATAAGAAGTGATATGTTTTATCTTGATATGGAAAATGCTTCTTGGTTTGTTGCAAAATTTGATGATGAATGGTTATGGCATAGAAGGCTATGTCATGTCAACTTTGATAATTTGGTCAATATCAGTAAAATGAAGAAAGTCAGAGGTTTACCCAAATTGAAGAAGCATGACAATATCATGTGCAAACAATGTTAGCTAGGAAAGATGACAAAGTCAAGTTTCAAAAGTAAAAACTATACATCTAAAGAAGTACTTGAGTTAGTCCATACTGACTTATGTTGTCCAATAGAAGTACAAAGCTACAAAGGAGATAAATATATAATGTTGTTTGTTGATGACTATTCCAGGATGATGACTTTTATGTTCTTAAAGCAAAAATCTGATGCTTTTCAAATGTTTAAGTTGTATGTGGCTAGAGTTGAAAAGGAAATAGGAAAGAGTTTGAAATGCCTGAGATCAGACAGAGGTGGTGAATTCACATCAAATGAATTCAAGATATTTTGTAATGAAAAAGGAATCAAGAGACAAACATTTGCTCCTAGAACTCCCCACAGAATGGAATTGCTGAAAGAAGAAATAGATCTGTAATTGACTATGCCAGAACATTAATGATGGAAAAGACTGTTGCTCTAAAATACTAGAGAGAAGTTGTAAGTGTGGTTGTTCATACATTGAACCAAGTACAAGTCAAGAAAGGTACTAGTGCAACACCTTTTGAATTATGGTATGGTCACTCACCTAATGTAAAACATTTCAAAGTATTTGGTTGAAAATGTTTTATCCTTAAAGATGTTAGAAATGGAAATTTTGATGCAAAAAGTGATGAAGGCATATTTCTTGGTTACTCCACAAGAAGTAAAGCATATAAGTGTTTGAATACTAACACTAACAAAATTGTGAAAAGTGCAAATGTAAACTTTGATGAGCATATAGAAGTCCAAGTTGAAGAACTAAAGAGAATGGAAGAATATAGAACCTTTGTGTATTCTTATGAAGGAATGTCTATTGATGAGGATGTTGTCAATCAAATTGGGATTGAACAACAAGTTTCAATTTTAGCCAAGTCACAACCAGTGAATGTCGAGCTACATTCAGAAGCCTAGTTGTAGAATGAAGGAAATACACATTCTAGCTCTAAAGCTAGTACACATGAAAGAGATGAAGAACAACCTAATAACAAAGTGCATAGTGACCCTAAATCTGAAAGATCAAACATGGAAACAAGGACAGAACTAAGATTATCCAAATATGTTAAAAGACATCACCCTGTTGAACAGATAATTGGTGACAAAGATGCAAGACCAATGACAAGGAATAGACTAAGAAATGAATCATGTCTGATCAGAAAATTTGAACCTAAGATAGTATATGGTGCATTACAAGATGATGACTGGTATAAAACTATGAAAGAAGAGATTGATCAAATAAAGAAGAACAAAACCTAGAGTTTGGTTCCCAGGCTAGTTGACAAGAATGTGATTGGCACCAAGTGGGTATTCAGAAACAAGCTAGATGAGAATGGTGAGATTACTAGAAACAAAGCTAGACTAGTATGTAAGGGTTATGCTCAAGAAAAGGATTAGACTATGGGGAAACATTTTCCCATGTTGCTAGAATGGAAGGAGTAAGAACTTTACTTGCATATGTTGCATATAAAGATTTTAAAGTCTATCAAATGGATGTAAAGTCTGCTTTTCTGAATGATATATTAGAAGAGGAAGTCTATATTGAACAACCAGAGGGATTTTTTGATGAGAACAACAAGGATATAGTTTGTAAACTACATAAAACACTCTATGGTCTGAAACAAGCACCTAGAGCATGGTATGAGAGACTTCACAAGTATCTAGTACAAATAGGATTTGAAAGAACTGATGATAACAATAACATGTACATCAAATCAGAAGAAGGTAAGGATATTATTGTATCTAAAATCTTTGTGGATAACATAGTTTTTGGAGGTAAGGAAGTGCTTTGCAAAATTTTTGTTGACAAAATGAAACATGAGTTTGAGATGTCTATGTTTAGAGAGATCAAATTTTTTGTTGGATTGCAAGTACATCAACTAAAACATGGTATATTTGTGACACAATCAAAGTACATCAAAGAGATACTTAAAATGTTTGGATTGAAGGAATCCAAACCAGTCAGCACACCAATGGCAATAGGACATAAGCTATCCAAAAATGATGTATCAACTCAAGTCAATCAAACAATGTACAGATCCATGATTGGAAAACTACAATATGTTGTACATAGTAGACTAGACATAGCATTAGTAGTTGGAATAGTAGCTAGATTCTCTGCTAATCCCAAAGAAAATCATCTCATAGCAGTAAAAAGAATAATGAGGTATCTCAAAGGAATTGATAACTTTGGTCTCTATTACAAAAAGAATGAGAAGTTTGAGCTCAATGCATATACAGATGTAGATTGGGGAGGGAACATTGATGATAGAAAAAGCACAAGTGGAGGTGCATTATTTTTAGGTAAAAGGCTAGTTACTTGGACTAGCAAGAAACAAACATGCACATCTCAGTCCATTGTAGAATTAGAATATGTGGCAGCAGCAGTCAATTGCACAAACATTGTGTGGCTCACACATCTATTGAAAGGAATGAAAGAAGAGGTAACCAAACCTGTGATATTATTGTGATAATACAAGTGCTATAAACATATCCAAGAATCTAGTGATGCATGCAAAACCAAACATATTGCAATCAAGTATCACTATGTCGGAGAATTGGTAGAAGACAAACAAGTGAAGATGGAGTACATTCACCCAAAAAAAAAAACTGCAGATATCTTCACCAAACCATATCCCAAAGATGCTTATGAATATCTTAGAGGCAAGTTGGGGGTAATGCCCCTAACTCAAGTAGTTTAAAGCAAAAAAGATGCTTCCATGTATCAACAAGAGTAGATCATTGAAATATTAGAAGAATGATGTAGAAAATGACAGCAGGAGCAGAAACTCCAAATCAGTACAAGCATGGTGACAAAGGGAGAAAACATGAGATGCAAAGCTTATATTTTGCATGTTAAAGATGCTACATCTTTGGCATTTATGTCAAAGAGGGAGATATATGCAAAAAATTGATCAATGCAAAGTAAGAAGGAAATATATATGAAAGAGGGAGAAGCAAATCAGTAGTAAGGATACTACAGTCAAGAGGGAGAAATAGAAAGTAGCAGAAAATGTATATAATTTTTGTGGTAACTAAGTTAATCAAATGACCAGTTTGGTTTGCCATCAATGCCAAAGAGGGAGATTTTTGGAAATGATTGAAAAAGCTCAAGAATGAAGAGTGATGGAACTAGAAAATAATGTTCTCAATCATTGTTTTGTCATTGATGTCAAACTTGCTACTTGTAGGAATGACAATTGTTTTAGTGATCCAAATACTATCAATTGGTTGATTGACAAGGAGGAGGCAATCAATAAGATGTAACTAAAGTACCTAGAGAAAGGTTGAAGTTATGATGTTGTAATGAAGTACAAGGATCAGCTAATCCATTGATGACATATTCTAAGACATAGAGAATGGACACACTAAGACATATCAAAGATGTAAGGGTTTAGCTAAGTTATTTGTAAAGCCTAACTAAGTTCATTAAAGAGAGAAAGTCGAGCAAGCTAGTTAGTGCTGAACAGATTCTCAGTTGAATTTGAGCAAGTTCACCTTTAGAGTGTGCTAAGTGATCTTCAAGTGCTGAGTAAATATCAAGTGTCGAGCAAGAAACAGGTGCCGAGCAAGAAACAAGTGCCAAGCAAGAAATAGTTGTTGAGTGAAGATACAAGTGCTAAGTAAGATACAAGTGCCGAGTAACATAGAAGAAGTTGAGCATCAGTAAACCAATAATGTCAAGTTGCTGCATTATTTTGAAAATCGAAGATTTTCCAAATCTGAGCTGACATGGTAGTTATCTAGAATTCTATGAATCAAATAGAAGATAAGAGTGATAAGCTAGTGGCACTAAACACCATGTCAAACATTTTTTTGGCTAATACAACTGGACTCTAGATGAAGTTTCTAGATGAAGAAGAGATATCGGGTAGATACATTGTATCCTACCTAATCTATTGAAACCCTAAAGTTGGAGAGGGAGAATTGAGCAGGAAAGGTATTCCAGATTTCTATTTAAGGAGTCATAAGGTCATGAAACAAGTGGGTTGTCAAGCATGAAAGCATGAAGTGTTGAAGAAGGTGCTAAAGAGAAAGAGAGTACAGATACTCTGTTTCATTAGATGACCACAGATATGATTGCATTGGTATAATGAGCAAGAAGAATCAAGGAGATGAAGCTTGAGATGACAAGTTGTCAGAGCTGAAGTGATTAAAGCCAAGAAAAGGATTGAACTGAAGTGTGATCTAAAATCTACAAGATATGTTGTGAGTTGTATCAGATCAAAAGTCATTATTGTTACTCTCTAGCAATTGTAACAGTTAGTATAAATCCTATGGACTTAGGTTGGTTTAATAGCCATGTTATAAATCCTTTAACAGGGTGACATTCCAAGTGAATGTTCCAAAGTCCTTTGACTAGGCCCATTCCTAACAGTATGGTGAAATCCTCTAACAAGGTCACATTTAACAGTGTGTTGTAAACTTTTAATAGGGCATCACTTTAGAAGAGTGAGAATTAAGTAGCATGTTACTAGTGGTTTTTCCCAAATTGGATTTCCACGTAAATCACTATGTCATGTGTTGATCTTGCATGTTTTTTTTTTGCATGTTGATTTTCTGTAACTTGCTAAGATGAATGATTTAAGTTTGGATGGATGAATAGTTTAATGGGCTCACAATATTTAGTGAAAAAGTATTATTAGGGCATTTGGACCTTGGATAACTGATTAACCTTCCCCCAGTTATTCTAAAGAATTCTAACACATGTACTATTTTAGGAGATTTTTGGTTTTTTGGGAAATATTGTAGAGTCATGATGACTATGTAATGCCTTTTCATTTTCTCCATTGTGGCTTGGAATTTTATATTTTGCAACTCCAAAACCTGGTGCAAGGCTATGTCATCAGTGGAGTTGGTTGTGGACCTGCGCGATGATATGGGCACTAGCGATCATATTGAACCAGTGGGCATGGAGGAGTGTTTCAGCAACAATGAAGCAGTGAAGGTCTACTTGTAGGAGGGGTCCTTTTACCTTATATGGAGGGCATGGTTAAACACGATGAGGTCATTTCAATGTAGTTATATCAAACTTGGAAGGATAGAAAAGTTGCATTTAATGGCATGAGTTTTGAGATTTCTAAAGAGATCATTGTGAGGGCTGGGGATATTTTGCTAGATAGCAAGAAATGGCAGAGGCAAGCTAAGGTCAACGAGGAGGCCAGTTTGCAAAAATTCTTTAAATCCAAGGAGGAACCAATGAGATTGCATGGGTTGGCCTCCCTAAGCCTTGGGATACCATTTTCTACACAATTATCAGATACATTACCTTGGAGGACCATTGTCAAGTACTATATTATTATCATTTTCCTATCCTGAATCATTTCAAAAACCTTGACCTTAGCTCCTTTCCATTTTTGTTACTACATTCATTTGAGGATAGTATTTTTAAGGCTAGAAGGAAACATGAGGGAAAATCCTTCTACCTTAACTACTAGGGCCTTATAAATAAATTTTTCATCCAGTGGTTAGCTCAAAATCCCCCTCTCCTCCTCAACCCCTAATCTTTATCACCCCTCAAACCTCCCTAGACCCTAGCCCTAGCTCTACTCTTAAGAGGCCCAAGAAAGGTCATGTCACTGAGGTCAAAATTAACCTTGAGGTTAAAGTTAGCATTATTGATTAAGACTCAGATTTCAAGAAGGGAGAGTAGTGTGCTAGGAGAACTAGCAAGCATCTCCAAATGGAGAAATTCAAGACCCCCCTGAAGTACGAATCCAGTTCTAGCTCCTCTAATAGTGAGGAGAAACTTGCTAAAAAGAAAAGACACCACCAAAACATCAAACCTAGCCCCAGCTCTATCAGCCCTTCCCATGTCTCTGATACCCTAGAAGCTACCCTAGCTCATAGTGGGGGGGAAAACATCACTTCTCCCAGGAAGGCTAACCCTAAGGTTACTGAGAATAAAGGAAAACATAGTCACAACAATATGTGGTTGGAGAGGCTTGAGATGGCTATGAGGGACTTGGTGGATAACCATACCACTAGTATGTCATAGATTTGAAACCTTGGTGGAATTCACCACCAAGGTTATGCACTTTGCGGCCACAACCCTCTACTTCCTACAGGATAACAAAGAGGAATAGGAACTAGGGAAGATTGTTGAGACAACTCGATCCATTTATGGGTTCTTGGCAAAGGATTGGTTGAAAACCATCATGGACAAACTAGTGAAAGTGAAGGAGGATGTGATGGAGGAAGCTTCTAAGGAGAAGAAGAATGGTAACCAAGAGAAGGAAGAGGTCATCTAGCCTAGGTTCTATTTTTATTTTATTTCTATTTATGATTATATCTCTGAACTTTACACCCCACAGGGATTTTTGGACTATGTCAATTAAGTGGACCAATAGAAGCGATGTCTTAGATTATGGTAAAAACAAGTTTTGAAGGGGCCCTGAAACCCTTTAACAAAACAAGAAAGATAAAGCATTAAAGTCTACCAGGTTTTGCAAGGACCTAAAATCTACAGAAAAAGCATCAAAATCAAGTTTTATAAGGACCTGAAACCACAAGAAGTATCCAATAAAAACACCTAGGTTTTATAAGGACCTGGAACCTAATTTAAAGACCAAAAAACAACCAAAAATTGAGACCAAAAACAAAAACCAAATACCGCTACCAACAAAAAAGACCAATAGCAAAAACAAAAAACTAGAAATCAGAACCCAGAGAAAGCTACTACTGCAACTCTTTAATCATTTTGACAACCTGTTTTCCAATCTCTGTAGTAGTTGAATGGAGTCAACAATCAAAACACCAGTAGCCTCCTAAGCCCGCATCCTAGAACTCTACCTGGTTCTCTTTCTTGGACCCCCTGGTCAAATAATCTCTTCATTTGTATGTTTTCCAAGACTAGCAGTAGTAGTGCAGATACTGGAAGTCACCTATTCCATTTTATCACCGCTTTCCTGATAAAGCATCCAGAGGTTTTTTTCATAATCCTTAAGATTGTTTGGGATATTTCGCACCTACACTTCCAACTGGTTAATTTTGGCATGGTCAATATCCTGGTTTTGTTGCACAATATCCATTTTCTTTATTAGGCTCATTATTTTATTATAAACCTAAGAATCAACTTGAAGCATGGAATTAGCTTTGAGCTTAGCAAAATGAAAAAAGGAAAGCATAGTTTCCCTCTGTGGAGACTCATTGTTGTCCTATTTCATAATCTCTCTGGTAGGTGAAGTAGTCTTATCTATTTGTTCCTCCTCCCTAGTACCTATAGGGTTCTCATTCTTGTCATGTTCCACAATCTCTCTAGTAGGTGAAGTAGTCATAGCAATCTGATCCTCCTCCCTCATAGTAATAGGGTCCTCATTAGCCTTTTCCATCTCCTCTTCACTAGCACCAGTGTCACTCTGATTACCCTCATCACTAGTATTACCCTGATTTGTGTTTTCTTCACTATTTTCTTCTTCATCCTCTTTCCCACATTTTCCTTTGCTCTCCAGGTAACCTTCCAGGTTGGAACTAAAGTCTCCAACATCTATGTTTTCCTCTTCCTCTAGGGTTTCATCCTCTTTACTTTCAGCGTTCTCAAACTCAGTGTCCTCTTCCACTTTGTGCTTTTGAGAATGCAAGGTTTTATGTTTGATAATCCTCTTTTTGCCCTTAACATTCTCATCATTCTTCTTTTTTTTAGAGTGAGAATCAGTGGTAGAACCCTTATTTTTATCAATTGAAAGAGTGGAAACAATGGACTTGTTTTTACAGTAACCCTCAATGAGGAGAATCAACCTTTCATGTAATATAGGATGTGACTCCTTCTTCCTATGAGCATGTAGACTTTGAAGCAAAGAGAATCGCAGATAGAAAGGAAAAGAAAGTCTATCCTTATATTTGAAGTGATTGAGGAAGACAAAATGAAATTTATGTACTCTTTTATTTCTACCATCTAGAATGAAATACTCATGGGTACAGGAGAGCACATCCTGCCAAATTTCCTTTATCTAGTCCACATCGTAGAAATCTCCATTTTTTTCTAGATTTTTTTCGTCAGCATCCATCTTAGGAAATTTTTTGAAAGCAGCATTAGAAATGTTGGTTTATATATTGAACTTAATACCTTCCATGGGTAAACCCATAATCTCAGCAATGAAATCCTCTATCAACTTCATAGTAACACCATGTAGAGAGACCCTGTCCTTAGTCCAGTTTTTAAAAAAGACCGTGGTGACATGCGGTTTGAAATCGTGAAGACGTTCCAAATAACTAGTCACCTTTCTCTTCTGCAATATCTTCCAGACATCTTTCCTAGCCTTCCAGTCATTGCAAATCTTGGGTTCTTTTTTACATGGCTCACCTCCCATTTTTAGAGAATTACAAAGAAAGGCTAAAACCAAGAGCATTCGAAAACAGAAAGAAAACAAGATAAACAAATACTAGATTTCCATCACATCATATAAAACTCTCTTTAGAGATGATATGTGCAAAGCTCACATTGTACTCACATAAATGTACTTTCTCAGGGAAGAAACACTGACAACCATAGGCCCACTACCAAAAGTCATTAAATTGCTAATCTTGGAAAATCTTTTCCACCTTCGCATGAGTTGCATCACAATTAATAAGAGCTTTTAGATCAACGTGCTTCTTTAGTTCATTGGTCCATGTCATCCTATATCCAATAGAAGTGATGTTTTTAAATGTTGTTGGTTTATTATTCATATTCTTATGCATAGTAGTTTAAGGACTATGGTTAATGACATTTTGACTCTTAAAGTTTTATGGTTTTTGATGTTTAAAGTTGGTATAGGATAGACTTCTAGGAGGTAACCTTTGGCTAATTCTTAGTCTTATTTGTACTTTGGGGTCAGCCCCCAGTCTTTTTGGCTGCTATCAACTACTTCAAAAAAAACTAATAGTTTAACTAGACTTAACAAATCATTAAAACTAACATCCACTTTACAAATAAATGTGTAATATTTATTTAATTTTTGAAATTAATAAATAATTTTAAAAATTCAATTTTTTTAAAATAGATGTAATAAATAATAATAAGAAGAAGCTTATTTAATATAAATGTGAAAAATCAAATTATATTTTTATAAAATACAAATAAACATGTAATTAATATTTGTTGAATTATAAAGGAGAAAACTAGATACTAGGGGGGTGAATCAGAATCTATAACTTTTCACACTTTTCTTAGGTTCATCCACATCCAATAATAATTCATGTACAAAAAACTATAAATATAAACTTTGTTGTAACATGTGAAATAGTTCAATGACATGCATAAAAGTAATAACACATAACACAATATTTGTTACCTAGAAACCTCCAAGGTGAAGGTAAAACTAGGGCGGGGATGACATCCACAAATCTTTTCTACTATAGTAATAAAGTTAACTAGTTAAGGTTACAATGTTTGACCATAATATATGATCTACTCTCTGAGTAGTTTGCCATGTTAAAGACTTAAGAAACTATTAGGTTTCACCTTGTTAGAGGATTTGACAATTAAAACTAAGGATTCTATTCAGAGATTTACAAAGATCTATTAAGACCACTCTCTTAAGAGATTTACCCTAATTCAAGTCTGTTAAAACTAAATCAATACCTAACTCTCAATTTTCTCTATAAGCTGATTTTGAGTCTTCTCCTTACTAACTAATCTTGTCCTCTAATATGATACTCCTATCTTTCCCTTACACTTTCACTCCTTATGAATAGGTCACTTATTCTATTAGATGATAACAAAAACCTTGAATGCCTTTTGATATTCTCCTCTCTGATCATTTCCTTCACATACATGATTGCCTCTACTCACACTTGATATAGGTTAAGATCATCATTATATAAATATTCCATGAAGAGTCTTCTATACGATTCTATGTTTCTCCTCTTCATCGTAATAATTGAACTTACACATGGGGATATGTTATCCATGCCATGTAAATGTTGTGTAACAACCTAAACAAGTATTAAATGTTCTATAACAACCTTGTTAGTGTAATTAATTATTTATTACACTTTAATTAAGTTTACTTAGGATAAATGCATTATTTTATTATTTATTAGGTTAGACACCTAGGAGTATGTGTGCTCATATGAGTTGTCTTGTTAACAACACAAGAGTTACCAACTCTATTTAAGCACATGTTGTCTACAACATAATTTTATGTGACACACCTTTGTAGGCTTATCCTTTCATCATTTCACAAAATCTTGTGCTCAATGGAGGATAATCCACTCTTGGTGGACATGTGCTTAGTTGTGAGGTTTATCATATTGCTAACTCCTAGACATTCTAGAGGCCTTTATATTCAAGCACTCCTAGTGTACTTGTACATCAACTACATCTGAGAACATTATTCATTCTCATATTGTTATTTTGATCATACATTATTTGGTCCATATTGTGCTAGTCTTGTGCTTCTTGATCTTGGCTTCATTTCACCCTAAGGAAAATTCTTCATGGTATCAGAGCTATACCAAATTCAGATCCGGAGTATCCATAGCTATTGGGAGCATCTAGATCCAAAGTGGACCTCACCATTGTGTTAGCATCAATTTAGTGAATTTTGACTATAAATTTTCCTATATTGGGCAATAGTCAAAATTGAGGAAAAAAAATTGTGCAAACTGGCACCCGATTTGCAAATTTGGTATGGTCATTTCAGATCTCTAATTTTAATTTTTGGATCTATTTATATTATCTCAATATCTACAAAAAAATGAAATATTTGGATCTGCAAATTTTTCATTTTGTTCAAAAAAAATTTAGACCATCAGGCCTATAGAGGCGAACTTTTTGCAGGCACCAGGTGATCAAATCCCGACACCTGTAGATTTTCACAATAGAATATTCTCTAATTTTGGTATATTCTACTATATTTCCATCAACCACATCCAACTAGTTGCCAACATACATTCACCATCAAATAGCCCCCATTACATGGTGGTTTCAAGACCCACCGACGACCTTAAGCCAATTCTAAATCCAACGGCTTTTTAACTTTCTAGCACCTTGGTTTCAAGAACTAGGTGCATGTGGGACTAAAACTCCCAAACACGTTAGAACAGTCACTGTCAGTGTTAACACCCTCCCATCAAAGTTTAAATTTCTTGGTACCACTGCTCTAAACTTTGGCACCGATGATGACCTTTGGTGCTACTACCTTTTGCTTCCGACTGCCCATGGTGCCATGTTGCCCAACATAGTTAGTGGTAACTAAGCACCTACCAGATGTACCTACACTCTGCCACAACAACAACCCCCTTTGCAATTTGTGGTGATTCAGCCACCTGCACATGTCAGTAGACATGTGGATCTATCACATAGTCGCCATGTAGCTCATTTGTATTGTGTACATGACTCAGCCTATGTAGAGTAGCTCAATCACAGTGATGATCATTTGGCTTTGCCTTGTAAATGACTAAGTGATTGAAACTAATAGCCAACAATAGTTAGAGATACCAAAAATCTTCCCCTTTAACATTATTGGAAAAAAGTACTTTGTCATATCAATACAAAAATGAGCTCTCCCCATAAGTCTTATGACTTGTGAAAAATGAATATAAAAATTCATTATAGCCTTTACTCATTACTTGTACATTCAATACTCCTTATATATACATTTCCATGTATACATTTCCTCCTTGTTTTTGAACACTTGATGTCACTGCTACTAGGGTTAAAAGAGTTGAAGTAATCCATGTGTTTCAATAAATTCCTTGTGAACTCTAGTAATCATGGCCAGTGCATGATTCCATATGATTTTTGTTGCCTCCAAAATTTGATTCTTCATTTGTAGTTTTGTAGCTAAATCAATCAAAATTTTAGCCACTGATAAATTATGATCATCTTGGATAAGATCCTAGGCTATTTTTAGTTCTCTCTACATGACCTCCAAATGAGGTATCATCATTTCCTAAATTGAGATCAATTTGGATCTCATGGTTCTATCATCTTCCTGAAGCTCAACCATTTTCCTTTGAGCATTCAGTAGGATTATGTAATGATCAGTGATAGAACCTACTAACTCTAAGATAACACTAATAGATGCCTTCATCTCAGCCTTGGTCTTATCTACCTATGCTTGTATAGTACCTGTAAATCTTGGCACATCTAACAAAACTGTGTACACTTGTTGTACCCTCTATATAAAATTCATCATTACTTGTGCTTTCTCCTATAACATCACTTTTTTCTCAGCTATGGTTATGTATACTTTGTCCATAACCTTGGTCTCAACTCTTTTTGCTAACGAATCCATTAACTTGTCATTAGATTCAAAAATTTTAGCATTTACTCAATCAATGATATGTAAAAGTTGATCAGTGATAGATTACTCCTTATCTACATTCTATATATCAAAAACATTAACATAAATATGATTTACATCGTAGTGTTTGTTGCTTCTTTATATCTCTCCCTAGCTCTTCTTGTCTCTTTTTTTTCTTCAAAATTTCTTGTAGCAAGAGGTTTTCCTACAAGTTGAGATTTGCTAGATCAAATTGTAGCATTTCAATATTTTCATCCAGACTAACTTCAATATCTAGTGAAATTTCCTTTTTTTCTTTTCTCTTCCTATTTGGTGTAGGGGTGATGATGCTTAGCACTACCTTAGAATTAGGTGAGGGGTAATCACCACTTGGTCTTTCTTTTGCATCAGTGCTCGAGATAGCAAAAAAATTTAGTTCATTCTTATTCAATTCTTTTTTTTCCTCAATTCGAGGTGCTGAAATGGTATTATCATTTTTATTAGCTTCTCTATCTTGACAATCTTCTTCTTCATTCGTGAGCATTGAGTACTCATCTTCTTGAGTGTCAGGGGTGTCAGCATGTATAAAAGACATGTTGTCTTGTAGACTTGGCACACCTACGATTTCTCCACTACTTTGTTCATCATTAACATTTAGATTTTCTACCCCTTTTGTTGTAAGCCCAAAAATGCTCTACTATAGAAATTCACTTTGTTGTCACATAACTTCCTCTTTATATTTTAATATCAAGAAAAATTATTATATAGGAACAAATTTTCTCCTATGTTGTTTCAAAAATGTGTCCTTTTTCTCTTGTGATAGATCAGGCATAACTCTAACAAGTGTGTTAGCTCTTATCTAATTTTCTACTACCTCTTCTTGCTACCATTTTTGTTCTAATCTATCATATAGATCTTTGGGTATATTTTTCTCAATTGTCCTAGGAGATAATTTTTTTTTTTGCATTCATTTCTACCATAGCTTCCTCAACTTTATCTCTATCATCATTATCTAATGTATCATATCTCATATATATGAAACTAGATAATCCTATAGATCTTCTTAAGATGTCACATACCTCTTCAATGGTTTTGATATGCCTGATAGGTGGTCCTTTGACCATTCTTCTTCTCTTGGTTTTAAGTTCACTTGACTTGGTAGTCTCTACTACTTTTTGTGTCAGAGACTACTTAGTAATAGTAACTACCCTGGTCCTTGGCTTATTTGGTGGTGGAGGTGTCACTTCCTTCTTCTCTTCTATTCTTTTGGACTTCTTTCTCAAAGGCATAAAAACAACTAGGGCTTCACCCTTGTCAACTTCTTCTTTTTCATCTTCCCCATCACCACTTCCTTGTTCTTCGTCTTCACCAAGATCTCAAATTAATAGCAATGGTTCTTTTCCCTTGCCTAGGGTGCTCAATTTTACTTATAGGTCTTCAATCATCTTCCTTCTTTTCTTTTCTTTGGAAGCTATCTTTATGTTCATTGTTATCCTTGCCTTTGCTTCTTCATATCTTCCAAATGGTTCTTCCTCAGCATCTATTTCTTCTTTTAATAATGCATCAATGTTTTCACTTACATCATCACTCTCTATTTCATATCCAAAACATTTTGGCCATGCCTTCCTTGGCTTTACAGCTTGCACAAATGTGTTTTCTGTGTCAACAAGAAAAAAAATGTCACTATAGTATTTTGTGACCAATTCCTCTGGAATTCTCATTCTCCTTTTCATTTTCAACTTGAACTCATCAAAATATCTATTCATTATATTATCATAATTGTCTCCCAATCGAGTAATTAACTCATTGATTTTCCTTGTAACTCATTTTTCTTGATCCCATATAAAATTTCCTATACCAAGAAAATACTTTTGAGTATAAAAGAATGTATAAACGATTAGGGAACCAAATTTACACATTGAATTCTTTGCCTTTTTGCTAGTTATAACATTTGCAGTTCAACAAAATCATACTCATGATCTTTCATTACAATCTTCCATGCTTGTTCGACAACCATACATGACACACTATTCAATTTTCTCGATTGATAGATTTTGTGAGCAATGAATTTCACTGAAAATTCTATAAGTGGACCAAAAGTATTTGCAATAGATAGACCTCATTCATTCCATTCGGCTCCTATATTAGCCTCAAATTTTTCTTGGCTCAAACATCTCATGGATTTCTTCCTATCTAGGCTTGGATAACATGTAACCCTGTGTATCATTTCCTTTGTGATTTCAACTAGTTTGTCCTGTATCTAGTACTTCATATCATGAATTCTGCTCAAGATAACTTTGATCCATTCCACTCTGAAATTTCTTTAAAATTCTAGGGCTTGAGTTAACCCTTTCTTCTCAATAATTTTAAACTCGTCCTTCAAGGTTCCTTCATCACACAACTTCTCATAAGATTCTCTCATTTCATTGTCTCCTACTTCTCCAATTTTGCACATGTAACAACTTCTAACATTGTGAATCATGATGACTTTAGGTAGTATCGAGGATAACACACCCATTCAATCTCCTTTAATAGAAATTTATGGAATGGCACAAAATTTAGGTGGACGATAGACATCACTCTTCACCAGTTGAATTTTACTAACCTTTTGACTCATTCTAGTGGTCAATGAACTTTTCATGATCGTAGATATAGGGTTTGATGTTCTTCTCTGGATATTTGACACTTGTTCACACTTTTACTTGCTCAAACTTGTTTATCAAATTTTTCTTTAAAATATCTGTTGGTTGCTTGAAATTTCTTAATTGCTTGATTTCTTAGTCGTTCAAAGCTCTTTGAAAATTTGGATGCAAGGTATGAAATAATGTATTCAAAATCTATTGTATACCTCATCTTTTGACTAATTAGGTTTGTCATTAATGTTGCGTACATCATCAAGTGGAAGTTAGCTAGCACAATAGCTTAGTCTTATCATAATCTTCGATCTCTATTGGAGTGCTCAGTCAACAAAGGCATTTTTACTAATACTCAATAACCTTTCACAAACTTTTGTTCTCTTGCATTTTGTATATGTAGTTATGAACTTTTGTACATATTTATGTAAGGAACTAATGTATCATATATCATTTAAGAATACAGTTCCACACATACATATTTTTCTCAATTAGAGATGACATGATCACCTTCTCCATGGTATTGGTTGACCCTAGCTCCATTAGCTCCACTATTCCATCTTGAGTTTTCTTTTTCCATTTCTGATTCATTTCATTTCTCACTTTCTTAATGTCTACTTTGTATTTTCCTTTGTCCTTTTTCTAATTTCCTGAATGTACTTTGTTCTACGATTTTTTCTTTGATTTCCAAACTTGTGACATTTGGAACATGTATTGTTAGATGTATGATTTTTATTTTACTTTTTGTCTAGTACGGTTTTTCTTTTGATCTGTATTCAAATGCTCTATGCCCATACTTTTTACAGTTGTAACAATATACTTCAAATATAGGTGTAGTAGGTGTTTTCCTTAGTCTTGACCTACATTCATGTATTTGATGTCATTGTTTTTTGTAGTAAGAATAGTAACCAATAAAATTAGGTTTAGATTTTTTTATACCATGTTTTCTTCAACAAATATTTGCAGTATGACCAATTTTTCCATAATGATAGCATATTGGTTTATCTTTTGGCTTTGCATTTCTCATTTCTCCATTCCTAGATGATTCTACTTTCTCAATGCATGAATGACTTGATCCATTAGAAAAGCTTGATGACTTCATAAGTTCTTCAAAATATTTCATTGTTTCCTTTGGTTTGTTGAATTTCTCCATTGATTCTTTCTTGTTCTTTAGTTCATTCTTAAGTATCTCATAATGAGATTTTAGGTTGGCAATATCTACATGCTTGTGATTCAGTATCTAATTTGCAGTCATTAGTTGATTCATCATGTCCATTTTTGTATTTGCGAGTTTTTGCACATCTGATATCTTTTCTTCAAGTTTGGTAGTCATTACCCTTTTGTCTTCTTCTTCCATAGTCATGTCTTCTTCAACTTTCTTTCTCTATTCAGTCACTTCACATAGTCTTACTAATTGGATTTCATATTCTCTTTTCAGTGCCCTTATCTCTTCACTGAGAAGTTTTTTCTTTTCAAGTAGTTCAGCAAATGCTTTGTCATTAAGATTGATTGGTTTAGATAGTCCTTTAGTCTCAACTTCTTCGTAAGAGAATTGATTTATCTGGATGAAAATTTCCTCTCTCCGTTTGAGGGAATCCTTCAGATCTTGTCTTTCCTTATCAAGTTTTTGCAGTGTGAGTTTGATGTCAATCACCTAATTGTCAATAGTCTTGTCCAATTTATAATCATCCATCTTCAAAGACCTAATCTCCAAGCTCTATGCTTCTTTTAGAGAACCAATGCTCTGATACCAATTGTTGATTTATGGAGAAGTAAAATTATACTGAGAGGGGGGTTGAATTAGAAGAAATAACTTTTAAAACTTTTATCAAATTCATCCATATCCAACGATAAATTGGGTATGCAAACCTATAAATGTAAACTTTTTTGTAACATGTGAGACAGTTCAATAACATGCATGAAAGTAATAACACATAACACAATATTTGTTACCTATAAACCCTCCAAGGTGAAGGTAAAACTAGGGTGGGGATGACACCCACAAATCTTCACTACTGTAGTAATAAAGTTAACTAGTTAAGGTTACAATGTTTGACCATAATATATGATCTACTCTATGAGGAGTCTATCCTATTAAAGACTTAAGAAACTATTAGGTTTCACAATCTTAGCAAATTTGACACTTACAACTAAGTAATGAATCTGTTAGGAGATTTACAAAGATCTATTAAGACCATTTGGTTAAGAGATTTACCCTGATTCAAGTCTATTAAAACTGACTCAGAACCTGAATCTTGGTTTTCTCTGTAAGCTAATTTTGAGTCTTCTCCTTACTAACCGATCCTCTCCTTTGATTTGATACTCTTTTCTTTCCTTTCCAATTTCACTTCTTATGAATAGGTCACTTATTCTATTAGATGATAACAAAACCTTTGAATAACTTCTAATATTTTCCTCTCTGATCTTTTCCTTCATGCACACGATTGCCTCTACACACACTTGATCTAGGTTAAGATCATCGCTATATAAAGATTCCATGAAGAGTCTTCTAGATGATTCTATGTATTTCCTCTTCATCATAATAGTTGAAATTACATATGGGGATATGTTATCCATGCCATTTAAATTTTCTATAACAACCTCAACAAGTATTAAATGTTCTATAACAACCTCCTCAAAACTTAAATAAACCTTCCAAGTTGGTTTAATAATCATTTTTCCTAAAACTTTATTCCATTCTTGACTTTTATGTAAGCTCTAGATTGCTCGATCTCTACGATTATTGGTGCTTAGCATTTTTTTTCCTTGGCCTTTACTAACTCTCTAATGCTTGACATATATTGTGCTCGACACATACTATATTACTTGGTACTTACATACTTGGAATTTTGCTTGGTCATTGATAACTTGCTTGGTCGGTGAATGAGCTCGATCCATATAGAAAATTTCTATGTGACCATATACTTACTTGGCTTGTATACAATTGCTTGGTACATACTATCTTATGTACATGACTCAGCCTATGTAGAGTAGCTTGGTCGTAGGGATGACCATCTAACTCTGCCTTGTAAATGACCAAGTGATTGATGCTAATAGACAAAAATAGTTAGAGATACTAACAATGTTTTCACATGCCTTTGATGTCTCAATTCATAAAAGCATAATATACTTAGTTTTCTATCTTTAGTATATTTCTTTTCACATGCATGTATGAGTTTAGTTACAACATGCTTTCCTCTCAATTAATCTTGTGTTTTCCCTATAAATTTTTCAATCAAATTATTTTAGATATAAGAAGAATAATTATCTTTATTTAGAAAATTCATGATAATCACATGTTTCTATTGGAAAATTTAAACCCAAATTGTTCACTTTTTTGTTTTCTTCCAATTTTCTATAATTGAATTTCTTCTATATTAGAAAAGTTTTTAAAACAATACAGTCATAATAATTTTCTAGATTTTTCTATAGTTTTTCCTCAATCAAGTTTTATCGATCGATAAATTTTCCTTTTAAAAATATATAACATAATTATTTATCCAAAAACTAATATAATAAATTAATAAGCATTATGCAAGCACCTAAGAAGACACAAATTAGACATGTCTATTCAAATGAAATATACTATTATGGGTTTCAAAGGCTGCCTCATGTTGATGCTAACAATTTGGCAACATGCTAAAACCCTTACTAAACTGACACCCTTCAAAGCTTCCAAAATTATTTTTTTCTCAAAATCCCAAAAATTGCTCCCCAAAAAACTTATGTGTGAAATAATGACCCAAAATCCTATAATATAGAACCTTAACTCCATTTAGGGATTTTGTTTCTAAAATCCCTTAAATATAATTATTTTTTTGAATTAATCTATTTGTGCATACTTAACTCACCTTTAAATTAAATTATAAGAATATATTTTATTTTTCTCTTTATTATTTAATGCAAACATGTTTAAAATAATTATTTATTATTTAATCAATCAAGACAATTAGAGCACATTATTTAAATACAACTCTAATTTTAATCAGTAGTAATTAAATATTTAAATTAAAATAATATTTAATAATTAATATTTACATTCTTTTTATATAGTTTTTTAATTTAGAACTTTAAATTAACCACATGTTCAAAGAATTTCAAAGAATTAAATATCATCTTATTTTAATATTTTTCCCTTTTTAAATCAAATAATATTTAATGATTAATGCAAAGATCACAAATAAGCATTCTACCAAGAAAATCACAAAGTCAAACCACATGAGATGTATAAGGAAAACCAACCATACTGAAAATCAAACAACGTACATATAGAAAGACACAAGAGTTAGAAAAGGGTAAACAGTAAGATGTTGAAAATGATTGAGTAAGATTGATAAAGAGAGAGATTCATATACATGTTGCAATCATTGTTTTGTAATTGATGTCAAACCTGTTAAACTTATTATTTGTTGGTAAGACAATTTCTTATAAGATTCAAGTACTATCACTTAGTTGATTGATGAAGAGGATTTGATCAATAAGAGGTAACAACAACAACTAGAGGAAAGGTTGAGTTATGCTTATGTAATGAAGTGGTAACATGATGCATTGATTATCTACTTAAGGTTACAAATGTTGGCTACACTAAGAAAGTTTAAAAGAACATGAGATATAAAATTTGTCTGCTAAGCTTGACCAAGTGGATAGTAGGTGCCGAGAAAAGTTAGTGCAAGTCGAGCAACAAATCAGTTGGAGCCAAGTAAATGCAAATTCTAGTGGATGTCGAGCAATTTAGTTGATGCCGAGTAAATTTTAGTAGGTGTCAAGCACCAATAAACTTTAGTTGATGCCAAGTGATTTCATACAGGTTTCTGAGTAACCTAGTATGTGCCAAGCATCAGAAGATTGATAATGTCGAGCTGCTATATTATTTTAAAGATCATAGATTCGATGAATCTGAGCTAACAAGTTTATTTTCTTGGATTTTTTGAACCAAGTGAAAGATAAGGATGATGAGCTAGTGGCACAAAATTCTAGGTAAACCATTTTTAGGTAAAATTTAAAGAGGATCAAAGGAGAACTTTTTAGAAGAGATATGCAATATGGGGTAGATACATTGTATCCTACCTAACCCTAAAATGGACGATGGAGAATGAGCAACAAAGATCATAATTTCCTATAAATAGGATGGTTGGTCATGAAGCAAAGGTTTTCATATGTGAGAACCTAAGGGAGAAAGAGACATAAGGGTTTGCTTCATCAAGTGACCTAAGAGAAGAGTCTGCAATGGCATGTTAAGAAAGAAGGCTTAAGGAGACATATGCTTGAAGGGTGAACAAGTTATCAAAGTTGCAATGAGTATAAGCCAAGTAGAATGCAGGACTAACACTAAGATCTGAAATCTACAAGTATAGTTGTAAGTTTGTATCAAATCAAGCCTTACTGTTACTCTCTAGCAATTGTAATCAGTTTAGGTAAAATCCTTTGGATTAAGGTTGACCTGACAGTCATTTGTAAATCCTTTAACTGGGTGACACTCCAAGTGAGTGATCAGAAGTCCTCTAACAAGGCTCACTCCTAATAGGGTGATTGAAATCCTTTAACCAAGTCACATTTAATAGTGTGTATTGTAACTTTTAATAGGGTTCATCTTTCACATGGCATCACTTGAGAAGAGTGAAAAAGTGGTAGCAAGTTACTTGTAATTTTTCCCAAATTGGGTTTCCATGTAAATCATTGTGTTATGTGTGTTGCTAAATCTATTATGTTTCATGCCTTACATTTCTGCAAGTTGATTTGATAGTAACCTACAAGTTTTAAGTTATTGCATAATCTTATGGATGCATGCATAATGGTAAATGTTTTATGGGTTCACTAAGTTGTGAAAAGTTTTATTTGTACATCTAGACCCTTGGATAACTAATTCCCCCCCCCCAAGTTATTCTAAAGAATTCCAACAATTGGTATCAGAGCATTGGTTGCTTAAGGGGACTAGTTTGAAGGTACTAGATGTCTAAAAGAGAAGTGCCCAAGGCTTAATAGAGATAAATTTATTGCATTGAAAAGTTTGATGAAGCTACACCTTGGAGGAATTGGAGATCATGCACAAACTACCATTACTACTGAACATGTTGATCCTGCTAGAGCCCTAACTATTGAAGATTTGAAGAAGAAGAAAAAACACAACCAAGCAATGTTTGAGATCGCCTCTTCCCTAAGTTATGCCGAATTTGATGATATCAAAGACTATGACACTGCAAAGAAAATGTGGGATGCCCTAACCACTATCTATGTAGGAGACAAGAATGTTCAAAGAGACAAATCTGAGAGTCTCAGAGGTAAGTTTGATGATATGAGAATGGAAGAAGGTGAGAATATTACTCAGTATGTTGCTAGGATAAAAGAAGTTGTTAGTGCAATAAAAGGAGCCATTGGTCATATAGATGATGATACTGTGTTAAGTAAAGTCTTGAGGACACTACTGGTTGTCTATGTTATTAGAGTCACTTCTATTCAAGAACTAAGATGTATACCAGCAAACAATCTAACCCTTGAAGTTTTGGTAGGTAGGCTCACTTCTTTTGAGCTATCTAATTTTGATAATCACAAACCTGAGAGTCTTGAATCTACTTTCAAAGTTAAATTATTGTTGAAATATTTTGAAGAGCCCATCAAGGAGAAGAAGAGGAGAAAGGTAAAATATGTGTCTAGTGACAGTGACACTGATGAGGAAGATGTTGATCATCTTGAAGCATTTCTAGCAAGAAGATTTCATAGAGATAAAGGGAAGTTCAAAGGTAAGTTACCTATCATTTGTTTTAATTGTGATGAGGTTGGTCATATTGCTTCTAGATGTCCACATAAGAAGAACCATAAAGGTGATGAAAAATACAAGAGATGAAGAGATGATGACAACAAGGACTACAGAGACAAAGGAAAGAAGCCATGCTACATTGCTGAAGAGGACACTAAAGATGAATCTGATGATCATGTTGATGAAGTGGTGTATGTTGTAATGAAGGATGAATCTAATGAAGATGAGACAACTACACTTGTGACATGTGTGAACAAGAATGATAGATGGATCATTGATAGTGGGTGCTCACATCACATGAATGGAGACAAAAGTAAGTTCATTACCCTAAATTGTTATGAAGGAAATAGTGTAAGATTTGTTAACGATGCACCTTGTTTGATAAAAGGAAAAGGTTCCATCAAACTCACAAATAAGATTTCATGCGAAAATGCTTACTATGTTGAAGGACTGAACTATAACCTTTTAAGTGTGTCACAACTTAATAACTTAGGATGTAAGGTTGAGTTTGTGAATAAGACTTCTAAGATATTTGATATTGATGGTAAAATGATTGGTAAGGGTGATCAAACTAGAAGTAATCTATTCTACCTTGATATAGAGGATGCTACTTGTCTTGTTCTTAAATTTGATGATGTATGGCTATGGCACAAGAGGTTATGTCATGTTAATTTTGATAACTTGGTTAGTTTCAGTAACATGAAGAAAGTTAGAGGTTTTCTTAAATTAAAGAAACTTGATAATTCAATGTGCAAACAATGTTAGCTAGGCAAAATGACAAAGTCAAGTTTTAAGAGTAAAACTTATACCTCTAAAGAAATACTAGAGATTGTTCATATTGACTTGTGTGGACCAATAGATGTGCAAAGCTATAAAGGAGATAAGTGCATTATGCTATTTGTTGATGATTATTCTAGAATGATGATAGTTATGTTTCTAAAATAGAAATCTAATGCCTTTCAAATGTTTAAGTGGTACTTAGCAAGACTTGAGAAAGAAATAGATAAGAGTTTGAAGTGTTTGAGATTAGATAGAGGAGGAGAATTCACATCACATGAGTTTGAGATGTTATGTAATGATAGAGGAATCAAAAGATAGACATCTACACCTAGAACACCTCCACAAAATGGAATTGCTGAAAGGAGGAATAGGTCTATAATGGACTATGCTAGGACACTTATGATGGAGAAGAATATTTCTTTGAAATAATGGAGAGAAGTTGTAAGTATAGTTGTCTATACCTTGAACCATGTACAAGTCAAGAAAGGTACCCAAACAGCACCTTTTGAACTATGGTATGGATACTCACCCAATGTAAAATACTTTAAGGTATTGGAAGCAAATGTTACATTCTTAAAGATTTCAAGAATAGTAAACTTGATGCAAACAGTGAAGAAAGTGTATTCCTAGGTTACTCCACAAGAAGTAAAGCATATAAGTGTTTAAATACTAACACTAATAAAGTTGTTGAAAGTGAAAATATGAATTTTGATGAATATATAGAAGCACATGAGGCTGAACCAGTGAAGGAACTAGAACAATAAAAATCATTTGTATGCTTTTATGAAGGTATGCCTACTGAAGAAGATGTTGCAAATCAAGCTATAAATCAAAAGCAAGTTTTAGTAACTACTATGTCACATCCTGTGAATGTGGAGTTACATTTAGGAACCAAGCTACATTCAGATGTTGAGTTATAGAATGAAGTGAATGCACATTCTGACTCTGAAGTTGGTGTACATGAAAGAAATGTTGAGATACCTAAAAGAGATGCACATAGTGATTCAAAAGCTGAAAGATGGAATGAAGAAACAAGAGCAGAGCCAAGTTTGGAAAAATATGTCAAAAGACATCATCTTGTTGAACAAATCATTGGAGATAAATATGCTAGGCCAATGACAAGAAACAGATTGAGAAGTGATACATGTTTACTGAGCATGAAGGAGCCCAAATCAGTAAGAGATGCATTGGAAGATGTTGACTAGATTAAAGCCATGGAAGAAGAGACTGAAAAAATTCAAAAGAACAAAACATAGAGTCTAGTTCTTAAACCAGAAGACAAAAATGTGATTGGCACCAAGTGGGTATTTAGAAATAAGCTAGATGAAAATGGTGAAGTTACAAGGAACAAATCAAGATTAGTTTGCAAAGGATATGCACAAGAAGAAGGAATTGAATATGGAGATAAATTTTCCCTTGTTGCAAGAATGGAAGGAGTAAGAACTCTACTTGCTTATTCTACATACAAAGGTTTTAAGTTTTATCAAAAGGATGTTAAGTCTGTATTTCTAAATGGCATATTGGAAGAAGAAGTTTACATAGAATAGCCAGAAGGATTTGTTGATGTTAACAATAAAAACATGGTATGTAGACTTCACAAAGCTCTATATGGTTTAAAGCAAGCACCAAGAGCATGGTATGAGAGACTTCATAATAATCTTATAAAGATTGGATTTGAAAGGATAGATGATAACAACAATCTGTACATGAAGATAGATAAAGGCAAAGGTATATTGATATTTGAAATTTTTGTTGATGATATCATATTTGGAGGTCAACATGCTTTATGTAAAGATTTTGCAAATCAAATGAAGCAAGAATTTGAAATGTCTATGTTTGGAGAGATCAAATATTTTATGGGTTTGCAAGTATATCAGATGAAATATGGTATATACATCACTTAGTCAAAGTATGTGAAAGAGATATTAAAGACTTTTGTATTGGAGGATTCCAAACCAATAAGTACACCTATGGTAACAACACACAAGTTGTCAAAGAATGATGATTCTACTAAGGTGAATCTAATATTATACAGGTCTATGATTGGGAAGTTGCAATATGTTGTACATAGCAGACCTGACATTGCATTATCTATAGGGATAGTTGCAAGATTCTTTGCTAATCCTAGGGAGAATCACTTAATGGTTGTGAAGAGAATAATGAGATATCTGAAAGAAACATAGGAGTTTGGTCTATACTACAAGAAGAATGAGAAATTTGAATTGAGAGCCTACACTAATGATGATTGGGCTGAAACCATTGATGATAGAAAGAGCACCAATGGAGGAGCATTTTTCTTAGGCAAAAGGCTAGTTACATGGACTAGTAAGAAATAGAGTTGCACATCACAATCTACTGCTGAAGCTGAATATGTTGCTGCTGTTGTAAATTGTACAAACATTGCATGGATCAAATAGCTACTCAAAAGAATGAAGGAAGAGATCATAGAACCTATAACACGTTATTGTGATAATAGTAGTGCTATAAACATATCAAAAAATCTAGTGATGCATACAAAGACTAAGTACATTACAATCAAATATCATTATGTGAGAGAATTAGTCCAAGATAAAGAGGTGAAGATGGAATATGTTAACACAAAGGAGAAAATTGTTGATATCTTCACAAAAGCATTACCTAAGGATGCTCATGAGTATCTAAGAGGTAAACTAGGGGTGATACCCCTATCAAAGGCTATGTCAGAGACAAAAGGAGTACCCTACATCAAATAAGATGATTGTTCAAAATTACAAGTTGATGCAGAGGATCTTACTTTAGGAGCAGCCTAAAGTATTCACAGAGCTAAAACTTCTAATCAGTCACAAGAAAGGTGACAAAAGAAGAAACTATAGAAATCACAAAAGCCTATATCTGCATGTCTTAAAGATGACAAAGTTTTTGGTATATGTCTTTTGCATTGTTTTCAAAGAGGGAGAGATTTATAGATTAGAGGGAGATAATGTTGCTGATCAACAGTATTACTAAAGAGGGAGACATCCAAAGATTTTTGACAAAGACGTTAATGATATGTTGATATTGCTGATTAGAGAGGGAGAAAGTACAAGAAAGAGGGAGAAATCATGATCTACCTAGTAAGAGGGAGATACAAGTGAAGAAACTTAGAGGGAGTTATAAGAAAGAGTTTTTGTAACCTAATTAGAAGATGGAAGTTGCTGATAGAGGGAGTAATGCTGATCTAATTTTTCTTTTTGGTATTGTCTCACGATTTTAACTAAGTTAGTTTGGTTGAACAAGATTTTCATCATTTGATTGACTTGGTTGATTAGTTTGGTTTTCCATCAATGCCAAAGAGGGAGATTGTTGAAAATTATTGAGTAAGATTGATATACATGTTTCAATCATTGTTTTGTCACTAATGTCAAACCTACCAAACTTACTGTTGCTGGTAAGACAATTGCTTATAAGATTCAAGTACTATCACTTAGCTAATTGATGAAGAGGATTTGATCAATAAGAGGTAACAACAGCACATAAAGGAAAGGTTAAGTTATGCTTATGTAATGAAGTACAAGAATCGGTTAAGACAGTGGTAACATGATGCATTAATTATCTACTTAAGGTTACAAATGTTGGCTATGCTAAGAAAGTTTAGAAGAACATGAGATACAAAATTTGTCTGCTAAGCTTGACCAAGTGGATAATAGGTGTCGAGAAAAGTTAGTGCAAGCTGAGAAAAAAGTCAATTAGAGTCGAGTAAATGCAAATTCTAGTGGATGTCGAGCAAGTTAGTTGATGCCAAGTAAAGTTTAGTAGGTGCTAAGCACCAGTAAACTTTAGTTGATGCCAAGTGATTTCATAGAGATTACTAAGTAACCTAGTATGTGTCGAGCATTAGAAGATTGATAACGTCGAGATGCTACATTATTTTAAAGATCATAGATTCGATGAATCTAAGCCGAAAAGTTTATTTTCTTGGATTTTGTGAACTAGGTGAACGATAAAGATGATGAGTCGATGCCACAGAATTCTAGGTAAACTATTTTTAGGCAAATCTAAAGAGGATCAAAGGAGAACTTTCTAGAAGAGATATGGAATATGGGGTAGATACATTGTATCCTACCTAACCCTATAATGGACAATGGAGATGAGTGACAAAGATCATAATTTCCTATAAATAGGATGGTTGGTCATGAAGCAAAGGTTTTCATATGTGAGAACCTAAGGGAGAAGGAGACATAAGGGTTTGCTTCATCAAGTGACCTAAGAGAAGAGTCTACAATGGCATGTTAAGCAAGAAGTCTTAAGGAGACATATGCTTAAAGGGTGAACAAGCTATTAGAGCTACAATGAGTATAAACCAAGCAGAATGGAGGACTAACACTGAGATCTAAAATCTCCAAGTATAGTTGTAAGTTTGTATCAGATCAAGCCTTACTGTTACTCTCTAGCATTTGTAATCAATTTAGGTAAAATCCTTTGGATTAAGGTTGATCTAATAGTCATTTGTAAATCCTTTAATCAGGTGACACTCCAAGTGAGTGATCAGAAGTCCTCTAACAAGGCTCACTCCTAATAGGGTGATTGAAATCCTTTAACTAGGTTACATTTAACAATGTGTATTGTAACCTTTAGCAAAGTTGGCCTTTCACAAGGTATCACTTCAGAAGAGTGAAAAAGTGGTAGCATGTTACTAGTAGTTTTTCCCAAATTGGGTTTCGACATAAATCATTGTGTTATGTGTGTTGCTGAATCTATTATGTTTCATGCCTTACATTTTTGCAAGTTGATTTGACAGTAACCTACAAGTTTTAAGTTATTGCATAGTCTTATGGATGCATGCATAATGGTAAATGTTTTATGGGTTCACTAAGCTGTGAAAAGTTTTATTTGTACATCTAAACCTTGGATAACTAATTCACCACCCCCCCCCCCCCCCTCCCCCTCTCAATTATTCTAAAGAATTCCAACATAAGACATGAGTCCTCCTTGCAGGACAAGTGTGTAGGCTATGGCTAGAATTGAATCTGATTGTTATCTTTCCATTCTTACCATTGAGCTATTGTGATAGGGAAAACTCATCCTAAAAATTCAAGGAAATTGATGCCTAGTACTTGTAACCTACATAAAAGATGTATATGTAAATATCCATATATATCTTAGCTAAACATGCAATGGTAGGGAGTGGTATATCATGTAGATCTTGACTAGAAGGTGACTATGACACCCTCCCTTAAACACACCAAATATATTAGAAAAATATATAAAATAGACATGCATACCATACACATGTAAGTATGGGGTGAGTACCATAATAAATAACAAGTGAAATCATCCAATAATCAGAGATAACAATGCATCACTTATGAATATAAAACATTATCAAATGCTAAAGACCTATCTTATGACATCATCATGAAAGAAACCATATTTACTAACTAAGGATCATTAATTTATCATTAATGTGCAAGTAACCATAATCATCAAATAACATGTGAACTACAATCAACTAAGTGGTTATTTACTAATATATGTAATCCAAGTCATGGAATAATGTCATACAATTATGAATCAAATATCTTTGAAACTAACACATGCATGAAATCAACCTAAAAGAGTTTGGGAAATTGAATAGAAAAGCAACATAAAGGTGGAGATTATAGTGATTATTCCTAGGAATCCTTAGTTTGATTTTTAATTAATGTGGCTTTGAGACTCCTCTCTTAATGATATTATGGTTGGCTGGTGGAGAGATGATGCTCCTGCTTTTGGTACTACTATGCATTCTTTCACTAAAAAGCTTCAATATGTTAAACAGAAGCTCAAAAAATAGAATAGAGAATGTCTTGGGATCCTTCATACCATGAGAGGGAACTATTAGAGCATCTTTACGTCACTACCAGACATATTAGGGGTCTTAGTTTCTCTGCGGCTCTAGGAAAAGTTGAATCCCTTGCCTCTAGAGATATGAAGGAATGGGAGCTTCGTGAGAAATATACTAGAAACAAAATGCTAGAATTGATTAACTCTAGGATGGTGATAGGAAAACAAAAAAATTTCATAAAAAAGTGCAATCTTGTTGGAATTAGAGATATATTTCTTCTTTGGTTAACTCAGAAGGTCTCTAGTTGTCTTCCTTGCCAACTTTGTTCCAGGAGGCTACCCGACACTTTTTTTTCCCTCTTTTCTTAGGACCCTTCCCCAATAGTAAATGAAGAGACTATTATTTATTCATGTGTTCCCTCCCTTTTATGATATAAATGAATGATTTTCTCATGCAACTTCTCTCTTAAGCTGAGTTGGAGGAGGTGGTCTTTGGTATGCATAAAGGGAAAGCTCCTAGCCCTGATGATTTTCCTATTGAATTCTTCCAAGAATTTTGGGAAATTATTAATCAAGATTTGTTAGAGGTGGTAAGGGAATCTTTTTCTAGCAAGTAGATGCTCTAGGCCTTGCATTATACCTTCTTAGCTATTATTCCAAAAAAAGATGGGGCTAATCAACTGAATTTTTTTAGGCATATTGCTTTGTGTAACATGGTCTACAAAGTTATTACTAAGTTTATTGTTGAGAGTCTAAAAAGATGGCTTACTTACAATTATCTTAGAAGAAAAAGGAGGGTTTTTTGCAATGAGAAAAATTTTCGATGGGGATGTTATTGTTGCTAAAGCTATCCACTGTAAAGCTAGTTCAAGGGAGTGATCTATGTTTATTAAGTTGGATATGGCCAAATCCTATAATAGATTATAATGGAGTTCTCTAAGGAGTATTCTTCTTTCCTTTGGCTTTAATCCAAAGTTGGTAAGTTGGACAGTGAGTTGCATTACTACTACATCTTTCTCTATTCTTCTTAATGGCTAACATTCCTAGTTATTTAATGCCTCTAGAGAAATCTACTAGGGTGATCCTCTCTCCCCCTATCTCTTTATTATTATGGAAGAGGGCCTAGGAAGATTCATCAAATATTAAGTTTATCAAAATTTTGTTCATGGTCAGAATTGGGATAATGGGTTACCCTCTCTTTCTTACTTTCAATTTTTTAATGATATTGTTCATGCAAGTATTGGTTTGGTCTAGGAAGTCAAAGCTATTCGACATACTTTTGACATTTATTTGGGAGTATCAAGATAGAAAATTAATTAACATGAGTCCTCTGTATATTTTTTAATATTCCTGAACCTATTCATAGGAGGATTTCTAATAACCTATGGTTTCAGATTGGGTCTCTCCCCATGGCATATATTAATATTCCTATCACTATTTCTGGGTAGCCACATCCCTTCTGGAAAAATATTCTTAACAAGCTTTAGAAGAAGGTAAGTAATTGGAACCATAGATGGGTTTCTAATGTTGCTTAGGTTATCCTTCTTTAATCTATTTTTTAGGATCTTCCTATTTATAGGAGCATGGTTCAGGTTGTTCCTATTTACTCTCTCAAGGAGTTTGATACTCTTTCACAATAGTTTCTTTGGAGTGGTAATTTGTGTAATTCTAAATGGAGTTTAATCATATGGGAGACAATTATTTAGACTAACAAGGATGGTGGTCTTGGGTTGCACTCTACTATCTTAATTAGCTAAGATTTAGATGCTAAAAATTATTGGTGCTAGTGTTCTGGACAAAATTAACTTTGGGCCCATACAATCAGTCACAAGTGTTTCAAGGGTGTCGATCCACATTCTATTTCTTCACTTCCTTTGGAAGGTCCTGGCTCTATGGTGTGGAAAACTCTTAAGAATGGTGCTCAATTAGTCAAGAGGGGTCTTTTTTTGGATATGTAAAGGAGGCTCAAAGGTTTTGTTTTGGTGCAATACTTTTGATGGCAACCCCCCAATCTTGTCTATATACCCTCATCTTCAGATTCTATGTGATTCTTTTTTTTCTATTGGATGGGATAAGGTGGTTCATTATAAGACCATGTATCACTTAGGCCTTTTTATTGGCTATATATGGAAGGGCTCTTCAAATTGGCCACCTAGGATCTAAGAGGAGGACCACCAAGAAATCTCTAGGATTTTGGCATCTAGGGAGTATTTTTCATTGCAAGGGCCAGATGTTTTGGCTTGGGGTGGTACTTCTTTTGGTAAATACTCCAATTTTGTTGGGTACTAGGAGATTACTAGATAATTATCTAGAGATGATGTGATACCTTGGTGGAAACCTATTTGGAATAAATTTTCTTAGTCTAAAGGTAATTTCTTCATCTAGCTAGTGGCTCATAACTGGTGTCTTATGTGGGATAATCTTTGTTAACATGGATTTTAGGGCCCCTCATTCTATGTGTTGTGAAGTAAGAGAGAGGAGTCTGTCTCCCATATTTTCTTCCATTATTTCTATTCTATCCAGATTTGGCACCTTTGGTGGAATGCTTAGGGTTTTCCTTGTAGGCATGATTTCTCCTTGTCTACTTTCTGGGATTGCTTGGGGACTACCCCCACTAAAGCCTATCCTCTTTAGGCTATGTGGGTTGCTCATTCTTCATTTATTCTTTGGCATATTTGGTTGGAGAGGAACAAGAGAATATTTCAAAATGTTTGAACCAGAGCTATTCAACTCTAGTGGAAGATTTCACACTCTCTGCATGAAAAAATATAATCTAAGTGTGTGTCAGATGTGGGTATAGATCCTAATGATCTTACCATCTTCAATCACCTAAATTTTCATCTTCAAGGAGGGGTCCTTGTGGCTACTAGTCAATGGTTTCATGGTTTTTCGAGACAACATAAAATGTAGATGAAATAACAGGATGATTGTGAGGCACATTGGACTCCTCCTCCACTTGGAGTTCTAAAAGTCAACAATGATGATTTCCCTAGGGGTATCCAGGTCCTGTTGGGATTGAGGGAGTGTCTCGTTGTAGTTTTTTCAATGTCCAATTTCTTTTCTCAGTGCATAAGGGTTGTTATACTAACAATCTTATGGAGGCGTTGGCTATTTTACATGGTGTGGGACAATGTTGTTTGACGGGATGGTACAGGAATAACTATGAGTCTAACTCCCAAGTGGTTGTGAACTTTCCTACTTTGTAGGCACTTTTGGATGTTAAATTTGGCATCAAGCTTCAATTTTTAATTAGACTCTTCTCTTTTGTAGAAATTTTGAATCTGTTTGTTTTACTTACATCCCTTAAGAGTGGAATGGATTTACAAATTGTGGTGCAAGAGCACCTAGAAAAGTGGGCATAAAGAATACATATCTTATTAATTTTTGTTTTTAAATGTCAATTTAATATTTGTCAATATATTTGAGTCAACATGTAAGGCTAAGTTAAGCCTTGGAATCAATTTGTAATAGATTGTCAAAGTTGTCTAGTATGGTCAAATTATGTAAATAAACTCATGGAAGGGTAAAATGTCATAAAATATCATATATAGTCTATTTTGATATGTTAGTAGGGGTTTTATAAAGTTAAAAGGTCATTTATGAGAAAATGAAAAAGTTTTCAAATATGTAATAAAATATTGTCACAAAAATTTGACAACATGAAAAGTTGATGTAAAGAGGAAGGTCAAGAGTCTTAGGAGGTATCCAATAGTTGGAGAAATTGAAAAGATAATAAAATATCATGTAATTTTCATGGTTTATATATTTTGGTGGTTGGAAATATTTTTGAGAAGAATATAAATGAATGGAGTTTTGGTTTTGCAATGGAGTTTTGGTTTTGCAAGTTTTATGTTAATTTTTTGTGTAGTTTTCTAGAAACCTGACTGTTGTTTCTTTTAGTATAAATTCATATAAAATGATACAGACCTGAAACTTATATTTTTGGAAATTTATTTGAGTTAGCTTTCTTTTGGTTTTTGTTTGGTTGAATTTCATTAGGTTTTGCAAAAGTTATGATCGTTTTAATGACTGCAGGTCTGAATGTGTTCTAGTTTGTTGATTCGGTTATAAGTTTGCAAAATGTGCAATATTACTCTTATAAGTTATGAAGTTTTGATTATGTAATTTTTTATTTCTTTTATCCTTGCATAAAATTGGTATCAGAGCCCAAAAGGTCTGGGAAAATAAAAAAATTTGGGGTTAGTGTTTGCATTTTGCAGGTTGAAGAGAGAACCTTGATGCCAAGAAAACTAGGTAGTGGAAAAGAGAGGAAAACCTAGGTGAGACAAGAAAAGATGGGGCAAGAAGATATAATCTTTCTTGGAGGGTTAAGATTTTTTAGTAAGTATATGTAGGGTAAGGATTCACAAAAGGAGAAGAAAGAAGATGAAAATAAGAGGGGAAAAAAAAAAAAAAAAAAGAGGAAAAATGAAGAGAGAAGGAAGAGAAAAGAAGAAGAGATGAAGGAGATAAAGAAAGAATTAATGAACTTGAAAGTAAAGTTAAAGAATATGGAAGAGAAAACTCAAGCCTTGGGAGAAATCATTGCAGCTCAAGACGAAGAGATAAATCATGAACCTATTGTCCAAATTGTGAAAGAAGGTAAACAAACTTCTTTACTCATTGTGGAACCTACACAAGAAAATACTAGTGTTGATAATATAGTTGTGGTTGAAGACCAAAAGGAGGGTACCATTGCTGATGAATCTCATGATGAGATTTATATTGAAAAACAAGAAATCAAGGTTGTGGATGAAAGAAGAGTAGAGAGTTTCCAAATCTATGTTGAAAGTGAAGACAAATGTGAAGAGTTTCCAAGAAGACTTGAGAGAAAAGATGCAATATTTATGATTGTATTTGATACTAATCCCATTGATTTATCCATGAATTTTTCATTATGTTATTTTCAATGTAGGTGATAGAGAAATCAAATTGTGAAGGGCATAAATATTTTCATGAAAAGTTCATATCCTTAAGCAAGAGGATTGAGAGACCAAAAGTGAAGACGAAGATAAGCTTTCTTTTTACCCCTTTCCAAGGGACTTGGAAAGATTTGAAAGTCAGGAGTATGGTGCAGGAGCACCTAGAAAAATGGACATAAAGAATACATATCTTATTAAAAAAATATTAAATGTCAAGTTAATATTTGTCAATATATTTGAGTCAACATGTAAGGCTAAGTTAAGCCTTGGAATCGATTTGTAATGGATTGTCAAAGTTGTCTAGTATAGTCAAATTATGTAAATAAACTCATGGACGGTAAAATGTCATAAAATGTCATATATAGTATATTTTGATATGTTAGTAGGGGTTTTATAAAATTAAAAGGTCATTTATGAGGAAATGTGAAAGTTTTCAAATATGTAATAGAATATTGTCACAAAAATTTGACAATATGAAAAGTTGATGTAAAGAGGAAGGTCAAGAGTCATAGGATTGTAAAAGTACAAAGTTGTGTCACCCTTCAGGCTGACTTATCAGAATGACTGAATTTGTGTATTTCTATGTAAAACTCAATTTTGTTCAAACATATGATCTTGATAAATTTGTTCTAGCTAAGTTATATATGGTCTCACACTTTTCCAATTGGAAATGTCTATTAAATGCATGTTTTATGCTAGTTAGTATCCAATTACTAAAGAAATACAATTATTTCAGAAAATTGATGTTTCAATAACTCTCACTATTTGTTATGATATTTTTTAATCACATATAAACACCATTTTATAGAGCTCAAAGTCAAGAATATTCACATCTAGATTTCATAGTGTTTTAACTAAATATAGTATTTTATCATTAAAAAATTTTACAAGTACATATTTTAACACTCAAGAAGATGTCAATTTTGAGAAAGAAAAAAATATTAAATCAAATCAATAAAAACTAAAAATTATATGACATTCTAGAGGAGAGAGTCCTCTTTCATAATCTATAAAAAGAAATTTTTTTGGTCTAAATAGAATTATTTTGAAAAATGTGGTGGGAGATGAAAACTATCAATTTGAATAAGTTGAAGTTTGAATCGTTATAAAAGAGAAAATATAGATCTAAAGCCAATTTTTATTTTTTATTGTTCTAGCTACATATGTTATATATTACATAATATGAGATCAAAGGGAAATAAGTTTATTTCCAAGTAGTTTTGTGGTGGGAACTAGACCCCTAATTTCCAGCATTTTTTTGGTAACTAAAAATTTATCATTAAAAAATAGAAAAATATATCATGTCTTATTCCAAATAATTATTAAAAATTATAATCCTAAACTTCATCTATTACTACGCATTTCATTAGTTTACTTCATTTTCAAATTCTAAATAATCATACTAGTTTTATGTCATTGATGGTGAACAGTTATACTTTTATTAGCCTTTTCCTTTGTAAAAGGGTGACATAGGTTTGTGCTTTTACCCAGCCTACTCCAACTCATACTCATATATCCAATAGTTGGAGAAATTAAAAAGATGATGAAATATCATGTAATTTTCATGGTTTATAGATTTTAGTGGTTGGAAATATTTTTAAGAAGAATAGAAATGAATGGAGTTTTGGTTTTACAAGTTTTATGTTAATTTTCTAAGTAGTTTTCCAGAAACCTGACTATTGTTTCTTTTGGTATTAATTCATATGAAAGGATAAAGACCTGCAACTTACATTTTCAAAAAGGTATTTTAGTTATCTTTCTTTTGATTTTTGTTTGGTTGAATTTCATTAAGCTTTGCAAAAGTTATGACTATTTTAGTGACTACAAGTATGAATGTGTTCAAGTTTGTTGATTCAGTTATTAGTTTGCAAAATGTGCAATATTAGTCCTATAAGTTATGAAGTTTTGATTATGTGATTTGTGAGTCCTTGTACAATTGCATCAAATTTCTTGGCTATATGGGCTTCTAATCATGTGCAAGGTGGTAATTTTATGGTTAGGGGGCAATTACCTCCTGAGTTATCTCATAAAGATAGAGCTCCTTGCTGAGCTCCCCATTTTGTATCTCTTCTTGTCTTAATAAAATTTCAACCCCTTTTAGTAGGAAATATGATAATAATTATTCTAGGCTATGTAGAAAGTGTTGACAAATGTGGTTTTTATAAAGCTTCATGCCTGGTGGAGAACATGGTTTTCCACTCTAACACAACAAATCTAACAATAACTAGGGAAGTAAAATGCCAAGTAACTTTCCCTTTCATTTAACTGCATGGACTGGAAAGCAATCATAGTGAAATAATTCATCTCATTTTGTGACAAAAAGACATGAGAAAAGTATGCCAAAATATCACATTTTCTCTAAATGGTACACCCCACAACTATTTGCAACACATAGCTCATGGTTATTTTAAATGTATGACCCCGACACCCTGTGACATTTATGATACTCTTGAAAAGAATATCTAGTAGGATTTTTGCTATGGTTTTTTCTTGTTTTATATAGGTATTCTAATGGTGAAAAAGAAAAAATCTCTAATGGTGGACTCCCTTTTATACAAATGATCATGTCAAATATTAATATGGTAAATTAGTTGAATACCATTGTATGCTCACCCAAGCGAAATCTATGCTTATGCTTAAACTAAATCTTTATAGATGAGATAAAATACAAAGGTTTTTTTGTCATTTGATTTCTAATTTATCAATTGATCTTTCAACTTTTTCTATATTAAATAATAGTATATTATCATTTATTTTTTCTTCATGACTTTAGTAGGATTGGATATCATTGATATAGTAGTTTTAGTCTATCTCAAGATTAGGGTATGTGCAGGATCATGGTGTGCCAAAAAGTGGCGATTTAAAAAATATGTATTTTTGAAATGCCTCAAAGCATTTTAAAATCTATTCCAACTTTTTTCCCACCCATTCTAATACCAAAATAGAAAATTAATACCTTTATAAAGCCTAGTATATCTTTGGATACCAACCCCACATGGTCAACTTTTAAAATGTCCCGAAAACATGTTTCTGCCATGTTCTTGTGTGTTTTTTTACTTTGAACATGTATTTTATGACTTTATTTCACCCAAATTTGATGAAATGAAAAGGGTTTCTTAACAATTTAATTAGCTTTCCATAAATGTAATGTCTATCAAATTACGAGTTCAGTAAGTAATTACTAATTATTTTCAAATGAAGTTGTGCATAAAGTGTTGATTAACACACTTGTACAAAAACAACTATAACTTTCAAATGGTACAACATTTTTGAAATCCAAAAGATGCATCACATTCTATGCTTCTTCTACTATAAGGGAAAAAAAAGAAAATTTTAATTTTGTAGATTTTTGAATTAGTTAAGGTGGTCAGAAATGGGAGTTTTTTATTCAAAAAATAATATAGTAGAAAATTCATAATTAATTAATTATTTAGAATCAAAATACCCAAAAATATGAATCACATCTAGGCATGAATTTACTTGTTATATCTAGAACATTATCATTTGATTTTGATTAAGGTGGTCAGACATACGTCTACTTCTTATTTTTATCCTAAAAATTTTTTACTATTGCATTAAAATTCAAAATTTTGAACAAACATATTTTTTTTTTTTAGATAAGGCCTAGTAATTTAGAAATTAAATTAATTTTCTAGAGATTCTTTTTTCTCAACTTTTTGACAAAAAGTTCATAACTAGTTGAAAATTGCACGTCAAGTTGATATAACCCTAATTTGTTGATTTTTCATTGCCACTTAAGGGCATAGTTTGGTTGACCACGATCCTAGACATACCCATTAATGCAATTTTTTAGTAAATTCAAAGAGTGAGTGTAGTTATAAGTGTGGTTATAAGTGTCAAATAATTGTTGTAGGTAATTGAACCTATTACAACATTACATGTTAGGACCTGATAGAATGAAGCAATAAGCAAAAATAAATAAATAAATATAATGAAAATCTCAAAGTGTATTAATAAATTTATAAGAAGAGCGTGCACAATAAAAACACAAATTTACATGGTTCACCCAATGGAGACTACATTTATACAGAATCTAGCCATCAACTCCTACCCTTCTCCAAAAACCATTAGCCCTTCATAAAATTTAACACTTCAATTTCATACATTTCATAGTTTATACTTGGAAGATAAATAACCATAAAATTATAACTAATCTATAATGTTGTTCTTGTGACCCAATTATCAATTTGACAAAAAATGAAACTTATTTAATTTTGGTACACATTTTGGAATTATTTAAATAGTGTACAATGTCATTAGTCTAAAAAAATGTCTGAAGTATTTTTGTTCTTGATGTTGTTGCAATCATCACAATCCAATATATAGTGCCTTTTAATTCAACTACCCTAAAAGTTACAAGGAAGACACCCTTTCATTCTAAGTTTCTTTTTATCTTTTCCACTATCCAATTAAAGTTTTAATGGTGTTATTTGTATTTATATAATTCTGAAAATTTATACTTTTCATCCACTTCTTAGGTGTAAACTTAGCAACTACAAATGTTTAAATTTCCAAATAAAATTAAGCTTCATTGTTAACTCACTTAATTTTGACTAGGTTGTGGGTTCAGTTTTTTATTTGCCTACAGTATGTCAATGGGGCTCATTGCACATCACTCTGTCATGTAAAGAACTAGATTTAAACTAACGATTAATTTAATATCCCTAATTTTCAGTGTAACTTTATACCTAACTCTAAAATTCATGCCTGTAATATTGAGTTGTTGATATTAAGTACACAATTTAAACCAAAAATAATTATTTAATTTGATAAAGTGAAGATGGTACTATTGAGGAGAGACTTGAAACTACATTTTTTCAAAGGGTTGACAATGAGGAGGAGATGGAAAAGAATTCATTAAAAATGGAGCATATTCCATTGAAATATAGAAGATAATAACTCTTCTTTGATTATGTTTGGTTTTCTTTATTGACATAACTTGTACACTATTCTAAATTTCAAAGAATAATGTTCACAAATTAGATGAATGCTTTTAAATTGTTAATTATACTTTGTAAATTTTGTACATCATTTGTGGGATTTTTTTAAATATCAAACATGCAACCTTACTCTTCTACTTTATACAACCTAATATTATTGCATGTTTTGGAAGGCAACAACTTATTTCATTTCCCAAATGTTCCCCATTACACCTGCTCTATAAAAGATTTGAAGTTTGGAGAGAAAACATATATATAGTATTATAGAGGTGATAGATTTACTTGTCTATAGGGCTTCACTGTGGAGCAGAACAATGTATTGGTTGTGAGATGGCCCTGCATATCAATTTTTTATGCTAACTCAACTCTTATAATCTATTTATTATACATAAATGAAAGTCATAAAATATGATCTTAAAGTTAAACTCATATCATTAGTCATCAACCTTTAAAATCAGAAATCAAAGTCATGAACAGAAATCTATGGTTAAGTAATTCCAAAATACTAGCTTCCATAAAAACAATTGCACAGACATGCCAAAATTGTAGAACTCTATTGCTTCTATTTAACCATTCATTATCACTAAGTTTTTTTTATATGACAAGTGGTATATACAGAATTCTATAAGATAATAACTTAAGGGGATTTTCCTAGTGTTGTAAGATTTTTACATAATTATATGCTTCTTGGACATAACAAGCATAATTATTATTTTACTTTATTAAGCCGAGAGGCTTTCTACAGTGGAAGCATTCATCAATGTAAACATTTGGTTGTTTTAATAAAATTTGATGTTTACTTGAATGTTTTATAAAATGGTGAGCTAGTAGAATGATGAGTTGATAGGTCACATTTATATTTTAAGAATTAGTAATAATTTATAGTCTGTCCATCTGTCCATATAGCTATAAAGAAGGATGTTTGCTTACATTTAATTGTGTAACTGCAAATATTGAAGAGCCACTTGGTAGAACTAATAAAGAAAGATACACAAATAAAGAAACATCATACTTTTTAAATTGACACTGAGGATGTTTCTAAAGTAGTGAAAAACTTTCTCTGTTTCTAATGTGAATATTAGAAAAAAAAAAATCTTTTAGTTAATATGTATATAAAAACTTATTATTTTTCAATATCTTATTTTTAAAATGTTTACAGAAGAACTAAAAAATCTTATAAGAAAATAAGATATTTCCAAATTTTTCCATTGCATGATATTTCTAAATTATTTATCTTATATACAAGATACAAATTGTTTTAATGTCAAATGAATCTATTGTGCTAAACACTACTAGTTTATATATATTCAAAGGATATCTCTCGACTTATTTTATATATAGAATATGTATATAAGCTAGTAAAGTGTTATTTAAAAAATAGACTGTCATTAGATGATATACAGGAAAAAATCGTGGTCCAAATATTTGTAACATATAATAATTCTAAAACGACTCTCGTGAATATGCAAAAGAGATAAAGAAATACATTTGAAAAAATAATTGTAATAATATAATACTCTATAAAAAAATCTGAAAAATAAAAATTTAATAAAAACAGACATTTCTAGAAAGCACAGGTGTGACAATTTATAAAATTTTAAATGGTTATTAAGTAAATGTACGATCATTTAATGTTTATGCAGAGCCCTTATAGGAGAATCGAGCAGATTGAGAAAGAAAGAAAGTATCACAAAAGAGAACGCACATAATAAATAAAAAGTAGATTATAATGTCTGGAAATATCTTCAACCATCGGAGGAGTATAATGCATTTATACTTTATACTTTATTTGGACCGCCTTAGCAAAGGGTAGTTTTACACTGTCAAATTGCGGATCCATGGGAAAAAGATTTTCAAAATCTTATCGACTCCCTCAAAATATTTTTTCTTGAGCACAATAAACACAAATACTGTTGTAAAACCAGATACATATGACAGACCCACTCCAATGTCATACCAGACACTTTCCATGCTTTGCTCTTCTCCATTAAGAGATGTAGAGATGGGAGGAGGGCTATGAGTAAATTCAGGCCAAGAACATTTCTTTGGAAGTGGACAACCCCATAGATTTGGATTGTCTAAATATGACGATTCACTAAATGTTGCCATGTGTCCTCCTTGTAGTATGCTTCCTGTAAGTTGGTTGTTGGAAAAGTTGAGAGCTCCCAAATAACTCAGAGAACCAAGATCTGGAGGAATCTGTCCGGAAAAATTATTTGTAGAAAAGTCTAATGTTTCCAGCCAAGTCATCTGTACAATGCTGTTTGGAATAGCACCACTAAAATTATTCATAGAAATGTTGAGCAGCTTCAATCCTTTCAACTTTCCTAAATCAGATGGAAGATGCCCACTCAATTGATTGTCCGCAAGGTCTATGGCCATCATGGTGGGGAAAATATATGTGTACTGCTCATCTCTGCCTTTGGAATCCATAGTCAATCCATTCTTATATGTGTATAGAATCCCATTGAACGGTGCCTCTATTTCAATTTGAACCCTAGAAAATTCCTCATGGGTTTCTTCCATCAATGCTTGTAACCTAAAAATGGTATGTGGTATCAAACCTGAAAGTCGATATGAAGAAAGGTCCAAGATTTGTAGTTTCTTCAGTTGTCCAATCTCAGCAGGAATACAACCATCAAAAATATTCTTCCTCATTGCTAACACTTTCAATTGTGTAATGTTTCCGATTGACTTTGGAATGTGGCCTCCAAACAAGTTTTGCCCAACATCTAGCAAATATATTTTTGTGCAATTTGATATGGAAAGAAGAAATGGTCCACTCAGCTGATTATTTCTTATGACAAGTGACTGCAGTTCACTCAGCTTACCAAACTCATAGGGAATCATTCCTCTCAAATTATTATCTGCCAGATTCAACTTTTGAAGTTTTGAACAATTGGCAAGGAAAGATTACCCAGGGAATCTGGGATAGAACCACTCAGTTTGTCGTGAGATAGATGCAATTCTTCCAACAAGGAGATATTACCCAAGGAATCTGGAATAGAACCGCTCAGTTGGTTGTAAGACAGATCCAAATATTCCAACAAAGAGAGATTGCCCAAGGAATCAGGGATAGAGCCACTTAAGGAGTTATTAGAAACATCGAAAGCTTTCAGCGAGGACATCTTCCCCAAAGAAGGTGGAATCTTACCAGTCAAGTGATTTCCAGCAATATCTAACTCAATCACAGAAGAGAGACTACTAAGACAGGATGGTAAGCTTCCATTCAGCTGGTTGTAAGAAAGATAAACCCTGCTAAGGTGGCTGAGCAGACAAATAGTACTGAGGAGAGTTTCACCTTCAAAGTTGTTGTCAGACAAATCAAGAACAGCAAGAGAAGAAGACAATGGAATATTTCCACTCAATCTATTACGTGATAGATACAGTTCTGTGAGAGATGAAAGACTTTGTAGACAGGAAGGTAAGCTTCCATTCAGCTGGCTGTCAGAGAGATCAACCATGCTGAGGTTGCTGAGCTTACAAATATTATCGAGGAAACTTTCACCATCCAAATATTGTTAGAGTACAAATCAAGGACAGAAAGAGAAGAGAGATTTCCCAGGCAAGGAGGGACAGTACCTGTTAACCCCATATAGGTTAGGCGAATGGTTGCAAGATAGGTGAGGCCGCACAAGCTCTCAGATATGACGCCACCGCCCTCCACTCCATCATAACCATCAATGTCAACAGCGACAACATGATTGGTGGTGTTATGGCAGGAAATGCCTGGCCAGAGACAGCAATCTCCTGTGGCCTCCTCCCAGGAAGAGTAATTTAGGGCGGATTTGAATCGAAGGAGAGCTTCCCTTTCACTGGGAAGACATCCAGAGCAGAATGGGAGGAGAAAGAGGGGAATAACAATAACAGAAAACACGAACAACTTGGTTGTGGGCGCCATGCTTGTGGATTTACTTGGGAGGCAAAGACAGGGCAACGCGTTATAAAGAATGGGGGTTCACTCGGGTTGCTGAGCCGAAAAATATTAGGGAAGACATTTTCACTTTCAAAGTTGTTGTCAGACAAATCAAGGAGAGCAAGAGAAGAAGAAAGCCGTGGAATTTATCATCTTCTTCTGCAATTTTCTTACACCGACAAGAAAAGTAAGCAATTTTTTCTATTTAGTAACGCACCACTTACGGCAACTTCTTCATAATCGATCCGCCCCCTCGTTTTCCTGCACGGACTCGAAAGTGATGCCAAAAACAAAGTAAATAAATAAATTAAAAGTCACAAAGTAATAGTCTAATATTCCGACCAGCGACGAAGCATCGCACCAACTCTCTTTGGCACACTTCAGCCATTACAAACATGGGAAGCCGAAACCCAGCACACAAAATGATTTTTTATAACTATTTATTTATTATTTAATATCAAATTGAAATTACAATCTCACAGTATTGTAATTTTAAGTAGTTAATTAATTGCTATAGCCAGCCATTCTGTCGGCTGGATAGCCATTACAAACATGGACTAGCTATTATCAGAAAAGCCGTGTTCATATTTTTTCTCTTTACCTTCTATAAAAGTCAGACTAATTATTGCACCTTCTGTAGTTGATGAATCTGAGTCAACATTGCGAAACAGGTGGAAATATAAGACCGCATAAAGTAGAACAATGGCTACGTGTGGGGAACGATGGGAGAAGACTTCGCTACTTTAAATTTTAAATTCATTAGGCTCCGTTTGGTTGGGGAAGATGATTTTTTGACATAACCAGGTTATCTTATAACCAGGTTTTCGAAAACCTAGTTTTGTGGTTTGGAAAGCCAATGGTCCGTTTGGTTGACACGGAAGATGAATATACTGTGGACCCCACAATATTATTAAAAAAACTGTCATAAATTTCAAAACCTGGTTTTAATTTCGAATTCCACCTTTTTGTTGGAAGAAACTTCTTCCAATTTTTGACCAAAATTGGAAGATGAAATTGAAAACCAGGTTATAATTTTAACCAACCAAACACCAAAGTTTTTTTGCAAAACCTGGTTTTGCTTCTGATAACCCGGTTTTGGCCCTCATCTTCCAGCAACCAAACGGGGCCTTATGGACTTCATATTCCACAATTGCCGTGTTAGAATTGATTTGGATCATTTTCGTCTTCCGTACTATTAAAGTTAGACTCACTATTACACTATGTAGAGTTGTTGACTGAGGGAGCACGTCTCAAATTTGACGGTCACCCCTATTTCTTATATAATCATATTTTTATGACATTTGATTATTTTGATGTCTTTTATTTTAAGTTTTATAATTAAACATAAAATATATTTTATTTTTTAAAAAAATAGATTCATATGTTTTATTTGTAATAAAAAATATATAAAATTAAAAAGTAAGTCTGTAAAAAATTCAAAGAATTTCTAAATTAATATATTCTCTCTCTCTTTCTATATATATATATATATATATTAGTAAACTTAGTTTTTAAATCATATATTCCATTATAAAAATATCATAATTAAATTATAAAATATATCAATTATAAAATAACTTTATCTATATAAAATAAAATCACATCTATTTGTATTATTAAATAAAATATCAAATTTTGATGGTTGACTAATTTGTAATAACACTTTGTAATGCATAGTCTTTTCTACAACTTTCTCACCTAATCTCAAATCAAATTTTTGATTCACCTCACCAAATCCTACTGTGAGGAATCTTCCTCTGCACATCCCGACCCTCCTCCCAATAGTACTTTTTGGGGCTTCTTTAAAGGTACCCAGGTCTTGTAGGATAGTTCCAGTGCCATGTCAGGGTTTATGTCTTTTATTGTCAATGTATCGGATTGGAAAAATGGTTCGGCAGGGCCCTAATAAGGAGTTGGAATCACTCCTTGTGGATTTCCTACAAACTGATGAAGGTACTAAAGTCTCTCTCCCTAACTCATTCTTGGACAGGATTGTGCTGAGACACATTTGGCTTTGGTGCAAAGATTATTTTTCCTTCTTCCCTTCCATTGGCATGGTCAAGAAGTGGGTTACATCTTAGTGAAAGTTAAAATGTAGCATTTGTATTATGCCTGAGGCTATTTTCCTATTCAAATTCACTGCTTACAAAGGCCTAAACTTTGTGTTGTCTAGGTTTTGGGACTATGGTCATCATTTTCTTCCTATATAGAAAAATGGAAATCTAGCTTTGACTTGCCAATTAATCTTAATAGAAAGGATCCTATTTGAGTTTGTGTGCCAAGTCCCCCCCTTGGACTTTGGAATGAGAAGATCTTAAGATGGATTGGTAAATCATTCGATTATTATGTTCAATAGACACAATTACTCTAACTAAATCCAAACTAGTTCATGCCAAATTTTGTGTGTATGTGACTATTAATAAGATAGTCCCTAACTTTGTTGTGTTGAAATCAAACCTCAGAAAAGCTCCACTATATAAGAACTCTTTTTTGGTCTACCAAAGGTGTAAAAAAAAGGTCACAATTTGGCAGAATGTAAAGCCCCCCGCTTGGAGCCCAAGTTAAAAGAGGAATTATCCTCCCCAAGTTCTTCTAAAGCTACCAAACTAGTGGAACCCTCTATTCTTGTGACACTGAGAGCCTTTGGAACTACTAATCAAGTGAACCCCAATAAGAATAAGATCAAACACTCTACTAGGGTGGTACCAAGTGCCTATGAGTTTGTTAATTAAGTCATACTCAATATAGGTGATCTAGTTGATTACCCCTTCACTAGGGTGATTTTGGATCCGATGAAATCCCCCTACGTGAGGCTAGTACTAGTATTGAGGAAGGTGAAATCCTTCAACCTAAAGACCGTTAATTGGAAACTATTAAGACAATTTGATCTTCCCAACCTTAGTGGAAGTGATCTACAAAAAAGAAGTGACAAATAACTTAGTGGCTAAGACTTTAATTGTTGAGGATATTTCTACTAAAAGGTTTCAAATACCCCTATAACTACTACAAACCTCTCCTCCTATGGTGTGAATGTCCTTGAGAAAATATCTTCTTAAAGTGAGACTTTGGTGGAAGAAGTTACAAAGTTGACCTTATTTTATCCCCTAGCAAAGAATCCTATGCTGCTACTCCTTCCATTTATTCTATGTTTCATGTTTAAAAGAAGTTGGAACTCATTAGGCTGGAGGTCAAGAGTAGGAGTACATATAATCCTGGTGATATCTTTAAGGACAAGAAATATTTAAGTGATCAATTGGACTCTCTTCAACATCAGATGACATCTAGGGAATCCAAACATTCATTACATATAGAGGAGAAAGTGTGTCTATCTAAATAGAAGGCTATATTGTTGAATAAAGAGATCTTCCAAAAAACAAAGATCACACATTCAATAGCTCAAATTAGGACCTCATAACTCCTCCTCCTTCCATAGGTCTACTAGTAAGCATAAAAAGGGAATACTATTATGCGTTTTCTAGATGACAATGAAAGGAAAACCTTCAAAATAAATCAATTTGGCACTATTGTCTCTTATTTCTTTACACAATTGTACTTAAAAAGTAATGATGGTCACAATAAGGAGCTACAAGACTATATCCTATGCAACCTTCCATACTCTATCTAGTAAGTTAATGATCTCCTCTTTAATCAAGTGTTTAACGAAGAAGTTGAAGTTTTTTTTTTAATATGGGGGCCTACAAATCCCTAAGACATGTCAGATTCCCTCTTATGATGAGTGCACCAAGATGGTGTACAAAAAGGGGGTATAAGTGGATACCTTTTTCCTGAAATTAGGTAAACTTGCACTTAGATGAGATATTTGAGTGCCATCCACTCAAAATGAAAAGATGTGTAAATCATATAAATTGTAGTACTCTGAACATGCTTTCTAAACTACTAGAGTTTTTATAAAATGGATAAGATTAGGTAGGTAAAAACCTATGTAGACAAAAAATAGTTCCTTATTTTTATAAAAAAAATATAACATAGTTGTTTTCGTGTGCAGTGCAAAAAACTTAGTTATATTCAATATTTTGTAAATCTGTTTGGTAGGATGAGAGATAAGAGTGATATCTAGAAGTTGTATATTTTTTAATAATTTTCTAATGAGTATTTTTTTTTATGAATTATTGAAGTGACTGCATAATGAAATTTCAGTACTTGTTCATATGCAAGGTATAACTTGTACCAAAATAATTGAAAATGAATTTTATTTTTTGAAGCATATAGAATGAAGTGTAGGACAATAATATAGCATTTCTTTTTCATTTGGTTATTAAAAGTTATTAAAAATAGTTCTAGACATGTGTCTATGAGGACTATGACTATAGTAGTAAAACTAATTAAAGTTTACAATGTTAATGTTGTCCAAAAAAGGAAAAAATTATATGTTTAGAAAACTAAGATGACATGCGAGATTATGGTGGTGATTTTAGACCCCACTTTACTAGTTAGAAACCTGATGAAGGCAAAGACAAGAATTCATATTATAAGATGAAAAAATGTCTAAAGGAATAAAATTGGAGTGAAAATGAGTTCCCAATACTTTGGGTCATCTCCTAAGGCTATTACCAAGCCATAACCCGATCGGGTTATGAAAGGTAAAAAGTACATTCAAAACTCGATTGGGTTTTGAAGCCCAGTCGAGTTATTAAGACATAAAATTTTACTTTTTCAAAACCTGATCGAGTTTTGAAGATGTAAAAATTTACCTCTTCAAAACTTGACCAAGCTCTTAAGAAGTAAAAGTGGGCTCTACTTTGAAGGCCATAACTTTCGCATCTAGAGTCTGATTGCATTCAAAATGCGTTGGAAATTTATTGAAGACATCTACAAAATTATGTAGATAAAAAATTCGTAATTTTTTTTTTTTTTTAAATTCAATCCATTTGAATTAAGAATAGTCTAAAATAGGTCCTCATTATTTTTCAAACATTTAACCAATAGGTAAACACAAATACAAACATGTTTTGAATCCTCTCACTCCCTAACTCTCCCTCCCTCCCTCCTTCACTCACTAACCCCTAAGATATATATGTAACTAACTCCTAACCTCTCTCCTTCATTCACTTAAGTCCTAACCTCTATCTCTAACTTGTTATCCTCAACCTTTGTCCGTCTCTAAGTAACCCCTAACTCCCCCTCCTACCCCCTCTCTCTCTCTCTCTCACACACACACAAACATTCACTCACTCAATCACTAAAGCTCCTAAGATGTCTCTATTACTAACTCCTAAACTCTATATATAACAAATAGGTAGAAGAGAGTGTTAACATAGTTCCACACACACACACACTCACTACCTCACCCACTCACTCATTAAGTCATTCACTCGCTAAATCCTAATCACTCTTTTACTAACTTTTAACCTTTTTTATTCTCTCACTAAATCATATCCTTAATATTTCTCTCTCTCTCTCTCTCTCTCTCTCTCTCTCTCTCTCTCTCTCTCTCTCTCTCTCTCTCTTTAAATAAAAAATCAATTGAATAAGGAATTTGATAAAATTGTAGTTCCTATCTAAGATCATTAGAAATCAGATCCTCTCTCTCTCTCTCTCTCTCTCTCTCTCTCTCTCTCTCTCTCTCTCTCTCTCTCTCTCTCTCTCTCTCTCTCTCTCTCTCTCTAATTTAAGTGATGAAAATCTACCTATTAATGTTGATGTCATAAATGCACCTAATTTGACAAACAAAAATGTTCAACATACCCCTATTGAAATGATTTTGACAAATACACTTACGTCACCTAATGCCCCTAATGCGACATCTCAAGTTGAAATGATGAATGCACATAATGTAAGTAATGAAAATATAGAGCATGTGCATACACCAACATCTCCTAGAATAATTTATAGAAAATCAAACTTTCTAATTAGCATTGAAGAAAATATATTGAAGCCAATGCATTATAAAATATCAGAAAGAAATTGTAGGAGAATTGTTCAAAAGATTTGGAACAACCATTTTGAAAATTCAAAACAAAGTGGAAGATGCCAACTTATTGTTGAAATGGTTAAGAATCTGAAATTTAGAGAGACAATGAGAACTTTGGGGTTAAGAACATCTAAAAATAATAGTCAAAGAAGCACAATTAGAAATCTCTTTGATGATACCAATCCATTGGTTTAAAATCATGTACTAAATATGCTAATACAAGTTGATAGGTCCTCAAATCAACCATACTGGGAAAGGAAATGGAAAAAACTTGTATGGTAAGCAAAACAAGTAAATCATTAAGGATAAGTAGAAAAATGTTAGTGAAAGCCTTAATGTGGCAAGAGAAAATTGAGAATTCTAATTAGACTTCTTTTTGGTCATTGCAAGGTAGACTCCCACATAAGGATAAAGTTATTGTTGATACACTAAGAACATTAATAGAAACCTTTGGCATGACAACACAAGGGCATCACTAAACCAAAAAGATGTTGTCAAAAGATAATTTGGAGAAACGAAACGTGAGCCACATGCAAAATATTTTTTTGGATATGACTCAAACACAATTTTATGAAATGTTTCTTCAAAGATTTCCTCAAATTAAAATCAGCCAAAGGTTTTTTGAGATGAAAAAAGCATTCTACATAAAGATAAATCATACATGCACTACATGTTTTTTTAGGGTTCATGTTGATTTTTCTATGCATTATAATGTTTATCATTATATATGTTGTAATTTGCATACTAACAAAATATTGTAGGAATGTGGTCTGCAATTACCTTCTAAGTCATCTAGTGAATTTATTGCAAGTGTACTATGTAAACAAGATGATGGGTGCATTTATTATAAGACCATGTGTTTGAAATGTTTTTTCCCTCAATGTGGTGGTTTTCAAAAGTTGCATAGATGCATACATCTAGATAGCACACATGAAACTGGTAAGACACTAGTTTCTCTTGAAAAGTATAAGTCAGTTATATATGGTGTTAAAGATGGAAAAGAATTAAAGAGGTTTGAATTAGTGAAAAGTGATGTATGTGTAGTAGATTTTATGAAATTGTTTCAAGAGAAAATAGTTTATGAGTACATAGGTCATACACATAGAGATAGATGGTTAGATGAGAAATTCAAGTTGTGTAAGGAAACTTTTCCCTTAGTTACAATTGTGTCAGTAGTTGACTTCATTGAAAACTATACACTAAAACCTAAAACTATTCAAAGTGCAACCAATGTATAACAACTCTATACAAGTGTCAATTTTTGTACACATATCATTTATTCATGCACATGATAGCACAGAGGAGGACAAAAAGGTATTAAGAGAGTATCACTTCTATATCAATGATGATCAAACTCATTCATCAAAGTTTGTGCAAGGATGTTTTAGAGTTTTCTATGATAATTTGAGGGAAAGAGATGTAAGATATAATCAATATATTATATGGTCAAACAATTGTACTACACAATTCAAGAATGCGAGGATGTTCTATTAGTTGTGTAGGATGCATGTGACAAGTGGAGTGCAATAATTTTTTATTTTTACTGAGGTAGGACATGGAAAGGGAAATCATGATGGTATTGGAGTGTGTGTAAAAATAGCTCTTAGTAGAGAGGAATGAAAGTATGAAGGTGGCACAATATTAAAAAATGTTGAAACAATTTTCCAATGGTGCGATTATATGATGGAACCATGTAATACAAGTAAGTCTATGGTTTCTCTAGGTATTTTTGGTTGATACATGAACCTAACATTGAAAATTTGCAAGATTGATATACACTTATAGGATCAAGTGAGATGCATTCATGTCAAAGTTCAAATGTAGTGTCACTAGCTATTCATAATAGAAATATCATCTGATTTTTCTCTTCTTGTATGCATCATTTATGGGACGAATGTGAATCAAAAGAGTGGGTTGACCAATGGTCTTGTAGACCTTTGCATCCAATTGATTCATATAAACTTACTACAACACTACAACTCAACCAGATTGAAGCATCAACATATTTTGAGCATGTATCTGATTTAGTTGAACCAAGTACTAAGTTATCAATTTAATACTTGGTTAAAATAGATTACTTTCAATTTTGGCATTAACTTATCCTTCTATATAATGCAGGTCATGTATATGCAGTTATTGCATATGAGAATAATTATGAAGGAATAGATTACTTTCTATGTTAGTGTATTGACCCCAAAAAGAAACTAATAGCTACAGTCATTGATGGTGACAATATTTAGTACCCAATAGGATCTGTCATTGTGACAAGCACATGGCTTAGAAGATAGTATAATTTTTCCCTTGCCATTCATGAAGATCTCTTTAAGTCAATTTGTCATGTATAATGTATCAATTTTGAATTTAAATTATCTTTGCAATTGAATGTAGGTACCCTATCAAGAATTCTACCACATGGTTATTTGAGGATTTTGAGATACACAAACATATTCTTCATTACTCTAACCATATTGTTGCAATAAATATTCAATTGATATTGTATTGTGGTAGGCCTCTTAACAAGAAGTTGTGGAAAGTACATAAATATGATTATGAGGAAATACATGATACAATAAGGGTTAGAGTTGATCCATAAAGCTCCCTTGATTGATTGTGTGCTATATAGTTGAATCATTCTACATATGGTAGAATAATTTTGAAATTTTTGTATATATGTTATGTGAAATGTTACAACTTCATGGTGATGTGCATATGTAGATGTCAAATTTTGTATATAAAAAAGAGAAGACATGTAACATGTGCATATTTATATACCATATTTCATATAAAAATTTGATAAGAGATGTCACATGTGCATACTTAGATGCCAAATTTTGTATTATAAATTGATAAGAGATATAAATATTGTACATTATTTTTATAAAGTTGTGCACTAAATTTACTATTATGGTTATAAATTTGTCTCTTGAATTATTTTTCGTGTGTTTGATGATAATCTCCTTTAAAAAAATTCAATTATCTTCAACTTATATGGATTTAGATGGTTGTCCTCTTACAATTTTCTCCCAACTTTCTGACAACATCAGGAAAATAAATTATAGATTTGGATACCCATTTGGCTTCTCTACAACATATGTAAAGATTGGATAGGGTTGTTTTGGATCGTCTCCTTGCTTTCATACTATGGCACCCCTTTTTAGGCTTAAAATAGGCCACTTTTACAAAGAAACTACTCTTTATCCTTAACCCTTGAGTCCCCAACTTTGTACAATACCTACTTAGGTGTAAAAACCATAGATTCAATAGTTTAATGTCCCCTTGGGTTTTTTTTACATTCCCAACCATCAAATCCTCACTACTTGCTCCTAAAAACTAGGGCCTTCTACAAATTCACTCTCCAATCACTTTCAAAACTTATTATTTCAATGTACACCTTCAATTCAACATATATAATCAATATCAACTCAAAAAATTACCCCTTGCTAAGGCATACAATTGTTGGTATATTGTTGCATCAACTTTATACCCTCCAACAATGCTTTCTCACAAAGTACAACCCTCAATCCTTGTTTCCCACATATCTCTGAGCTTGTACAAGGTATTGATGAACTACCAAGTGTTATAGGATTGCATTGTCTAGGACTACAACAACCTATATTGGTTTTTAATGATTTGACTTTTTTTGGATTTGGCATCACTTTCTCGCCTAATGCCAAAAGTTGCAATGTTGCTCAGTTAAAATGAACAAGGTTGTGTATATTTCAAACTATTGGTCCTAAGATAAAATCAACTACTTCGTTAGCTCTATTTGGTCAAGTTTAGGATAGGACTAACCTTGTTTTATCCACAACATCCCTAGGTCGCTATCAACCACATTGAATGGAAGCGTCCCTAAGGGTCTCTAAGTACCATTAGGGTATTATATTTGAGCAGGAATGTCTCTAATCTCATGCAAGGTATTGACAAACTGTCAAGTGGTTAAGGATTGTGTTGTCTATGCCTATAAAAACCTATCTCACTTTTTAGAGATTTCACTTTTTTTTGGATTTGGCATCCCTTTCTCGCCTAATTCCAAAAGTTGCAATGTTCCTTAGTTCAAATGAGCAAGGTTGTGTATATTTAAAACTATTGGTTGTAGGATCAAATCGTCTTCTCTGTTGGGTAAAAGTACAAAGCTATGTCACCTTTCAGGCTAACTTATCAGAATTATTGAATTTGAGTATTTTTATCTAAAAAACATTATTTTTCAAACATATGATCTTGATAAAATTATTCTAGCTAAAATATTCATGGTCTCACACTTTTCCAATTGAAAATGTCTATTAAATGTATGTTTTGTACTAGTTAGTATCCAATTACTAAAAAAGTACAATTATTTTAGAAAATTGATGTTTCAATAAATCTTACTATTTATTATGATATTTTTTTAATAACATATAAACACCATTTTATAGAGCTCAAAATCAAGAATATTCTCATATAGAGTTCATAGTGTTTTAATTAGATATAGTATATTGTAATTAAAAAATTCTACAAGTATGTATTTTAACACTCGAGAAGATGTCAATTTTGAGAAAGAAAAAAATATTAAATAATATAACAAAAAAATTTAAAATTATATGACGTTCTAGAGGAGAGAGTCCTCTTCCAGAATCTATAATTTTTCTTTTGGTTAGAATAGATTTATTTCAAAAAATGTGGTGGGAGATGAAAACTATCGATTTGAATAACTTGAAATTTAAATTGTTATAAAAGATAAAATATAGGACTAAAGCCCATTTTTACTTTTTATTGTTCTTGCTACATATATTATCAATAACATAATCTAATACCAAAGGGAAATAAGTTTACTTCCATATAGTTTTGTGGTGGGAACTAGACCCCTAATTTCCAGCATTTTTTAGCAACTAAAATTTATCTTTAAAAAATAGAAAAATATATAATTCTTATTCCAAATAATTATTAAAGAATTATAATCCTAAAATTCATCCATTTCTACACAATTCATTAGTTTACTTCATTTTAAAATTCTAAATAATAATACCAGTTTTATGTCATTGAATGTGAACAACTACACTTTTGTTAGCCTTTTCCTTTGTAAAAGGGTGACACGGGTTTGTGCTTTTACCCTGTTAGCTCCGGTCAGTCGGGTTTAGGCTAGGACCAACCTCATTTTAGCCACAATGTCCCTTAGACACTATCGATTTGTTAGCATGAATGTTGATGGTATTCCTTTGTGGGAGTATCCTAAGCATTGGAGAGTGTGTGGTAGCATTGACATGTTGCATTCATGACTGTGTTTGTCATTGATGTCAACATAGTAGTAAGTCTATTGTTAGGATTAAACCACGAATAGAAATAACAATTACATGCAAATATAAACAATATCAAGAAATAATAAACTGCATAGAAAAGAACACAAGACACTAAGATTTAACATGGTTCACCCAATCCTTTGGCTATGTCCACCAAATGACAAGTCCAATATTATTACGATCTGGTGATTACAATATGTAATCCCTTACATCTCAATATCGCCGCAAGAAGCAATTTTCACATCACACATAATGAAAGATACCTAATCCTAAGCCCTTTTAGAAAAGTATTTTTGCCACTTTAGGGTTATAATTAATTACAACATGTCAACCCAAAATTCCTAATAAAATAGGGCCCAAAGAATTATGAAGTATGTACAAAACTTCCCTGATCAGTCACCACAAACTAACATCTGTAAAGACTGGCAAAGTAGTAGACATAGATCAAGGTCATACAAAAGAAATTTTGATTGCCAGGTGATGTGTGGTTAAGGACGTGTTCCTCACTGTGTTCTAATGATAAGGTTCAATGTGCGTAACATGAGTTGAAGACATGTAGAAGTTGTAAGTGATTTAGAGAGAGAAGTGCAGAATAAGAGTACCTAATAAGCAATTTCTAATGATTGCACTATATCTTCTAACAGAGATATTATCTAGAGATGTGTACTTAGACTATGATATAAGACAGTCTGATGATGACATCAGTAAGTGTGCAAGCCCTAGTGTCACACGTGTGAAGCGGGATAGACTGTGAGTTGACAGTGTTATTGTAATTGTGAAATAAATAATTATCTTATTATAATTAATTGGGAAAGCTTCAAGGCTGACTCAAGGAATTATTTTGAAGATAGGGTATAAAGAAAAGATGTTTTCCTTGTTTGTAAGAGCAGGAATGAGAGTGTGAAGTGTGAAGTGTTCAAGTAAGTGTGAACAAGAGTAGAGTATTTGGTAAATGTGTGTAAGTGATCCAAGGGATTATTAGATGTGAGGTTTATGATTTGGTATCAAGATCAAAAGGAATAATACAAAGATCATTTGGACAATGGGGTCGGTCCTTCCCCTAAAGCTATTTGTATGGTGGGTCCATCTACCTTCTACAACTCTTAACAGGGTTGGAATCTCCTAATAAGGATTCAAAGTCTCTTAACAGGGATCGATATGTACTGAATATTTTCATAGACTCCTAATGGGGTCCATCCTCTAACAAGGAATATTTATATTTATATTAGTACATGATCTTGTGGGTATTATTCCCACAAAGGTTTTCCCTCTAATCAAGGGTTTTCCTAATTAACATATCTAGTGTTATTGTGCATGAGTATCTTGTTGTGGTTTTTTATTATATTACTCATATGGTTAAGATTTCATAAGGTTGATAGTTGTGATAATAGTTGAATAACAAATGCCAAAAGTTGAAATGTTGCTCAGTTCAAATGAACAAGGTTTTGTATATTTCAAACAGTTGGTCCTAGGATCGAATTATCTACTCTGTTAGCTCTGGTTGGTCAATTTTAGGCTAGGACAAACCTCATTTCAGCCACAACGCCCCTAGGACACTATTGACCACATTGAATAGAAGTGTCCCTAAGGGTCTCTAAGTACCATTGGGTTGTGATATTTGAGCAGGCATTTCTCTGAGCTCATGTGAGGTATTGACAAACTGTTAGGTGCTATAGGATCATGTTGTCTAGACCTACAACAACCTATCTTAGTTTTTAGAGATATAACTTTGTTTGGATTTAGCATCCCTTTCTCGCCTAATGCCAAAAAGTTGCAATGTTGCTCAATTCAAATGAGCAAGGTTGTATATATTTCAAACCATTGGTCCTATGATCAAATCATCTTCTTTGTTAGCTCTAGTTTTGGGGGTTTAGGCTTAGACCAACTTGGTTTTAGCCATAATATCCCTTGGATGATATCAACCACACTAAACAGAAGTGTCCCTAAGGGTCTCTAAGCACCATCGGGTTGCAATTTTTGATTGAGCATTTCTCTAAGATCATGTGAGGTATTGAAAAACTATCAGTTGCTACAAGATACCATTGTCTAGGCCTACAAAAACCAATCTTATTTTTTAGAGATTCAACTTGGTTTGGATTTGGCATCCCTTTCTCTCCTAATGCCAAAAGTTGCAATGTTGCTCAGTTCAAATGAGCAAGGTTGTGTATATTTCAAGCTGTTGGTCCTAGGATCAAATTGTCTTCTTTCTTAGCTCTAGTTGGTTAGGTTTAGGCTAGGACTAACCTCATTTTAGCCACAATATCCTTGGGATGCTATCGACCACACTGAACGGAAGCGTCCCTAAGGGTCTCTAAGCACCATTGGGCTGCAATCTTTGATTGGACATTTCTCTGAGATCATGTGAGGTATTGAGAAACTGTCAACTACTATAGGATAATGTTTTCTAGCTCTACATCAACCTATCTCATTTTTTAGAGATTTGACTTTATTTGGATTTGACATCCCTTTCTTGCCTAATGCCAAAAGTTGCAATGTTGCTCAGTTCAAATGAGCAAGGTTGTGTATATTTCAAATTGTTCGTCTTAGGATCAAATTGTCTGCTTTGTTAGCTCTGGTTGGTTAGCCTTGGGATAGGACCAACCTCTTTTCAGCCACAACATCCCTAGGATGCTATTGACCCCATTGAATAGAAGCATCCCAAAGGTCTCTAAGTACAATTGAGCTACAATCTTTGAGCGAGCATTTCTCTAAGCTCATGCAAGGTATTTTGAAAACTATCAAGTGTTATAAGATCATGTTGTTTAGGCCTACAACAACCCATCTCAATTTTTAATGATTCAACTTCTTTTGGATTTGGTATCCATTTCTCGTCTAATGCCATAAGTTGCAATGTTGTTGAGTTCAAATGAGCAAGGTTGTGTATATTTCAAACCGTTGGTCCTAAGATCAAATTGTCTGCTTTGTTAGCTCCATTTGGTTGGGATTAGGCTATGACCAACCTTTTTCAGCCATAATGTTCCTCTAACGATATTGACCACACTGAACAAAAGCCTCCCTAAGGGTCTCTAAGAACTACTGGGTTGCGATCTTTGACACAAATACAAAAAACATGACATATTTTTTCCTTTCATGTCTTATTACATCAAAATAAGTGACATATGATTTTTATTACATGTTTTAATAAATTTTATAAACATGCTACATTTTCTATATAAAATAATTTTCTGAAAAAAATTCCTAATGTTATACTAATATTTGTCTAATATTCTAGACTAATGTTTTTTTAATATTTTCTACTATTTTTCTAATTTTTTTTTTTTTCTAATATTTATTAATATTTTTTCTTATATTTTTCTATAACAATAACATGTAACTAACCAATAAAAAACAATTATGACCTTTAGCTTTCAAAGAAAATCAATTTTTTTCTTCTAATGTTATAATAATATTTTCATTATACATTTTACCAAAATTTTCCTAATGTTTTGTAATGACTTTTTGTATTATTTTGTGTTCTATAATGTTATATTAATATTTTTCTAAAAATATTTCCTAATGTTATACTAATATTCTAGACTAATGTCTTTTATTCGTTAAATTCCAATATTTTTTTATGTTTTCTAATTTTTTTTCTAATTTTTCTCTAATAACCCTAGCATGTAATTAACTAATAAAAAATAATTATGACCTTTAGCACTCAAAGAAAATCATTTTTTTCCTAATGTTATACCAATATTTTTGTTATACATGTTGAAGTTGATGAAAGATCAAGCCCATAACTCCCAAGAATCACCTCCATGCAAGCACCTATCACAAAAACAGAGTAGAAAAAAGCTATGGAGGCTAGAATTCTTAGATCCATAGATGAGACATTCTTGATGAGCAAAAAAAATAGATTACTATAATTAAAAGTGAATTAATTAGTTACAAAGAGATTAATACTTATAAAAGGAGATCAAAACCATAACAGGTAAAGCCTAGGTTGCACAATAATAATTAATAAAAGAATTAATTATTATATGTCCAAAGTTTAGCTTAGAAAAATTAGAGATAATAAGTGACTTAGTATTTAAATCAATATTATTTAATTAGTAACAAAATAATTTACTACTCTAACACCCCCCCTTAACATAAACTTGAGTAGCTAAAAACCTAGAAACTACTACTGAAAGAAGAATTGGGTCGCAACAACAAGGCCTGATGAGGTACTCAAGCACAACCAAATCTCTAAAAAGAGGAGAAATAGAGAAAACCACATGGGAAAAACCCTACTCCAAAAAGAGATGGAAAGAATGCTGAAAGAACTAGTGAATGACTAAAGAAGCCTCCAGACTACAGAATGTCCTTGAAGATAGGAACAAAAGATGATCATGAAGAACACAATTGAAGCATGAAGTTGCAAACATTGTCAAACTATTGATCTAAAGAACTTCCACTATATAGAACATGACCAGGTAGAAAAGACTAAGTCTAAAGAGATGATCAATTGAAGATGGAAGATATCTTCATGGCCTCCAAAAATAGGAATGAAAGAATGTCTATATGGTAAATGATCCATCTCACCGAAATGCATAGGTATCTAACCACTGCAATTCCCTAGTACATAGGATCAAATGTTGAATACATAGTTCACTCCATTGAACCAAGAAAGAAATAGAACCAACATAACCCCCCTATAATGCTAAGAGGTAAGACATGAACATTAAAACTGAATGCAATATCTCCTATAGAAAGAAGAACCAGGAACATCAAGAGTGCAAAAGAAGTACAAACACCTATAATGGCATGTGTCATTGACACATCATGAAGCTAATGTCATGGAAGGAACACTCACTTGACAAAGGAAGATGGTGAATATGTCCAACATGAAACCCCCCAAGGCACTTTATAATGTACTACAAGTATAACAAAACACAAAGATGTGCAAGATCCTGAAATGCAATAGAGTGGTTTTTTATCTCAGTGTGTTTGGAAAAATACTACAAAAGGATGTCAACAAAGATCAAAAGAGACATAAGGTGGATACAAGCAATTGTACAACCTATCAAAAATCATTTGAAATAATAAAATTGATCTCCAAACCTGAAACAACCAAGATATCTACCAAAATGAAAAAAGGAAAAAATTGAATGGGATGTGCCTGGAGCAAAATCTGGAAAATAGAATGTCTCAAGATATGTCTCCTAGAGTGCAAAATAAAACCTTTGACTTTGACTACATAAATTGGAAACCAAATAGTATGAAAAGTTCAAATAAACTACACCATCATGATGGGCTCAAAATCAACTTTTCAATGATATCTCATTTACGAAAAGCGGAGTCTGGTTGAGCAAGTCACGGCCAAAAAAATATGTAGGTCAAAAAAGCACTAGAAGTACTAAAAAAATCACTGCCTCGAGACCTGTTTCAGAATGCCTTGGGAAGTATGGCAAACAGTACCAGAAATAACCTCAGGATTTATGCCAAAACTTTTTTCAATACCAACTTGCCTTGATTTGCGTGGCAAAAACCTTGATTTTTGTACCAAAACATCTCATTTTACACACCAAAAATCTTATTTTGCATGCCAAAAATCTCAATTTTTGTGTAAAATAAAATATTGATTTGTATATCAAAAATCACAAAATCATTACCTCGAGAAATGTGCCCAATCTAGGACCAATATTTTTTTTCCTCAAATTCGAACTCTGTCCAAATTGAACAATTTTTATATTAAAATAGGGATTTCTGGGTGCTCTGAGCTCAACGGTGAGGTCCGTTTGGGCTCAAAGTATACCAAAAAAAGGTGACCACCCAGATCCAATACAAAATAACTCTGAAAATAAAACCCTCAGAATGAAAAATTCAAGGCAAAATCTCATAAATAGAATAGGGGCATGAAGATCTAGAGCTCTGATACCATGTTGAAGTTGATGAAAGATCAACCATACAACTCCCAAGAATCACCTGCATGTAAGCACCTATCACAGAAAGAGAGAAGCAAAAAGCTATGGAGGCTAGAATTCCCAAATCCACAGATGAGACATTCTTGATTAGCATAAAAAGAGATTGTTATAATAAAAAATGAATTCATTAGTTACAAAGATATCGATCCTTGTAAAAGGAGATCAAAATCCTAATAGGTAAAACCTAGTTTGCATAATAATAATTAATCAAAGAATTAATTATTATATTTTCTAATGTTGTTCTAATTTTTTCTTATTTTTTTCTAATTTTTGTTAATTTTTTCTAATGTTTTTCTAATAAAACTAATATATAATTAACTAATTAAAAAATTATAAATGAAAAATTAATATAATTAACTAACATTAATAAGAAATAAAAATATTAAATTTACACTAAAATATTTATTGAAAAATTAAAAAATATTAAAAATATTCAAATAGTCACATATAACCATACCCAAAATAGCACAATGACCAAAAGCTAGATGAAAACAAAGTAGCTCATTTGTACCCACAACACGTTCGCTCCAACCTCTAGAGCAATTTTCTATATGTCATAAAAGTGAAAATGAAATCAAAAAAGTGCAAATAAAATTTAAAAAACATAAATTTTGACTGTTCACACAAACACTAGTTCTTTAGATGTTCGCGCGAACATATATAATAATGTTCATGCAAACATAAGTTACATGTTTGTGCGAATGCATAGAGTTTGCATGAACAATTGAAAGGCAAAAAATTTCCACCATTGGCAATTTCATTCGTGCCACAAAAGTGTCACCCACTATTGTGGGCACACCCTCTTGGCTCATAGGTTCACCCAAAGTGGTCATTTTATGAACCACATCCTTGATTCTCACACAGAAATCTCCCACATTCTCTATTTCCTTCATCTTCATGTTCTCGTATTCTCTTTTCAAGGTTTGCAACTTCACAACCTTGATCTGATCATTGCCATGGTAAGCATCTTTTAGAGTCTTCCAGGCCTCCTTTGTTGTCTATGCACCAACAATTATAGGAAACAAGCTCTTCTCAAGAGCAATTTGTATGTGAAACAAATTCATTGCATTCTTCTTCAATCTCCTATCATTAGTTTGGAGAGTATCCCAATCCATGGGCTCTTCATATCTGGATTCAACGATCTCCCAAAAATCTTTCTTAATAAAAAATGCCTTTATCTTGATTGAACAATATTGGTAATCAACTCCATCAAACTCTAGGATATGCAAATTGTTTTCCATGTTGTTGCCTTCCAAACACCTTCAGCTTTGATAAAAAATATAGATTTTGAAACAAAACAACAACAACCCAAAGCAATGCAATAATAAAAATAGTAATATATCTAAAACACAAGAAACTTTGTTTTCTTCCTAACAGAGGAAGCTCTATTCTTGTAGCAGAGAAAAAAAATATGATTTTTTCTTGAAATAGCCGTAAACTAATTTTTTATTATATCCTATGATAAAAGAAAAACAATGAAGTTACATTTTATGTATGATATCTAAATTCTATGTAGACTCATTCAAACTGAGAGCTATTTTAAAATAAATAATTGAGTGACTGTAAATAAACTCCCTTAAAACTTTAACACTATCAATATACAGTGGGAAACTTTGAGAGAACCACTTGTAACATCAGTTAACAATGGATTCTAAATTATGAAAAGCTTAGGGTCTGTTTGGCAACAAGAATATGAGTGGAATAGGCATATGCAAATTCTTAAATTTTCAAATTCTCTGTTTGGGTGCACCAAAAATGAGCATTTGCAATTCCACCTAAATAGGTGGAATTAGAATACGCATTCCTATTCCTATTTTATTTATTTTAGAAAACATAAATTTTTGGGTCCGTGAATTCCCCATCAAATTATGACTGAACCAAACAAGAATAGGAATACATATTTTTATTTACTATTCTAGAATAACAATTCCAGAATACATATTCTTATTTCCGTAGCCAAACAAACCCTAATTATAGACTACTCAAAACTACATTTATTCATACAAAAATTCAATGAAAACATGTGAAAATTTATATCTATTTAATATTGTTGTTGATCAAAGGATTGACTGTGGAACTGGAACTATTCATGCGGTGGATCTAGTGTAGCTATTCACAACAACATATCTTCAACTTTAAATACTTATTAATCAACCAAATTTTATCTGAATTCCTAAAGTTAGGTTGTTTTATGGTTCTTTTTTCACAATGAACCTTGCAAGGGCAGCCCTTCCTTGGATATCAGCAAACTTGAATTTCTTTTTTTATCTTTGCCACTGAGTTGGCATTTTTTACTTTCATATAGCTTTTTCTTTATGGTGTTTACTTTAAGCAAGTGACTGGACGGTTATTCTGGCTAAGATTAGATTTGAAGTGATTAGGTTTATTTAGTTGATTTCCTTCATATAGTTCAATTTCTCTGATCAAATCACTTCTCAATGCACAAACATTAGATTTTAGTTCGGCTATACATTTCCTATGAACTTCCCTGATATTATCACCATCTCTTGTGTCCTTACTAACCATGTTGTAATCTACCCCCTAACTATGACAGAAATCTCAACCAACTTGTGCACGGAAAACTTCAAATAGTTGAGTAATAATGAATGATATTGATTTCATGTTCCTTTATATATATACCATTATACAAATAATTAAGGATGACTATACACAAATTCTAGGAGAATGAAATTACACATGTTGATTAGGTTTTGAGAAACTCAATCAACATTAGCAGTGTTTTACCTGGATATTTTAGTGTGAGAGTTAGTTAAATTAATTTCAGAGTGTAAAGACCGCTCTTATGACATGATGCCAAATCATCCATAAAATGAGAAATACTGAAAAAGAAGGATACACATCAGCAATGGAGTTGAAAAGTCAAGATAATTCATTGAGACAACTTGATAAAGATTACAATGCTTGTTACAAAATCCAAATACAATGTTGTTCTGATATATACAATGCTCAAAAAAATAAGACTTCATTATAACCATTCAAAGAAATGTCAACATAACTGTAGATGGTATATAGGTACATTACAAAAGATAAGAGATCAACCAATAGGCATTTACAGCTTCCAAGTGTTTGCTGCCCTACTTCAAAGTGATCTAATCCTTAGCCAGCAAATGACGTCTATCTTCTATCTAAACGGGGGTGTGGCCTAGGTGATTTTAACTCTCAAAAACACCTTATCCCCAATCTAAAACTAACTAAAAGTGTGTTTCTTGTTAGCGTAACTCTTCTGTCGATCAGCTACTTCCTTCAGTCGACTGCTGATCAAGACCATTTGATCCTCCATTTCCTTTAACATTTTTGGGCCTACTATGATCCGGTCCTCTATCTTATCCCAACTGATTGGGGTACCACACTTACGTCTGTAAAGGGCTTCAAAAGGTGCCATGCCCAAAGATGAATGATAGGAGTTTTTGTAAGAAAACTCCACTAATGAAATATACTCCTCCCATTTGTACTGTTGATCCATGCAATACATTCGCAATAAATTCTCTAATACCTGGTTAACTCATTCGATTTGACCATCTGTCTTTGGGTGATAGGCAGTGCTGAAATTCAACTGTGTACCCAAAGAAGAGTTCAAGGTAGTCCAAAATTGAGAAGTCATATGGGTGTCCCTGTCTAAGATAATGGTTTCTGGGATACCATGTAGCCGAAATATCTCTTGCACAAATTTCCTTGCCAAAATCGGAGAACCATCTTTCAGACTACCAGGAATAAAGTCGGCAACTTTAGTTAATTTATTGACTACAACCAAGATAACATCATGCTTACATCATGTCATGGGTAAACCTTGCACAAAGTCCATACTGATAACCTGCCATTTATACTATGAAATCTCATGTGGGTACAGAAGTCCTACCAGATGGACATGTTCAGCCTTGACATGCTGACATTCCAAACACTAGGCCACATACTCTGTCACATCCTGTTTGAGTCCCGGACAAAAATATAATGGTCTCAAATCAGCCATCATCTTGTTTACCCTAAAATTCCCTAAAAATGGAGTGCAATGCATCTCCTCAAGAATCACCTTCCGCAACCCTTCATGATCATGAACATATATCCTATTCTAGTATCTAAGTAATCCATCATCATCAAAAGAATAATCCTCAAACTGAGAATCTGAAGAATCAACATCCAAAACTAATTTCACCCAATCATAATGAGTATCTCCAGGGAGATACCAAAGAATATACTCCCTCAAGTGAGTTTTAGAAGTAGTAATAGATGTGATATGTTGTCTATGACTCAATGCATCTGCCACTCTATTCTCCTTCCCTTTTATGTACTCAATGCCAAAATCATACTCGCTAATAAACTCAAGCCATCGCCTCTGCCTGGCATTAAGATTTGGTTGAGTAAAAATGTACCTCAACCCCATGTGATCAATTTTCATCTCAAAGGGTTTCCCTAATAAGTAATGCCACCACATTTTCAAGGCATGTACTATTGTAGCCAATTCAAGATCATGTGGTGCATAGTTTACCTCATACTGTTTAAGCTTCTTGGACTCATAAGCAACTACCTTACCATCTTGCATAAGTACACCTCCCAGTCCATCCCCTGAAGCATCTGTCATAACCACAAAATGTCCATTTGGATCTAGAATCACTAAAATAGGAGTGGATGTAAGTTTTTGCTTCAGCAATAGAAATGCTCTCTCACATGCTTCAGTCCACTCATACCGTTTTCCTTTTTGCTGTAATGAAGTGATAGGTGTTGCAATTTTTGAGAACCCTTCAAAAAACTTCCTATAATAACCTACCAACCCCATAAAACTCCGTACCTCACTAACATTCTAAGGTACTGGCCACTCAAGAATGGCTTTAATCTTTGCTAGATCCAATGCAATACCATCTGCTGATAAGATGTGTCCCAAATAGTGGATCTCCTTTCCATAAAAAGAACACTTTGAGAATTTTCCATAAAGTTTCTTCTCTCTAAGGCATTGCAAAACCATATGCAAGTGTTCTTCATGTTCCTCCACAGTTTCAGAATATATCAAAATATCATCAATGAAAATTTCCACAAACTTATCAAGACAATCCCGGAACACACTGTTCATTAGGTTCATGAAAGTTACAGGGGCATTCATTAGTTGAAAAGGTAAGACTACAAACTCATAATGTCCATACCTTGTCCTAAATTTTGTTTTGGATATGTTTGCCTCCTTTATCCGAAGTTGATGATATCCAGATCTTAGATCTATCTTTGAGAAGATGGTAGCCCCTTTCATTTGATCAAACAATTCATCAATACGGGGTAAAGGATATCGATTCTTTATGGTAACCTTATTCAGTATACAATAATTAATGCATAGCCTTAAGGTACCATCCTTCTTTTTGACAAAGATTATAGATGCTCCCCAAGGTGATACACTTGGTCTGATAAAACCCTTGTCCAAGAGTTCCTGTAGTTGAGTATTTAACTCATACATCTTGTGGAAGTGATGCAATAAGGAACCTTTGATTGAGGCTCAGCCCCTGGTACCAAATCAATAGAAAAATCAAACTCCCTTTGTTGAGATAGTTCTGGCAAATCATCTGGAAACACATTGCTAAATTCCTTTAAGATTGCATAATCCTCTAAATGAGGTGGGGTTTCTTCTTCCAAATCCTTAACAAGTGCCACATACAACTGACACCCCTTTCTCCTTGCTTTCTTTAATTGCATAGCAGAGATGTGTCTTAGCTCAAGTGGTCTTTTGACACCATTTAGTGTCACTGAGTGCCCTATGTCATCACGAAATTCAATTACCTTATCTTTACAATTTACTAAGGCTTTATGTTCACTTAACCAGTTAATTCCTAGGATGACATCATAAGAACCCAAAGGAGCTACAAAAAGATTGACCTCTGTTTGGAAGTTGGGAAGTTCCAACTCACTGTAGAAAAGACATTGCTCTACCCACCGCTCAGCCCTATTACCATATTCTACAGTCCATGGTTCAGCCATAAAACCAGCTCTAATACGTAATCTAGCAACTACTTTAGGATCTATGAAACATTCAGTAGCACCAGTATCAACTAGAATAGAAACAGTAATACCAAAAAGTGTACCTGATGTAGGAGCATCTTGCATCCAAAATAAAGGGGACGCATGTTGAATGTAAAATTTATAATTTTTTAAAAAAATAAAAAAAAAAATTTGGAGGAGAGAGAAAGTGACGAAAATTAGAGGAGAAATAATTTTTTTTTAAAAAGGAGAAAAGAAAGGAAAAGGAGATTTCTATTTTCGAGGTACATAGGTGGCGTAATAGAAAAATAAAATAAAAATGGTTGTCATTCCATTTATCGAGGTGTGTGGGTAGAATTCTAGAAAGTTATGAATATTGTAGAAAGTTTTGAAAGTTGTAGAAGGTTGTGGAAGTTGTAGAAGGTTGTGGATAAGTCATGCATTGGGTGGTAAGTGCCTATTTAAGCAGGACATATGAGCATTTCTAATCAAGCTTGAGAAGTAGAAGCTAGAAGGCATAAAGACCTAAGGTGTGAAAGCTCTAAAGGTGTAGCTCTTCAAATAGAAGTTCTTAGTGAAGCTCTTGGTGTGAAGACTTTCATTTAGGATTTCTCTTATGTTGAAGATTTTATAAACATTTTTTGAAGAAGTCATATCTATGATATCATCTTATGGGTGTTGTAAGGATTTCCAAGTATAATAAAATTTGTTTGTGAAGATTTTATTTCTCTTGGTCTCCATATTGTTGCATTCTTGGTTGTGAGTTGGTAGGGTGGTGTAGCCCTCTATCAGTACCAGTTAGCTAAATAGGTGTAGCTTGGAAATTTGCTTGTCGATGATCAACTGCATCATGAATGTGATGCTGTGATAGAATCTCCTTCCTATCAGACCGCTGTGGGCATTTAGCCACAAAGTGATTACCACCACAAACAAAGCATCCAGTTCTAGTACCCTTCCTATCATCATTTCTATTCTCATCATTCCTGTTATTCCAGTTCCTTCCACTTTTCTCATTTCCATTCCTATTGTTTTTGTTATTCTGGTTCCTATTACCATTCTAGTTCCCTTTGTTCCTGTTTCTGTCAAAACCTCCTTGTCCTTTTTCCATATTTATGATCTATTATTTCTTCCCATTTCCCTTATACCTAACATCTTGGTACCCCTTGTTATCTTGATATCCTTTGTTATCCTGGAACTTCCTCTTATAATTTTGGCTAATGGATTTAGATGAGGCTGCATCCTTCAATCTTTGCTCCTGCTTAAGAGCCTTACATAATGCAAAGTCCATCATTTTAGGTTCTTGCATCTCGACCTCACTATAAATCTTAGGTTTCAAACCCATCACAAATTTTTGAGTTTTAAATAGTTCATCATGCTGATACTGTGGAACATACTTCACCAAATGACAAAAGCGCTCATGATACTGTGTGATGTTCATGTTCCCTTGAACTAGTTTATAAAATTATGTTGATTTCTTATCATAGTAGAGTTGTGGTAACCACCGCTTGCAAAAATGTTGAAGAAATTCTTCCCAAGTTGCCTCTCCATGCTGAAATTTCTTTTCAGTCATGACATTCTCCCACCAAGTACCTACCTCCCCCATGAGCTAAAAAGTAGCCCATATTGCTCGAGACTTCCCTGTATAGTTTTGCACAAGAAAATACTTTTCCATGCTTGTAATCCATGCTTCAACATCTTCTCTAGAAGCTCTACCATAAAAGTGGGTGGTGTGACCTTCTTAAGGTCCTTGCTTAAATCAACTACAATTTGCACCCTATCTAGGTTATTCATAGCCATTCATTGATTAGCTTCCACTTTCTGCTCTTCCTATGACCTCCTAAGTGCCTCAGCCAACTGGTCATCCTCAAGTTTCTTCCTACGTCCCTCTTCCTACTGACGTAGGGCTTCTAAGCGTTGATCCTCTTTGTGCTTCCTTGCCTCCTCATCAACAGCTCTACCTTGAACATTTTGTTCCAAGGTATCCATCCTTTGTCCTTGTTGTTGCAACAATGCCCCTTGCTGAGTTAGGAGTGCCACAATTTGATCAAGTCTCTGATTGGGTTCATCATCTCGTGGACCATTACTGGATTCACCTCTACTATTAGCTCTTGTGGTCATGGTGATAATTCAAACACCTGCACACATTTGTGCTAATTAGCATAGCAGACCCAAGGCCTAGGTTTTAAACCTTAGGCTCTGATACCAAATGTAAAGACCTCTCTTACAACATGATGCCAAATCATCCATAAAATGAGAAATACCAAAAAAGAAGGATACACATCATCAATGGAGTTGAAAAGTCAAGATACTTCATTGAGACAACTGGATAAAGATTACAATGCTTGTTACAAAATCCAAATACAATGTTATTCTGATATATACAATGCTCAAAAAAATAAGACTTCATTATAACCATTCAAAGAAATGTCGACATAACTGTAGATGGTACATAGGTACATTACAAAAGATAAGAGATCAACCAATAGGCATTTATAGCTTCCATGTGTTTGTTGCCCTACTTCAAAGTGATCTAATTGTTAGCCAGCAAATGACGTCTATCTTCTATCTAAACAGGGGTGTGTCCCAGGTGCTTTTACCTCTCCAAACATGGAGTAATACTCCCCCGAGGTTCTTCCTAACAATGAAGAACTCCCTGACCCTAGCACGAGAAGGTTAGCTTCCTAGAACAAGATAGATCGGATGGATCTGATGCAGCTGTGAAACTTACTATAGATATCTATGTGCTAAGTAGCCTAATCACAGATATATGGCAGGGAAATAAAATAAAAATCTACACATCAACACATATGCAGAAAGTAAAGATAACATGTTTTCCCATATGTACAATACAGCATATCTACCCATATGCAAAGTTAGAATTAACAATATTTCAACTGAAATAATAATAATAGATGGCTTGACCAAGCACTAAATTTGCCAACATGATACATGGAGATTCAAACCGTAATGAATCCTACCATGCAACACTTGACAGGTTGAGAGAAGCAAAACAAAATGCATCCATCCCCACCCTCCTAATGCCATAAACACCCATCCATAAGGAGATAAACTTTGGATAATCATAACATCGTCAAGGTCTTAACATTCAATAGCAAATAGACTTCAATAAGGATGTAAAGATGGAGTACAAATTTGCATTCAACTATAATAGAGTGCACTCAATCAATCTACTAGGATACAAACTTGAAACACAAGTGGCATTCATTTAAAGTTGAAGATATTCAACCAGCTGAAACTAGCTTTACACATTCAGGTATAAAATTGAAGGTAACCAAATCAACATTAACCAGTATTAAAAATTTCAGCACTATTTGCATACATTACAACTGAAGGAATCTCAAGAGCATTTACAAATTTGAAAGTACAATTTGCACACAAGATCACCAGTCTAATATTACAAATTAAAAATAGGGCTTGTATCTTCATCATGATAGACACGAGGTTCTATTTATAGTACTCCTAAATACTTTTATGGTTTTCAAAGTTTTCATGGGAATACTAATATACTCTAAGTACTTCTAAATCTCAGACCTGAGGTATGACTCCCTAACTGTCCAAGAGCCTTTAAAATTTAGCTAGAGTTTGCCCAGATGCTACTTAGAGAAGCTTCCAAACTGGTATTAAAATAATTTTTAAAGTTCTACTTATCAACACTTTTTGGAAAGCTTAGGAAAATGAAAATATAATCATGAAGTTTAGCCTCTCAACACACAGGTTAACTTTGAGTTCACAACTAGTACTTATTGGTGGAAAACCTATCTTCTAGTCTCCATCAGCAATCATTTATTCATAGGTTTTACTAATCATGATATATTTCTAAACTACATTCAAACTATTGCATCAAATAGCATCACAGTATAATAGAGTGTAGAATTTCACAATAATAAATAAGCATTCAATAAGCTAAAGGAAATTGATTTCGCTCCACATAAAATATACTTGGTTTGAGATGATTCAACAATAGTTAATTCTATACAAGAAGTTAGAGAATGACTACTGATCTAATGGTCAAGTTTCCCAAAAATCACACCCGTTTAGTTGGCATCTACTAGAACAAAGTAGTAATAGTTGGTATCTTCCTAAAACACTCTTCTTTTAAAGTTCATTCGATAATATAACTTCACCAACCAATTTGGAAAAAAATCAAAGATTAATGCAGAGTTTATCTCACACATGTGGTGCTACAACATCATTAACACTTGCAGCCACTATAACACATACCTTTTGGCTATAGCAATTAGATTGAAAGGTAAATCACCATCAGATCAAGAGAGAAAAGGTTCAGATAAGGAAAGAAAAAGAAGAGCTTCCCAATCTCTCCCGAGTACACAAAAAGGAATGTTGTACAACATAAAGCCCTTAGGGAGTTCACATAGTGCTTTGTTGCAGAAGTTAAAAAGAGTAACATCAATAGTATAGAGCGTGGGTTTCACTAATTCACGTGATATAGCCAAAATTATGATGGAAGGGTTTCTATTGCCCAAATTTGCAACCAAGGAATAAATAAAAGTCAAGATGGCCAGACACAACAATTCCATCAATTTATGAAAAGAAAAGAAGAGATTACTGTTGCATTATTTGTGGTGAAGTCATAGGTTACAAACTACAATAACAAGCAACTACATTGAATATAAAACACATCACATAATCAAAGCCTCAAGGAAAAAGGAAAAGAAAAAAAAAGGAACCTGGAGTCTTGTTGTTACTCCCACAACTATCAGCTCTCTTCCTCCTTTGCTGATGTCCAGACCTTCCCAAACTGGTTTCCTCCTTTCCCCCTCTAGTTACATCCCACCCAAAACCCCTTTTCTTTTTGACAATTTATTTTTTTCCAAACTCCAACCACTTCTCTCTATTATGCTCTCCACTTCTGTGTCTCCTACTCCTTCAACATTATGGTCATAATAAAGTATTATCTCCCACAACCTGCATAACTGCCTCTAGAACCTCAATAAATTCATTCCTTCCACTTCTCCCCATCCACTCTTTGGACTCCATCAGGTAAGGCAATTAAATGATCATAATAAATAAAAGAATCATGATATATTTACAATTTCAGCATAGAAAAAAAAATACCACTATCTTGTTTTAAATTATTAACAAAAATTAATACAAGGAAATATGTTTTGTTTGATCTCACCATGCTTGTACATTCACATAGTTTATTTATTGATTAATTATATGTTTTAAATTACTAATAAATAAATTAAAAACATTCCTCATATACCATTTCAAACAAACTAATTAGAATTTACTTCTATTTGATCATACCCTAAAGATAAGATTTAAACAAAATAGCATGTTGTATTAAATCAAATCATCATAAAAAAATTGTGTGTATGTGTGTGTTAGCTACACAAAATGATCCGTCTGTCTCCTTCCAAAAAGCTAACTCTTCTCTACCTCAACCACACCCTCACCTTTGACACCTGTGGACACTCAAACACTCACAAACATAAAGGAGTCAGTATCCATCAGTCGATAATGAAACATCATATGTGAACATCTTAACTATAATTCATATGCACACATCAAAATATGAATAAAAATCACGTCTACAAAGTATCATCAACATGATCATAAAATGACTTAACCTTTCATTTAACATAACTTAGAAAATCATTTAATAACATTAATTTCTCGATTAATTAACATCTCAACTGACAAGATTAATCTAATCCATGAATTAATCTATCAAGTCTAAAAATAGTTGACCTAGTCAAAATAACAAGGTTTCCACCTATCCGCCATGTAGGCACAAAAAAGAAGTTGTATGATGAGTTGTGACATGGAGAGAGAGAGGTTAATTCCCACCTATTCTAAAATATTATCTCCTCATACTTTCCTCTCTTCATGTACTAAAATATTCTCTCTCCCTGTACTTTTCTCTCTCCATGTACTAAAATCTTCTCTCTCCATATACTAAAATCCATTCTCTTTCTACATACTTAAACCTTTTCAAAGGTTAAGGTTAGGAAGTTTGAGTTTGAATTTGAACTTCATCTATAGGTTTTCTTCCCTAACCCAAACCACAATTGTATAACTTCCTTGGAAGTGTCATTCTCGAACAAATGCAATGCTTCTTATTTGGAGGCATGTAGTATTTTGACTGCAGACAAGGCAAGTGAGATGTTTGGTAATAATTCTCCAGCAAAGACACCCGAATTATTTAATTAAATTCTTGTCTAAAGTAAGTGCTCCATCTTTTCTGGCCTGGTTAGATCTCAGATAGAGATTCCCACTCTCGTTGGTGGTCATGGGCATAGAAATAATAAGAACTATTTGACTAAGTGTCTTAACAAGGCACATGAACTTATTCATTGCATCAGTTAGCAAGGCAAGTGAATGGTTTAATAGAAAATCCCAACCCGTGACCTTGATGGGAGATTAAAACAAGTAGTGTCTATTTGACAAAATGCATTAAAAGTATTGGAAGGAAGGAATGACATCTCATGGAATGCCCACATCTACCTCTAGCCTCACTGTGCACATATGAAAGTTTCAAAGTCTTCAATGAGGGAGTTTGAAGTCTTGGGTGGCATAAGCAATGACTCCATCCTTTTCTATAGCCCATGGTATTCATACAGCAAAAATGATAAGAGATGATAACTGTTTGATAGAATGTTTCACTTCTCCAAACTGTGGTGTGTCACTTCTCAATGATTTCAAGCTGACATGTGAGAAGACATATGGTTGATGTTCATCTCAATACCTATGTATAGACAAGCATTTAATGTAGAAGATTTTGAGTCTTGATGGCTCATTCTCACATGAGTGAAATCGCAGATTTGGCAAAAGCTTGACAAGATACAGTTTGAAGAAATAAATGATAAGTGTTTGACCGAATATTCACATTGAAGATCATTGCTTATTTACATCAAAGCACTCTAAGTGAAACAATGACCACTGTTCAGCCCACAAAGACATTAAATGGAATTGAAAAGTTGTAATTCATTCTTGTAATAGTTCCAACTCCTCAAATATTTGAAGGTAGAGATAATAATGCATGTGAACTATTTGACATAATCTCCAACCTTTTAGTTATTAAAGGAAGTCAAGTGCATCGTAGGAGAGAGGGAGTCGGCGAGCTTCTTAACATAATGTATACCAAGATATTACCAAACTATAGCATGAAAATCAAAAGGCTCAAAAGTACTTGCACAAAAATCTTCATGGATCATTGAGAGACATATGTAGCATGTTGGAAGCTACTTAGGGACTATCAACCGAATACATATGGTAAAGAAAAGGATACGACATGCTTGATAGAATGACATTATTTTTGTTAGCTTAAAGAATAAATTTGACAGCTGAGTGTCAATACACTTAACCAAGATCAAGAATAAGTGCCGAGTAAGATAAGGTGCCGAGTAATACAGTTTTGTTCAAGTATCGAGCTATCCAGGAAACAGCATGTGCTGAGTATCAAAAATACTTCAGGAGCCGAGTAACATAGTAGAACAGCATAAAAGTTTGGAATTGCACAAACTATGGTGCAAACAATTTTTTTTGCAGCTGACAGAAGGTAAATCTCGAAGGATTTAATGATAAGATCGAATCTTTTATTTTTCCTATGCAATTCGCATGCAACCAATAAGAAAAATGCTAAAGGCATGCAACCAATCAGCAAAAGATAAGTATTAAGCAAAAAATTAAGATTCAATATGGATCGTAAATCCAAAACAAACCCTAAGTCTTTGAAGTCTTTATAAGGAAGACAAAATTTCACTGTAAAATAAGGAGATGAGATATCTTGAAGGACATACAAGGGTGCATAAGAAAATCTATTTTTAGAAGTGAGGATTATTAGATCACAAAAGGATCCAGATCAAAGACAGCAAAACAAAGTACCTGCAATCAGCAATCAAGGTTTGTAATTTGTCAGGTTTTTGTTCCTAATACTCTCTAGCAATTGTATTAGAATGAAAATCCTATGGTGATAGGTTAGCTTAATAGCTATTTCAATAAATCCTTTAAATAGGTGACTAAATCCTTTAACAAGGTGACACTTCATGTTAAGTGTTTGAAAATCCTCTAACTAGGTCACTATTGACATAGTGTAAATCCTTTAACAGGGCAGACCATCAGAAGTGGTTGAACAATATTGCTACAATAATTTTTGTGGTTATCATCCCCACCCCAATTTTACCTTCTTATTCCTGGAGGGTTTCTGGGTTACCAAATTCCGGTGTTATGAGTTATTGATGCATGTGTTTAGTTTCATGTTTACTTAATGTATTTACATGCATGCAATTTACTTTCAATTAAAAGTTTTATTGGCTAAAGTTTGGTACTTCTGATTCACCCCCCCCCCCCCCCCCCCTCTCTCATAAGTACTCTTTCCATATTTGAATATTCCAACAATTGGTATCAAAGCCAGATCAGGTTCTCACAAGGAAAAGCCTAACAGCTTGGAGGAAAATATCTAAAGATGGAAGCTTTCAAACTTGGAAAGATCATCGAAAATCAGGTGATAGATGTGCAACTTGCTCTGCATAGCTTGGAGGAATTTAGAAACAAATTGAGAAGCTCATTAAAAAAGAGGAAGGATTTGGACATAGCTGAAAATGATATGCACTACAAGGAGATTGATACCACCAACATATTTTCCAGTGGAGACACTAAAGAATTTGATGCAGCAATAGCAGAACTGATGGAGAAAAATAAAATTCAAGCAGATGAGATAAGAACTCTCAAGATGGAACATGAATCACAAGCTATGATGATATGTGAAATTAATGAACAAAAGAAAAGAGCAGTTGATGATAAGGTAATGATGGGAAATGACAAAAGGAATCTTGCAAACAGACTTGAAGAAAAATGTACTGAACTGACAAGGATCTCAAACATGCAGATGGATACACTTTCCCAAATGATGAATCTTCATCATGAACTCAATATAAAGGATATTGAGATCTCTACCTTGAAGATGCAAAATGAACAAATGCAGAATGAATTGAATAGAGAAAAAGAGGTGGCAGAGAATCTCAATAAATCAAGTGAAGCAATCAAGTATTTTGAACAGCTGCTAAAATCACCAAAATTTGTCCATGATACATCAGGACTTGGATATAATAGCACTGAAGTTGGAGAATCATCAAAGAGTGCTGAACAAAGAAGTGATAAAGGTAAGAATTCAAAACCCACTTGTCATTTATGTAATAAGAAGGGACATATAGCTAATGTGTGTAGGAGTAGAAGATTCAATCAATCAAACATACCAAAAGTTTCTGCCACAAGTGTAACATGCAAGGACATATGACACAAAATTGCAAATTTAATGTCAAAAGGACTCAAAGATTTGATGGACATTGTTATAATTGCAAAAAGTATAGACATAGGGCATTTGAATGCAGATCAAAACCTATGTGGATAGTAAATCAACCAGCAAAAACATCAAACCATGAATTTTGGGATTACAACACTAGGAACAGGTGTCACTATTGTCAAGAATATGGACATATCCCATAGAATTGCATAAGAACACATTTTAAAGGGAACTACAAAAGATGGTTGAGTCAAACCACATGTTTCAGTTGCTTAAAAACTGGTCATGTCAGCAGAAATTGCCCAACAAGGTCAAAGGCATCAAGTTCTGAGTTCAGTAATGGAAAGGCAAAGATAGATGTTGGACATATCAGAAGTGAAATGAATAAGACATGGAGAAAGAAAGATGAGTCTAGCACATCAAATACAGAGATCACTTCACCTAATAGGTCAAGTGATCACACTTCATCAAATTAAGTAAAGAATGAGTGTGAGGGATTGATAAACCAAGTAACATCATAAATCAGTCCCAAGACATATAAGAACTGCAAAAATGAAATCAGCATAAAAAAAAGGATGCTAAGTCAAAATTGAGAACTTTTTGAAGATATGTCAAAATTTTCTTCAGGAGCCAAGTTGCTAACAACGACCGAGATTGATAGTTGATGCCGAGCTATAAAATACCAATAAGAGCCGAGTAAAGTAAAACATAATGGGAGCCAAGTTATAACGAAACCTTTCAAGAGTTGAGTAGATAGTTGGTAGCATACCAAGCATTTATTACTCTATTTTGAAGTGTACATAAATCCTATTTTTGATCTTTTTCCCACCATTCGAACAAGAAGCAAAGCTGAAAAAGGAGTGGAGAAGATCAAGAACAGCTCAGAAGCCATTTGTGAAAGATTTCAATAGCTATTCAAGACAAATCTCATCGATTTAAGGTATTTTTCTTAAGTGTCGAGCTACGAAGAACTCATAAACTTGTTTAAATTATAAACCCTAGTTTGGCAAACAATGGCATCTGGGTCAGGAACCACCAAGGGTTTAGAGAGTCATGAAGTTCAATTGGTCAGCAACGAAGTAAAACAACCCGAATTTAAGCCCATTCCCAAAGTAGCATACAAGAATGATCCTATAGGTGCATTATCAGTCATTCCGGATAAATTTGTTATGGTACAAGATGTTCGTAGATGCTACAATTACAAAATTGGTGCCATAGGAGACTTAGAAATTCATAATGCATATGAAAAACTATGTGAAAACAAAGTACTAAAAAATGAGTTTTCAATAATTGAAAGAAAAGGATTGACCAAAACCCTAGCATTTTCGACTGTTTTCAAAACAAAATGGGTATGGATAATTTTGAGCCGAATACATGATGGAGCTTTTTGGTTAGAATCAGGGCCAGGTAAATTTACCAAGAAAATTGTTCATAGGGTTACTGGTATTCCAACCCTAGATCGGCCAAAGACCCTGCGAAGTGACAAAAGGGAAATAATAGAGAAAAATACAGGTGCCAAATGGAACAATAGAGGAATGACTATTGACAAAGTCACAGATCCTCTACTAGATTTTTCTATGAGAATTATTTCACACAAATTCTATCAATCAAGCAGGTTGAATAGTGTACCTTGTATAGCAGTTGATATTGCATACAAGATAATCAAAAGGGATCACACTTATGATCTGGCAGAGCTCATGTTTCAACAGATTAATGAAAATTTGGGAGCTATAAGGAAGAGCAAGGGAGCTCAATGCAAATTTGGGTCAGTTTTGATGTGTATGTTTTTCTATCTGATGAAAGAATTTCCTTCTATGGGTAAAGTAAAATGGAATCCAGAAAAAACAATTGTTGAACAAATTAATGGATACATTGAACAGATGGGTGAAAATTTTGATGCCCAAATGACTGGTTATTTTGAGGACTTCAAAAAGTCCATGAAACAAAGAATGAGAATTTCAGTCTCATTGACTGAGAAATATGAAAAAGATATTTGTTTTCTTGTAGATATAGATTTTACTTATATACAAGCAGTTATACCTAGAATAAGATGGCTTAGGCCACTAGGTTATGAACTTGATGTTGATCAAGCCTCTGCAGCAATAACAACCTTACTTGCAGAAGAAGCAGATAAAAATGCAAAAAAATTTGGAACTTATGATGTTGTCAAATCAAAGGTAATAACAGAATTGAAGATTGCTTCAGTAGTAAAGAAGAAAGAGAAAATGGTGAGACAAATCAAAAGAAAATTTGGTGTAGAAGAAGAAGGAATAGCAGAAGAAGAATGAGAAGACATTGGAGAAGAAGGAGATAAACTTCAAGGTCAGACTCAAGGGTCAGAAGGAGACAGAGAGAAAAGTGTTGAGGTAGAAGAAGCCAAGGAAGCACCAGTTAAGAGAAATACCACAACTCCTTCTGGTCCTAAATCAAACGGGAGGAAAGTAGCTGCCCCTACACCAAAGAGACTGACCACAAGGGCTGCAACACAAAAAGCCCAAGAGGAGGCAAAAGGAAAAAGGAAAGACTCAAAGAAGACTGTTGTTGAGTCAAAGAAAAGGAAATTTATTCCCCAGCCTAAAACAGATGAGGAGAAAACAGAGTTAGAGGACAATAGTCAATTTCAAGTGGTAAGACACAAACCCCTGACTGATGTTGATAAGTTATGTTCAAAAATTAGAAATAATGATTTAAAAGGTCTAAAGAACCTAAATTTTTTTGAGCTCACCAAAGAAGAGCAAAATAAATTAGAGGAATCTGTATATGCTATGATGGCTGAGTATAAGTACACAGCTCTAGAATTAGATGAATCCATGCCAAGAGAACTGTATAAAATTATAGAGGATAGATGGCATTTTTGTTTACAAATGGAAAAAGAAATAAGGGAGTCAACTTTGGCAAGATTGTTTCCTGATTTGACTAAAGATCAAATAATAAATGCCATAAAAAGGCATAATAACATATTCACTCCCAAGTATAGAGCATTTAGTATATTACAGAATAAAATTGAAGAGGTTGTTACCAAATCCACAAGATTGTGGAAAATTGTTTACAAGAAAATTGAAGATGTATATAATGAAGAATATAAGGCAGAAGCAATTGCCAAGACAAAGGAAAAGAAAGCATCAGAAACAAAAGAGAAGATACTGGTGGAGAAGGAGAGTAAAGAAGAAAAGGAAGAAGAGGCACACAATGAGGAGAAAGAGGAAGAGAAAGATACAACTGAGCCACAAGATCAAAGTATGCAAGACATACAGGTATCTCCTCCTATTCCTCCTCATGCCAACATCACATCTGCAGATTTCATAAAAATAAAGGATGTTACAGATACTTCAGATCTAAACATCAATCCATTAACTGCAGAGGATTTGGAAATCCTTGACCAATCATCACTAATAGCAAAACTAAGTTCAAATCCTGTATTGGTCAATGTTGATGAATTACATAATCCAGAAGCTAAAACAAAGATAGTCAAGGTAAAAGCACAAGTGCCAACTTTGACCACACGAACTACTAGTATTCTATTCCTTCCACCACCACCTCCACCAAGTGTAATCATTGATACACTCCAAGTGCCGAGTATAGTAGCAGGGGAAATAAAAGAAATATCAGAACAACAAACAAGTTCAACCCTGCCTAGCATTCATAAAAGGGATATTCAAGCTGAAGAAAAAGAAACATAGAAAAAGGAGGAGACTGCAATACAAACATTGGTTGCATTACCAAAATTTGGTACTCCAACACAAACTCTTCAGTAGCCGAGCACAGATGGGTTATAGTTGAAAATTAGAACACCAGGCTCGAGTTCATCAAAGGTAGTCAGGAGACTTCACTATGGAGTTCCTGAACTTGATGAAGAAATAAAGATCCCATATTATGAATCTAGCACTCTTACTAAAGAAAAGATTAATGAAATTCAGAGTGCACTAGACAAAAGAAGGAGACAAGAAGCACTAAGAAAGGAATACAAGCATAAGCTTACATTGAATGAAATTAAAGACATATTCACAGAAGCTTTTTGCTTACAATCTCCAGATGAGTCAAGACTAATCATGGAACAACTATCTGATATAGTTGACCAAGTGACTAACGAAGACCAGGAAACAAATGCCAGATTGCTTGAATGGTCAGAAAAGAAGTTCCAAGGAAAAGTAAATAGTAAAATATCCGGTGATATAGCACTGTCACAAGAAGAGCTGGCAAAGAAAGTTGTAACAGCTAAAACTGTACTAGGAAACATCTTTTCCCTGTACAACAAGTTGTGTGATTTTTCCACATTCACACAAGACAGTAGCTAGAAAATACTAAGCTTGGAAAATAATCTGAAAACTTCTAGCATGCAACTCCCCACAGATCCAGCTCAGAGTGAGAAGAATTTTGTCCAATCGCTTCACACACAAAGAGAACTAGCTGTTTTAGCAGTAGAGGAGGCAACCACAAAAGCCAAATTGATACAAATGCAATCGTCCATTACTCCTCATTTGGAATTACTTCATAAGGAGAAAATAAATGCAGAGACGGTCCTCAGGAAAGAACCCAATCTTTCTTCATCTGATGGACTTGTACACCTAGCAGCAGAGATTGTCATCTAGCATAAGACATTAGATGTCACATTAGCAAATTGGGGTGCAGCTCTGAAGATACTCCTTGAAGTAAATAGCACATTTTTGGCCAAATATGGCATTTCATTGTAAATACCTTTGACATAAGTGTCAAAAAGGGGGAGAATAAAGTAATAACTTGAGTACAGTAATGAAATGATAAGCATAATAAAAGGGGGAGATAGCAGGAATAAAAGCAGGAGATAGTAGGAGATAGAAAATTTTGAAATTTTGGGGGAGATAGCAAATTTTGGGAGCAAATTTTGAATGAAGGATAAATTACTGAGTCACATGGATCTTAATTAAATGTTTTTTCCACTCATGTCAAAGGGGGAGATTGTTAGCTTAAAGAATAAATTTGACAACTGAGTGTCAATACACTTAACCAAGATCGAGAATAAGTGCCAAGTAAGATAAGGTGCTGAGTAATACAGTTTTGTTCAAGTGTCGAGCTATACAAGAAACAGCATGTGCCGAGTATCAGAAATACTTCAGGAGCCGAGTAACATAGTAGAACAGCATAAAAGTTTGGAATTGCACAAACTATGGTGCAAACAATTTTTTTTGCAGCCGACAAAAGGTAAATCTCAAACAATTTAATGATAAGATCGAATCTTTTATTTTTCCAATGTAATTCGCATGCAGCCAATAAGAAAAATGCTAAAGGCATGCAACCAATCAGAAAAAGATAAGTATTAAGCAAAAAATTAAGATTCAATATGGATCATAGATCCAAAACAAACCCTAAGTCTTTGAAGTCTTTATAAGGAAGACAAAATTTCACTGTAAATTAAGGAGATGAGATATATTGAAGGACATACAAGGGTGCATAAGAAAATCTATTTTCAGAAGTGAGGATTATCAGATCACAAAAGGATCCAAATCAGAGAAAGCAGAACAAATTACCTGCAATCAGCAATCAAGGATTGTAATCTGTCAGGTTTTTGTACCTAATACTCTCTAGCAATTGTATTAGAATGAAAATCCTATGGTGATAGGTTAGTTTAACAGCTATTTCGATAAATCCTTTAAATAGGTGACTAAATCCTTTAACAGGGTGACACTTCATGTTAAGTGTTTGAAAATCCTCTAACCAGGTCACTATTGACACAGTGTAAAGCCTTTAACAGGGTAGGCCTTTAACAGGGCAGACCATCAGAAGTGGTTGAACAATATTGCTACAGTAATTTTTGTGGGTATCATCCCCACCTTAGTTTTACCTTCTTATTCCTAGAGGGTTTCTGGGTTACCAAATTCCAGTGTTATGAGTTATTGATGCATGTGTTTAGTTTCATGTTTACTTAATGTATTTACATGCATGCAATTTACTTTCAGTTAAAAGTTTTATTGGCTAAAGTTTGGTACTTCTGATTCAACCCCCCCCTCTCATAAGTACTCTTTCCATATTTGAATATTCCAAAAAATTTGAGATGCAATAACCATAGAGTATATGCATGTATGGATAATGAAGTCTGTAGGAAAGGGAAACAAACTATTTGGCATTATGTCTTCAAGAAAATACATCCACAAGTGTGAGGCACATGAATTGTCTGACATAATACCTTATGCACTCTCACATCTTCAACCCGATTCATGTTGACTTAAAAGTGTGCATCGAGATAAAAAATTCTAAAAGTATGAAGGAAAATTTTGACATGATACTTCAAGTGGATTTGTGTGCTTTGAAGCCAATAGTCTAAAAATATGAAGTCGGAGAAACATCGATCAAGGAATTTGGTAAGAAATACTATGAGGTACAAATTCCAAGGCAAAGAGCCTCCTATGATATTAACAAGCATGCTTCCTAAGATATTGGATACAAAGATAGAACATTTGGAAATTCAGAGAATGTAGATCACCTCTAGCACAACAAACATTGGAAAGTGGCCTAGCCCATGCAGGAGGACATCCACTTGCAGTTCAGTGTGCAGACCTAGTTTTGGAATGTGTCAAGGCATATGATTGAAATTCTAGGAACATCAAGACCTCAGGAGGTAATATCATGGCAAGGCTAGATCCGATGTCTATCTTCATCACATTCAGATTGCTAGTAAGAGAAGAATTCACAGAAATCTCTAAAGAAGGAGCTCAAGGATACTTCCATCAGAATAAGAAAACATATTTGAATGTTATTGCTAAGAGTTGGTTGGATCAACCTAGAAGAAGACAGTCACAATTACCAACAGTGTTGCATAGAAATATCTTTAATGAAGACGTTTCTAATATGATAATTCTCCTCAATAGGATAGTGGGAAATCAAACTAATGAAGACTTTCAGAATTGGATATTTTTGTAGATTATTACCATCACCACTTAAAAACAATTTATAGCTTGGGGGAGAAATGACTATTGATGCCTTTCATCATTAGTTAACTAAATTCAGTGTGAATCAGGGGTTTTACATGTCCTTGTACCTAATGTATGCAATTGCTAGTATGAAGTCATGGCTTGGACTTAATCCTTATGGGGAGTATAACTTAACCATTCAAATTTATAATTATTACCCCTAGTTGATTTTAAAATAAAGCAATGCACACTTCCGCAAGGTGAATGATGCTTTTTCTATGCTCACAACCAAAGAGCTACAAGGAGATATAGGACTTTGAATTTCTCCTAAAGTAGCCAGTCTCATCAGTACTTCTGGTAGATTTTTCATACAGTATCCCCGATTCACTTACATCCGCATTGGAGGTTTTCAAAATTCTCCTCTTATGTTGCCTCACTTTGTAGATGATAGGTTGGTGCTTTCTGAACTTTGCAGGCAAATTGGTCAAGTAAACAAAAAGTGTAGGAATAAAATATCAATTCCTTTCCCAATCGATATTGGGAACTACAGTTGTCTTTTTTCTTTAGATGCTCAAAATATCAAGAGATCCATGGTGAACATGACTTTATACTCTTTCCATAATCATTTCCCATTTGATGGTAGTGAGTATGTTAAAAATAACTTGGCACTAGGACCTGGCTATCTTCATTTCTCTATGATGGAAGACTATTGGGTGAACTGTGAAAATGACTTCGAAGTGAGAAGAAGGGACTAGAGGAGATTCACAGTACAACAAATCATTGATTACAAAAATGGAATGGGATCTGATAGGCATAAAAGAGGATGGGTTAGACCTAATTGATCCTTTCTTCTTTGAGCAGATATAGTTATTAGAGTTGCCATACATTAATTGGTCTCTGCCAGAATTGAAAGACCTCAAGGAAAGAACATTCTTTGTGATTCAATGAACCGAGAACTAGTTAAAGAATAAAGTCAAATAAGTCACGGCTACTAGATCAACAAGAAGAGGCAGTGCAAAGAAAATTAATAATTCCTAGGAAGGTACATTGGTTTCAGCCTTTCCATCTTCTATCCCTACTTCTTCTGGTTCTTTACATGGCACACAAGGTGGAGATGATGGTGAAGATCCAGATAAAGGAATTTATCTAGTTTCAACATGTGAGCTCAACATAGTAACTAGGAAGAGGAGATCAAAACCTAAGGAGAAGACATTAAAACCAATTCAAAAAATGATAGATGAATCTCCTAAGATGAACATTTTACCATCATTATTTGTCGATGAGATGATTCAATCCATAGCATCCCTGACACGTTCATTGTCTCCTGAAAGTGCAGAAGCAACTCAAGAGGTGCCTGTTGTAGAGAATGTGCATAACTTGGATTTATCATCTACAATCCTACAAGTTCCTTCAGTAATCAACTCATCTACCAATATCTCAACATCTTGGTTACAACAAAGTTTGGAGAGAAAGAAGAAAAGGATGATCCACTTGGAAGCACCGAATGTGGATGTCGTAGTTGATTTAATGCATAAAAGTAAAAGGGTAAAGAAAACTAGAATAGATTCTAGACTGGCAGTGAATCCTACCTCAAGAAACCTATTCATTAAAATTGCACAACCATTCATAGAGAAGAACATAAATGAGGTAGATGAAGCTGATTTTAGCATAACTAAAGTGGATCTAGGCGAGACCACTTGTGAGGGAAGAGAGCATAATTTCCAAGTGTCAGTTGTTTTCCTAATGGAACAGTCAAGGAGAGGTAAACAAGTTAAGAATCAACTCAAGTGTCAAGTTTGAGCCATTTCTTCATGCATCCAATCGATGGTCGATGATTCTTTTCTAGACCCTAGTTCATCTACAGAAATGATAGGAGATCCCAAGAAGATTTTTGATGAAGAAACCATTCAAGACATAGGAGAATGCCAAACTTATGGTAAGATGGTGAAAGCATGGATAAAATGCATGAAAGAACAAGCATCAAGCCTATTTCAGAATGTTAAGGTTCCATATACTAAGGCGGATCACATACAATGAAACATTCAAAAAGAGTTAACAACTCTCAAGGAACAACAAACATTCTAGAGAGAAATTGATGCTAATTTAGTAGAGATTAAAGGAATAGATAGCGATATAGTCAAATCATTGAAGTTATTCACTAGTGGAGAAGAAGAGAAAACTGACATATGGCTAGAAAACATTAGATGGAAGAATGATAGCATGAATCAACAATTGGATGAAGGAGAATAGTTCTTAAACTCTTGCAAGCTACTGAAAAAGAAGGCCTTGGGGAATATACCAATGAGTGTAGAATGTATCCCTATTAGTGAACACACTCAAGATCTAGATATATCTTCCATTTTGGAATGCATAGAGTTAAAGATCAGCACTAAAATTGGTGGTAAACAAAGTTCAGATGCTAACATTATGATGAGATTGAGTAGTCTCTCAGTGGCATTGGACTCCTGTATTCAAAACTTACCAAGTTATGTCCTAGAGTTGGATGAAGTTAGAAAGAGACACAATTTATGCAAGTTGAAAATATAGAGTTTAATCATCATCAAAAACAAGGCTTTAGCACAAGTCATCAAATTATTTAGATCATATAAGGCAAACCTGACTCAGCTACTCGCAACACCTACAGATCAAAGAGCAAGCATAGAAAATATCAAAGATCATAGTTGAAAGTTAGAAGTGGATATCTCTAAAGTTGTCTCATATTTTTGTTTATATATTTTGTAAAGTGGTCAACTTTAGAATCAATTTTGGTTTTGGTCAATGTCTTAACTTTTTCTAACTATAGTTAAGCATTGAAAGTTAGAGTTGGTTATGAACTATCTTCGGATTAGTCCAAACTCTAACTTTTTGAGTAGTTAAAAACCTAAAAGGTTAGTTATTCTTGAATAGCTATAAATTCACTAATCTAAATTTAATCAAGGACTTTTTGCATTTTGGAATAAGGGAACACTAATGTTAGAGTTTTGGTGATAAGACAGTTTTTGGAAAGTGTGTACAGAGGTTGCCTTTGTAATCAAAGTTTTTGTTTATGTTCTTGGTGCAAGGAAATAAAGGAACATACATTTGGGTTCTTTTCCATTCTTCCAAATTGTAAAAGTGTTGATTCTCTGTAATGAATATTTTCATGGCATCATGCAACTATTCATAAATCATTGAATTAGTATTGTGTCAATGGTATCTCTTAAGAATAGTTCTTGTTTGGCATTATTAGCAGTTTACATCAATTTTATGGAAACATTGAAGTCATGTGATGCATTCGTCATCAATATTTTCCTTTCTATATTCTAAGTTGTAATCATTTTTATTTAAAAATCAAAATTTTATCTTACAAGGGAGCTACCCCTCTAAACACAGAGGAAGGCAGGATATCAAGGGCCTATCAAACTATTGGAGAAATTGATTTGTTGCGCACTTCATTGGGCTAAATCAGGTATTTTCTAAGTGATAAATCTGTTTACCAACACAATGATAAAATATTTCAATGGTACTACTAAAAGATAATCTAAAACATTCATTTTATGCCTTATCTATGCCATTTAACTATAATACTAAATCAAAATTGTTTTGTGTAATAAAAATTACCAAGTCAAATTAGTTAAAAGGATAATTAGTCATTGATTTAATATTTATTGATAATATTAAGTTAAGCTTAAATTTAAGTTTTAAACATTGAGTTTATTGATTAAGATTGATTTTGATACTAATGGTTATATTTGTGTGATTATTGTACTATATTTATTTGCATACTAAGATTAAATATACAAGTAGTGTTATAGGTAGTATAATATATTATAGTTTTCTAAAAAAAAGTCATAAGTTGATTTAGTGTATTTCTACATGGTATAATTGCAAAAGATCATTTGTTTCCAAACTATAGTTTTTAACTCATTTGTGGTATATTTAAGTTAGAATTTTAATTATTTATTATATTCTAATATGCATAATTTACAATATTCTGCTTAGTTGTCACTAATTGAATAAAATTTATTTGTGTGATTAAAAATTAGTTGAATTGTGAACCACTTAACATAATAATAACAATAATGAATGAATGGTACTAATAAATTTAATTAATTATCTATGTATGGATTCTTTTATTTTATTATTACTATTTTATAGCTTTTCTAATCTACAGTATTAAAAAATTGACTTATAATTCAAGTTACTTTGAATGGTTTAATTTAAATTTGATTATCATTTAAAAAAATTATATGTAACTTGTATTGTATTTGATGAAACTAACTTTAGGTTTCTACTTTTGATATTGAAACAATAGTAGAAATACATTGTGGTGCGATATCAAGTATATAAAACCAACCTCACTTTTATTTTAAATACCTTTTGTAATCTACATACTTTAAAAATAGTTAGAATTAAAGTTACTTTGATTGTTTTAATTTAAATTTGATTATCATTATTATGATCTCTCTTTATAAAACTAATAAATTCTATTTGATAAAACTAAAATTAGGTTTTTACTTGTGATATTGAAGTAATACTACACATACTTTGTGGTGTGAAATCAGATAGATAACACGAATCTCATTTTTTTGAATCATTTTGTATTCTATGTAGTTTTATAAAAAACTATGACTACAATTCAAGTTACTTTGATTAGACAATAAAAAATGAATAGTTTTGTTGATGTTGATAGTTGTGAAAAGATTTGCAAGCTAATTCCACCTACAATTGATATTGCCTTGGAGACTAAAAACTTATTTAGACTAGAGTCCTTTCATTACATTGTAGGAGATTATTCATTTGATTCTTTAGAAGTATTGCTACATTTTCTTTATACTTCAATTGATATATGAAATGGGTTAGATGATCCTTTTTGGAATCATTGTCAAAGAATTACTTAGAAGCATTTGCATGTGAGCTACATCTAGATCTCTTGGATGAAATACATGGTTTAAATGATGTACCTACATACATAGAAAGAATGAGGTTGTCTTCATAAAATACTCAACAATAAGGACAACATGGACTTTGGGGTGATATATTTTGTATACAATGGGTCTCTAAATGAATAAATATATCAATTGTAATACCGTCAACAACAACTAAACAAAAGTATTTACATTTCAACAATAACATTATAAAAAAATACATATAGTATTTTGTTCCAGGACAAAAACCCTATTGGTGGTCACTATGAGCCACTCATATGTAAAAAACCTTACATACCTCACAATCAAACATCATCAGTTTACCTCTCAAACTTTTGTTCAATATTGGAAAGAAATTGGAAACAAATTACATCTGAAATACAAATTCAAGGTATCATGACAAATACAATTGCAACTAAAAATTGTGGTGATAACCACTTCCAATCTATTTCATCTTCAATGTAAGAGGAATTTGATATACATTATTTAAGACTATACATTGCACTATATCAACTTGCAACATGAAAAAAAGAGTAATGGTGGAAATGTGAATCATTACATTTGATGCTAATTAGCAAAAAGAATGTTGATAATAATATTGTGTGTCACAAATTAGGAATACTATATTATCAACATGGCAACACCTTATTCACAAGGTAGAATAGAAGGGGCCCTTTTTGTTTACAACAGTTGGCAATTATATTTAAGTCGATAATTTATGCATGGTCCTCAACAACTCAACAAATTTGAAATATTTTCAAAAATCCATGGATAACAAAAAAATTATATAACATAATATCATTTGACACAAATATTACACATATACATTATGAGCCACTACATATGTCACATAACTCAGAACTATTTGAAGTACATCATTCAATTTCTAGAAGTTCAATCCAAAAAATGAAAGACAACGATAAAAATAGAAACAAGACAAAAATATCAAATAGTTACAAAAACTATAGGAATACAAGCACCAAACAATAGCACAATACATTGTGACAATACAATAGATAGCTAAACAATGTCACTCCACAAATTTAAAAAATATACATAATACTAATACAAATCAACATGACCAATCTTTGAAGAAAATAAAGTGTGATACTAATTCAAACACAATTTTAAAATATCATTCAAACAGCAGTTGTACAACTTCATATTTCAAAACACACAAAAAGGTGACAAAGTTACAAAAGTAGGAAAAACTATACACAAAAGAGAAATACAACAGATAATGACATAACTATTGGAAGAAAATTTAAATCTTTCCATAAATTATAAACTTTATTGTGTAATAATAATACAAAATAACAAAACCATTGTTATAAAAAGAAAACATGTTAAAATAAATAGAACACAAACATATTTCAAAGCAATTCAAGATAAACCTCAAAATGATTGTTATATTTGTAAGAGATTGTAATTTTCTCAAATCATAAAATTGCTTAACAAAACAAACCAAGAAATGTACAACAAGCTTACTAGCATAAAAGTATAATAGTATATTATAAATGCTTGCATACATTGTAAGAAACTATCAAAGAATAGGAAGCTCCCACTCTTTCCTAGACCACAATCCATTAGACAAAATAGGCCAATTGAGATATTATAATTTATATCAAAACTAGAGGAACAACTTATATCACCATGACTTGATTTTGCACAAATAAGACAATGGGGGCACAAAAGGTCTCGACTAGGACTAACTAGTTCTATAATTAATGTGTCTACAATTATAAACATTATTCAAGCATTGCTTCCACATTGAATAAATGACATAGTGATGATTGCAAATGATTTAAAAAGGAAACTGCAATATAAAAATCCATATCATGTTGGAATGGCTCATCAAAAACTAATAATAAAATCATTAAAACTTTTATGCAAAAGACAATTATATATTTACATATAAACATCAAAATAGACAAAACTTGGAAGACAATTTTTGGAATAGAATATATATAATGTTAATGCAAACACAAAAAATGAATATGATAATAGTGATTCAAGTTTCAGAGAAAAAGGAAATTCTGATGATGTAGAAATATGTACAAAAACACTTGTACATGGTTTCTTGGAGTATCAAACTAAATATGATGTATACAATAAAATAATTGAAATAGTACCTATTGAAGGTAAGCAACCACTAGAAATTTTTAAAGATAAATATAAAGAAGAGATGAACTTTCTGACACTATTTTTTGGGGACCTATGAGATGTTGACATAACCCATAAATTCAAGTATCATAAATTGCGTAATGGGAATTACTACATAGTAGTGATCATTTTGTAACTCATACAACTAACTTGTTCTATAAAGTAGTGTGTATAATCATAGAGAAAATTATTTCTAGTATATAAATAAGAATTAGAAAAAATCAATTAAAAGGATGAACATTACTTGCAAATGATGTCAAATACAAACCAAATCTAGAAAAAATATTGAAATCAAATATTAGATACATGGATTTCATGCATATTCTCATCTCTCCATATTACCAATTGAAGAACATGGGCTTGATATTGACTATATCATTGTAATGACCCGGTCACTTGTACTCATTATTATAGACAAAATAAACTATTAAAAAAACTTAGTGCTTTACGATGATACAATTCTACGACATATCAATGATTTATTCTTCATTACAAAATTCTAAAATAGAGGTAATGAGCATGACCATGCTTTAGTATGGGTTGAAGATACACCTATATATGAAAACTAAAAAAATGTAGAAATTGAAGATTTTTTTGGCAAACAAGTATTACATGCAACACAAAACCGCTAAATGATACACTTCACAAAATGCATCAACACTACCACACAAAACACTATGGAAAAATAAGAAAATCACAATGAAGATATAATTTTTCATTACCATTGATGAGAAAAATAATCAAACTTGAACTAATTATACCTTGTGATTAAAGCTCATACTTAATAATTCTACTAAAATAGTAAATATTCTACAACACAAAGACTATGATGAATAAAAACTGAACTTATGGTCTTGAAAAGATCTTAAATTGGTGTCTGTTAGTGTTTGTGTGGTTCTATTTTGAAACTCTTTGTTTCTATTGGACCTATCATTCCACATTTATTGCAAGATGTTGTTTAGGTTATAATGGCCTCAACCTTCTCCAGCCTAGTAATTACTGTTGGTGCTAGAGCTATTGCTATTGGTGTGAAAGGATCCCTTGAGAAAATGTCTACGCAAGTTCATTTCGAAGGTGTTTTTTGAGGTAATTTATCTCCTGATGTTGTTCTTAATGTCAAATATTTTGATAAGTTACTTGTACATGGCTTGAGAAGAAAACCTTGAAAGGATTTTTTTGGCCGCATTCCTTCTAAAAGAATAATTCGAGAGAAGGTTTCTAAGGTTTGGACCCCCCTAGGGTGTTTTCCTTGAAGGGGTCTAGAGTCTCACTAAGGGCTTTTTCTTATTCCACTTTGGTAACCCTGGCCAGGCTGAGAATGTGTTCACCCATGGTCCCTTGTCTATTTTGTCTTCCTTCATAGTATTTAGAGTTGGTCTCATGACTTTATTGTCTCAAATGATCGCAACCATAGGGTCCTAGATTAGGTTGGGTTCCCTAGTCTCCCATTACCATGATGGTCATTTTTGCAAGCTATTGCGCAAATTGTTAGCAAGGTGATTTGCCTTGAGCCTGACAAGTTTTTCAATGCTCCACCTTAGAATAGGGTTTTTGTGGAGGTCAACCTATCTCGAGACCTCAAGTTCTTAAAATTTATTCTTGATATTTGTATATTTGATTATTTATTCCATACAGTTCTTAAAATTTATTCTTTTTTGTCCATTTCTTAATCGTAATATACTACTAATAGCTAACTTACAAATAAAATTTGAATCTCATAGTTAACTTGTTTGAGTAGATGGTCATCACTACATCACTATAATATGTATTGATCTATTATATTTGTTGGGACTCAAAATTGAAGCCCTAATTTTTAGTACCATCCTAAAAATCAAGCCCTATAAGCGCTTTTTAATGCATGGGTACCGGGCTATCCATTTGAGGCCCAAGAGGTGTTTAATTTTTCTAACACCTTGCATTCAGTATATCCACTCATCCCATGAAGATAAATTTCTATTCTGAGTCATTCAGTGAAGTTTCATTTCGAGAAATGTACAAATCGGCATTTTTGCCTAACTATCAAACAACAACAGGAGGCCTTGTTTGCAATTGAATATCTTGTACCCAGTTATGTTTCATGACTCACCACTTTGGGAGTGTTTAGTATCCATAACAAAGAACCTTTCTTTCATATTTCTAGTCATTTTGATATGTTTTGACTAGGTTTGAATCCCTCAAAGTTGGTCATTTATTGTTGTCATGCTGATGCAAATTGTTCAGAATTCTGGGAGGCCCTGTTTGACTTGCTATAACTTTGACCTAGTTGACCAAAATGAGAAAATTCCTTTTGAATTACATTCTAGAGGTCAAAAACCTATTATGTTTCAATTTTGAGATTATGATGAATCCGTTTGATCAGTTTTTGGACACGATTCCAAATGAAATTTGTAAAGTTTTACTAGTGTCAAAAGGTGTAGATTGGTTGGTACCCTTGTTTGGGATGTCATAACTCTAAATTCATGATAGGTGACATTGAATGGATTGTACCATTGCGTTCTACTCTGAAAATTCTTTAAGTGTGCTAGTTTGCAGGTCTTAACGAATCTGTCTGCACACTTTCCCAAGTCCATTCCATTTGCAAAAATCACTTTTCTACCATTGGTTCCAGTTTGCAAATTTGAGTAGCCCATTTTGACCGCTCACCATTTTTGCCCTATTATTCATCATGATCCCTAATCCTAGATTTATACTCTTCTCACGATAGTGAACCAATGCCCCAGTTTTCATGTCCCCAAGTGTCATTTTTCCCTATTTTCAAAGTCAATTCTGAACACAATTTATTGTTTTCTAACATTTTACTTGTAGGCAGTCTTGAGAAGGAAACTTTAATAGTCAATATATTTTGACTGATAATTCTTCATGAGACAACATTTGAAAGGGTAAGGGAATTTGGAATAGAGAATCAACATTTTTTATTTCAGAGCCCAGTCAGGTTTTTTTTGTCAATTTTTAAAACCAGTCAAAGGACCTCCTGGCACAAAGTTGACAAGTTTGCAAAATGATGTAAAATGAGTTTTGAAATTGTTTCCAATGGTCAAATTTGTTTCAAATCAGTGCAAGATGTTCAGTAGGCCACTCTGAGATGTCATTTGTTTAGAAACAAAAAAAAAAATAGCCGGACCCACTTTGGGGCCCGACTAATTGCATTAGACTAATAAGATGTGGGGGAATGAAGGTGTTTTAAAATATGTTGTAATGATTATTTCCATGTTGATGTTTCTTTTTGAATGGGACTTCTTCCTCCATATGATAACACCACTTTCTTCCCATGTATCTTACATGACTGCCATTGGCAACCACGAAAGAGATTTTCTAGGGAGTAAATCATTATATGAGACCATACACTTTGGTGGAGAATGTGGTGTTGCTTATGAGAGATATTTTCCTATGCCAACACAAACAAAGGACAAATCATGGTACTCAGTGAGTCAAGGCCCAGTGCATTTTACTATTATATTTGTCGAGCATGACTGGAGTACAGGTAATGAACAATATACGTGGATCGAGCATGACTTCATTTTTGTGGACTGCAAGGAAACACCCTGGCTAGTTTTCATAGGGCATAGACCCGTGTATTCAAGTATAAAGGAGGGATTGATACACAATAATGTAGATGCCAAATTTTTTGTAGCCATTGAACCACTTCTTCCCAAGTACCAGGTGGATTTGGCACTGTGGGGTCAAGTATTTCACAACTATGAGAGAACATGTGCTCTATATAATAATAACTACAATGCTCTTCCTGACAAGGACGTGGACAGAGTGGATGTTTATCACACCATGAATTAAAGTGCACCCATTCATGTCATTATTGGGATGGCTATATTTTATCTCGATCAATTTGAATCCAACCCATCAAAGTGGAGTTTGGTACATTTCTCTGAATTTGGATTTAAAAAACAAAGTTTCATGGCACAAGCAACCACATATTGAACAGGAGCTATCATTTGTAGCAAACTCAAAGGGGATCAATTGTGATATGCCATGAGAAGAAGATGGAAGCAGCAGAAAATGTGTCGAGAGAGGCATTGGATGTTGACTTGTGCCCTTGTGACGAAGATGTCGTGTGGGAGAAAAGACTATGAGCAAAGGCAAAAAACACTCATAACTGATTATCCCACATTGCTTGTGTTGGGTTCTTTTTAATCTTTAAATACATCAACGCATAATATACAAGTGTCTAAGGGCTCACACCTTTTGAGACACATGCCAAGTTCTCATGTGGACCCCACTTGGTCAGCCAATTGAACTGAATAAATATATTTTAGACCTAGCACGCGGATTGAAGATGTTGACATCAGTGACAACATATAACTCTTGACCAATAAAATTATGACATGTGGCATCTGTCAGACCAACCAAATTGTGACAAGTGGTATGTTGACAATGAATCACAATGTGACAAGTGGTAGAAGGCTCCAAGCTGGGCATGAAAAACAAGGTGCTAACGTGGCACGAGGGACACATGTCACGAAGGCACATCCCCGCATGCATAGTCAGTAGCCTGCTGACTATAATGTGATAATGAGCCTAGTTAACACGTTGTAGTGGACCTCGATTAGTGGTGAGGTGGCAAATATAGTCAGTGGACGATGTGGCATTGATAGAGCGGTCGGGCAGCAAATGAGAAGCTAACACGTAGCGATGAAGTGTCAACCTATCAGAAGGTGCCACATAGTGCTTGGGTGGAAGATGATGTGGCAGATGTTGACCAATGATGTGTTGCCATGTGGCTGAAATGTCAAACCTCAGCTGACCCAAAATGCATGGATTGGGTAAAAAATCAAAAATGATTTAAAAAGTGATTTTTTAAATGTTTTTCAAAAAATCCAGTACAAAGCATTTAAATTCAAAAGAGATATAATCTAATGTTTCAACTTTAGATTTTTTAAAAATTTTGAAAAATGAAGTGTAGACCACAGGGCTATAATAGGGGCATGATTTTCAAATTAAGATTTTGGGCATTTTTTATAAGCAAATATAGGATATTATATATCGCTAGAACCAGGAGAGAAAGAACTTTTCATTTTTGGGGTTTGTTTTTGCACAGGAAGCCATATACTCAAGTTATATGAGGTTTTGTCCCAGATTCTCAATGTGCAACCACATTCAGGTATTGAAGTTCAAATTTGTTTTCTAGTAGGTTGATGAGCTGAATGTGTGTAAAAGATAGAAAAATATAGTTATGAGTGAAATTTGTCACCTTCAAGTCAATTAAATCAAGATATTATCAACATTTCATGATGCATTTCAGATATTTGGGCAACACAAGGGTTTTCATTATTCATAAGAGATATTTCCAAGTTTGTTACAGAATAATGATGAAAACCATATCAGATCTCATGGATAGAAAGATGAGAGATATTCTACAATAGCAAAGAATGGAGATTCAAGTGGACACATATCACTTCCATATCAGATCCGAGATTTCATTCTTCTTCTATATCTTTGTCTTTCTCATCGATTGTAATGGTTGGTTCCAGAGTTGGGGAAAAATCTCTCACTGCTGTGATACCGTGTTGGTTCCAGCTTGTTTGTGAGACCACATTGTTGGATCCAGAGCTGTAATTCCACCATTATTTGTCAGTAATTTCCTTTGTAATGAACAACAAGAAATAAGCATACAAATAGTTATGATCTGTTAAGCAGTTTTATATTTCATTTTCATGCATCTTATTGTATTTGTTTCAAAGAAATGAATGAAAATGTAGTAGCAAGTTAATCTCCATTCTGATATCTTGTCTCTCATTCATGTTGTTTGTGATCTTTTGTGTTTTGTGAAAAAAGATTATGGAACTTCGTTGCAATTTGTTGGTTGTATATGATTGATTTGTTTTTCCTATGACTCAAAGAGTTATGTAAATGCTTGATTCATCGTCATAGGATTGCAAATCTCATGAAGGGATAGGTCGAGTATGAGGTTTAGAAAGATGCAGATGTCTGATTCACAAGGTGAGTAGATAGATCGGGAAGTCCTAATGTATGGGATATGTCAATGACTTTAGGGATGTATGTTAGGGTTTTGTGGGATTGCCCAATAGATAAGGCACTTATTAGCTACAAGATCAGAGTATTATGTTGTTCATGTCATGTTTTTGCTGAAATCAACATCATCAATCAAATACTTTTTCCTTTAATGTTGAAGAACTAAAAAGGTTGCCTTCACTTAGCTTAGCAATTTGTTTGGCCATGTTAGTAGTTGTTCCATGTCTGAGATCTTTGCATAAGTGTTAGAAGATTAAGGGTTTTATCTACTTTGTTTACATTTAGTGTATACTTTTGACAACTGGTACCATATGAAGAATCTACAAGTCCACCCACCTAGGTTTTGCAGAGCCTAAAGTAGAAGAAGGGTCTAGCCTTATAGTTGGCCCAGTGTCTGAAAAGGTATGTTGAAAATGGGAAGTAGTTGCCCCTAGATGTATATTGTTCTCATCGGGGTAATTTGAAACCGTGATGTTTCAAAATGCCAACAAGATCTATCTTTGACCTTGGTTCTTAAAACTTAATCAAATATTCATTATTTTTACCATAACTCTAAACCTTATCGTGAAATTTATATCTTTAATCTTAAATAATTCATGAGAAATTTTCATTAAATACATAATTTGAAGAAAAAAAAATGATATGTGTGTGAAACAAATCCTATGAAATTATCCAGTGTCCCTCTAGTGAAAAATGAAGACCATTCAGTGGGGAAAGGCTTGAAAATGAGGAGGCATGAGTTTAAATTAATCTTTTGTGACCCCACAAAAAATAGGAACATATTCCATTGAAATATTTGAAAATAATAACTCTTCTTTGATTAGTTTGGTTTTTCTTTATTGCTTTTTCATTACTCTAAATTTCAAATAATACTATTCAGATGAATTTTTTTTTATTTTTGGATAATATTTAAATTTTGTATATCATTTATGGATTTTTTTAAATCAAACATGTAGCCTTACTATTCTATTTTATATAATATTTTATATTCTAGCCCGTTCTGCAATGTTTAATCGAAGGAAGCATCTCATTTCATTGGCCAAATGTTACCCATTATACTTGATATGTAAAAGAGTTTAAGTTTGGAGAGAAAACAGACATATAGAGGTCATAGGTTTATTTGTTTGTTTGTGGGTCTTCAATGTGGAACATAACAGGTCAATAGTTGTGAGATGACCCTACATATCAATTTTGTATGCTAACTCAACCCTTATTTGTGTAAAATAAATGCAATTGATAAAATATAATTCATAGTCAATCCATTATTATAAGTGTAGGGAAACCCATAGGAATGTGTAACTATTTGAATTTGAACCTTATAAAATTCTTCATGGGTTTCTACCTTGTAAACTAAAAAATGCTATATGGTATTAAACCTAAAAGTCAATTTGAAGAAAGATCCAAGATTTGTAGGTTCTTCATTTGACCAATCTCAGCAGGAATACTACTATAAAAGAGATTCTTCCTCATTTCTAGCACTTTCTAAGTGTGAAATATTTCCCTTTGACTTTGGAATGTGGCCTCTAAAGAAATTTTCCCCAACATCTAAAAAATATAATTTTGTGCAATTTGATATATAGAGAGAGGAAATGGTCTACTCAGCTGATTATTCTTTATCACTAATGGTTGCAGTTCACTCACTTACTAAACTCATAAGGAATCATTCCCCTTAAATTATTATATCCCAAATTAAGTTTTTGAAGCCTGGAACAATTGGCAAAGCTTGGAGGGATTATTCCATTGAAATGATTATTTGCAAAGTTTGCAATCTCCAGTGAAGAGATACCCTATATGGTAGGATAAATATCTTCTATCAGTAAATTGTCATTAACCAATAGTATTGTTATATTAGGAGGCTAGATTGATGGACCCTGACTAGACTTCCCATTTCTTGACACATCTAGTGTTGTCAATGGATTCACACCTACTTTTTTTAGAAACTATTGACCTCGTAGATGATTTTTTGTAAGATTGATGTACATAATATTTATACCCAGTACCCATGAAGGAATTTCTCTAGTAAGATTGTCGTCAACCAGTTTTAACTCTACAAGTGAGAACTGAGTTGAGATCCACAACCAGATTTGACCATCTACCTTCCACGATATCATATAGAGGAAGAAAAATTAGAATGAGGGAATCCAAGTGGTACTAATATTATGTACACAATTTGACAAGGCCAGATATTTCAATTTGGTAAGGTTGTAAAAGAAATTGCCTATTGGTCATCTAGTGATAGAAGAAGTTATTTAACTGAAGAGGGCTACCACCAAGGAAATTATGTCCTAGATGAATGTGTTCCCATTAGCATAGAGGAGGGAAGAGTTCCATTTAAATGGTTGAATTCTCACCTTTTTAGGGCTCAATGGGTTGATAAAATTTTCATCTAAGAAGTAAGTTCAAGTAGGAGGCACCTCTTGATCTACCAGGGATAAAATCAAATTTCACACTCATGCAAACTCTAGACAATCTAGTGTTGGTTGCACTATGAGAAATCAACATGAAAATATTTTTATTATTGTATTGAAAATTATACCTAAAGATATAGATAACGATGATGAATTTTAAGAAATAATCTTAGACAATCTAGTGTTAGTTGCATTGTCAGAAACCAAGATGAAATTATTTTTATAATTGTAATGAAGTTATACTAGAGATATAAATAATGATGATGAATTTTAAGCAAGAATTTTAGACATGCATGTTTATAGAAAAAGAAATTCTACAAGAATTATTTTTTGAAGCAATTTCCCAGATTACAAGCAATGTTATTCAATAAAAACAATATTCAATAGAAGTTGGGGAGCTTATATGGTAAAACTTATGCATGATCATGTGTACAATGTCAAAAATATGAAATTGCAATAATCTTTCTTAATAACTTTAATAAAACTTTTCTCATAATGTTATTTGTCATCTTTATTAGATATGAGTGATTTTTTAGAACTGGAAAAGACAAGAGTAGCAATATTGGTGAGCATGTGTGGGCATCTCCTCATCTCCCCCAAAACAGCTCTGCCTTCTCATTATTTTAAAAAAATTTAAAATATTGACCTAGAGTCAATACCTCCTAGCTTTGCAATATTGACCCAGAGTCAATACCTCATTTCTTTCATCAGAGTGGAATTTAGCCAAAGTTTATAGATTGGAAAGAGAATAAAACATCAAACTGATTGTAACACAACAAGTCTACTAATTAAGCTGATAGGCTTCACTCCTTGAGAATCATTGACCTAAATGTTTAGATTTTCAGGTAGTCATACGCCACTAAAAGAAAAAATAATGCCACAAAAAATGGAATGGTAATGTGGATGGTAAAGGTGGAAAACAACAAAAATTTGAGATTGCAAATGAGGTGTCCTGCTTGTGTGGAGTCTACTTTGGATGCCTTATGTCGATAAACAAGAAATTATTCTCTTTTTGGAAGATAAACCATAAAATAACTGAGGGTGCAATGCCTTACGCCGATAAATCAAGTGATGACTGTCAATGTGGAAATTGTTTATGTCCAATTTATCATGTTGCTCTTTGTAGGTTATGAAAGTTATGTGTTTGAAGAACCCACATCTACCTTTTTTTCCCTTAATGTGGTGCTCAGAAAGGTTCCAACACATGATGCTGGGAGCGGTTGCAATCCTCATGTTGCCATCCATGTCAGCAAATATTTTTTGACCCATACACTTGATCCTCCATATTCTCCATATGGGTATTGAATAGTCAATTTAAAATAGAGGTTCTCATTTTCTCTGTCATCTACTAGAGCCAATCATGTGGAAATATTATGAATCTACAGGCCTCAAATTCTAGAGATATGATAGTTGGAACCTTTGAGAGGAACAAAGGAGATAAATAGTGTTTTACAGTCCTTAACAAATATTTTATTCTATTATTCAAGGACTAAATTGTTGGTACTTTGAAACTGGTCTTATCCGTTAGTCATGGATTAATATATGGAAGGGAACTTGGTAGAGTAACATGATAGGAATTGGATATCACCTTGTGCTTTTTTTCAACATGTCGAGCGTGAGTGGAGGGAGTGGAGGGAGCAGTGGTTTTCAAAATTTCAATTCAGGAAAGGGTGAGACACCTCTGGTATGTCAAAATCAGATCCCTGGTCTGGAACACAGGTCGTAGGAGGGGGGCAATCAGGCATCTTCTGGCACTGGGGACCAGTCGAAGATCGTGGATGGAGACCCAGATGTCCCCCTCAAGGAGGTGGTCAAGATTCCTTTGGTTCCTAAGGAAAATTTGCAAGGATCTACAAAATGGTCTTCTCTATTCAGGGTCAAACCCTCAAGTAAGTCCTCCTTCCTTCCTGTTAAGACTCTTCCTGAAACTGAGAAAGGTTCTTTTGCCATCACTATCCTAGATGAAATCATGGATCATAGCATTTGATCCATGGCCTCTACTCTGGTTGGTAAATTTTTGGGGCTGAGACCAAACATAGATGACGTCAAGACCTTCATCAAGAAGAAATGGGCTCTAAAAGGCCAAGTCTTAGTCATGGCAATGGCGAAGGTTTTATGTCTTTGGATTTTTCATGCATGGAAGATTTGTCCATCATTATCTGTGAGGGACAGTGGGCTATTGGTTGCTCCATCTTGGTGCTCCAGAAGTGGTCTTCCAAACTGAACTTGAACGACTCTTTTTTTTTTCAAGCCCCTATTTGGGTTAGATTACCTGAGTTGCCTTTAGGATTTATGAATGAAGATGTTTTTTTGGAGCTTGCGAGGACTTTTGGTTAACTCCTATCGACGAACCTAATCACTACCTCCAAGCACCACCTCAACTATGCTTGCATTTGCATAGGTGTTAGGGAAGGCACAAACATGCCTGAGAATGTGGCCTTTCACTCTAAACTTGGAGTGCATATTCAGAAACTGATTTATGAAACTATTCCTTTTGCCTGCTCTCTTTAACTGAAGGCAGGTCACAAGACCAACCAGTGCCCTAAGGTGGATAATCAGAAGATGAAGGATCCTAACACCTCAGAAAAATCTAAGAAGAAACTATCTCCCTCTTGCCCAAAGGCCAAGGGGAAGAAGAAACTGATCTGGAGGCGTAAACCCTCCAAGTCTTCAAAGTTGTGGGAAAGAAAGGAAGTTAAGTAGAATGCCCCTAGGCAGAATGATGCCATTTTGGGTGATCAAGCCCACAACAAGTCCTCTGATGCTACTCCCACTATAGAAGCCCCTACTGTAGAGGAAGTTTCTGAGCCGGTAGGGCTAGAATAGAATGGCCAGAGGTAGGAGCCCCCCTGTTCTAAAGAGATTTTTGGTCAGAGGACTAAGACCCCCTATTCTAATGGAAGGCTAGACTCTCCTCAGAAGATTCCCTCAAGGCCCAAGATCTCTCTGGCTTGTCCTCTGAGAATAAGTTCTAGGTAGGAGGAAGCTATGCCAGTTCCCAAGGGTTTGGAGGCAAAGCTCCTTCAACTCATCAACAACTCATCCCCTGACCAGTTCTCTCATTGGGAAGAGTGGATTAATAGTTCTTCTCTAGACAGTCTTAATGGCCGGTGTATGAAAAAAATAAATTATAAGAAGAACCAACATCGTAACCACCCCCCTTTGTCCCCAGTGACAACCAAAAGCAAGGTAAAGGCTAATGTTGGGATAACTCCCTAGCAACCAGGAAGGAAGAAATCCAACCAAGTTTTGCAAGAAGAAACCAAAAGAAACCTGGCAGATGGGAGCCAAAGAACCATCAAGGAATTCTTAGGAAGTAAGAAATGAAGGTCATTTCTTGGAACATTAGGGGTCTCAATGGAGCTCATAAATAGGAACTAGTCAGAAATTTGATCAGAGATCAAAGACCTAATTTTTGCTGATCCAAGAGACTAAGATGAAAATGGATTTGGTAAACAAGTTATCTTTTAGTAAATTCATGAACAGTGATGCCACTGATTTGAAAGGAGCCTCGAGAGGGGTGTTTATTCTTTATAACAATAGGGCGTTCAAGATGTCCCCCATCTTAAATGTTGAGAATGTCCTCCTATGCAAGGTGTCCCACATCCATAGTCATGACTCTTGGTTCATCTTAAACTTGTATGCCCCAAATTCAAAAAGGGAAAGGAAAGCTTTCTGAGATAAGATCTCAGTGGTCATTGCCAACAACAATATTAATAAAGGGATCATCATGGGAGATTTTAATTCTCCTCTCACAGACGATGAAAAATGTGGAGATCTTGCTCCAGATTAGGATAGCAAGCTAGACCTCTCCAACTTCATCCACAATCTGGCTTTTATGGATGTGGACTTCTTGGGGGGAAGATTCACTTGGTCTAACAGAAGAGTTAGTGGGGAATGCATCTAGGTTCGTCTTGACAGAGCCCTCATCTCTCCTAGGTGGCTACAGACTCACTCCTGTAGACTTTCCCTCCTTCCCAGAGTGGGCTTTGACCATTCTCCAATTTCTCTCTTTGTTAGCCCTTTGGCTATCAAAAGATCTTTCCCCTTCCATTTTGAGAAAATGTGGATTACCCACTCGGCTCTGGAATCTAAGATCAATTCTTGGTGGAATATTGAGGTTGAAGGCACTGGAATGTATAGGGTTACCCAAAAACTAAAGAATGTGAAAAGAAACATTAAAATTTGGAACAAGTTAGACTTTGGCCACATTTTCAAAGGATAAAGATGAGAATACTTATCAGCTATGTATCATCCAGGAAGAAATACGACAAAATGGATATAATGACCAGAACAGGTAGGAAGAAAGGGCCATCCTATCTGACCTCCACAACATCATTACTAAGGAAGAACATCATTGGAAACAAATATCTAGAGTAAATTGGTTGAAAGAAGGTGACCAAAACTCTCACTTCTTCTATTTGACCATGCTCAAACATTGTGCAAGCAACAGGATCTCTAACATTAAGAAAGGCCAAGCTCATCTATCCAAGGATGATGAGATTGTGGTGAAGCTTTTTAGTTCTTCTCATCCCTCCTGTCCAAGGATCCTTCTCTGTCGGTGTCATATCAAGTTGACATTTTTTCAACAATCCCCTCCTTGTTGCAACCACACCGCAATTCTATGCTGAAAGCTATCCCATCCCTAGAGGAAATCTTCTAGGCTCTCAACTCTCTTTCGAGGGACAAAGCTCCTAGCCTAGATGGTTTGCTAACCTTCTTTTTTCATATCTACTGGGAGGTGGTCAATAGGGATGTTACTAAGGCTGTCTAAGAATTCTTTGGGGCTAGAAATATTTTGAAAGAACTCAATGCCACTTTCCTGGTTCTCATTCCAAAGATACTGGGGGCCGATACGATGGACAAGTTCAGGCCTATTAGTCTTTGCAATTCTTTTTACAAAATCATCTCTAAGATTCTTAGCACAAGACTCCTCAGCATTCTCCCTCTGATCATCTCCCCTCAAAAAATTGGTTTTGTCCCTGGGAGATACATTCTTGACTCTATTGTCATGGTTCATGAGGTCATCCATTCTCTCGAGGCCGGTAAGAAGGAAAGCTTTTTGCTCAAATTGGATATGTCTAAAGCCTATGACAAGGTGGATTGGAATTTTCTTATGTTGGTCCTTCAGGTGTTTGGTTTTGATGCTCAGGTTTTTAATATTATCTCTCAACTTGTCTCCTCACCTTCTTTATCTTTTTTGGTTAATGGCTCCCCCTCTAGTTTCTTCTTCCCGTCAAGAGGATTGAGGCAGGGTGACCCCATTTCCCCTATTCTCTTTTTCATTATGGCTAAATGCCTAGGAAGACTCATCCAGAGGAAATGTTAGGATAGGAGGCTTCAAGGTCTCAAGCCCTCTTCGAGTCCCTCTACCTTCACTCACCAAAAATTTGTGGATGACACCATCTTGGGGGGAGAAGCTTCAATTTGTGAGGCCAGAGTTTTCAAGGGTCTCCTACACACCTATACCAGGGGTTCAGGCTAGGCTATTAATTGGGAGAAGAGTTTGGTTTTCTTCATCAACACCTCTTTGGAGAGATAGAGGAAAATATCTCGTATATTGGGAAGCAGCATTGGATCCCTGCCAGCTAACTATCTTGGCCTGCCCTTGGGTTCTAGACCCCTGAATTCCTTTTGGAATAACATCATTGATAGATTCAACAAGAAACTTGTTGGGTGGAAAGGGGTCACCCTTAGCCAGGCTGGCAAGTGTACCCTAGTGAAATCCATATTCCATAACCTCCCTACTTATGCATTAAGCCTCTTTGGTATCCCTACCAAACATGTGAATAGAATGGAGAAGATTTAGAGGGACTTCCTCTAGATAGGGGTTGATGACCACAAGAGATACCACCTTGTTGTCTGGGACCTCGTTTGCCTCCCAAAATGTCATGGAGGTCTAGGTATCAGAAAGATTAAACATCTTAATAATTCCCTTCTAGCGAAATAGTTATGGCATATCTTCTAAAGCACGGGCATTTGGAGGGATATCCTGATTGAGAAATATCTGAGAAGACAGTCACTCAACTTTTTGATAATTGAAGATTCCCCAAGGATTTTATAATTGGAATGGGATCTTGAAGGCTAGACCCCTGGCCAAGTCAAAGGCCAAATGGAAGGTTGTCAAAGGAGATAATATCTTATTTTGGTAGGATAACTAGACTAGTCAGGGGCCTCTCATCAATCACCCTGGAGTTATGAAAGATGGGCAGAACAATGCATAGGAAGGTTTGGCATGCAAGTTAGTGATTACATAACTAGTCAAGGCTAGCATGACCTATCTGTGCTATCCTTGGACCTTATCCCTCTGATGATTTTGTTGAATGCCACCCCCATCAAAAACAATAGGGACACTATCATTTGGGGAGATAACTCAAATGGGCTATACTCTATTGCCTCTGGCTATTTCTCTATATGGGACAGGATGGAGAAGTCAATGTGGGCCAAAGCTTGGATTTTTGGTCTCACTCCCAAAATTAATATCTTTTTCTGGCTCCTCTTGCAAGACAAAATCCTCACCTGGATAATTTAGCCAAGAGGGGCCAAATTATCCCAAATAAGTGCAGCCTCTGCAAGCATAACCTGGAAATAGTGGATCACTTATTCATCCATTGTCCCTATTCATCCAAGGTGTGGAACCTTCTAACCAGGGATCTTGGTTTCAATCGGTGCCCCCTAGTTAATATCCAGGACTTCTTTTGTCAGTAGAGAAGCCACCACTCTAGTTTGAACACTCATTTATTTAGCTTCTAGACTCTCCCACACTTTTTCTGGGGAATCTAGAAAGAGTGCAACAATAGAATATTTAGAGACAGAGAGGCTCCAAAGTTCATAAATGTAGAGAAAATTGAACGACTCATGATGGAGAACTTTACCATAACAAAGGGAGGAAATATCAAGGAAGGTGGGAATAGTAAAGTTAGGAAAAAAGATAGGGACAAGAGAAGATAGGCAGCAAGATGGTCCTTCCCCCCTGAGGACTGGCACAGAGCCAACTTTGATGGGGCGGCAAAGGGGAACCGCGGCCTAGTCAGTAGCGGAGGCATCATTAGAAATAGTTCAGGTGGAGGAATTGGGGTTGTTTCTTTTCCTCTTGGTCACTAGACTAATCACTTTGCTGAAGCTAGTCTGACCAGACAGATTGTTAAGTTGGCCCTGGCTTCCGAGATTGAGTGCCTATGGCTTGAGGGCGACTCCCTAAACATTATCAATTGCATCAAAGGATAGGCCACGCCCTCCTGGATGATAGCTAATGGCATTGAGGACCTCAAATCTAACTTGGGAAAGTTCAAAAAGACTTTCATCAGCCATACTTATCGAGAAGCCAACTCGGTTGTTGACTGGTTCGCCAATGATGTCTTCATCAAAAAATTGATGATGACGTGGAAAAACGGTGATGAAATCCTGGCAGTGGCCATTGAGTTACTTCGGCAGGACCAAATCTAGTGTACTAATATAATCCCATTTTAATAATGGAAGGATACGCCAAATCGCACATCGAAAGGGGAGTAATTAGAAGTCGTGTGGAGCTCTTTTCAATTCATAATTAGACGTACAGAAGGCACACTTTGAGGGCTAACGTGATCAAAACCACTAAAAAATGCAATAACATTTTCGTTTTCAGCATCCCAAGGAAAATAGAGATCAGTAATTCTGATAGCGAAATAGGGTTTACAGAGCTGAAGGCAGCCATGGTCGGGGAAAGTATTAGAAGAGAGCCTTGGGGGGAAACAGAGAACTAGAAGGGGAAGGAGAAGGTTTGGCACAAGCTCAAAAAAGGCGGTATCACCAGGTTCATGGAGAAGCTTCACAGTTTCAACACTGGAGTTACCAAGGTGATGGTGGAAACATGGAATAACAGGAAAGTCAAAATAGATGGAGTCACTCACCACATCACTGAGGACTTGATAGTGGAGGTGACAAAAATCCCTTAGGAAGGCATAAAATTCTACAGGGACAAAAAGATGTCGCCCAATACTGTTAGCAAATTTGTTAGGGATGATGCTTAGAGGAACAAACTTATCAAGGTCGATACCCACTATGAGATGGAATCTATGAAAAAATTATGGAGGTATGTTCTCAGGATTCTCATTGAGTATATCACTCTTAACTCCAGGTTCAATAGGATAAGAACACACCATTTTGTGTTGCTAAACCACTTTAGGCATGCTGTTAAAATTTCTTTTCATTTCTATCTTTACACTTCCTTATCTAAGGGTATTGAGGGTTTCAAGAGAAAACCTATCACTAATCTTGCCCTCCATGAAGGACTTCTCCTCCTGGTTTATGAGTTTTTGAAAACTCAAACCAGGGGAAAATCCCTTGGTGACTCGGATAATTCTTCGAAGGATAGTGCTAGTTTGAACTTTGGGGATGTTCAAGTTCTTAAAATTGAGGATGAGGAAAACTCCACCAAAGCCATCTCTATTGCCTACAATCCCCACTTTCCTAGTAGAAAGAGCCCTAGATGTCTTCCCCCCATTCCCCCCAAGCCAGAGCCTCAGGAGGAGATAGAGGATAGTCTGAAAGAAGAGGAGACTAAGACTGACTCTGAGGATGAGGATAAGGAGGAGGTTGCCCTTGATGTTTCCCCGGGAAACCCTAGGAAAAGAAAAGCTAACCAGGCCCTACTTCAGGAAGACCCCATTGCCCTAACCCTCGAGACCCCCGACCCTGAATCACCCATTTCCTCGCTTAAGGAGATGACTAAAATTATGATGGAAAAAAGTGGGGAGGAGATAAGGAAGGAAAGGAGGAGGGCTTGGAGGAATTTTAACGTGGATACTGCTAGGTTGGGTATTGTCAGAGAACTAATGAACATCTAGGTGATGGAGAACCTTGATGGCAGTACCCATTATGATGAGCTAATTGACCCTGCTCTGTTGGTCATTTCTGAAAAAATGTGGGAAATCGGCTTCAACCTCTTGAACAACATGAAGAATAGCTTGATAGATAACTTCCAATCTATTAAATGGTTGTTTCAAGAAATTGAGGCTCTAAAGGAAAAGAAAAACTAGGATAGCAGCCAGAACATTCGCAATGTCAAGGAGAACGCTGGAAAGAAGACTAATCAGGATGGCAGCTAGAAGTACTACAGTGGCCAGGATTCCAGAGATGAACAGGAGGATAGACTATCCCTAGTTGAACAGAAAGTCCAGAGGTTTGACTGCATCCACTAGATTCTGACAAATCAAATTGTGGATACTCTACACACTTTGAACAAGAACATTGTCAACCTGGGGGATACTCTAATGAGAGCTGGCCTCAGTGGGAACATGGTGAACATGACCAGTTTGGACATTGGCCAGGAAGAGGTTGCTCTGAAAGCTGCTAAGGACCAAGTGGACCAGGAGGATGCCCAGAACAAGAACTAGGAAGGAGCGGATAATCAGAAGGATAACAAAGCTGCAGAAACTCTATAGGACCTGGATAAGGAGAACCATTAGGTTGTTTCTCTTTTGGTTTTTCTTATAGGGTAGGCAGTTGGCTTTTGCCTCCTGGCCTTTGGCCTTTTGTTCTTTTTGGCTTTTTGTAGCAGTTTCATGTTTGATGGACTTTTTTAATCTCTATATTTATATGTTGTAAAACTTTTGGGTTTCAGGATCCTTGTAAAACCTATTTTACTTAATCAAAAACATGATAGGAATTGGAGATTTATTATTGTTTTTCGTTTATTTTTAAATTGTAGATTATTGTCATCTATCAAAAATTGAATTTTTTTGGCGATCAAAACTAGGGAAGGTTTGCTAATCGCGTGATTAAACCGCCCATAGTTTTGATAGAAACTAAGTGATTTAGTTTCTATCGAAAGTTCAAAAAAAAAATTCGATAGAAACTAAGTTTCTATCGAAACTAGCTAGATAGAAGGTTATATGAATAGTTTAAAGTTTTTTCAATGATTTCCTTTCTTTGAAGTTGAATTACCAAGTTCAAATGGAGCACTAAAGACCTAAAATTTTGCATGACTGAAGTACTCTGAACTAGCTTTCTAATGACTATGAATTTGGTGCTTTTCAAATTTTTTAGGTATATATTTTTTAACGTGAATTGAATATAGGTTTATTATAAAAAATAAACTGAGATATTCGGCGCTCATGGAAAAATAGTAAATAAAAAAATAAAAATTTTGAAAAATAAGTACGGTCTCCATATTTGAGTCACTTTTCAATCTTTTCTTTTTTTTTGAAATTGGGTAAATATATAATAAGTTACTGTAGACACCTAAAAATCCTTTAGAAAATAATATTTTTATTTTTTGAAAAAAAGTCCCTGATGACATCATCATTTATTAATTTATTTATTTATTTTTATGCCATTGAATCCCTTTATCTTAATTAAGGAATCCCTCCCAAAAATGTTTAAATCTTATTTAAACATTATTTCCTTATTTATTAATTATTTAATTAATAAATTGACCAAAAAACCCAAAATAAATAAAAAATGTATTTTTTAAGACCACTAACCTCTTCCAAAATTTTCTAATCCTTCTTTAATTTTGATTAAAGGCTAATCCCATCATTTCCTACCCCTAATCCCAACTCAAAATATTTAATTAAGATTAAATATTAATCCTCATGTTTATTAAAAAAAATTTAATAAATATCTCCTCAACCCAAACCCTTGAAATAAATAAAACTTTATTTATTTCCTAAAAATCTAATTTATCCTCATCCTAAGAAGTTATAGACTCTTCTAGAAAGTCTTCATCCTCATCCTAGGAAGTTCTAGACTATTCTAGAAAGTATTTATCCTCATCCAAAGTCTAGACTCTTCTAGAAGATGTCTTTAAACCTAATTTTAATCCCCTCCTAACCTTGTCACATTCCCTAAACATGGGTTAAGACTTACTAACCCAAGCCAAAGTTAACAAATATCTCCTCCTTCACCCACCCTCATTAAATGCCATCCACTTGCCTATCCCTAAGCTAATCCTAAACCATCCTAATCCATCCTCTAATCATTTGCACAAGCCTAAGCAAGCTTAAAACTTTCCTAATCAAGCCCAAGTCGAAATTCCTCTCATCTCCTTCAAAATATCCCAACCATAAAACTTTATGAAGCCCACTAGGCCATAAATGACTCTTCCAAGCCCTTTTATTGCTCTTACAAGCCATTATGAGGGTCTTTATGAAGATTTCATCCCTTGAGCCTCCTTTGTTGACTCATCCTTCCCCTTTCCTCCATCCTCTCACCCTGTGACATGGGTCACTCCCTGATTGGCTGTAAGGAAGCACAATCCATGTGCTCTCCTCTCATGCAATCTGAGCCCTCCATGAGCTTTTTCCCATCCTTGCATCCTAGCCCTTGATCCCTCAAACCCTTTTCCTATTTAAGGAATCATCTCCCAAGCCATTTTAACACAATCCATGAAGTAAAGTCATAATGCCATTTTAAGAAGCCATTTTACATCAAAACCATACACTCACACCCAAATTCCAACTCCATTTGAAGCCCTTTTTGAAGCATAAGCTTGAGCATACATCCTATCTATTTAGACAAAGCCACTCAACAAGAGAGCTTCTCATTGAGAGAGCCCATTAATGGCTCATATTCTCAATTGAGAGTTCATCTTAGTCTATCTTGAAGTTTATGAATTTTGTTTAGTTTGTAGAAGCTTTATTTAAATTTGGTTTCTATTAGCATACTAACATTGCTCATATACAATTACATGTGTCAAAAGCCACGTATGTCTAAATTAGTGTTATGCCAAATTTAAACTACAATAAAATATGAAATACTAACGATAAAGATATAAGACCAACTCTACAGTTTAGGTATGGATGTTAACAAACTAAATTCGAAAGAATCACGTTGATATCTATTGTAGAAAAAAAGTTATGTGTGTCAAAAATAGTGTCACTCTTTAAAAATCAGGTTTTTGATATCATACCAATTTTCATAGGAGAAAAAATAATTCAATAAATTCAATTTAACAAAAATTAAAATAAATATATTTAGAATCTAGACACAAAAGTCTAAAAGACTCTAGTTTACTTCATCTTCAAATTCCTAACCGTTAAACGGGAATTTGCATTTGAAAGTGAGTTTTCTTGAAAATTCGGAGTTCAATGTCAATTTAGTCTTTATTCTTAGCCTTTATTAAAAAGCTTACTTTATTCTTACATTTATTCATTATATGGTAAAAGCTCCATCAATAGTAATTTCGTGTTTACAAAATACACAAATGGAAAATTTGAAAATACTTAATAACAATAGGTATATTGTTGTCAAGATAGTTGTATCATAAATGGCTACTTAGAAAAATAGAAATGAGCAAGATGAATTTTGACACACTTTGATAGAGAGAATTTATTTGAAACATATATATATATATATATATATATATATATATATATATATATATATATATATAATTTTATTTTATTTTTAATTTCAAGATCTCAAAATATTTTATAATTTCTTCCATTCTAGACATAAGGCATCCCAATTCTAGATTTTTCACGTTTTAATTTCAAGGTATGAAAATATTTTATAATTTCTACCATTCTAAGCTTAATGCATCGCCATTCTAGACATTTCACTTAATTGTCAAAACTAATAGAACATTGATCATCCAAAATAGTAATAAGAGGTAGAGTTGAAAGTAATTTAAATTTTAAATTTGTTCCAAACATTTAATAGAACATTGATTATTCAAAATAGTAATAAGAGGTAGTTGAAAGTAATTTAAATTTTAAATGTGTTCCAAAACATTTATTAAACAATTTACACAATTACAATCTTTAGGAAATCTTCTTTCAATTAAATTATTATTAAAAAAAAATTCAAAGAAAAATGACCTAAAAGTCAAAAAAATTGAATCAATATCTCCACCAAGTAGAAGTAGAATATTGTATTCAACACAAGTGAAAGAAATTACTTATATTGAAAATGATAAATTTTTTTAAATTAAAATTAAAAGTTCAATGCAAAATCTTAAGTAAAGTGAAAGAAATTACTTATATTGAAATTTTTTTTAAAAATAAAATTAAAATCAAAAGTTGAATGCAAAATCTTAAGTAAAACTATAATACACATTATTATAAGAATATATAAAATGCCTAAATATATATATATATGATATTAAAATAATTTTTAATCAACTTTCAATTTTATCTATTTTATTTTTGTTAAATATTAGCATTTAGAAATCACTATACTTTTTTAATTGTTAAATATTTTATTTCAAGTATATTAGTCTCAAATTTGTATCTATATCTAGCTTATATCATAAATTTAATATAGATGGCTTAATCTAATCATTGATTTTATTAATGTAATCATTATATCTACCTCAAGATATAAAAAGTGTAGATGTAAAAGTATGATTAAAATAAAAATATAAAGAATTTTTTTTTCTAATTGAATCAACCACTTTACATGCAACAACAAACAAACAAACAAATTTGTCTAGGAAGATGAAGATGGAAAGAGAAAGAGGAGCGCTTGAGGGAGAGGGGTGTGGTGAGGAAAAGAGAAGAGGAAGAAATAAAGATCTATAGACAAAGATGGAGGGAGCGAGATACAACATGGTCATGCTAGTTCATAAGTGAAACATATCGCTTCACTAAATGGATAGATAGATAGACAAGATTAAAGAGATATAGAATAAATGAGATATATATAAATAATGTCACTATTATTTCCACTAATCCATTTCTTACTAATGACATCTCCAAATTGTGTTAAAAGACTCTACTTCTTATATATATATATATATTTCATGTCCATTTTTCTCTACCTATTTATTTATTTCTCTCTCCATGTGTGTATAATGCCCTCTATATTTCTCTTTCTTTATCACTTCTTGTTACATTCTAGATATCTTTCTATATCCCTCTCAATGGTTTCTTAGAAGATATCATCCTTTTGTAAAATTTAAAAAATAAACATGATTATATCCCTTATATAGAGTAAATTTTCTCATTTAAAAAAAAATCATAAGGCATCGATTGTAGTTGTATTTGTTTGACTCTCGGAGTTTTTATGTAGTGGAGGCGAAATCTTTGCAGCATGGGTATTGACCAGAAAAAAAAATTACCATCGCTCTAGTTTAATCGCCAAGCTTGGACATTTTCCTTGTAAATGTTGGCGTTATCAACTAAGGAGCTATTTTGCATAACTATTTATTTAGTGATAAGTAGGAGATGATTTTTACGGCTAGTCAAATTGTGATGTGAATATCAGGATTTAACTGTGTGATTTTTGAGTCAAACTCGATGACCCATGTTTCATGAGTAGTGATTCAACATGAATCCATCTCTCTTGAGAATAAATGGAACACTTAGCACTCATTGGATCTAGGTGATGCTCACAGGGGTGAAGCATCGGGACTTCCCGGGAGGTCACCCATCCCAGTGCTACTCCAGCCTGAGCATGCTTAACTACGGAGTTTCCTCCACAGTTAAACCCAAAGCTAGTGTTGTGCCTTATGAACCATTCATTAGAAAGCCCCTTAAGCTCATCAATTGATAAGTAGGAGATGATTTCCACAGCTAGTCAAATTGTGATGTGAATATCAGGCTTTAACTGTGTGATTTTATAAGTCAAACTCGATGACCCATGTTTCATGAGTAGTGATTCAACACTAAATATGGATTCAACATGAATCCATATTTAGTGTTTGGAAATCCTAAACCCTATTTTCATACGTTTAACTCCTATTTTCGCTAGAAAGAAAAATGTAATACAAATTGTTGTGCCCTAAAATTCATTCCAGTCTCTATAGATATGTGACAAGCAAGAGAAACTTATGAAGGTATTGGGGGAATGAGGGAGAGGAGGAAGAACACTTGTTATTATTTGAAGAAGCCAAGATAAATTTAGATTACCAAGGTCCAATGTCAGTAGCAATGTGTATCATTGGTCTTCTAGCATACATTCCTTGATGATTACTGATCTTGATTATTGCACTGCATTAGAGCTTCTCTGCCCTTTCACCAGATGTAAATGAACAATGCTCACACTTGTACTACCTATATTTGAGGTAATGGCATCTTTCTCTTTGTTTGAAATCATTACAGTAGGAGATCAATTTGACGACATGCTTTGCCTGAAAATAGGACAACTAATATGAGATTGTAACCACATATTTATGCACTCTGTATGAAAGTTGTAATTACAATTAAGAAAAAATCCTAAATTTCTCATTCTCTACAAAATTAGAGAGAGATAGTAAGAATTTGAGATCTTCTCTCATAATCTGTGATTTATATTCAAACAATGGGTAGAGAAATGAGATACTCTTTATCCAAGCTTGTGTTCTTAGTAGTTGGGAAATCACGGGTTGGGTAATTAAATGTGTTGTGTCTTCTTGAGGTCACAGTTGATCGATCACAGAAAGAGCACATTAATTTTATTTTTTATTATATTCGTAAGACTGATTACATTGGCCAGGATGAACACATACTCAACCTGGGAAGTGCATGAAAAGAAACCATTGAGATAGCGCTGCAGTGACACCTATGTTATTTTCCACCTTTTCCGTCCATTTTTTTCGGCATAAGACCATCAGAAAATCGGAACAAACTGGTCAAGGTTTTCCAAGGAGTGAATGGTAGGCGACAGCCACAAATTTTGTAGGTACAAGAGGATGGATCTCTGATGGTAGTGGACACGTAGGAAAACTTCCATGTACTTGTTAGGAGAAATCCATATTCTGGTGTCAGTGTGAAAAGCGTATGTCAGTAATTTTGATGAAAAGCACTTCGATTTCTGCCTCCAAATGCGTATCTACACTGTAGAACAAAGTGTATATTCGTACATACTAGTCTTACAATAAGCGGAAGTTCTCCTGGGTTGGTCAGAAAATAATGCCAGGAATTACAACTCTTGTGTTTTTAGGCACAAGAATTTGTATGAAGCAGAGATTACGAAGCTCGGTTTCTCTGTCTTCGAAAATTCACCTCAAAATCTTCGTTTCTTTTTATACCTGTCATCGATCAAAACGCTTACAGTGTTTCCCAAGGAATTTTTTTCCAAAACAAAAAAAAAAAGTGTTTTAATTGATTTAAATTAATTCACTAATTGACACAAATGAATCCCATAGAATTGTTTCTACAAGTACAATAATAAAAATTGCATACAAAAAGATTAAGTCTGAGAAATAATACAGATCTCCCTTGATAAATTTTATTTTAATATTTAAATTTATTCATTCGTTTTAGGCTGACTTCACCTACATTTTGAATTAGTAACTTCATACAAACCATCTGTTTCCCATAAATTATATATAATGTCTTAGTTTACCGAACATGCATGTGAACACGATAGAGCTGAAAAATTACATCTGTCATTGCCTCAAGTAGAATCATGTCAATATATTGTAGACATGCAATTGCATTCTCCTCACAATATGTCAAGGATATCTAAGTGGTTTCTATATTAATACTAGATTCTCACATCTTACAAAAGATGTATTAGCTTCACATTTGGCTCTCCCATCACTTCTGATTGTAACTATTTATCTATTACACCTTGAGAGGTATTGTCTCATGTACATGTTCATAAAATTGAATTTATTTAATTTGTATTATTCAGGGTTGCATTTAAATGAATTCTAAAATTGGTTGTCTTCATATTTTCTAGGATCACACATGAATACATTCACAAAAAGTTGAAAATAGCATTATTCACTCTTGAAATAAGATTTTTAAGACTTATATGTAAGGTTGAATTATACATTTCATTATTTATTTGAATTATATGTTAAAGAAATATTTAACCTGAACTACCTCTTTCTTAGTTAGATATGCCCATCAAATAAGAAGACAAGCAATCTCAATTAAGCGTCATTTTGGATGAAGCAGAAAGTGAGAAGGAGAGCCAAGAAAAAATAAAGGCTCAACATAATGGATTGCAAATAAGAGTGGTGCAAATGCTACCAGATAAAAATTGTTTTTTTGAGAGCCCTAGCAGATCAACTTGAAGGTGACCAAGAGAAACACTCAAAGTGTCGTAATATGGTATGGAGTACATTATGGAGAATCGTTCATACCTTAAGCCTTTCTTTTCTCAAAAACATGACATGAATTTTGAAGAATACTATGAAAAAATGACAGAAGATGGAACTTGGATAGACCATTGTGAAATTTATGACGTCTCCATGGTGACTCAAACTAACATTCATGTGCTCTCCTTCAAGGGCCAAGAATCTCAAATCTACAATATTGATAGCTCAGAAACACCCACAATTCATGTCTCATATCATGATGGAAACCACTACAATAGTTTGTACTTCATTAATAAAAATGTCAATGCTCATGTAGCACCCATGCTTTTGGAGGAGGATAATCAAAGTACAGGCCATAATGACCAAGATCCTATCAAGTTTATTATAGATGAAAAATGGTTCAAAGATACCAACAAAAGTTGCATAGAAGATAAATTATTGAAAAGAAAGGACAAACATCGATGAAAAAAAAGTTTAATAGGGTGCATTCCATAGTTAGAAAGGAAGAAAAAATAATAAAGATTTTAAAATTATCTTTCTAATATTCCACTATGTATAGAAAATATTATTACAAAGCTTTTTGTGACATTATTTGATATATATAAAACTATCGACATAACCTTTGCACCCTTAAAATGTGCAAGTGCTAGTATTTAGTCAAAAGAAGATTTTAATAAAGCTTCTACCTAGTTGGAACACATGGTTTCTCACTCTAACACGGCAAATATGACAACAACTAGCCATCAAGTAATTAACTTGACCTTTGATTTTCCTGCTACTGCAGAACAATCACAAGTGAAATAATCTGTCCCACTTTATTAGAGAAAAAAATGAGTAAAGTATGCCAAAATATCACATCTATTGTAAATGGCATGCCCCACGACTATTTGTAGTGCATGGCTCACTGTGATTTTTAATGCATGGCAGACACCCTCTTTTTCAACACCTCTCATTGTCTTCTCAATACATTTATGTGTTCTAAATTCAATTGTATGTTTATTTTCAAAAGCAATCACTCTAATATATAAAAAAATTGTATTATTAAAATAATAAATAATTTAATATAAAAATTATATGATTCAAAAATTCATTTGGATTAGTTAGTACATAATAAATAGTGTTTTCATTGCTTCTGTGATTCATTTCTAAAGTTAATTTTAAGTTAATTTTTAATCAACAATTTCTTTTTTTTATTGGTTCATCATTTTCTGAATTCAAAAATGTCACAAAAATCTGTCAATCTCTAAAAAGTTTCAAAAAGTTCCAGGAACCTGTGGATTCTGAATTTAGTCTTCCAAAGCACTGTGCCTTGCCAGAGACAACAATCTTCTCCCTCCTCCGACGAGCTCAGATCCGTATAGAAAGGGGAATAGGGACGGTGAGAGGAGAGATTCAAGGCATGCTTGAATCGAAGGAGAGCTTCCCTTTCGCTGTGAATACATGCGCTGGAGAAGGGGAGGAGAAACAGGGGAATAACAGTAACAGCGAAGAAGAAAAACAAGAAGCTGGTTGCGGAGGCCATTCGAGTTTGGATGATTTGGCGGTCAAATGGGTATGAAAAAATAGTGATGTGCATTTATTGTTGCAAAATTCGCCAAACAATGAGTATATTTAGCTCATAAAGGATATTATAATCAAATTCAGCATGGCAAGGTTTCTCCATAAAAACTAATGTAAAATTCTAAATCATGTCTTCAGAATGAGGCATATGCCTGGAAATGAAAGAGCCAACAAATGAAGAAAGAATCACCACCAAAAAAGATATGAAATACACCTTGAAAAGATGAAGCAAATGTTGGAAATAACAATGGGAAAGTAAGTTCTGAGAGGTGGAGGGGCAAGGTTTTACCATAAAAACAATTCACCATTCAATTGAAATAAGTAATCATGCATCACATCCAAAGCATAATGTAAATCAACACATAACACATAAGATTTTGGTCACTTAGAAACCCTCCAATGAGAAGGTAAAACTGGGGTGGGGATGACACCCACAAATCTTCACTAGTGGAATTGTAAAGTGTAGCCAATTATGGCTACAAAGTTTTGATCACAAACTATGATCTACCCTATGAAAGCTCTGCGCTATTAAAGGCTTACAAGACTGTTAGGTCTCACCTTGATTAAAAGATTTAAACCGACAACTAAGTAAGCACTTGTTAGGAGATATACAAAAGTCCGTTAGGACTACTCTGTTAAGAGATTTACTCTGTATCACCTGGCAAAATGATTCAACACCTGATCCTTCAGTTAGAACCTTTATGCTTCATGTCAAATCTCCTCTTTATTAGTTATCTCTTGATCCTCCTGATCAAATCTATCTTCTCTATCCTTTCACTACTTATCTTTGTTCTTCTCAAACTGATTATGCATTGTACTTCCATAACTTACCCATCATTTCCACCATGAAATGCTCTCTATGCTCTTAGCATTCCTCTCCCTACACATGTAATACTTCTCTTCACATCATGATAATTCTCTCTTAGGGTTTACCTCTTTAAGTAGGCATTATGGAGATGGATTAGGTCATAATCAATGGTTGTAGCCGATCCTTATCGCGGCCTAATTCTTCCCTTTATCTGATTGGTTGCATATATTGGCATAGGGATTCGTAATATGACTAGATCCTTATTTCTTAATATCATAAATTCATGTTCATGTCAGCCAAAAATGGTTTACATAGAAGTGTGTGCCATAACAAACATCTATGTCAAAGACTTGTAACTTAACATCAATAGACTTTAATGCTTGGCTTTCACTATGCTCTTTATGATGATACTCGGCTTCTGAATGGCTTGGCACTTACTATTATTCGGCATATGAATCACTCAGCACACATTGTTTTCCCTACTCCTTCTGTTTGTTGGGCAATTGAGTGATTCGGCACACACTAACTGTTGGGCACTAACTGTCATATTGCTCGCCATGTATTGTCTAGAGGATTATGCTCAACATACACTATGCACTCGGCTTACACTGTTCTTTGCTAGATAATGACTAAGTTTTTTGTCACTACTTTGTCAAAACCATAATGAAATTAACAATCTCCCCCTTTGACATGAGTGGCAAAAACACTTTGTCATGGCATATACAATCTTATTTTATGCATAATTCAGACAATATATCATCTCTATTTGGCTTCTATACAAAATCTTAAAATCTCAAAATTTGCAAAAAATGTTGTCTCCAATACCTTATCACTCCCCCTGAGTAAATACTTCATTTCATTTATGTAACTCCTTCTGAGTAGATATTTGCCTTGACAGAATTCTCCAAAATTTACAAAATTTACAAACTCTTCACAATCTTCAAAATCCCCCCTTTTTTGACACTTATGTCATTTGGGTGGTACACTTATACTGTATTTTTCCAAAAATGGCTTATGTAGTTCCATTATGATTCCCAAAGTGGAATCCCAATCATCATTGGCTACATCTAAAGATTGAATCTATATTTCTAGATTTTCTGCAATATCTATTAGACCTTCTTGTGTAGAAAGATGAGAATCTTTCTTCATCAATGTTTTTGCAAAGGCTAGTTCCTTCTACAAAACTTCTATGTGTGGGGTCAACATGGACTAAATGTTGATCAAAGTTGATCTTATATTTGCATCATTTTCTTGCAACTTGGCAAGCCTACTCTATGTCAATAGTAATCTCTGAAAATGAACTTGACTAGTGCCAAGAGATTGCCTCAATGTAGTACATGTTAATTGTAAATCTTCTTACAACTAGTCAATTGATTATTGAGTTTCTTTAGTAAAGATATCAACATCACATAATTTTCTATACAAAGAGAAAATGTTATCCAAAACTTTCTTCACACTCTCCATCTTAGTTGATAAATCAACTTGTCTTAGTGCAATGACACTAGATATCTGGTCCATGACCTTAGTGTGAAATTTCCTTTTAGACCATTATAATAAATTTACATTTTTCTCTATATCTTCATCCTTTATCTTATCAACTATATGTACAAGTTTCTCTAAGATCAACTTATTGGAAGATAAATCTAAAATATCAAAAGCATCTACAAAAATATCTCTAATATCATGTAGAACCTATTTTTACTTATCCTCCCTTCTCAAGTTTTCTTGCCTTGATTTCCTTTGTAGAGCCTCTTTAAGAACAACCATTTCTTCAAGTGTGATTGTTGTTGGATCAAAATGGGGTAGAACAATCACTTCATCTAAACTCACATCCTCAAATGATGTAGTCTCATCACTCTTAGGTGTACTTGTACTTGGCCTTGATATTTGCAATGGTGTAGCTAGAGTACTCGACCTTTGAAGAGTTTAGCTACTGCAAGGAGGTGTACAGACTGGTAAAGTGACCAGTGTTTGTATGGATACATGTTCCTCTATCTCAACATTCATCTTATCCTATTTCTTTTGTTCAAGCTCTTTCTGATCTTCAATGGGTTCTAGTGAGGTGAGTGTAGGATTCTCTTCCTTAACCTCTTTCTCTTCATTACCCTCTCTGTCAATTATGAAAAGTGTTGGCAACCTTGAGCTTTGTAGACTTGGTAGTAATGTAGCTAGGGTATATGCCTCCTTCTCCTTCATCTCAATGACAAAAATAGGCATTGAAGATGGTGCTCAGTTAATTTCACCTTTTTGTTCCAGGGTTACACTTTGATCTGTTATTTGTTCATGTGATTCCTTCTCCTTAACTTCTGCAACATGTGGGGGCACAATCGATGTGTCTTTTTGTTGTGTCTTAGTGGATGCAATCTTAGCCTTTTGAGATTCATCAATCCTTACCAATATAGTATTTGTGCATGGAATAGTAGTATTGGTGGATTCCTATTGCAGTTTATTTAAATCTTCCTCACTCAATGGATTTACATTTTGTGTAGAGTTATCAGGTATGTCCTCAATAGTCATTGATTCATGTTGACTCTCTTTCTCTCCATGTATAAGACTGGTGCTCGGCTCATTAACATCTGTGATTTCTTGTGTGTCATCCTGAGCTATCACATCTTGTTCTGTTTCATTCTTCTCTACCTTTGTTCATTTCTTCTCTTCCATTGTTTCCATTGTTTGTGTGGTCAACCCATAGATTTTTTTCCAAAGTAATTTTCTCTAGGTTACCACCTCTTCAACTCTACTTCTCAAAATATGAAAGGCTATGTATTTAGGAGAAAATCTCCCTTTGTGTTTCTCTGCAACCTTTGTGATCTTTTTCTTATCAAATTCAAGCATAAATTGAGCTAAAGTAGCCTCCCTAATTTGTTTTCCAGTCTCCATACTGAACTTCCATTTTTTCTCAACTCTTTCATATAGACTTTTAGGTAATGAGTTAGCAATCTCTAGAGTTATCTTAGAAGTAGCCATCATATCATAAATTTAGCTTTGTCAACATTATGCTTATATCCATTGTCTAATTTGTCAAAATCAATATGTTGAAAACCTGACAAATCTGCATTATTCTTTATATTGTCATATAGGTTTTCAATATCAGATGAAGGATTGTGGCTTACCACTTTGAATTGACTGATGTCATCTGATTGTATCCTCTCATCATTTGATTCCTCTTGAAGATTTAGACTCCTCTTCAATCTCTTAGTAGGCATGCTCAGCTCTATTGTATCATCCTTCTTTTTACCTTTTGTTGATTGAGCTTCATTAGCTTGTGTAGTGGCAGTTCTTGTGCTTGACCTTGTCAAAGGTGCAGTTGGCTTCTATTTCTCCTTCTTTGTCACTTTCTTTGGTTTCTCTACTTTCTTTTTTTGTGCCTTCCTCTTCTTTTTAGTTTTCTTGGGTTCTTGCTCGGCTTCATCTTCATCCTCTAAAGCTTGATCTTCTCCTTGTCCTTGTGTAAGTTGTAAAGGTTCTTGACCTTCTTCTTCTTCTCCTCCTCCTTCACCAAACTTTTCTTTCGATTTCTTCACCATTTTGTTCTTCTTTCTGATGATGGTGGTAGTTTGAAAATTTATAGTTATCTTTGATTTGGCTTCATCATAATTCCCAAAGGATGTAGCATTCTTTTCAATCTCTTCTGCCAACAATGCAGTGATGGTTGTTGATGCCTCGTCAACATTTATCTCATACGGTAATGGTCTCAACCATCTAGCCCTTGGAATAGTTTCCTAAACATAGGTATAGTTAGCATCTACTAGGAAACAAACATCATTATAATGTTTCTCCACTAAAGATATAGGAATTCTTGATCTCTACTTCATTGATTTCTTGAAATCTTCAAAATAACTAGTCATTACTGAATCAAAAATTTATCCTAATTACTTAATGAATTCACCTATATGTTGGGTAATAGACCAACTAGACTTCCATACTACCTTACCAAATGTAGGAAAAGTATCTTAGACATAGAAGAATATATAGATAATGAGTGAACCAAACTTACATGAAGAACTCTTTGCCTTTCTCAAAGCTTCTAGTTTTTCTAATAGTTGTTGAAGCTATAGCTTGGCTAGGTCATAGGAATGATCTTTCTTTATGATCTTGTAACCTAGGTCAACGACAATGCATGGCACACTATTGAGTCAGCTTGACTGGTAGAATCTATGTGCTATCACTCTCACTATGAATGCAATAATGGGGTCTTCAATTGTATCAATTGACATTCCCCTCTTGTTCCATATGGCTCCAGTATTCTTCTCAATTACTTATTTTTCATCACTCCTCAATGTCTTCGGCCTGTCTAGGGTAGGATACCCTGTCACTCTATGAATGATCATCTTTGATATTTTTATATGTCCATTCTCTAACAATAATTGATTGTCATGTATGGTTCAGTATAATCTTTATCCATTCTTATTTGAAAATTTGGAGAAAATCTAGGGCATGAGTTAACCCTTTTTTGTAGTGCCTCTCCCATTTGACTTTTGTAAGTCGTCCTGATGGATGCAACCTTGATGATCTTTTGTTGTGATGGGATCATGATTGTGACCCTGAGTTGTCTACACCATCGAGGTGTTCAGATTTATGTTTCTGTATCAGTTGCTTTGTTTATGCTTTTGACTGATCTTTGAGATTATGACGTGATTTATAATTCACTGAGGTTTGTGCCAGTGGTTACCAGGATCGATGTGGTATCATGAGGTTGTTCCATGATTACCTTGAGATGTGTGTAGAGATTGCACTGTGTAATTTTACCATGCTACACTAGACTAGGTTCCTGTAGTAGTGGTTAGTCATGTTTATGACTGTGTTTTATTATGTGTTTTAAATGCCTTTTTAATGCAGAGTAATCAATCATTATTAAATGCTTAAGTAATTAGAATGGCTTGTTCTTGTTGGATTATTTGGTTATGTGCTGCGGACATTTACCTTGTTTTATTTTGACCTGAGAGATATCTGTTCTTATGTGATATTTTACATTTGAGATGACCTGAGGGTCAAATGTTACTCTTTGATTCCAGTATCATAGATATTAGACTACTATGTTGTTCAGTTAATCATATTGCATGATGATGCCATTTTGAGATGACGGTGTGTTTTATGATGATATCTGGTTATCTGGTATTTGGACATACCTCTGATTATGTTATGTGATGGATTTAATGCTATGGTTATTTACTTCATTCCTGTGTTGTTATGTTTTATGCGAACGTGAGTGATGTAAATAGATTATTTTAATATAATTAAATAAATGGTTAAACTAGGTGATTTAATGCATTTATTGCTTCGGCTATGTTATTATATGCAATTGCACTTGATCGTGTTGTTTAGTGTGCAGGATTTATATCCTTGGCAGTGGCACATGGAGTTAGTGATTCAGCCATTCATATTTTACCAATGTCATCCTTGTATGGTCGACGTATCCTTTATTAAAATGTTTAAATTAAACCTTTCGGTGATTATTAAATCCGAACTCATTTGCATTATGTGATTAGACCAATAAGCGTGTCTGTGCATTTAGAGGTTCGCATTGTCACGAAAGTTATTAAGGAGATTTATGTGTTTTTGGGTTTTTGGGCTTTTTAATTGATTTATTTTAATTTTTGGCAACTTTGCCATAGACAAATTCCTATTTATAGGAATAGCCTATTTTCGTTTGGGTCAATTCAAGGTTTAACTAGGTTGGCTGGTTAATTGCCCTAATCAATTATTCACTCGAAAAGTGAATAAGTATCCAAAGAGGAATTTAATTCCTCACTTCTCACCTTCAAATTGGAAAGTTGGAGAGTAAAACCCAAAATCCTCTTCATGAGGATTTACTGTTTTGTTCATTGTGGGAGCTACGGGTGTGGGATCGTCATGAGGTTGAGCTCGTTGGATCCAGCTCGAGGAAACCTTGGATTGCCGCAATTTTCAGCCACTTCTGTAGGCGTTTTATTTCTAGTTCAGTTTCCCGTTTTGCCCTTTTGGCTGTGAGGTAGGGCTTTCCTGTTTTATTGTTTCTACTCCATTTTTGCTTCTGTTTTTGGTAGCCATTTGTTTGGAGGCTGAGAACTAGTGTTCCCCTCCGTTTCTGTATGTTACTTCTACCCGGTTGGGCGGGTATGAACATTTCCTTATTTTTCAAAATGAGGGTTTGAAGTTTTGCACCGTTATGCTAGCCGTTTTTACATGCAGTGTCTGTTTTCATTTATTTTTGGATTTTTGAGATTTTTGAACCCAAAGGCCAAATGGGTTTTAATTTTTTAGATTTTTCAAATTTGAAGTTTTTACCTCGTTTTGCGTGTCACCCTATTTTTTCGGGTTTTCTTGGCACAATGTGGGTCGTGAACTTGGATGATCCATTTGGATATCAGTCATACCACTTTTGCACTTGTTTTTTTGCATTGGGATGCGTGTCACACCCGTACTCCCGACTTTGTGTTCGGTTGAGTGATTTGTCACCTATTGTTATGGTTTCTTTTGGACCTTTGCTTTTGTTTTGTGAACGCTAGGATTCGTGTAGAATCCATACTCTCGGATTGAGGCCGGTTGAGTGGTTTTATGATGTATGGTTTTATTGGCTTTGGGATTCGTGTAGAATCCATCCTTCTCGTGTTGCTTTCAGTTCGATGTTTTGTTTTGCATTGTGTTCTCATTCCTGTCCTTGTGTTATGATCTTTTTGATGGTGGTGCGCCACACACGAGTACGTGCAGATACGTTTATCGGAGGACTTGCGGGTTTTGACCTTCCATGTCTTTTCTGGGAGTTTTGATCATTGGGGTTGGGATGGGAGTATGCATGCCCACGGGCACTTGTCGTAGGATGAGCATGGGTAGGGTAGGGTAGCATCTGGAGGGGGCTTCTATCTCGCAGTTCGGCGTTCATGGCACCGGAGGTTGACGGAGGATAAGAAGTTTTAAGCAAGTGATAACTAAATAAAATGTGTGAGTGTTAATAAAATTTAAGATAATGAAAAGATCTTCCTTCGTGTGATGGTTCCAAGGGAGTCCCTTGAGAGTGTTGCCACACATGATCCGAGCTTGGGCTTTTCGATTCCAAGCAACTCTTTAGGATGTCAGCCCCTACTTAGTAGCCTATTGAGTGTCTGACTAGGACCTGTACTTCTTGCATTATTGTAGGTTCTTGGTTCAGCCATCATACTGTCTGGTGTGAGTGTTAGCCATGGATGTTTTTGTGCATTTGCGGTTGGATCATTATCTCCATCAGCACGGCGGGTGTGGACCTATGGGTTCCACGTGGTTGGGAGGCATAGCTACCTTCACCACTGCTAGGGACTGGTGTACAGAGATGGTCTTTTTTCCTAGTGCGACTATTGCTGGATGTTTTCACTTGGTACTTCGAGTTCTGGAGTATGCTTTCTTGTGATGTATGCTTTCATTGGAATGCTTGGATATCATGTTTAGATGATGTTATTTTATTTGACGCATTCTCTTATCATGATGTTTAGCATATGATTAGATGATTTTAATTGATTTAGTAGTATATTTGTTGCTTACTATTGTTTAGCATGTGATAGGTGATGTTAGCTACTGTAGGATTATCTTATGCGTTATCACTAGCATGTTAGATTTCCTTATGCTTTATTTTTGCATGTTTTTAGTAGTGACATCCCTATTACGACAGTACAGACGATCTGGTCGGTGGCTTGGGATGTTACGTGGGGGGGATGGTTAGGATCCACGATGGTCTTATGATGCTATTGACGGTTGGGAGAAACTGCACACTTATTTGGTTGTTTAGTTCTGAAATGTATTTTGTTCATTGCGATGTTTATTTCAGTATGTGCTTTGCTTTTATGTTCTAGATGGTTAGATGTTCCTCTTTCCTTGCTGGTTGTGCTCTCGAGTGTTCATTCCTCAATTTGCATGGATCTGGTACTCCCCAGTGTGGAGGTTTCCTTGTTTGTTTAGCTTTTTGTTTGAGTTTTGTGTTGTGTTGATTTGTTTCCTCGCACGAGATTGTATTTTCCTCGCGCGAGACTGTTTCTTCCTCACGCGAAGGAATACACTTCCTGCGCGAGAATGTAAATCCTCACGCAATGCACAGGGAATCCTCGCACGAGAATGTGAATCCTCGCGCAAAGCTCAATAGTCCTCGTGCGAAGCGATGAAAGATCTTGCGCGAAACTCAAGACCAGTTTTCTCTCTCGCGTGAGAAACAGGGGCTATCTAGGCTTGTCGGATGAAAGTTCAGAAGTTGGTTTTGGACAGCCTTTTGGTTTTTACACCTTCCTGGTTCAAAATAGATTTCTTAGGGGTTTAAAATATATCGTTTAAGTATAAGAAAATAAGTTGACGTATATTTAATTTCTTATACTTAAGATATATTTTAATATATGCGATGAATCTTTTGAGATAGGTTTTAGACCTCTCGGAGATAAGTTATAGATTCTAGGAAATCTCAGGGCTTCAGAAATCCAGACTTAGCCAATTTTCAGGGCTTCAAGATTTCAAGCTTAGCCAAATTTTGGGAATTCTGCATTTTACCCCAGCTTGATGTTTTGTTGATGAGTGGTCATTTCTTGTGCCCTCATCTTGTTGTGGTGGTTGTTGGCTTTTGTTTGGGTGTGTCAGTTGGGTAGTGGCATTCGAAGATTTGTTGGTTGTTGGGATTGTGTTGAAGTCTTCCGTTGTGATCCTTGTGATCCCTGTATGATGTTTTCTTGTGCTTTCATACTTGTTAAAAAAAAAATATCTTAGCTTGATTTGAATCCTTGTTTCCAAGGATCTCCGGGCGGGGCATTACATTTTTTCTCTATGATTTTGTTTTCTTCTTTCAAAACATCATTCTCACACAACTTCTGATAGGTCTCTTTGATCTCTAAGTCTCCAACCTCTCCAACCTTGCATGTATAACATCTTACATCCTAAATCATCAAAACCTTGGACAAAATAGTCGATAAAACACCAGATGGATCTTCTTTGTATGCAATCTCAAGAATAGCAAGAAATGGTGGTTGATGAACATCATTACTAATCAATTGTACATTGGTAACCTCTTTACCTTCCTTTCTTACTTTTGTCGATGAACTTATTACCATTTTTCACTTATTAGGATTTGCGAAATGTGAAACAGTATAACTTGGCACAAGTGAGATACCTTTCAAATTGATGTAAAATGTCATGTATCAGTTGAGTTTGGTATGTAGTCACTGGAATCCCTTTCTCAAATTGCCTTCATGCTCTTTGTTCTTCTGGTAAATGCAAATGACTCAAAAAATCAAGTATAAAGCCTTCAAAACCTTGCAATTAATGCTTAGTGCATATATAACTATAAGCTTGGTCACTATAGGGTTTTCAATTCACTCAATTATCATAGCTAGCTCGGCAATCACTACAGTACCTCATTACTTGACACTTACAACAATACTTCCAATACTCGACAACAACAAAAGAAAACAACATTATGATAGATTATCTCTTTCTTCTAATCACTTTATTGCATCTTAATAAATGTTGATAGATCCTTTTCATTACTTTAATGCTTGGAACTGATACAAAATATATCATTTCATATGTCAGTTCCACACATACCTTTGATTTCCTTGTTGGGGGTGATGTGATCACCTGGTCCATTGGATAAAGTGACCTCATTTGGACTTGATGTGATGATATCTTCTTTCTTTTTCCATGTTTTGGTCATCAAAATCCTTACCTTCTTAGCATCTACCTTTCCTTTACCTTTGTTGAATTCATTGCTCAGTGCAAGTGACCGAGTTGGACAGTTTTTGCTTACATGACCAATCTTAAGACAACTAAAACATACAATCTCATTCAACCATCTTTTGTAATTACCTCTTAAATGTGTCCTAATGCAATTTACAACAACATGACCATACTCACCACAATAATGACAACTGTACCTTGTATTGTAATCCCAATCATAAGATTTCTCCACAAGGAAAAACTTGATTGGTACAAGGGGAAAGTACCAATGTGTGTTCTCCCTTTGGGTGTAAGGAATAACTTGGGTTTTGATCCTCCTTTCCCTATACAAAGAATCATAATATTATGATGAAAATGAATACTTATAAAAATAATTTTTTAATTTGATTTTGTGAAAGAAATAAGTATGTAATGATAGGGGGAAGACTCTGCCAGATACAAACATGAAAATAGACTACCGAATTGAAGCGAAAAATGAAATTATAAAAAATGTGCACTCTACAAGCCCTAATATGCTAACTAATAAAATATGGAGGTCTCAAGACATGGAAAATTTTGTAGATTAGGGATGACTTAAGATTAGGTTTGAGGTCGACCGTGACCAACTTTGTACAAAAATATGAAACCAAAAAACTCTATTAGAAGATAATACCCTAGATTTGTAAATCTGATCCAAGCACCTATAAAACTCTACCAACACAAAATAGAGAGGGAATTTTTGTTGGTGGAGAGAACATTGCATCAACTAAGCCATGGTTGAGGAATCAATCTTAAATATAGATAAATATTGGTAAAGGAATGCTATCATAAAGGAGTGTAACATAAAAATGTAGAGTGAGATTTTTTTTAGGACCTTCACAAATAATCCTTCAAGGGGCTCAAAATAGATCAAAAAAAACCTAAGGGAGTGTGCCAATTCCCCATCCAATTCCCTAATCAAGATATATTCTTAGAGGAAAATTTATAAAATGATACTTTATCTTATTATAATGATGAAAATTGATTTGCAATAAGTGATTACAATGTGCTGGTAAATTAAACAATTGAGATGCAAACAATGAATAAGATTGTATGGAAGAAAATTGGCATACAATGATCAGATGTAAAGAATCAATATAGAATTTATGAAGTGAAAAATAAATTTAAAAAATCACCTTGAAGGTCAAAAAGGAGGATCCACTCAAGTCTAGAAAATTACACTAAAATTTTAAAATTGTTCTAGATTCACGACCTATACACTGAGATCTTCATTTTTTTGCTAAATATGAAGGCCAAAAGATGAGGGGAACTTTAATGATCCACATCATTGTGGGGTTATGGATGGCATTATTAATGGAAGAGGTCATATATTACCTATTGTACATGAAGTCTAAGCTCTGAGTCAAAGCCTGCAACCTAAAATCCTAGTCTACAATTCCAAGTTGTATAGCTCTGAAACCTATGAATATGCACTTTCAAGAAAGAAAATGATATATTTTTATTTTTGTGGAAGGGGGGTGGGGGGGTGTGGTTCTTTATTAAATCAAGCCTTGATTGAAGAATAAACTCTAAAGAGATAAAGCATGTAAATAGAAAGAAAAATGTAAGTATTTACCTCTCTTATAAAAACTTCATGGAATTATTTAGATCCATTCTCCAAAAAGATGTATCAATGCTTGTAAGAGGATGAATATGATTAATAATCAAGGTTGTCTCTACAAATGCAAATATATCCACTAATACCAAATCATAGATCGATGAATGAAGATATGCTTTTGAAATTCTCCTTATAGGCTTGCTTGGATAGATGATGCCTTGAAATAATCTTGGTCTTGATGGACAAGAATGAATGCTCAATGGATGCATGCAATATCTTATGTGAATTATGGAGGAGAAAATAAAGTGAGTAAGCCTCCGGTCATACAAATTTTGGAATTTAAATTGAAATGGCCAATTGCAATGGGTAGGAAAACAAATTGAAAAACTCAAAAATAGGAACGAGATTCAAGGAAATCCCCTCGGCCAAGGGATGAACTTATCCCTTACATATTGGTAAGGAATAAAATTTTACCTTACCTTAGGATAAGGGAAATCCTAAGCCCTTACCCTAAGGTTTTTGGGCCTCATAGTGGGCTCCAAGGTCTTGGGCATGTAAAAAGGGCCACCAACAATGGGGTAAAAACTCAAGAACTGAAGCAATCAGAGCATAAGTGAATTTATGAATCTAGGAGATCATTAAAGGAAGGGATAAAAGGTTTAAAAAGGGATTTTATTCCATTTTTATTTGTTATAATAACCCCCACTTTATTAGGAGTATGAGATGAACTTAAACTGATGGTAAAGTAGATAGAAAGTATAAGATAATTTTATCAAGGCTAAGGAGATAAGGAAATAATGAATCCCCCTATAGACTTGAGTCCTTCTCAAGTCCAAAATCAATACAAGTGAGTTATATAAATAAAAAGAGAAAAAAATTAAAAATGTTTTTGTGTCTCCCATTATGAATCACAATGAAAGCATGTTGTAGCAAAATATGGAATTGAAATCCTATCAAGTGTGTGTGGCATGCTATTCAACCCATCAAGCATCTTCCTTTAGATACTTGTGTCCACAAGAATGGAAATATAACAGATGATCCAAGCATGATGATTTATGTATCCTTAAGGGACCAAAAAAATGAAAATTCTAGGATCATGCCTCAGACACTTTTAGTAATCCAAAGAGGGATCCAAGAAATATAGGGATCAAGCCTTATAGACTATTATTAGTCAAATAAGGGATTTAAAAATGTATGGTATTAGGCCTTATAGGCTATTATTAGTCAAATACAAGATCCAAAAATGTAGGAGATCATTTCTTATAGACTATTAATAGTCCAATAAGGGATCCAAATATGCCAATAATCATAGTGCCTATGTGCAAAATGTAAGTGGAGTCTATGCACCCACGTTAAAACAATTTATACTCTCTCAAAAGGAGAAATGGATTTAATGGTTCAAGCATGCATGCATCTACTAAAGACAATATTCCCACTATGAAATGCTCCCAAGAAATGACACATTAAGGGAGATAGGCACATGACTCTACCTCTAACATGTGACTTTATAATCCATTGTGACATAAGCTCATAATATGACTCCATAATAATAACATTTATAATTTATCCATGAAGAACAAGAAAATTGACAGTGAAAGTTTTGATGAGGAACCTAGAGATAAAATCATTCCCAAAGGTCTTTACTATCTTCAAACCTAATGTCCTTCAACACAAGCCAACCCTAGTTATTAGTTGCCTCTAATTTCCTAGCATTCTAGAAGAAGAGCTTATTTCCTGCTTATAAGTTTTCAGCTCTTCCCTCACATGTCATGAGATTTCTCTTTTTATTTCCCCAAATTTGCATGTTATACATTAATTGAAAAATGAAAAAGTTCTTTCTTAGTTGAGTTTGTGTAATTTTAATTTACCAAGATGGTATTTTCTTCTAGTCAATCTCCTATTCAAGTGGTGTCAACTCATAGTTTTCCTACTATCCCACACTGGTCACTAGTTGTATTCACGTAAACTAGTATAAACACCATGATGTCCTTATTCATTAGGTAACTAAATAGAGTTAATGTGAAATATAAAGGAAGCATCTAAAATTTCTTTTCCTGAAGTAGTAATTTTTTTTTTTAAAAATTATAGCATTTAAATAAAAGTATGGAAGAAAATTTGGCTAGATATAAATCTTTTGCATCATAAGACTACTAGTAAAACAAGAATCATTAATTTGTAAAAATTACCCATTCCCCCACATTTGTGTACTACAATGTCCCAATCCAATCTTAACAGGGAGCTAACCTCATCTAATTCAACCACACTCTTGCCTTCTTCCTTGCACAAACTTAGACTCTCGCCAACACACAATCTTAGTCAATATGCGATTAAGATTGAGAATGCAATATTTATGAATCATCAACATATTGTAGTTCTATTAATTCTATCATCATAGTGCCTTGCTAACATTAAAGGATTATACAAAGGATCATTATAAATGATAACATCAAATATCATCATAATCAAAATCATGAGATCATCATCAAACATAGCATCAATGTTATTAATTGAACATTTAATCTAGCATCATAAACATCAACTAATAAGTCTAAGAAAAAAGACCTGGTTATTTTGACACAAGTTGAATCATAGAGTCTAAGTCAACAATAGTCAAAATTAGAAAATGCCCTCAAAAGTAGGTGGTCATAGGTGAGTCATAACAATCCATCCCACCAATGGGCATGGCATATTAACACTGTTTTCACTCAATATTTCACCATCACTCTAATATCAATTGTAAATTTAAACAAAGAAAAAAAACATAAACACCATCTTTGCTCAATATTTTGTCATCACTCTTATACCAATTGTAAATTTAAACAAATAAAAAAAAACATAAACACCATCTTTGCTCAATATTTTGTCGTCACTCTTATACCAATTGTAAATTTAAACAAAGAAAAAAACATAATAAAAACATAAAATGAACAAAATAAGAGACATGATATTCAATCACTTCATTATTATTATTTTTATTAATAGTCCCTTTCTACTAATAAATTAATATACTAGTTACAAACTCACAAAAGAGGGGTCAGCAAATACAAGATCACCCCACAAGAGTTCACATGGCCAAAGTTGGAGTTAACAACTATTCATCAAAAAAACATATAAGAAGCTCCCTCAGGCTGCTAGAGCAATGCCAGTCAAGGGAGGTGGATCATCATGATCATTATAACCCCAGGAATCCCTGGGATTGGTAGGAGGACTAGGGTCAGTCCAGCCATCAGCAGTGTCATCATCAGCAACTGTTTCTTTGTCTTTCTCCTTTGCCCACGATAGAGAAATAGCTAGATCTAGGCGGGGGAAAGACCACTTGGATCCACCAAACTCAAGAGGAGCAATAGGAGGGGGAACCAAAAGAACCGAGGACTAGCCAAAGCCATAGTGAGGTAGAGAAGTTGAGTGGCACTGCCAACCAACATTGTCACCACTAGGAGAGTGGTGATGAGGAGCCTACAAGCACGGTGTATGCAAGCGGCAAGCAAAAGAACTATGACCCCAATGACGGCCCTAGAGAGGAGCGTGGTCAACTGAGGAGTCAGGAGGAACTCTAGTGACTATACAAGGCATGTTACCCCAATGGTTGAGTAATTCTTAAAGGTGGGCCACCTCTAGCACCACCTTGTTGGCTTGGACCTGAATCTACAACATGACATTATTAAAAATGCATGCTTTAGTGTACATAGAAATATTGATATCAATAAAGTTGTGAGTGAAAATAACAACATTCCTATCCTTCCACAAAGTAAACAAAATCTACATTCTGAAAGTATGCCAGATCTGGGAAAATTTCCTAGGAATTCTAGGGGAATCACCCAACACAATCATGTGCCAAGAAAAGGGTTATGGCCTAAAGGGCTTGAAAAAATCATGTATCCATTTCCAATAATTTTGAGCACACCTACAGAACCAAAAAAATGCAAAAATAACTCAAGATACCCACAAAAAGGTCACCGAGGATCTAGAACACCAATATGCTTGAGTCGCTACCCAAGGGGAAGCCCTTGAAATAGCAGGCACCAGGAAAAATGGGCAATCTTTGACTCAGTGATAGCACTCAAAATAGTATCAAATTGCATCCTCCAATGATAAGGAGAAGACTGAAGATGCCAGTGTTGGTTAAGAGTATCCACCATATGGAGATGGGGAGAAAGCTAGTGATATCCTAACCTGGCCTTGTAAATGGTGAAGGGCATGGCATAGTCTTTCCACCAAGGTCATACAAACTGGATGCCCACCTTGTCAATCAAATGATCTAGAATGGAAGAGAGTAGAAGATCAAAAGTCTATCAATCTGGATAAGCAAGACAAAACTGGACCTACATATCCTCCCAAGATCTAAGACTCATAGAGATCATAGAAAAAAGGTCCTTAGGAGTCTTGATGTTGTGTTTGAAAAAATGTAGAGCATTGACACCTTGAGTCTTGGCCGGAGGAACACCCTAAATGGCAAAAAATAAGGACTACCAAAGGTTGTATTAATTCAAAGAAATACCATCACAAAACCCATCACCATCCTAGTAAAGTCAAGGCTCCATAGCTTCCTAAGCTTTCCAAATTCTCTTGATAACAAAAGAGCCCTAGATATGAATAGGTTTCCCCATTATGAGAAGGCTCTGAAGACTAATCCCCTTCCACACAAGCCTATTGATAGGGAATCTAAAAGAGATACAGTGTTGAACCAACACTTTCCAAGCTTCATCACTAGTGAGAGCATGGATAATCCACTTAGCACAAAGAATGAGCCCTTGCTTCTGTGTGGAAAGAAGGCCAAGACCTCCAAACTCTTTTGAGAGACAACAAAAATTCTAGGCAACCTTATGAAAACCATGATGATCAGACCTAGAAGCCCAAAGAAAGTCACGGAGAAAATGTTCCAACTTGAGGTGGGAGGTTTTGGAAGGAGTCTAGCAAGAAGAGTAATACACATGAGTAGCCACCAACACCTTCGAGAAAATCTGGAATTTCCCTGTAAGAGAAAGGGGTTTAGTAATCCAGTAATGAAGCTTTTTTTCAATTTTCATGAGCACAACATTCCACAATTCAATCGGAGAAGCTTGAAAGGAAAAGGAGATGCCCAGAAAATAGAATATCTCCTTGAGAGTAATCCATTTCCACTTGAATTGAGAAATCCAGGGTGGCACTAGAAGAAAATATTGCATGTAATAGAGCATCTATGCCATTGAATAGCCAAAACAAAAGCTTGACAAAAGGTGTCCAAGCATTGCAAGGCACATATTTTCCTCAGTCATCAACAAAGTGACCATTGACAAGCTCAGAAGAAGACTCGGGCAAAGAAATGTCATGAACCAACCCAGAAGAAATAGAGTGGGCAAGTAAGTAGCCAAACCCTTTAGCAGCAAGAACATACAAAGTCAGAGCCAAAGGGCAACCCTATTAGATAGATCGAAAGAGCCCAAAGGCTTCAAATGTAGAAGTCTTAATGGTAATACAAGCATTAGCATCTCCAAAAAGAATTTCCACAGACTAAAGAAAGTTAGGGCCGAAACCCAAAGCCTAGATCATAGCCAAAATGAAGGGCCATTCAATTCAATCATAAGCTTTGGCAAAATCAATTTTCAAAAATAGAGTCTGCCAATTAGATTTGCAAGCCCACTCCATGCCTTCCTCAATAGCAATGATGTTGTCAAGAATATAACTAGACTTGATAAAACCAATTTGCTTTGGGTACACAATTAAGAGAAAAAGATGTTGAATCTTGAGAGATAAGGCCTTAGCAATGATCTTGTATGACACATTAACCAAGGTGATGGGCCCCCAGTTCTAGATATCCTAAGGGTCACCAGCTTTAGGTATGATTTAATGTTTCCTTTGTTAATGATGGTTCATAGACTCTTAGTGTGATATGCTTCAAGATAGACTTATTGGAAATACAATAGGGAAAGTAAACTCTGAGAGGGTGAGGGGGTGAATCAACACTTAAAACTTCAACCTTAAAATCATTCACCACACATCCATCTCACAATCTAAATATGTAAACTAAAATGCCAAATTAATCATATACATCCATAGTATAAAAGTAAATAAACATTCAACACATGTATGACACAAGATATTTGGTTACCGAGAAACCATCCAAGGAGAAGGTAAAACTGGGGTGGGGATGACACCCACAAATCTTCATTACTACAGTAATAAAGTGCATCCAATGAAGGTTACAATGTTTTTATCATGAAACATGATCTACCCTATGAAAGGTCTACCCTATTAAAGGCTTACAAGATTGTTAGATCTTACCCTATTAAAAGATTTCAACACCTTGTTAGAAGTGTGCCTAGTAAAAGGACTTTGACTTACAATGAAGTAAGCACCATGTTAAACAATTTACAACAACCTATTAAGAGTAGTCTATTGAGAGATTTAACTGATTCACCTATTAGAATGTCTTAGCAATGATCCTTCGGTTAGCACTATGTTTCTTGATGATAGATCACCTCTTTCCTAATGTGTACTTGATCCTTCCTAATTAGATGTATCTTTGTTGTCTTCTAATTTCTTTCCTCTGTTCTTCTCTAACTGATTTTGCAATGTATCTCAAATCACAACTCCTTAGTCACCATGAATGCTCTGTTTGTGCATGCAAACTTCTCTCTTTTCTCCTTACACATTCATGAAAATTTTAGGGTTTTTCCTCCTTAAGAAGACCTAGGTGACTTAGGGTTAGGCATGAATCAACGATTGTGATTTGCCCATATTGCCGCTTAATCCTTCCCTTTTCTGATTGGCTACATGCAATGCATAGGGATTCTCAATAAAGATTCATCATTATCATCTAAGATCACAAAACAATCCTTAAGTTGGCTCAAAAATGGTTTACATAGAAGTTTGTGCTATTACAAACAATTATGTCAAAGTTGTATTACTCAACACTTGAAGTCCCTAATGCTTGGCATCAACTACAACTTCAATGTTGTAACTTGGCCTCTAAATGACTCAGCATCCATTGATCACTCGGCATCTAAATAACTTGGCACTTACTATCTTCTCAGCACTTGAGTGACTCAACACTTACTAGTTACTCGACACATACTGAATATCTCTCACTCAACATATACTATCTGACAACTTATACTCGGCATGTATTATTGGTTCGACATGAACTAAGTAAATGACCTAAGTATATTGTCACTCATATGTCAAAACCAATCTGAGATTAACAATCTCCCCCTTTGACATGAGTGGAAAAAATACTTGGTCATGCATGAATAACCTTAGCCTTTCAAGCATAAATCAGATAATATCCATTTACATACAAAATATCAAAACTTCAAACTTTTGCAAAACTTATGACTCATCGGTCATACCTCAAAATTTAATAACTCCCCCTGAGTTGATTGTACCATTCTAAATTAAAAAATTGAATACTCCTTCTGAGTAGATTATGCATATGCTGACTTGTTGACTCAATTTATGCTTGATCTTCAAAACTTATTTCTCCTTATCATGCATTACTCCCCCTTTATGTATATTCCCCCTTTTGACACTTATGTCATGGGTTGTACACTTATAGTGTGTTTTTCCAGGAAATTTTTATGGATCTCAAGTATTATCTTCAGAGTTGCATCCCAATTATCGCAAACTACCTCCAATGATTTGATTTGGATGGCTAACTTGGTAGCAAGATAAACTAAGCCTTAATGTGTTGAAAGATGGTAATCTTTCTGCATTAATGTCTCTGCAAATGCTAGATCATTGTGAAGTATTTCCATGTGTGGGGTCAACATGGATTGGATGTTGATCAGTGTAGCTCAAGTATTTTCATCTTGAGCTTGCAGAGTTGCCAACTGACCCTTGGAATTCATCAAATTCTTGAAGTGCCTCTAACTCTGAGCTGGAGAATGAGGTAGAGTTGTTCCTGTTTTCTTCATATCTCCCTCCAAATTGTCAATATATTGTTGCACTTCTTATGTGAATAGAGTTGTATCACACAACTTAGTGTAAAGTGAGAAAATATTCTCTAAGACTTTCTTTACACTATCAATCTTGGTTGCTAACTCAACCTAACTAAGTTCAATAGCACTTGATATCTTTTCATTTACCTTTCCTTGAAATTTTCTCTTAGCAGTTCTTGTTCCTTTTTCCTTGCAAGTGCATCTTGTAGTATGCCCATTTGTTCAATAGTGATAGTTGCAAGGTCAAACTTTGGTAGAACAATCACTTCATCCAAGTTTACATCACCAATGATGTAACTACATCTATCTTGAATGTACTAGGACTAGACCTTGATGATTGTGGTAGTGTAGCTTCTACACTCGGCCTGTGAAGTGCTTGACTTGTAGGAGTAACGGTTCCTGGAAAAGTAACCAGTGTTTGTATTGCTAATTGTTCCTCAGAATGTGTAGTCAAGTTTGACTCTTCAGTCCTCTTCTCTTCTTTTCTTTCAACTACAATTGCACCTTGAACTTGTGTTGTAGGTGCAGGAGTATCTACCTAACTGGTTGGAACTTGTGTTGTATCCTGTACTTTTGTAGCAACTTCTAGTACTGACACAATGTGTACCAATTTGTTGATGTTGGTGATGGATGGCTTTTTTCTTTGGTATACTACAAGGGGTAATGTAGGTTGTATCATAGTGAATTGAGGGGTTTTTAATTTGTCTTGTGTTTCCACCTATGCAAATGTCTTATCTGCCTTTGTTAGTTCATCTACACTCACCAGTATTGGATGACTACATAATTGTGCTTTGGTGGCGGTGTCTTGCAATATTTTTTGCATGTCCTCCTCTATTAGGGGATTGATGTTCTGAGTCACATTGTTAGAAACATCCTTAACCTTTATAGTTTCAGTGTCTTCTTGTGTCACATGTTGTGGACTGGCACTTGACATTTGTATATCTTGTATACTATGATCTATTTTCTACTCATCTTCAATTGTACCCTACGCAGCTACATTTGTCTCAGTGCCTTCCACATGTACAATTTTCTCAGTGTCAATTGTAGTAATCTTAGTTACATCTTGTTCATATTTTTCATCACCTACCTCAATAGGCATCTGCTCAATTGCCTTGGGTGTTGTTAGCCAATAAATTACCTTCACCAATCTGATGAATGGTGTTGAACAGTGTTTGAATTCACTCTAAAAATGCTTGGAATGATCTCTTCAATTTCCCTTGAGCTCTTCATGCTCTCTCCAATTTTTAATGATGTCAAATGAGTCAAGAATCGATCATATAGACCTTAAAACTTTGCATTTAATGCTCAGTGCTTACATGGTTGTAAGCTGGGCTTGAATAGAAATTTCAACTCAGTCGACTTCCATGAAGTTTCCTTTATGCTTGGTAACCACTACAAGCTTAGTCAATACTATCACTTGCGATAGTTTGGCACTAAGTATATTGCACTTGGCAACCATAGTGAAACTTTTCATGCTCGGTAGTAACATGAAAAATGACAAAACTTAAAGATTTCTTCTAGATTCTAAACAACACTTTGCATCTTTCTTCATGCAAATATAATCTTTTTAGAACTAAATCCTTGGAACTAATGTATAGTATGTCTTTTAAATATCAGTCCCACACATACCTCTTGATTGCTTAATTGGAGGTGGTGTGATCACCTGACCCATTGCGTGAAGTGATCCCATCTGAACTTGATGTGTTGCAATTTTCCTTTCTCTTCCATGTCTTGTCCATCTCATCTCTAAAATTTTCAACATATGCCTTTCCTTTGCCTTTGTTGAATTCATTGCTAGGTGCCTTTGACCTTGTTGGACAATCCTTGCTTATGTGACCAGTCTTCAAATAGCTAAAACATGTAGTTTGACTCAACCATCTTTTGTAGTCACTTCTAAAATGTGTTCTTATACAATTTTCAGCAACATGTCCATACTCTCGATGATAGTGACAATTATAACTAGTATTATAATTTCAATTATAAGAGTTGTCATTGTGCTTTACCTTTGTCTTCTTGTTTGATGACTGTTTGGGCTTGGATCTACACTCATATGCTCTATGTCCATATTTATGATAGTTATAGTAGTAGCCTTCAAATATTTGTGTGCTTATGGTCTTGGTTCTGCATTCACATGCCTGATGTCCTTGTTTGTTGCATTTGTGGCAGTGACCCATGAAATTCTTCTTAGGATTCTAATTTGCAGTCTTGCTCCTGCAAACATTGGTAGTATGACCTATCTTACCACAATTATGACAAGTAGGTTTAGAGTTCTTACCTTTGTCACTTATTTCTTCACCACTTTTAGATGATTATCCTTCTTCAATAGTAGTATAACCCAATCTCATCAATTGCTCAAAATACTTGATAGCTTCACTAAGTTTGTTGAAACTTTCAGCAAACTCTTTTTCTCTTTTCAGATCATTTCTTAGTTATTCATTCTACAACTTCAGTGTTGTGATCTCAATATCTTTATCATTCAATTCATGATTTGCAATCATCATTTGATTTGATGTTTCCAATTGCATGTGAGCAATCCTATTCACCTCTGATGTTTTCTCCTCCAGCATATTGGTCAATATCTTTTTTTCATCTTCAATCATGACTTTTTCCTCTTCATCTTTCTTTTTATGGCCAGTCACCTCACACAACAATACTGAATGGGCTTCTTGTTCTCTCTTGAGATTTCTAACCTCTTCAATTAGGACTCCATTCTTTTCCATCAGATATGCAACTGCTACATCAAATTCACTTATGTTTCTATCTGCAAATAGTTCAGTAGTGTCAATCTCTTGGTAATGTGTGTCATTCTCTTCAATAGCTATATCTTTCCTTCTTTTCAATGATCGCTTTAACTCATCTCTTGCTTCATTCTAATGATGTAGGGAAAGTTGTATTTCAATCTTTTGGTTCTCAACAATCTTTCCCAACTTGTAGACTTTCATCTCCAAGATCTTTCCTCAAAGCTGTAAAGCTTTACTTTCCAGAGAACTGAGCTCTGATATCAATTGTTGGAAATACAATAGGGAAAGTAAAATCTGAGGCGGGGGGGGGGGGGTGGTTGTGAATCAGCACTTAAAACTTCAACCTTAAAATCATTCACCACACATCCATCTCACAATCTATATATGTAAACTGAAATACTAGATTAAGCATATGCATCCATAGTATGAAAGTAAATAAACATTCAACACATGCATGACACAAGATATTTGGCTACCCAGAAACTGTCCAAAGAGAAGGTAAAAATGGGGTGGGGATGACACCCATAAATCTTCTCTATTGCAGTAATAAAGTGTATCCAATGAAAGTTACAATGTTTTGATCATGAAACATGATCTACCCTATGAAAGGTTTGCCCTGTTAAAGGCTTACAAGATTGTTAGATCTTACCCCGTTAAAGGATTTCAACACCTTGTTAGAAGTGTTTTTGGTAAAAGGACTTTGACTTACAATGAAGTAAGTGCCCTATTAAAGGATTTACAACAACTTGTTAAGACTACTCTACTAAGAGATTTAACTGATTCACCTATTAGAATGTCTCGACAATGATCCTTTGGTTAGCACTTTGTTGCTTAATGACAGATCACCTCTTTCCTCATGTGTACGTGTTCCTTCCTGATCAGATGTAACTCTGTTGTCTTCTAATTCCTTTCCTCTATTCTCCTCTAACTGATTCTACAATGTATCTAAAATCACAACTCCTTAGTCACCATGAATGTTATGTTTGCACATGAAAACTCCTCTCTTTTCTCCTTACACAATCATGAAAAGTTTAGGGTTTGTCCTCCTTAAGAAGACCTAGGTGACTTAGAGTTAGGTATGAATCAACGATTGTGATTCACCCATATTGCCACTTAATCCTTCCCCTTTTCTGATTGGATGCATGCAATGCATAGGGATTCTCAATAAAGATTCATCCTTATCATCTAAGATTGAAAAACAATCCTTAAGTCGGCTAAAAAATAGTTTACATAGAAGTTTGTGCCATTATAAACAATTATGTCAAAATTGTATTCCTCGGCACTTGAAGTCCCTGATGCTCGGCATCAACTGTAACTTCAATGTTGTAACTCGGCCTCTAAATGATTCAGCATCCATTGATTACTTGACACTTACTATTTTCTCGACACTTGAGTGACTTGGCACTTACTAGTTGCTCAACACATATCGAATATCTTTCACTCAGCATATACTTCTAACAACTTATGCTCAACATGTATTACTTGTTTGGCATGAACTAAGTAGATGACTTAAGTATATTGCCACTCATATGTCAAAACCAATCTGAGATTAACAAGACTTTGTGTAGGTCTTGACCAATAGACTCCCAGAGGTGCTTGTAAAATTCACAAGGGAACCCATCACACCCAAGGAACTTGTCATCTGCCATAGAAAAGACATCCTCCTTGTGGTCCCTAATGGTGAGAAGATGTTCATAGAAATCTCATTGCTCAACCACTAAGTGGTTTGGAGTAACAGAAATACACTTTCTGAGAGCTTCCTCCCGACAATTTCCCTGCGAAGCAAAAACATCTTCATAATGATGCACAAAAGCTTGCAGGATGTCAGGGAGATTGGAAAGAAAAGCATTGCCCTGTTCAAACTTTTTAATCCCAAATTTGGTATGATGAGCTCTGAGAGCTTAGAAGAATTCTTTAGAATCTTTATCACCAAACTCCAACCAATGGAGGTGAGCTTGGATTTGGGCACCCCGAGCAGCATAGTTATCAACAATCTAATTATCATGGTGAAGCTTGGCAAGCTAGACTTGTAAATAAAAATCAAATGGGTTAAGGGTAAGAGCTTGAGAAGCCTTCCTAAGAGCCTTGGTATTGGCTTCATAAGACCTTTTTCTAAAAACAAACAATTGCCTCCCATAGATGTGAAGAAACCTAGTGATTCCGATAACAACATCATTCCACCATTGAATCCAACCTATTTTAGAATGGGGACGTGGCTCCAAATTCTAGACATATAGGATGTGAGCAATAGTGGGAGTATGCATCAACACCAACGTGTTGAGGAAAAATTGCGTTCTAACATATCGATGGACAACAGTTTGCCAAGAAATGCTAAAATAAATGGGATAGTGGTCTAATAACGTCACATTCGATAGAGGAATGATAGATAACTCTTGATCTTCAGAAAAGGAGAAAAAAGATTATTCAGTAATCATGGCACGATCAAGACTTTTTAATATACGGTCAGAGCTAGCTCAAAAATTAGACCAAGTGTGTCATACCCCACTCTGCTAGTGATGGTTAGCACTAGGATCAAAAAGGCCCAATTTATTGCGCATGTAGTACCACACTTCCCTTTCTCCAACTATCCAGCGAAAAGGAAATATACCTTCCTGGTTAGAAGACAACTCTACCATATTAAAATTGTCGCACATAACCCAAGTAGCTGGAGGCAAGTTGTCAGCCATCCAACACCAAATTTGAGATCTTTCCATAGCATCATCAGGAGCATAAACATTAACTATACCAAAGGAATGATTATTGATAGAAAGAAAAATCCAAATAATTATGTGCATGGGGTCAGAACCATGTGAAATAATAACAAAATGAAGACGAGGTGACATCAGAGTAACTACTCCACCTCTACTAGTTTCATTTTGAGAAGAAAACATAGTGTCATCTGGCCAAATGACGCGACATGCAGAATAAAGCATGAAACTAGAGATTTTAACCTCTTGCATACAAAGGAAATCTAGATTACCAGGTCTATGACAAGTATCCTAGACATAGTACTTTCTGGAGAGGTTTGTAAGACCTCGCACATAAATCATTAAAAATTCATGAAAAATCTTCCATATATGCTTCATCCTCGAGGGAGGAGTAGTTATTTTGCAAAAAGGTAGAAATTGGGTTGAAACTAGAGGGAAACCCTCTGGGAGTGATGACCTGCTGCTTCTCTTTTGGTTTCTTAGCATGCTCGAGAGGACTGTGAGAATGCCACAAATTCTATGTCTCAATGGAGGATGTAGCAAGCGGAGTGTAAACCACTATAGGAGTGGTAGCCCTTGCAACTGACTTGATCCCTTATGAAACAACAAGGTTTGAAACGTATGACACAATAGGAATTGACTCCAGTGAAAGGTGAAACCGTTTTCAAACCTACAATGGTTGACGTTTGCGCTCCATTCCACACAAGAGAAGTGGAAGCTAAAGCAACATGCGACTGTTTGGGGGCCGAGGAAGCCTTTCCCTTGCGTCCAATAGTGATCCGTTCCTCTTTTTATTTTCCTTCCACTAGCTTAATAGAAGCATCCTTGGGCAGGGGTTTAACCGTAGGCACTGCCAAAGGGCAATCCCTGATCTTGTGTTCCGCTAACTAACACCTATAACAGGTGTTTGGCAGGTTCAAATAAAGCACCTTCTAAGAGAAGGTGTGGGAACCAACCTGAATCTCCACAGAATCCTTGAGATCCTTGGAGAGATCAACCTCAATGCAAACGTGTTTCTGATGGTGAAAATTGAAAAACTTATCATGTTCCTTAGTAACAACTTTGCCAAGAGTGTTGGCAATGGACTCAATAAACAGCCAGCATGGTAGGGGGAGACCAGGAAACTCAACCCAAATAGGAACCCTAATCATTTTGTCATCAAAGACTGTAAAGTCTCGAGACCACCTTTGGAACACAAGCAAGGACCGAACTGACCAAGGGCCATTGCCAAAGACTGCATCGGCTTGGGATGGGTTAACAAAGTGGAATAAAAAAAACCTTTCGTAAGGTTTTGCACAACTTCAAGGTGGACTCTGTGAGGAGTCCAACTCTTGGTAACCCATTCTCTGAGCATGGCTTCAGGAGGAGTCCTACCCACAAAATACCCTATCAAAGTATGTTGTTTTAACCATTCACATGCAACATCAAATTCTTGCAGAGGAAGGATAATATCAGGATACGTCATGGAAGACCTTCGGGACCAACTTGCAAGGACATTTGTTCAATGGAGGTACCATGGCTATCTGAAGCAACATCGCGAACACCAGTATCAACTACTGGGTCGCAGCTGGCCGAGGCCATTATAAACTAGCCCTAAAAACTCCCGCACTAAATGTGGTTTGACAGATGGAAAACTCAGAAGGAAAGCTCAAACAGAGAGCCACATGCAAGGGACGCATGAAACCCTAGCAGAGCGGAAAAAAATCAAGGAGGGCTCATTATTATTATTTAATATCCCATACAATTGAAATGCATGACTGCATATGAGCCTAGAGCCATGACAAACATAAGCAAAAGTTAATCTACGGATAAAAATTTCCAAAGTCCAATATGATTTTAAAGGTTTAGTATCTTAAAAAATTATCAATATAAAATTATTGATTTCTCAAAATATAAATAAAGCAATAATATTCTGAAGTTTTTTTTCCCAAAGATATTAGAAAACATTAAATATTTATTATTAATAAGCTGTAATAGAACTATAATACACTTAATTAAATTTTTTAATAAAAACTAATACTAGTTTTAAATTAAAACGAAAGGAGAGTAATTATTACATTCTTATTCTATTATTGTAATGAAAGAATAGAAAATATGACTAGGGTCAAGGAAGGCGTGTATGATGTGTTACACGTATCGAGAAGATAAAATGACAAATAGTCATGAGATATACATCAAAGGAACGTTTGGGACAACCTAATTTTTTATTTTTTATTTTTTATTCTACTACTTTATTCTAAGGGAGGGCTAATAATTGTGAGCACATACTAACCAAAGTGGACATGAGAAAATATAAAGTAAATTAGAGATTTTTTTTCATTTCTTATATAGAAAAGATTAAATATTATAGTCTGTCAAATAAAATGAGGTCTTTGACTTGCGTCAACATTTAAAAATAGATGGAAAATGAGACCTTGTAAAATAGATTAAAGACTCTACATTTGAATTTGAACAAGGTTTGCTTTGAATGATTACAAAAGACTGACTCAATTTTTTTTATTGTTTTTTAAATTTATCTAGAAGTCTTGGTTAATTTTAAAATGTAGGTTGCTTTGAATGATTACAAAAAACTGACTCAATTTTTTTTATTGTTTTTTAAATTTATCTAGAAGTCTTGGTTAATTTTAAAATGTAGGTTTTTTTTGGTTTTTTTTTTTTTTTTAATATGTAATTTGAAGGTAATTTAAAATTTTTGTTAATTTAATTTGTTGGTGTACCAAAAATTGGAGAAGACTTTATTAATTTAATTATATAATGTTTTCAAGTTTTGATTTAAAAAATTAATTAGAAGACTTCATTGATTTAATTATTTAGATTGATTGATTTATAAATTTGATTTGAGAATGTTTCAATTATATGGTTTTTTAATTGTAAATTGAATGATTATCTAGAAAATCTAATTATTTTATTATATTGATCATTTTATTTGTTAAATAAAATATAAAGTTAAAAAATAGTAGTTTTTGCACAAATAGACCAATCACCAACCAAGAAAGGTAATAAATGATTAACTATTAGTACATTTGTGATCTACTACATGTGCTATCATTTTTTAGGATTTTGTATCGGAGAAGTTTTATGAAAATGTCCATTTTTTAGCTTCTCATTGATCCATTTGTTAGCAAGTGCTCTTAAATTTCATATAGAACTAAATGAAAATATTGTAAAGATAAATCTAAACGAACATTTGGCTGCAAGAATAGGAATAGGGGAATAGGAATAGTTATTCTAGAATAGAAAATGGGGGTACATATTTCTATTCTCTGTTTGGTTCAGCCAGAATTTGATAGGGAATTCGCGGACCCAAAAATTTATATTTTCTAAAATAAATAAAACTAGAATAGGAATACGTATTCCAATTCCACCTATTTAGGTGGAATTGCAAAATCTCATTTTTCGACCAAAATTGGAATACGTATTCCTATTTTATTTCGTATTCCAATTCTGATTTGGTGCATCTAAATGAAGAATTCAAAATTTTAAGAATTTACATATGCCTATTTCAGGTCCATTTAATTGTAGGCATAAGAATTGAGAATAAGAATACATATTGAGAATATTAAGAATAAGAATACATATTGAAAATAAGAACCAGACTGTTTCTTCCTCATCACTTAAAAATCTTCTCCTCTCATTGGACGGCCACCAGATAATTTCAGAGGATTTCTTCCACAATGTTAACAAATTGCATATTCTTGCCTTGTCAAATTGTCTTCTTAATACCGGCACCACCTGGATTCCATCATTCCAGCTAACCTTCTTATTTCTGACATCATGCAAGGTGGATGGTCAAATCCCGCCTTGGATTTCTACCCAATTCTCTCTTGAAAACCTTGAATTGGCTGATAGCAATCTTATTGGTGAAATTCCTTCCTGGCTGCTGGATATGCGTCTTCTCTACATCAATCTCACAAGAAATCATCTTCAAGGTCGCCTTCTGCTAAATAGTTCGGCTTGGAACCAACTGGAGGCTTTGGATGTATCTGGAAATGCATTTTGGGGTCAGATGCCATAATTTGCTAACAGGAAATCTTTCTCCACTTTTACAAGGTATCTCTTCGCTGGAGATTTTAGATTTGGCAAATAATCATTTGAATGGAATCATCCCTCCAAGCTTAGCAAATTGTTCAAAGCTTCAAAAATTGAATCTGGCGGATAATAATTTGACGGGAATGATTCCCTGTGAGTTTGCTAAGCTAAGTGAACTAAAAGTACTTTTTATTAAGGAATAACCAGCTAAGTGGATCATTCCCTTCTTCCATAACAAAACGCACAAAATTGTATTTTTTAAATCTCTTGAAAGGTCAGATTCCAAAGTCATTAGGAAATCTTTTAGACCTCAAAGTGTTAGCAATGAGGAAGAATAATTTTGAAGGTAGTATCCCAGTAGAAATTAGGCAGCTAAAGCACCTACAAATTTTGAACCTTTCTTCAAATCAACTATCAGGTCATATACTATGCAAAATCTTTAGTTTAGAAGCAATGTTGAGAGAAACATATCAATAATTTTCCACGGTTCAATTCACGATATATGAATCATCTATATCCACATTAACATACACATATAAAAATGGATTGATTATGAATTCCAAAGACAGAGATGAGCAGTACACATATATTTTTCCCACAATGGTGGCCATAGACCTCTCAATCATTTGAATGGGAATCTTTCTTTTGATTTGGGAAAATTGAAGGGATTGAAGCTGTTCAACCTTTGAATGAAAACTTTCAATGGTGTTATTCCATATAGTATTGTACAATTGACTTGGTTGGAGTCATTAGACCTTTCTACAAATAGTTTTTGGGGACAAATTCCTCTTGAACTTGGTTATTTGAGTTATTTAGGAGCTCTTAACTTTTCAAACAATAAGTTCTCGAGACTTATACCACGAGGAGGACATATGACAACATTTATTGAATCATCATACTCGGGCAATCCAAATCTATGGAATGTCCACTTCCAAAGAAATGTTCTTGGCCAAAATTTGCTCATAATCCAAGCATTACAACATTGAGTAAAGAAGAGCACAATGAGGAAAGTGCACGGTATGATATTATAGTGGGACTCTCATATATAGTAGGTTTTACAGTAGTATTGGTATTGATCTTGTTGACAAAGGGGAAAAAAATACTTTCAAGGTCTTGATTTAGCTTTGAAATTTATTTTTCCACGTTTCCACGAAGTGACATTATAGAAGTTTGTTTTCTTTTTTAAGATAACTCAATATAAATATATTATAATTTTATTATCTCATTTGATTTATCATTTTTTGAAATAACAAGTTTTTGATAATTTTGAAATACTAATTTATTCATTACATTTTGCATATAATTAGTTTGATAAATGAATGTATAGAATTTTAAAAATATTCAAACACAATTTAAAAGTTACTTTTAATTTTATATTTTAAATAATTACAAACATATCATTTATTTTCTTTTATGTTAGAAATAGTGGATATTATTTTTCTTTATTTTTTAAAATTATATGTAGAGCGATCATTATTATAACATATATCTAATGAAGTAGAAATAAAAAATTTATGACCATAAATTAATTTAGCTTTAATAAAATTATTATAATTATAATTTCAACTTCAAATATATTGTCCCCTTACATTTTAATGTTGTTTAGCTTATTTAATAAGATGGATTGATTCCTCACACTCCTTTAAACATGGCCAAATCCTAAGCTTATTAACTTGAGTTTTAAGTAGGACATTGACAATTATCAATGCTACTTCAAAGCAATGATATATATTATTGAAAACACGAAACACTTAACAATTGAAGGCACAAGATATCAAAAGACTAGGGATATATAGACCCCATTAGGGGTGGCACTGAACTAAATTGCCCACTCATTCCCAAGTCAGTTCTTATTGATCTATTCCATTAATTAAGTGTTATCCTTTGGTAAGAATTTGATATTATCTTCATGATTCTCAATTTTGATCATGAAAGCATAATCCTCTTTAGCTACTTTACAAACATATGCCTTGCTAAAGGTTATACTTCTATTCTATATTCTTGTTGGGAGGAAGCTCTTATTGAGATTGTTGACTTGACTCGTGTTTTGGGTGTTGAAGGCTCAACTGAAGGGGAATATTGTTGAGATTATTAACTTCATGGTCAGCACCTCGTAGATCTAGTTAAAATGTAGCATGTGTATCAGGAATTAAAAGTTCTAGAAGCAACTGCAAATGCCTCCAACAACTCTTGCATACTATTATTATTAGGTTTTTAAAAAAAAAAATTCAATTGGTTAGAATTAAGCTACAAGATTAGTTTCCAAATTAGCACCATGATTAGTGAAAGGTGTACTAGTTGAATACTTTTTTGTGTCATTAATAAGAAAATTAGAATACTTTTTAAAATGTGTAACTTGGTTGGAAACTTTTGGCTAGTCATGTATGCCTCCTATAAGTTATATTCACTAGTAATTGTGCATTTTTTGTAGTGCAACAATGAGCTAGTATGTCTAGTAGACATTTGATTTTGATTTTATATTTAGATTTAATTAAGAGACAAAAATTCTACCAAAGTATGGCATTTGAATTTTTGATGTTATTACAGTTTATTCTATGAGAGTCAAATGTGAAATATAATTTAAATATAAATAGTATTTTTTTATAAATAAAATTTTGACTGAACTAATTTATGGATTAGAGACAAAATCATGCATTAAAAAATATTGAAAAGGAGTAGTAGATGTTTGTTGTCTTGTACCAAAAAAGAAGAGATAAGAGTTCATTTATAGCTTGAAGACTCCCTCTCCTCATCTCAAAGATATCTAAGATGATAAATCTAAAGATTAAATGATGGTTGAAAATTTTTAGATACCAATTTTAAATGAATCTAGAAAAAATGAGATAAAATGCTCCATCAAGCTATAGTTGTGACCTAGAATTGTTTAGGAGAATTCAAATTGCTACTCTAATAGAATTTTTGGTTAGATAAAACTCCTTCCATCAACTTAAAAAGTGGTGCTCATATACTATCAAAATCCTTCAATCCATCTAATTTAAAAGAAAATGTTCAAATGCAATGCATGTAATAGAATCTTTAAATATAATTATTACTTAAAATATTGAAAAAGTTGTGAAATAAATGAATGGAAGACCTATTTTTATATGATCTTCTTTTTGAAATGCTAAAATAAAATCAGACATATTATATGCCAAAATAAAAGCTGAAACATTACTGAAGTGGTGGAAATACAAGCATCTTAAGATAAAATATTCTATGTGGTTATGTATTAACATCCAAACATCTAATACTAGAGTTGAGTACGTAGATTTTAAAAGCATCCCTAATTCTTGATGAAACCAATTCAATATAATAATGTACTAAGAATTAGGTTTGGTAGATTTTCAAAAGCATTAACACATATTGTTGGAAATATAAGAGGAGTAACTGAGAGGGGAGGGGTGAATCAGTTATCGCAAAAACAAATACAAGATCCCTTAATATGCCAATACAATTCAAAACCAATACTCTGTTGAATCTAAAATGTTTTTGTAACTCAGTTAACATAGGAACACTCGGTTAACACTAAGAATTGTTGTCACTAAGCAAACATTGAAATAATTACATCTTAAAATTTTTAGTGTGTTTAACCTTAATTAACTTAGTTGTAGAATCATAAAGAAAATAACATGAGCACAAGAGACACCAAGATTTAACATGGAAACCCAATTTGGAAAAGTTACCAATTACAACTAGTTACTATTTTTCGCTCTTCTGAAGTGAGCCTCATTAGGAGCCAACCTTGTTAAAGGTTACAAAACACACTATGAGGTGTGACCCTATCAAAGGATTTAGTTCACCCTATTAGGAGTGGCCTTGTTAGAGGTCTTTAGACACTTCAATCTAGAAATGCCACCTTGTTAGAGGATTTGGCAAATAGTTGTTAGGCTAACTCTATTAGGAGATTTGATTCACTGCTACAATTATTAGAGAGTAACAATGACTTGACCTAATTAGTAATACAATTATCTTTTTTGATTTTGAATCTCTATTCTAGCTTGAATACTTGGTCTTGCTTGATCATAATGTTATTTGTAGCTCAGTCAACTCAGACACTTTGATATCCTTCCAATTTGCTTCCTTGATTTATCTTTTCAATCCCATGATTCTTCTCAATTCAATCCACAACTTGAGCTTATATTTATATAATTTACCTTGTCAAGTGGGCCTGAATACACTTTCAAATAAATGAAATTCATATCATGAGTCAACTAGAACTAACAAACAAAACTGTTAGATCAAATATAATGATGTAGGAAAATCCTTAGTTAGCCGACCCAACTCAGTCAACACTAACTCAAAAAATGTCTTTCCTTTAGACTTCCTTTGGTAAGAAAGTGAGCTCAGTTAACATCGGTTCCATGCCAACTTGCTTTCATAATTGAGTGAACTTGATTAACACTAGTTATGTGTTGTCTTTCCTGGAATGCTCGATATACATAGGAAACATCCTTCAACACTTGAGTGAGCTCAGCTGACACTGGTTGCTCGATACAGACTTGACATTTGTGTTACATTAAAGACAACATACAATTAAATGATTGTATCCAACAATCTCCCTCTTTGGCATTGATGGCAACACAACATGTCATGATACAAAAAAAAATTAGAGCAAAATAGAAGGATAATTTCCTTAGTTTCATTCTGATTCTCATTCATGAGAACTCCCTCTATCAATGTGAACTCCCTCTGACATCAATCTCTTTGATTTCTCTAATTACTCTGAATGCAATTTCTCCCTCTGACAACAAACTTTCCTCTTTGACATCTGACTCAAAATTTCTGAATTTTGATATGACAAACTCTTCCTCTTTATTGATACAAAAAAAAATTCTCTTATATGAAAGAGTCTCCCTCTTTGACATATCATTCCAAAGAAAACAATAAATGTAGTTTCTATGTACCTGATGTATTGATTCATCTGCAATCTACTCTATCAATACTGTGTCAATTTGTCTGATCTTCAAAGTGTGTGGTTGATGCATCACTAAAATCTAATCAGTGAGCTTCAGATAGGGGAATGACCCCTAGGTTACCTCTTAGATACAAAAATGCATCCTTAGGCAATGGCTTGGTGAATATGTCTATGGCACAATCCATTCTTTCATATTCACATATTCCAATCTCACCTCCTTCACTTATCTTTTCAATCCCATACTTCTTCTCAATTCAATCCACAACTTGACCTTATATTTATATGATTTACCTTGTCAAGTTGGCTTGAATACACTTTCAAACAAATGAAATTCATCCCATGAGTCAGTTAGAACCAACCAACAAAATTGTCAGATCAAATATATTGATGCGGGAAAATCCTTCGTTAGTCAACCCAACTCAATCAATACTAACTTAGAAATGACTTTCCTTCATACTTTCTTTAGTGACTAAGTGAGCTCAATTAATAATGGTTCCATCCAACTTTCTTTGGTAACTGAGTGAACTCATTTAATATTTATTTTGTGATGTCTTTCCTGGAATGCTCAACATATCCAAGAAACATTTTTTTCCCTAGTAAGCTCGGTTGATACCGATTGCTCGGTAAAGACTTGACATTTGTGTTACATCAAGGACAACTTTCAATTAAATGATTGTATCCAACAAATACAAAAAATTCTTAGATTTTCAAAAGTATTAAGATGTACAGCCAAGTCTTAGCTCTTTGAGTGAGATTAGCATGCATGTACAAAAAATGAGAGAAAATAAAAAATATTCACACTATAGTTGGCATGAAAAATTGAGCATATAAGGAATAAGATTTACAAACAAAAGAAAGACTTATTATGACTATGTTGTCCACAAAAAAACAAAACCAAACATCAATTTGATTCTAACAAAGGGAAAAAGTTCTAATGTAATGATTTAGCTTGTAAAGTAGACAATGCAAACAATAAAATCCAATAGACAAATTTTTAGATATTTCAAAAAATGAAAATGAAGCATAGAACACTTCAGGAAAAATTGAGAAGTGGTGCTCTGATCAAAATGCTAGCTACTTGAATTATAATTAGTAGGGTCATGCGATAAAAGGTTGCATATCATAGTTTGTATAAATATAGAAAGGATTAATAGATTGTATATTAGCAACAAAAAATAAACATCAATTTTGAGTGCATTAAAAAGCCTAAAATTTAACCACATTCATAAAAGGGAAAAAGTGCAAATCTAATAAATTGGTTTGGAATGCGAACAACGTTAACAATAAAGTCCATTAGAAAAATTTAGAGATGGTCCAAAAAAAATAGAGCAACCTGACACAAAAAACTTTAGTGGTGATGCTTGACTCAAAATGGTTATTAGGGTGGCATGCCACTAGGGCACAATATATATGTTAAAATTGAAACATAAAACCCTAATGAATATAAAAGAAATTAAAAATCCTTCACAAACAACAAAGCATTAAATCATGATAAAATAGTTTTGTTTTGTGCAACGTTCAATTTTTTGGCTAGTTCTATTTTACAATCGTTCTTAAAAAAAAAAAAAAAAATTCTTAAAATACTTAACAAGGTAATGATTAAAATAACACAACTATTTGTACGTACTAGCCTTATTGGAACCCTTTCTATAATAAAGAGGGAAAAAATGTTTATGGAACTCTTTGCAAGATGCCTCATGTGTGAAGTTGAAAGTGTGAAACAAAAATACAGAATAGCAAGACAAAATTGAAGACAATAAATACACAAAGATTTATCCTGGTTCACCACAAGTGTGGCTATGTCCAGATTGAGAAGAGTATTGTATTAAGTATGTAAAAGATAAAATATAAATAATGTAGGAGTAGCATATATAAAGGCTCCAATTACATTATGCATAATTGGAGGGAAAAATAGAGTATGACCATTGGCATTCACACAATAACAATCTCCCACTTGAAGGACAACCAATGTTACAAATGATCACCCAATACCATGCTTAATAGTTTCTTTAACTTTTCTTCACAAGCCCAAGAGATTTCCTAGTACATTCAAACTTTTATTTGGCTATAATCTTTGTGAAAATATCTGTCAGATTGATCTTTGTGTAAATCTTTACAACTTTCAACTTGCCTTATTCAACTACTTGATGAACAAAGTGAGCATGCACATCAACTTGCTTAGAGCAACATTGTGATGAATGATTATGAGACATAAAAATGGTATTATGAATATCACAAAATAAAGTATAATCACTTTGTTGAAACTTCAAATCACCAAGTAACCATTAAAGCAAATCATTTCCCAAGCACCTTTAGAAAGAGCCAAATATTAAGCTTTAGTTGAAGAAAGAACAATAGAATGTTATTGTTGGAAGATTGGAGAGATTGTTGGAAGATTGGTTGGAAGCATGAATGCTGATGATATATTACATTCATGACGAGTTTGTCATTGATGTCAACACAACATGTTTGATGTCTTATGTGGTATCTGACAAAAGAACAACAAAAAGATTAAGTTGGTACATGTGGCTAGTTGAGCATGATAACCACCCGAGGTTATGGGAGATACTTCTAACATGGAAAGCATAAAGGATAAGTCTAGAAGAAGTTATCTAAGTTTTAATGATGTCTATTTTGAGATAGAATTTATAGAGGCATATTATGGTAAACTTGTAATATCTCTTAGCAGAGTTGATATCTTGATGATCGAGGTTGAGGACATGTTAAGGATGATGTGGCTAAGCTCGTTCATTATAATATTGCATGTATGAAAAGTTATTCAAGTTGCAAGGCTGAAGATTAAAGTTATCACTAAGTGTAACATGTTCTTAATGTAGTCGTATAATAAGTAATTGAGAAGGACTAATAGCCGACTTGGAGAATTGTTTTATGGACTCAGTATAAAGGAAGGAAATTTTCCTTTATCATGGTATGGAATGATATGGATAAATGCGAATCGTGAATGTTTGATAAGAAGAAGAGAGTGTGGAATGTGAAGTTGAGTAGAGCAATGTGAAAGTGAAGGAAACTTCATTGCTGATGTTTTGCTGAGTGATCGAAGGTTTGACATTTGGATCTGAGGTTTGTGAGTTGGTCTACAAGGTCTGACAGTGAATTGTCTAGTTGATAGGACACATCAAAGAATAGAGGAAAGAAAAAGATACCAGTAAATTACTTGTTTGAGTAGTGAGCTCTTCGTGTAGTTGAACTTTCATGTCTGGGTAGTGGGCTCTTCTTGCATACATTATACCACAACTCCTAACAGGGTTAGCATCTCCTAACAGGGATTCAAAGTCTCCTAACAGGGACTCATTATACTAAATTTTGTAATATCTAATCCTAATAGGGTCCATCCTCTAACAAGGAATATTTATATTAGTACATCATCTTGTGGGCATCATTCCCACTGGAGCTTTCCCTCTAATCAAGGGTTTCCCTAGTCAACATATATGGTGTAATTGTCTATGTTCATCTTTATATGGTTGTTGTTTACTTTGGTTGAATGGTTAAGTTTGTTTAATGAAGATAATTGTTTTAATTGTTGGATAACTGAGTCCCCCCCCCCAGTTACCTTGGTGGACTATTGTTTCTAATAGCTACAACCTTGAAGCCCAAATAATAGTAGCTCCATCAAACATGAAGGTATAACTAGTGGTAGACCTTCATTTATCTAAATCTTCAGCAAGATCTAAATCAGTGAAGCCTTGTAGGAAAACTTGATTTCCTCCAAAACATAACACATAATCTAAAGTTCCTTTCAGATATCTTAGTATCCATTTAACTGCTTCCTAATGAGCCTCTCTGAGATTTCTCATGAACCTACTCACAACGCCCACTGCATGACCAATATTGGGGTGAGTAGAAACCATTGCATACATAATGCTACCAACTGCATATTTATAAGAAAATTTATCCATGAATTTCTTTTCTTCTTATGCTTTTGTACATAATTCAAAACTTAAACATAAATGACTAGCAAGTGGAATAGGAGCAACATTTGCATCATCCATGCCAAACCTTTCCACAAATTTTTCAATATATTATTTTTGAGACAATGTAATTTCCTTCTTTGTCATATCTCTTGTGATTGTCATCCCAATAATCTTTTTAGCTTCCCCTAAGTCTTCATATAAAAAATTCCTACCAATTTCTCCTTTAATTCATGAACTATTCTTTTACTTGTGAAAATTACTAACATGTCATCAACATAAAGAAAGGAGAATGGTGAACTCACCATTAGGAAAAATTTTCAAGTAGACAGATGGATCTAATTCACATCTTGTAAATTTATGTTTAGTCATGGAGTGATCAAATTTCAAGTAGCATTGTCTTGGGGCTTGTTTGAGCCCATACAAACTCTGATTTAGTTTGCAATAAAGATGCTCTTGTCCTTTCTTGATGAATCCTTGAGGCTACTCCATATACAATTCCTTTTTTGTATCACCATGTAGGAATCTAGTCTTGACATCAAACTGCTCCAACTCAAGATCTCATACAATTGCTAATCCCAAATTTTTTTGGATAGTTGTCATCTTGACAATCAGTGAGAATATATCATTGAAGTCTATCCAAACCCCTTTACCACTAATATAGTCTTGAAGTTTTTTCTTCCTTCCTATTCTTCTTTCAATTGGTATACCCACTTCTTTTTTTAGTGGTCTTTGATTAGGTGGAAGAGTAACCAAATCCCAAGTTTGATTCTTGATAAAAGAATCTATCTTCTCATGCATTGTAACTTTCCATTTATCATTGTTTGTATCCTTTAGAGCAGTGTTACAAGTTGTTGATTCTGAGAATTCTAAAATCAATAATGAAGGCTCTACATCTTTTGCAAAAAGAAACTCATAATCTAAATGTTTTGTAGGCATTCATCTTTCTCTAGTGGGTTTTATTAATTGAGGCTCTACATTTGATGTTTGATCTAAAATTAGTTCAAATGGAGAACTAGAGATCATTCGAATGTTTAATTCCATGCCTCTCTATTTTATTACTCCCATGGGTTGAGAATGGTGTACCCAATTTATTTTGAGAATCCTTTCTAGCAATGTATGCCTATTGTAGACACCCAAAAATTGGCAAAGACCTAAAACAACACAAATTTTGATCAAACAATGCAAAACTAAGGATAAAATTGGAGGAAAATAATAGACTTTCAAATCAATCATTACATCAAGTCATTTATCTATCAAATCACCTATAAAATCAAAAAAGACCTAAATCAACTTTAAAAAGAGAAAAAATAATTAACAATATCATAAATTGAAATAAGAAAAGGAAAAAGGAAAAGACAAAAGTTCAAAATAAATGGAACATTTATTAAATCAATAAAGCCATTTATCCTCACAAAAGTGAAAATCCTCCTTTTTACATTTAAAATAATTGAAAAATCTTCATTTATCCTCACAAACTAAGTCTGTTGGACTCTTCCTCTTGGTGCCTTATGAGATATTTATAGTTTCATCATTAGCCTCCAGTCAAAAGTGAAATCCTGATCTTTACCCCAACCCCTTCTAAAATCATATAAACGGGAGGGAAATTCAAGAGCAAAGGGACCCAAGTTTGATGCATTTGCACTATAGGCATATTTAGAGTTATCATGTTAGCATGTTAGCATGTTAGCATTGTTAATATAGCAAACCCATGTCATTCTAGTATCTTTTTAACATTGTTGTGTTATTCATGTGATATCATTTAGCACTTGCTTAGTCTATTACATGCATATATCATAGCATTCTAGGGTTATTATACTTGCATAATCTATATTCTCACAGATCTTACATAGAAATTTGTATATCTACATTCATAGCATACTCTTGTTCTAGAATTATCACTCAGATGTTGGTCTGAAAGTAATCTTAGAGGTTGTAGTTAGGGAAACATGGGATGTTCATAGAGTCTCTATTTGACAATGATGTCTTGGGTCTAGATTAGTTCATTGTCATTCTATTTACACTATGTTCTAAGGTCTCATGAATACATGATTTCATTGTGTACAAACTAGTGCCCACCATTGGGCTTTCTCTTAAAGCCTCATTGTTCTTTAAGTTTTCTTTCTAATCTTCTATTTTTATTATAGATATGCATTTTTCTCTATTTTTTTGTGTAGATCTGAATGGTTGCAGGTTTTACAATGTTTGGGAAGCTTCATCACAGGAACAACAAACTTTCAAAAACATTTCCAAGCTCATGAAGACCGGATGTACAATTTTCCTAACATCGTAGTGTTTTTAAACATTGTTTTAATGCTTCTACATAGTCTTTTAACACATTTGAAGTATTTTGTAATGCATTTGAAGTTTTTTGTATCACATTTGAAATATAATGTAGCGCATTTGCTATATTCTATAGTGCATTTACATATTTAAATAGTGCATTTGACTGTTTTATAGGGCATTTAATTTTTTTTGTAATGCATATGCCATTTTCTATAGCACATATGATTAGAGTCATAATCGCCATATCTAACTTGTAGATCTAATTGTTGGGTGTTTACAAATCTCTTCTAGGCTAATAAGAACTCTTAGGCTGCCAAAATCACGAGGCAAGAATGAAGACCCTCAAAAATGTGCCTAGCTTTTGATAGCATCAAATTAGGTAAATAGACCTAGACTCTCATCAATTAGATTGTGACATTTCTAAGTGCATAACCTAGTTTAAGTAGGAAGTTTGATCTCGTTGATCTTATCGGAAGTAGGCCTATGCTCTCAACCCATAAGAGTTGATCAAAATGCCAAACCTTCTATAAGGGTCGGTAATAATCAAACAAGGAATGAACAAACACTTTCTTAATTAGGAGCTCCTTTTTCTTCTATAGTTAAGGGCTCATAACTAAACAACCTTGTCTATCATATTTGGGGAGATCAAAGTAGTAGGGATATGCTCTCACTCTTTTAGAGTGATCAAACTCCCAAACCTGCTTTTGATTTCTACTTTTCCTAATTTTTACTAGCTAGATTATTCAGTTGTAGAAAGGCTACCTCCTGAGATTCGCCTTAGTAGGTCTAGTGAGAGGGAACACCTTTCAACCTTGCATTCCTAACTGAATTCAAGTCAATCGTGTTCACAATATAACCTTCCTCTAATAGTCTCGCAAGAGATTATGCCAAACCTCCTTAGCATTAGTGGGAATCTCTCTATCACAAAGAGGTAAATTAGAACATTATTGGTCAAACATCAAAACCCTATAGTCACCAACTTTAGACATCCTTGCTAGGAAGCCATTTCTTTCATTTTTCTAGGTGTGTGTAGGTTTATTTCAATGTCATTTCTACTACAATTGTGTTGTATGTGTCTTCTTTAATATGTAATAATCCTGATCCTTCAAACCACAATCCTTCCAAGAAAACAAAACTATAAACCAATGCAAAATTGAATACAATGTGGCTATTTCTTAGAAGCCTAGGAGGGCAAGCCATGGAGTGGTTATCAAAACCATCCTCCAACATCAAATTGTTTGATCAATTGGTTGTTGTGTTTATCACATAATAATCATATAACACTGAAAGGGAGACCACCATGATTGACCTATGTAACACAAAACAATTGCTAGGAGAATCCTTCAAAATGTTCCTATAAAGATGGAGACATACATTTTCCAAATATCATCAGGACATCTCAGATAAAGAAAAAATGGACATATTCATTAATAGCCTCTCCAAATTGATGAACTACTAGTTGTAACTTCAAGGTCCTAAGGAATTTAAAACTACATTAGAAAATGTAGCTAAAGTAGAAGAGCCCTGATAAACAATGATATCATCAAGCTATCAAAAGATGGTCAGGTTTACTTGAACAAATCCTCACAAAATCACAATACATTTGATCAATCCGCTAATAAAAAAAAGTTATGGTGGAGAAATACCAACAAAAACATAGTCAATGATGGGGTGATTGAAGCTAATCATGTTAAACCACAAACTCAAGCCCATCCAAGCCAGCAGTATCCTATCGTCAGTAACACCAATGTAAATACTAGACAAAATCCACCCAGACAAGATGATGTTCATCCATTTTACCAACACAACATAGCTACTCCATCAACGTCCAATCAATAAGTAGCCTATAATCAAGCTCCTCCCCTGAGAGGATACCAATCTTCTGACATACCCAAGGAATAGGCACCCATTGGTGTGTCTTACGAGAGTGCATTGCAAACACTCTTAACAGATGAACTTATTGTAAACCCTAAGGCTAAGCCCTACGAACCACAAGTTAAACTAAAGTGTTGGAGTGACAAAAACTTTTGTGCCTACCACCGAAATAGAGGGCATTTTACCAACAACTGTTATGCCCTTAAAGGGGCTATACAAAAATTGAACAATGGAACTATTGAAGTGAATAACCTTCATAACAATGAAGACCACACAAACTTCAAAAACCCTTTCATGGTTAATGAGAAGGGTGAATCCTCCAATGCAAACTAGAACACATCTTCCCATGATAAAGTTAATTATGCTCATCATTATGATAACACTATCGATATGATCTTCAGGTTTGATGATGTTGTAAATGTCATCATAATAAAAGACAAACATAAGAAACAACTGATAAACATTGTTACCTAAGGTCAAGCCTCCAAACTCATTCTACTAGGGCCAATAACTAGTTCTTACAGTTGTACCCAAATACAATTTAGTTAAACAATTATTGAAAACTCCTGCCCAAATTTCCATCTTTGAACTACTGCAAATATCGCCAGAACATAAAGAGATCCTCACCAAATCCTTAGTGTTGAATGACCTAGATGTTAGCAGACTTCAAAACATGGAAAGTAACCTTGTTGCTCCCCATTTTGTATCTTTTTAGCCCAATATAACATGTCTTTCATTCACCCACAAAACTCGCCATTACACATTGAGGTCTTTATTTATAGAAATAGAGTCAAAAAATCCTTAGTTGATGGCAGAGTGGGCCTAAACATTTGCACTTTGAATTTGGTACGAGCCCTAGGATACGCAAAGGATGTTGTTGACCCTAAAAAGAAGATTACAATCAAAGCTTATGATGATGAGGAGAGATTCTCCAAGGGTGTGGTCATTCTACCAATAAGGGTTGGCCCTATCATAAAGGAGACTATTTGCCAAGTCCTAGATTTGAAATTAACCTATAACATCTTGTTAGGTAGGTCATGGATCCATGACATGCAATCTATGCCTTCCATCTACCATCAATGTTTGAAATTTCCTTACATGGGTCAAGAGGTGACTATACTTGGGGACCAAAATTATGCCTAGTATTGTAACACTCTTGTTCCTCACAATAGTAAAGAGGTAACATTCTGATAACTATTGTTAGACTATGCACATCCATAGTTCAAGACAAAAATTGTTTATCTACATCAAATAAGAGTAAAGAGAAAGTAGGTTGTTCCAATTCTTCCACTCCTTCACCATCATCGTCAAAAAACTCCAAATAGTCATAGACCTAATCAATAAAGTGTATGAACCATCAATAAAGTGCATGAACCATCAAATGAGGTTATATCTTTAAACCCTTCCAAATCCCTTTCATATTATACATCACTATCCTTAGTCTATCCCAAGATTATTAGCTAGGACTCAATTGATCCTCCCAACTTCCCACAATTTGACAATGACCAAGATGCTTTTGTATACCTTAATGCAGTTGAACCATCTGATTTACAAAGAACCAGAGAAATGTATGTAGATGGTTCTAATATCAATCATCTTAGTCATATGAGAAAGGGAGAACACATCCAAGAACCAATGACCAAAACTACACTATGGATGGTCTTGCAAAAAATATTGAAACAAATAAAAGTGATGCATCCAATGATGAAAATCCAACTATGGAACCCATGGATGAGATAATTGATACCTTACCTGAACATTTAGAGGAGTGGTCATCTATTTTGATTGAGTCTATAGAAAAAGTCAACATTGGAATAAAGCAAGAACCTAGGATAATTCATTTGGCACAATCCTTAACTATAGAGGAAAGAAGTGAATTCATTTTGCATGGTCTTACACTAACATGTTAGGTTTAGGTCCAACTCTAATCCTTCATTACCTCAACATTTCTTTGGATGCCAAGCCAGTTAAACAAAAACTATGGAAAATGCATCTTCACATAGCATTAATAGTCAAAACATATTTGGAGAAATTTCTTAGTACCAACTTCATTTGACCATTAGCTTATGCATCATGGATATCAAATATTGTACCTATCTCAAAGAAAGATGGCAGCATAATAATCTGTATTGACTTCTACAATGTCAATAAAGCATGTCCTAAGGATTATTTTACCCTTCCAAACATTGACACAATTGTAGATCTGACAAAGCGACATTCCATGTTTTCACTCATGGATGGTTTTTCAGGATACAACCAAATTAGAATAGCACCAGAGAACAAAGAAAAAATAGCTTTTAGTTGTGCACAGGGAGCATTCTATTGGAATGCCATGCTCTTTGGTCTCAAGAGTGCAAGGACTACTTATTAGTAGGCCATGACCACAATTTTCCATGACATAATGCACACTTTATGGAAGATTATCTTGATGACCTCCTTTCCAAATCCCATATCCAAGAGGATCATCTTCCTATCTTGGACAAGATATCTGGACACTTAGAAGCATTCAAACTTAGGCTAAATCCTGAGAAATGCACTTTTGGCATGAAATCTAGAAAACTCCTAAGATACATTGTCTCTGTCAAAGGAATTGATGTTGATCCCGAAAAGGTACAAGTCATTATCAACATGCAACCTCCAAAGAACTTGAGTCAACTACGCTCTCTCTAGGGAAGACTCCAATCAATTCATTACTTCATATCTTAGTTAGCCAAAAAGTGTGTGCCTTTCATTCATCTCCTCCACAAGGAAATAGTTTTTAAATGGGATAGTTAGTGTCAGATGGCCTTCAATCTCCTCAAAAACTACTTGATGAATCCACCTATGTTGGTGCCTCCAGTGCCACACAAACCTTTGTTTCTCTATATCTCTCTAATGGAAAAATAAATTGGGGCCCTCTTGGCACAAAAAAATGACAAGGCAAAGAAATAGCTATTTATTATATCAGTCGCACCCTAGTCAATTATGAGCTAAATTATACTTTTATTGAAAAGGCTTGCCTAACCATGGTTTTTGCTTCCCAAAAGCTATGCCACTATCTTATAACACACAAAGTTAAGCTCATATCAAAATTTGACCCTCTCAAATATCTTCTTAGCAAGACAACATTAAGAGGCAAATTGGCCAAATGGGTAATGATTCTAATTGAATTTGACATTAAGTAAATTGATAAGAAGGCTATAAAAGGACAAGCCATTGCCAATCAATTGGCAGATGTGCCCATAGAGAACTCAAAACCTATCCTAGCTAAATTTTTAGACATGCATATCCTTTAGACTAAACCAGTCACATGTAAGTTTTACTTTGATGGTTCTTACACACACCATGGTTCTAGTGTTGGGATATTGTTGATCACACCCTTAGGCATCACCATCCCCAAGTCTTACAAATTGCTCTTCCCATACACAAACAATATGGTAGAATATGAAGCATTGATTTTGGGTCTCAAGCTAGCATTAGAATGGAAATTAATAGCTCTTGAAGCCTATGGGGATTCTTAGTCGGTCATCAATCAAGTTACAAACACATATCAAACCAAAGATGATACATTATTACCTTACAAGCATATGGTTGATATGATTAAGGCATGTTTTGTTCACATTTCTTTTGAACAAATTCCTAGAGATTAGAATAGGGTAGCAGATGCCATGGCCACCCTAGCCTCATTGCTTCAGTTACCAGATCAACATGAGTGATATGAGTTCTTAGTAGAAGAGGTGGTTCAACTCGCATTTACTCAACCTGAATCCCTCATTATTTGTCATTTAGACACCCCTGATTCCCCTTGGTATGACTCCATCACCACCTATCTCTGTGATAACATCATCCCCACTAACCTCTCATGAAATCAAAATTATAACTTCATCCAACAAACCTCATGTTACACTCTGGTGGCCAACACATTATATAGGAAAGTTCTTGATAGTACTTTATTTAGATATCTCAAAAAGCACAAGTCTAGGGTCACTCTACAAGAAGTCCATGTAGCTATATGTGGGTCATATTCTAGTGGGTTTACATTAGCAAAGAAAATTCTTAGAATGGGCTATTTCTAGCCAACTATGGAAAAGGATTCTATTGCCTATGTAAAAACTTGTAAAAAGTGTCAAATCCATAGCAACCTTATTCATGCACTAGCACAACAACTCGACCCTTTGGCCACACCATGGCCTTTTCATCAGTGGGGATTTGATTTGATTGGAGCCATCTACCCACCTTCCTCTGGCAAACATAAATAGATCATCACCACAACTGATTATTTCACCAAGTGGGTTGAAGCAGCACCACTTGCAGACTTTACAAGAAAACAAATATCTTCATTCATATTAAACCATATCATTTTTCACTTTGGCATACCTCATTCCATCTTAATAGAAAATATCTTATATTTTAAAAATCAAATAGTTAACAAGTTATGTGAGAAATTTCACATTATATACCACTCATCATCAATCTATTATCCCCAAGACAATGGCCAAGCAAAGGCCACCAACAAGAAATTTATCAACATTTTCAAGAGAATTGTCAATGATAATGGTAGAGATTGGCATTTACAACTAAACCCTACCCTATGGGCCTACAGGATGAGTTTTAAAATTCCTATAGGCACCACACCCTTCTCCTTGGTCTATGATTGTGAAGCCATTATTCCTTTAGAAGTTGAGTTACCATCTTTTAGAGTCACCCTCCATGATATCTTATCTGATGAAGACTATAGAGTGGTCCATTTAGAGCAGCTAGAACTCTTAGAAGAACATCAATGTACAAAAAATGAGCATCTCAAGGAATATCAGAATAGGATGTCTAGACATTACAATAAAGGTCAAACCCCATGTCTTTCAAATTGGAGACTTAGTCCTCTAAGAAAACCATAAGAATCAGGAAGCTAAGGAAAAGAAAGGAAAATGGGATGCCAATTGGATTAGTCCTTACATTATCATAGAATCCTTTAGGACTAATACTTATAGACTCTCAAATTGTGATGGAGAGGAAATAGAGAGCCGATCGATAGCATCCATCTCAAAAGGTTTTATCTCTAAATCTTTGAGGAAGCATCTCATCGTTGAAAATACCAAAAAAATAAAAAACACCAAAAAAAAAAAAAAAAATTGTTTATAAAAAAACTAGTACAAAAGGAAAGAGAAATATCACTTTCATTTAGAAAGAGCGAGAGATAACACCTGTGGACTTCCCTAAACAACACAAGTCCTTCAATGTGGAAGTACAACAAGACATGGCTCAAACAACCCTCTCTGAGACAAATTTTGCTTGTTTGTGGCCTTTTCACTCCATCTTGCCTTGCTACCTAGCATAGTTGAGTTAATTTTGCACATAGCCAATTGACAAACACTTGTGGGTTATAGTTTAGTGGTTTCTTGACATTAGAAATAGTTCCCAACAATGAAGACAACCAGTAAAATAGCAACAAAGGGAAGGTAGGCACCTCAAAGAAAACCTAGAGTCTGATTATGTTCTAAGATATCACAGACATGAATTGCAAGAAAATGAGTGCAATTCTCAAATATCTACCATGGCCAATACTTCCCAACATCCATTGTAGCCTTCATAAAATCCATTTGAAGTCCCAAAAATCATTTTTTACCTTCATTATCTCAAATATCACTCTTTGAGTGCACTTTTAGCCTTCTCAGCCCATTTTTGATCTCCTTGACTCTTTATGTATTCCAAAAGGCACCGGTTATCTCCATATTCCAAAAAATCTCTCTCACATCCTCATTCCACTCCCATCAGTTCAAAGAAGTGTCAAAAAATTCAAAAATTGTCAAAAATCATAAAAAAAATCCAAAATTTCTTTAAAATAGTAAAAAAATTTCAAAAATAGCCCAATAATCAAGCCAAACAATAATAAACTCATCTCAAATAGGCTATTTAATTTTTCATAAATTATTTTTGTATTTTTTAAATGGATGATGCATTGATTTCATGTCAAGTTGGTGTCTATCTATAATTGTTGCTCCTTTGAGATAGGTTTGTGTACCTCAACTAATTTTATATGAAATCAATGTTGAGGCCCACTACATTGAAAAATATCTAAATATTTTATAACATATTTTATTGCCCTATTACCTTCAGCAAAAATAACAAACAAGAACAATCATTAATTAAGAAGTATCGTAGTTATTTCTTGAAACATCTTGCTGGGCTTTGGAAAATCTGGCACAATGCGGATAGCTGAAAGGGTTCCAGCAGCGTCCCTTTCCCTTGCTTCTATAAGGAACAACTCTTGATGGATTTACTATCTTATTTATGTTGTAGAGACCATGATTCATGTAGCAACCTTTCAACAAATATATCAATGCTATCCTGGATGACCCAGATCTCCATTGGACTCTTTCATTGTCATCAAACAAGGGCTCAAAATAAGTAAGCATATGTTTGAGAGACTGCAAGGCCGTCAAATGGCTCTTTCAACCCCCAGCACCTTTTTAGGCCTCAACCCCTTTTTAAGGCCCCAAAACCACTTTTTCAAGGCCTCATTTTTCCTTTTTAGGCCCTTGCACCATTCTTGGGCCCTCAAGCACCCTTTTTAGGCCCTAAAGCACCTTTTTAGGCCCCCAAAGTGACTTCTTAGGCCCTCTAGTGCCTTTTTAGGCCCTAAATTCCTTTTCATAGGCCCTGAACACCTTTTTCAAGGCCCCTCTAGCACCTTTTTCAGCCATCAAAGTCTTCCATAGGCCCAAACACCTTTTCACAGGCACTGTGAGTATCCATCTTAGCACACACCTAGTGAAAAATCCAAACTTTGGCTTTCAACTTGTCTGCAAAGGCTATCAATAAATACATAATTGTGCCTTGCAATTCATAGTTTAGCACTTCCTACTTTTTCCACCTTGCACACCATGGCTCTCCAAATATTACACAAGTTTGTACTCATCTTTTATCGAGAGCCCACACCAACATTCAGTTCCTACACAAAATTGAAGGTCAATCTTCCTATAAATATCCCATCATTCCCACTTTTATGGATATTGACAACCATCCAAATATTTCCAAAAATTTCAAAAACATGCAAGTATTCCTAAAAAATTTCAAAAACATCCAAATATTCCTAAAAATGCCAAAAAATCCAAAATATATCCACAAAATATAAAAAATAGAAATGACAATGTTAATTGGACATTCTCAATCCCATTGTTAATGGTCGATCAACTAAATACCTTAGTAAAAAAGGATAGGAAATCCTTCTACATTAACTCAATGATTAGATAGAATCATATATTTTCCTAAGAATAACATATTGACTTCATTTTATTTGTCAACCCAGGAGTGAAAGCTTGAGAGAGTGGTTGCAAAGTATATGCTTTGATTCATCTTTAAGTCATTACAACTAAAATAGGAAAGGAATGCTAAAGGAAACTAAGCTAGGAACTGAAATGATATTTTCTTTAAAGCTTATAGTAATGTTGCAGACAATAAATCTATTTATGCACCTATGTTGCAGAAACAATTTAATGATTCTGTTATCAATGGTTGCAGGAACATTAGAATTTTACTTTGCAAAGAAACAAACAAAGAAATAAAATATATTCTAATAAAGTAGTTAACTCACCAAGTGGGCCCCCTTGGATGAGTGAATAGAAAAATGATCAAGTCTAAATGTGGAAACTTGAACTCTGTATTCTATTCATTCATATTAAGATATTACATTTGAAAACAAGATTTTACACTACTGAATAGAACAATCTATTCTATCTTCCTTCCAGTCAAAACCAAGAAAAATAAAAAATCTCTTTTCAAGGTTACAACTGAAATTATTTAAAGGAAAGTTACAACTTCCTCCCCCTTGATCACTCCAACAATAAGGATCAATTACAGATCATAAAGTTTACAATAGAAACACTATTAAGTGTGTTTTAACTCCTCCAAGAATATAGCAGGCTGAGGAAGCTATCTTTAGGCATTGCCATAACAAAATTCACACAATATTCTGCTTACTAGGTGATTCATTAACCATCTGGTTAGATTTGACTCAATGCTAAAATGTTGACTTGAATATGCATAGCAAATACCTACAAAACATGCTACAACTTCCACATTCATATATTCATTTCATCATCAATGTTAGAAAAGGTATAATGTTCAAATTATCACTCTTACAAATCCTATAGCTACAAGAAGAACCTACCCAAACATAGCATGGATGAGGAAATATTTATCAACATGTGATAATCCTTCATTAAACCATAGAAATCATAGATTTAAGCAAACACAACATATCTAAACAATCTATACTTTAATTTTCACGTCTTAACATATAGATAGTATATTCATAAGAACATGAGTTCTTTTGCTTAAACCATAGAGTCATAAAATGTTTCTTGCAAGATAATTGTCTAAAAACAAGATACAATGTTCTCAAAATAATGGCCTTTTAGAGGCTCATCATTCCCCCCAGCTGAACTATTGTTGGTCTCCAAAAATCATGAAGTTCTTGATTAGGGCTTGCACTCTCCAGTCACTAGGTTTCTTTTCAGCTAGCTTATACTTCGCATAATCAAAGTAACCATAATTTGTCTTGAGCCTCTTCCAACACTGAACTTCAATAGTTATGTCATGATATTTTGCATTTTCATTTACTGCTAGTAGTGGCTAAGGAGAACTAGGGGTTGATACCTTAATGGTAACCAATGTTTGCATTGATTTCTCCCCAAGTCGATATACGAAGGAATCCTTATTGTAGCAAGAGTTAGATTTTGTGGAGAGTTGGGTTCTCTTATTTTTAGATCATGTGGCATTCTAACCCATTGCTACCTTGAGGCAATGATTGTTGTTTCAACATTATAAGATACGTGTTGTTCCTAGTCTATAAAAGCATGTTCTTTAACTGTACTCACCTTACCATGTCTTGCAAGATTTCCCAAAATAGAAATCCAATCCAGATATGTTCATATAGAATGTTGGACTTCCAACCTCATGAACAAGGGTGTTATCATCTCGTTCTCCCAATAGGGTGCAACTTGATGTTCTCTGCTTTTTTAATTTTGTATCCATGACATTTCTGCCCTTAACTACACACCCCCTACATATAGCACTAGTACATTTTGGCAAATATGTGACTATGTAACTAAAACTTTTAGTCACACCACTAAAAATTTTAGTCATGTGATTAAAACTAATCAAATTTCACCATTTCTTTGCAATTTACAAGTATATGTGACTAAATAACTAACTAATCCAGTCACCATGTAAAATCACAAGATCAACCAAATCGAAATGACTAAATATACTATCAAACAAAGGATTAAATAAGTGACTAGATAATTATTCAGTAATAATTAGTCATTGAAATATAAGTGACTTGATAAGTAGTCACTAATAATTACTCATTTGTACTTTCTCTCTTCAATTTTTCTAAGATTATTTTTAATAGATTAGGTTTATTTTATTTTCCATAGCTCATTAACGACACATGGACCTTCTCTTTCTCATTAAACCAAGAGGCTTTCTACAGTGGCGGCAATCTTCAATGTACACTTTTTCAATTTTGAAAAAACATTGACATTCATTTACACATCAGAAAAACAAAATAGAAATAGACTAAATATACTTATAATTAATTTCGTGAAAATTACAGAGGGGAAATGAAAGTAAAAATGAGGTAGATCAAGAGTCTCGAATCATTTCCTCTTGCCTCTTAGACTCACATAAATATGTGATGAAGAAAATTATGGGATTATGAAAATAGATGCCTCAACAAGGATATCTCTCGACTTATTATATATATATATATATATATATATATATATATATATATATATATATATATATATATATATATATATATATATATATATATATATATATATATATATATATATATATATAGGCTAGTACTAATTGTAGTTTCACTTTGCATCTTCCCACTAGACGCTTGGTCCAAGAGATTTTATTCATCATTTTGGACTCTTCGATCAATATTACAAACTGATACAATTTTCCTCTAAGAGGTATATCAATAAATGGATGGATTGATAATTTTATGCTTAATTTAATTCTCTTCTATTTCTATTACTCATATAGATTCTTAATTTTTTATTCCACTATTCATAATAAAAGGAATTATTGTTTTATACTAATAGTTGAAATTATATTTCTTAAATATATATAAATATTATTATTGATAAAATATATTTAATAATATTATTTATTAAATATCATACTAATCAACCTTCCATACCTACTTAACATCACATTGCGTACCTAATGCAATTGCTAATTTATATATCTTAAGAACTATGAAACTTTACCTCTATAAAAACACTTACCTAAACTCTAAATTAAATCTTCAAATGTTCTACAAATATGAATAAGAGTTACCATTTTGAATTTAATTTACACAAATTGTTTTAAAAATATTTTACCTCCAAAGGCTTTGAATTTTTTATTGGCAACAAAAAAAAACACAAACCTTGTGTTAATATTTTGAAATAGAACACCAAACATAACAAATATGTTCATATATATTAAAATTAAAAAATCATAAACCTCTTCATACTCATTTGGCGGGTAGAACAAAATCATTATTTTCTCATATCTCCCTTCAAAAATGGTGAAAGACGATGAATTTCAGAGGAAAATGAATGGATTTCCGGTGAACAAATATATGCAAGGAAAACATGTCATTTGTGTATGATCTGGTGATCACCCACGCTTTAGAATGACCCTCGCTTACTATGCAGTGGCTTCCTGAGAGAAATGAAGAACGGTTTGGAAAATATTATTGTTTTCAGAGAATGATACTGGGGACTCACACTTTCCCTGCAAAGAACAAACCAAAGCTTGAGCCAGCATCTGAGTAGTTCCAGCGTCCCCACTAGGATAGCTAGTAGCAGATCTGGCAGTTGTATAGCTTCCAACCGGAGATCTAGGAGCACCAGTTTATCTCATCAATGACCTATAGAGTGCACCTGCATTACCACAATAAGCCCAACTATTTAATTCTGGAGTCGGTACAACTTCTTCTTGAGGATACCAAGTATGGTTTTAGGAGATATAAAGACAAACGCATCAAGTTTGTAGGATTTGGCTGTGACAATGACAAGGTAAGGTTTCCTTTTCCTTCTCTTTTGGTTTTAGTTCTAGAGGCTTGGCCATGTTATGGATGGGAAGGGGTTGGATTATTTTAGTGACAAAAGTTGAAGATTTGACCTATCATTTGGCGCAATAATTGATTTTCCCTACCACATGACCAAGTGTATTGGACCTAGGGTTTTGTCCACTTAAACATGATTAGCTTTCTAATGTGATTGGTTGGTGGTATTAATGCTAATGCTTGCTTTGGGGGAGGCTATAGATTTGGTTTAGATTGTGATTTAATGAGTTAAAGTTGAACTTTACAACATGAACCATTAGCTGAAACCATTGAATTACCCGTAAACCCACATTTAGCCCTTATTAGCCAAACTTGGCATTTTGACTCCACTAACATATTTTGAACTCAAATAGTATTTAAATGGCACTATTGGCCATGTTTACATCATTTAATGACCTTATAGTTCTGCATACACTTCATATTGGATCAGTCAAATGGCCCTGGTAATGCTTCTTGAGTTTCTAGTGCTCTGCATCAAATTTCCATCACTTGGGAAACAACCAATTTCTGAGCATTTATGTGCTCTTGTCTGGTGTCTCTTTGTAGACAATGAAAACTGATCATCTTTCCATACTTGCCTGAGAACCCTTAATTCTAATGCCATAGCACTTTAAAAATTAGAAATTTCCTTTCATATGTTATCTTTTCTTCTATCTTCTTCATGTTCCTTTCATATTTCTGCTTTCATATTAATGAAAACGTCAAACAAGATGTCACCACTTAAACCCATATCTACTCACAAAATTATTTCACATAATTTCAATGCCTCTCTAGCTTGTTTCTTATTAGCAACATATTACATGAACATGTTGTGTATTTAATCTCTTCATAAGGTTTACTTAATAAAGATCAACATGAATAGCCTTGCAAAATACTTGAAGGACTATTCGTAGTAAATTGTTAAAGCCTAATTCCTATCAATGATGAAGTTCTTCACTTCTTGTAAACTTCTAAGAGGCATACATCCAATTTCTTTTGTGTATTTTTTTAACCATGAACATACTTGGAGTATTTTGTTAACAAATGTTAAAGGTAATCAAGGAGAATGCACAAACAAAGGCTTATAAGGCTGATTTTGATAGTGAGTTATAAATTTGATCCTTTGGCTGTTGTTACTACATAAAAAATCATGTCAATAGGTTGATATAAGGTTAAATGTTTCTCTATTTTTTATTGAGTTCCTATGGTGAATTTGGTGGTCCAAGCACAAGATACTAAATGCTTGTCATTCCCTTGTGGTTGTACTATTATGTTGATTTACCAGGTTGTTGATTTGAATCATTATTTTATTGGTCCCTACTAATCAAGATCAAATGTTTTTCTAAGACCATGGTGTTCCCTTCATCAAGCCTTGTGAATATGAATAAAAACATAAGTTGGTTCTTGTTGTGTGTCAATAATTGAGTCACTAAATAGGAAATTGGGCCAATCATAAAGCTTATTCAATTTTCCTCTAAAAAAATCTAGAAAGATAATCACAAGACTAAGTAAAGTCAAAGACTTGTTATAATTTCTAGCCTAAAGAAAAATGGGAATGGTACTCAGAATACCCCAAAACTTGCTGCTATAATCAAAATAGTCTATGCATGTTGGCACTACATATTTGGAACCTCTACTTAAATAGTAACAGTTGGACATTACCTTCTCATAAGACTCTGTTTGTAATAACAACCTGCTAACTGTAAGTGATCTAGACATTGCTAGAAGTCTCTCAACGAAGATTGTATCTTCCCCATATATTTCATTACATGCTGACAACTAACACATGTTGTTCTCATGTGTGATGTAATGATACCCATTCTTCTTCACCATGTCACAACTTGGAGGATTTCCATAAGACTTTATCTCCATATTCACCACTTCATATTGCTCAGGAGAGTAATCTTTATCAATATCCTTGGTTCCACCAACAACTACCACATTTTTCTTCTTCAACTTTTTCCTCGCATAAACTGCAAGAATGATGAGATGAGCAGAGCTAGAGGATTATCACATAGAAATTGCTAGAAAGCATAAATCCATTGAGCCCACGTCAACTGTATGTTTTCAAGCCAATGGGAAAAGTGTTCTCCAAATGCGCCAAGCTCCACAATTTCCCCTTGCAATCCAATAATTTGATTTGGGGATTACAAAGGTTGTAGATCTGGATCTTGTCAAAACAAAATCCCAGGGCATTTAATGAGTTAAGAAGAAGAGAATACCAGAAAACTCAAGGTAGTGTTTATCCCTTCAAAATTTTACTTCATAATAGAGAGATAGATACATTACTCTCAAAACTCACTGGAAAATTACTGAGAATCATTCTTTTACTAAATTTCCACATCCTATTTCATTGAATTTGCCTACCTTTCAACCATAATAGGGTATATAAATACCTTTCAATTGGATACAACTAATTTAACCCTCCTTCTAAGGATGTTGAATGGTTTAAAAACTATTGACAACTTTCAATGCAAATGGTGTACAAGTTGTCAAGCAACTTTACAACTTCTTACAATTTTTGACATATAATTGATCTAATAACTAAATGAGTCCTATATTACTTCCAATGTGCCAAAAATGGGTTTAGATGGCCCAACATGGTATTTCCCTTTGTATTATAATCATTTGACCATTTTTACTTGTTGATAATTATAATGCAATTTTATCTTATTAGCCTAACAATATTACCCCAAATGGCTATAAATATCATCTAAATAATCAGAAAGACCTTATAACATCTCATTTTGATCTTAAGTACCTATGCAATCTAAGGATGAAAGTAGTCATACAATTTTAATGTGCTGCTGACTATCATCTTGCCAATTACTCAAGATGAATCATGAAAGTTAACATGCTCTAGACCAAGGACTCACTGGCCTTCCCTTTGAGGGAATTTATAGTAATTTTGTGCACACACAATGATGGTCAGGATAGAGGAAGAGTTATTTCTTTCCTTGTTGACCAGCTGAAACTCTACAATGGAAGTGAAGGAAGCAATAATAGTTTATTATCCTTGATGTCACATGTTTTGGCTTTACTTTTACATGAAGATAATGTAGCTTGTCAAGTGTCTTTTAAAAATGGTTTGTGAGTGCTTTTTTGGATGTTCTCTCTAACTTTTTCCCAGAAGAAGTTGAAATGGAGAAGATGCCAGAATCAAAATATGTGACAACATTTTTACTGGTTCTGGATCATATGGTTCAGGGCAAGCCAAAATCAAATTCTATTGTGTTGACTACTGATCGGTTGAAGAGGAGAGATGAAAGCCATCAGAATTCTAAAAATGTGGGTGATAACCGACATAAGATTCTAGAACATGCTCTTAGCAAGGGTGAAGGGTACATGACAAGTGAAGAGCAGAAAAGAGCAATTGACATTGTCTGCAATTTTATTCATATTCATTTTCCCTGTACTACCACACAATATCTTCTTTAACTCTATGCAAGGATAACAAGAGTCCATGCTATAATAGCATTGCACTTCCTTGAAAAGGGTGGATTGGCTGCATTGCTGAGCTTGCCAACTAAGTGCTTGTTTTCTGGATTTGACAATGTTTTAACTACTATCATTTGTCACATTCTTGAAGATCCACACACCCTTCAGCTAGCCATGGACTCTAAAATTTTCCACAATATCGTAGTAGCTTCAAGTCAAAACATTGGTGGAAGAGCGAGTCCTCACACTTTTCAATTAAACTTGGCTCCTATTATTTCAAGAGATCTTGTGGTTTTTTTATTTTGGTTGCATGAGAAGTTTTTCAGATTGAAATGCATGGAGAGAGGCCTTATGTTATTTCGCCAAAAGACTAAGAAAAGGAAAAGAGGAAAAGACAAAAAAGCTTTTGGAAAAAGATAAGCAGGTTACTGGGGATAAGGCCATTCAGGTTGAAAAGACCTTCCCTGTAAACTTAGGTAATGGATCTATTAAAATTTTTGATGTAAGAGGGAAAATTAAAAGTTATAAGGGATCATCCCATAACTTTGCAAGTGTGATTGAGAAACTTTTGGATGTAATCATTCAATTTTCCCCTGATGCTAAAGTTAATGTTGGAGGGAAATCTCAATATTTGGGTTCCTTGTATAGCCTTCGAAGATGCCTTAAACTGAGTTTGGTAAGGTCACTATTGACAGCTTTGCCAGATTGAAAGTTGGGATTATCATGATCCATTTTAAAATGAAAATCTATTGGAAGGATCTTTGAGCCTTGTTCTGAAGGATAAATATCAATATCCGCACACTGCAATAAACCATTAGTGCCTGCAAGCTTTGGCATTTCTAATGATATGCTAGAGCCTTGTCTCACCAGTGCCATTTGTAGTTTGAATATTCTATTTAATGAATCTCCAACATTTTTTGTAGGCCAGAGTCAGTGCCATTTGTAGCTTTAGACATTTCCAATAAAATAATAGAGTCCATGTTTAAGTAGGGTGATAAGCTGTCATCCTTGGTGAGCTCAGACAACTTCAAAGTAGTATCAAATTTATTGCATTTGATCTTGCAAGCCTCTAGTGGGAGAACAACCTGGTTCTCTTCTAAGATAGAATCCTTCATAGCTAAAAAAACTTTTTTCATGAGTACTACTTGCAACACAATTACCAATGCCCTCTAGAAACACAATGTTCAAGCCAAGAGATCTATCCTGGTCCTTTGTGAGCTCGGACATCTTTGATCAAGCATCTAATTGAGCAAGTTCCTACCCACAATCTTCTATTGGAAGATCATCCACAATCTGATCTGTAGTGGAATTATCCATGCCAAATGAAAGGGGATTGTCATCTACAAACAAGGTTTCAATGCAAGGAGATCTGTCATGATACTCTGTATTCTTGGCCATCTTTGAGGGGACATCCCCACTCTCATCTCTAGTAGAATCATCTATACTTTTTGTAAACATAGGTGTTTTCAATGAAATATTTTTTATCTCTACAGACAACTCCTTGAGGCAAGAAAATGCATCATCATCTGTTGAAAGCTCAGACATTCCTAGTTTACATGCCTCTGCTGGAAGGATATCAAAACACATATAACACAAGGTGAAACGCCAACACTATGTGTGTGTTCAACTTCAGAATTCTTCAATGTAGAAACAATCTTGTCTACAAATAAAGTATTCAGGAAAGGAGACCTGTCACCACTATTTTCTACATAAGAATCGTCTATTTGAGAAAGCTCATTCTTAGAAGCCTCTATTGGAAGGACCTCCTACACCCTGTGTGTAGTAGACTAAAGTACACCTGAGCAAGAAGAAATGTGTGTTCTTTAATGAGCTGCCAATGTCCTTAATAGATAAGATGTTCAAGCAAGGAGAAATATCTTGATCATTTATACACTTAGGCACATCTGGAGAAGCTTGAAGGTCATGATTATTAAGCTTACATGTTAGTAATGCATTGAAGTATGGGGTTCTTCAATGGGGTGTCAAAGATATTCAAGCAAGAAGAAAATGAGAAATCATCATCTTTTGTACCATTAGATATCTTTGATGGAGCATTTAATTCATAAAGTTCCATCTTGCAAGCCCCTGTCCTAGGATTCACTTCACTTTGTTCTATGGAAGAGTCATCCATAGTTGAATGAGGGACTATATTTGCATTTATTAGCTCATATTTCTTTGCTAGAGTACCCTCTCCAAACAATGTATCCAATAATAGGCACTCATCATGGCCTGGTTACAGAGATGGATGATTCAGAGGTCCAAAATGATCACAAAATAGAGATGTCCAAAATAGTGAAAGCCAGTGAAGGTAAAGATGATGAAAATGATAAGAATAGTGAAGTGCCAAAGATTTCAGTTGTTCTAGAAAGAACAATTTCTCAGTCTTATTTGTTTAGTCTTCCTAAGCCCAAGGTGAGCTGCTACTTCATTTTATGTAGATGATTTTATGTTTGGGATCTTCCCCTACTTTGGAACTTAGGAGGAAAGAAACTGATTTTTTCTAAATAGTTTATGATATCAAACAGTCTGAATATGGATCTATATAGTTTTATATGGGTATATAAATAAGTTGAGTAATAGCAATTGAGAATTTCAAAAGGAAGCTCAATCGCTTCTCTTCACACATTAGTTCATGAAACATACATATCAAATATTCTTCAACTTGTGATTCCATCAAAACATATATATCAAGTATATCTTGTATATATTAAGGGTTGTTTAGTTTTTTTCATTTTTTCTTTTTGAGACATGGTCAATAGCACTGTAGAAGTGATAATGAAATGTGTTTTTTTTTGTCAGGCATAGTGAAGGCAAGATGTTGGAAAGTGGGGAACTTTGTGGCTTGCTATGGAACTCTTCAAATCATATATGGAGATGTTGGAACTTCTCCCCTTTACACTTTTGCTTCTATTGATATTCCAAATCCAGGAGAAGTAGATATTTTGGGATATCTTAGCATCATATATTGGTCTATAACACTCATAGGCCTAATCAAGTATGTCTTAATTATTATCACAACAGATGACCACGGAGAAGGTAAGCAATGTGTATTCCGTCATGCTTTTGGATAAGAATGTGTATGAGTTTATTACTATCAGCGTTTCAAATAAATGATCTATCATCAAGATGAAAGAAAACATTGATATTGATAAACTCACACAATCTTACCCATCTCATCCAAAGCATAAATATAACTATTATCATTAAATATATATTTGGATATATTTGGATGATGGTATTCACAATAGGTGAAATTCTTTTTTAATGAGTATAATTCCAATTCCAATTTTCAATTTTGGTTTTATTCAGGGGGTAAATTTTCTCTGTATTCATTGTTATGTCAACATGTGAATGTGGGTCAGCAACCTGGCAATTGATTCCATCACTTAGCATCAGATTCAAACTTGAAATACTTCGAAAAATAAAATAATTTGAGGAATATCAACTCCAAGATAAAGGAAACACTTGAGAAGAGTGAAATGGCATAGAGAATTTTGCTTATTGTTGTGATGTTCGGCACTTGCATGGTGATAGACGATGGAGCCCTCACTCTTGCAATTTTAGGTTTTAAAACAATTCCTTCAATTCTCAATATCTTCGACATCATTTGTTCTTATTCTTTAGAAAAAGATAGAGGGTTCACAAAAATTATAATTTCATGGGGCCACTTATTGTTACTAATACTAACATGAAGCAATTAATCATAAAAAAAACCTAGAAAATAGTGAGTAGTTTTTTTGTGAACTACTTATTCAAAAAAGGAAAGGAAAAAATAGAGCAAATAGTATTTAGATCATTTAACCATAATTTCAAAGAGGTTGAGAGCACTGCTGCAACGGTGGGAGAAGAGATCTAATAGCCATTGAGCTAATTTCGCATATCTAGATCTTATAAATTGTAAGTAGAATTATGCCAATTTTTTAGTGTACAATTATAGTTGATTTTTTGTTGTACATTCATAAGTGATTCAAGAGCTTAAAGCTAAGGTTTCAGGGATTTTTGAATTTCTTTATAGAGGCCATGGAGTGCAAAGTTGTCCAAAAGTGTCACTTTAAACCTCGTCTGATACCCATTATGTTCCCTTCCAATAGCAACTCATCAAAATAAATAGTAATTTTAACACAAATGGACCAATCACAGAGAAATGATCAACTATCAGTACAACGATCAACTATTAGTACATGTGTTATTAGTTATTAATACATGTGTTATCATTATGTGAAACTTCTCAAAAGCTGTAATTAAGGGGTATCTATCATGAAATCCTCATGGTCATTAGACCCCCTGGCAGCACCAATTCATATTAGAAAACTATTAAATATGCAAAACTCTGCAAGAATTCATTTAAGAAAACTGTTAAATATGCAAAACTCTGCACTGCAATCTGCAACCTTTGTAAAGAGATACTACAACTAAGATATAAATTTACAGGGGTGTTAATGTCCCTGCTGTAGGTGGACAAGGTACTCACGTGAGGATAAAGATAAAGATTGTATTTTGAAATCAAATCTGAGTCAGTCGGTTGACGGTGAAGAGATTTGGCCAACTTAATCATATTTTTGAATCAGATTTCGTCTGACTGCTATGTCACTGACATACTTATCCTGGGAGAAATTATTACTTCAACAACTTTTAGGCTTCTGGTGACTAATTTTCTTGTGTTCCATTTAATTTGTTATGAAAGATCTCGATCCATTCCATGGGTTTATTTGGTTCTAAGATTTCCTTTTTTAATATATTTTGACTAGTGTTGTCAGCTGTTGAAGGAATTCAAGTACAGAACTCTAGTCTATTCGATGGTAAGATTCAAAAAAACCATTATACATGTACATTAATTGCATTTAATAGTTTTCCAGGGAGTGGAGATCCATAGAATAGTACACTGGTCACAAATATTTCTCATCATAAATGCAAAATTTGACGCACGTGCTGTTGTGGGTGTGCCAGTTGCCATTCTTCTACTACTCTTTCTTCAAAGATTTGGTAATAGTAAAGTTAGTTTTCTTTTCTCCCCTATAACAATTTCCTGGTTCATGACCAATCCCCTCATTGGAGTATACAACATTAGTAAATATTACCTGGCAGTATTCAAGGCAATCAGCCCTTATTACATAGTCCATTTCTTTGAAAAAAATGGCAAACATGGATGGGTGCTGCTGGGAGGAACTATCTTAGCAATAATAGGTTTGAGCCTAATTTTCATTTAATATAGTCTTGGCAAAGTTGTGTAGCTCAATAATCTTCATAGAATTCATATATAGTTGCTAAAGTTCTTGAAATAAGAAATAATTACAAAGAGAGGCTAAAAGAAATATGTTGTTTCATAATTTAAGCCAGGTTCTGAGGCTATGTTTGCAAACCAGGGGCATTTCAATAGGCCTTCTATTTCTTGGAATTTGAGTTATACAATGAATAAAATAGATCATTTTATCCCCTGTGCAGCTATTATTTATGATACTTTGTACCTCAGTTTGTACTTCATGATAGAAAACTTTTTTCTCTGTTATCTAATCAAATTTATATATCCTACAATGGGTGATGCTTGGATTTTGTAACTCATTCATATTGATTGCCCTTGAGTTACATGATTAATAACATGTGAGTTGAACAAAGTGACCTATAAATCATTTATATTGATGTCAACATAGCTCAATTTGTCAGGTAGAGCGGTGGAATCAGTCTTGAACTGTAATAGATTCTTCTTACAAATTACCATCTGCTACATATTATCAAATTGGAGACTTGAGTGTCCTAGTATATCCAACGATAATCTTAATGCAAACTCATTTCACTCTTAATTGTCTATAAGCATTTCCATGATCTTTGAGAAACAATTTTTCTATGTTTCCCTAACATGTCATACAGGAGAAGTAAATTAAATCATAGAAACATGTCAACTAAAAGATCTTTGTTCTACAATCGAGGAAAGAAGATGAGTGGTAATTTTAATCAATAGCAAAACCCTCAACAAATTGCTGAAAGAATTAAATATTTCCTCCTCCAAATTGACCATCTCCTTCAACTACAATGAGCCAAATACTTCAGAAAGATTGTTTATCTTGAAATGCCATCAAGTTTGCACAATGCTTGCTGATGTATGATAAACATTTTACAAAACTAACCATGTTAGTGGTATTTTATTTCTAGCACTGGTTGAGAAGATTGTATAACAGACACAGTCACACAAGAGATCCTTAAATATCTTTAATGATATCTTCCCTAGTTGGGGACAGTTTTTTCTTTAGACAAAATTCTGTTAAGTTTTGGGATTCATGATTGAATCTTGAAGGGTTCATGTGGATATGATAGAAGTCAGGGCCCTCAAAAATTGACCTCACAACAATAGTGGCTAAAATCTTCTTGGATAATATCCAAGTCCTTGAAAATTTTGTCCAACACTATTCTGCTACAGCTCACCCCTCTTATTAAGTCTTCAAAACAACAAAGCATCTAAAAGGGATCCTATATCAGACTAAATTTTCAATTGCACATAAAGTTATTATTTTTCCAACACAAGTGCTTATGCTTATTTGACGTAAAATATCCTATTGAACAGGACATTTATATAGGGTCTGAAAACCCTCTCCAAACCACACATGCAAATCACTATTAATTTGACTAAAAAGGGGTATTCCCCTAACCTATAACACACAAAATGCATCTTAAATATGCAAGTAAATGCAAAACATTCAGCAACCACTCCTCATTAATATTATCCAAGTGTTCAAGAAATGAACAGATTGTATAGTAAAAGTCTTAATGTCTGTATGCTTGATGTCTAGCTTAGTGGGCTATTAATGAAATCAGAAGAATGAAAGCACCACTTATAAACAGTCATCCCATCTAAATAAGCTCTACGGAACAAAATTTACCAGGACTTGCATCAAAACTTCATAACAGTCACGGTGTCATTCAAATAGTGAGAGGTTGCTCTTAAAGATCCCTTCTTTTGTCTGTTGCTTTTTTAGGCAAGTACTTCTCCTCTTTATGCTCCATCAAATGGCATTGGGGCTCTTCAAGTTCATTGCATCCTCTGGTCAGAGTATGATCATCTCACAAACATTTGGATCATTTACTTTATTTGTTGTGTTGATCCTAGGAAGATTTGTGATTTCTTGAGGTATAGTCTACATTTTACAACATTACACAATACAACTATTTAAATTGAAGCAAATGACTTCTCGCAATCTTGAACTTTTCGAAGAAATGTTTGATGTTATGATGTTTGTTCAATAGAGAATGTACACCCAACTGGTGGATTTGGGCATATTGGTGCTCCCCATTGTCTTACACCCAAAATGCCCTTGCCGTAAATGAATTTTTGGCTCCAAGTTGGAATAAAGTGAGTGAGGGAGGTCTTGGATTAATCATTAATGCTAGCAAGATTGCCAAACATTGGCAGCCAAGTAAATTCATTTAAATATTTCACTTACATGCAGTCAAGTGGTACTACTCATATAATGTACATTATTTATTCTAAATATTTCACTTTTACACAGTCTAATAGTTCTACCTCAAACAAGACATTGGGGCATGCGATAATAGAAGCTCGTGGTCTACTTGCTGAAGCTAGATTTTATTGGATTGGTATTGGAGCACTAATAGGATTCTGTGTATTTTTTAATATACCATTTACCTTGGCTTTAGCTTTCCTCAACCGTAACTCCATGATGCTATTAAAAGGTTAAATGTATTAGCATTTTCTCACTTTTTTTATTGAGATGGGAGATCTAATAGAACCTTTTCCATTTATAGCTTATGGGAAGTCATAGTGTGTACTATCTGAAGATGCAATTGAAGAGAAACATGTAAGCAGAACTGGAGAAAGCGGCCTTGGAGAGAAACTTGGGCTTGTAGATTCATTTGGAAAACACTTCAAAGGTAATTCACGAGCTTTCATGAAATCCTTTCAGTGTTTGTGAATATCTGAATCTACTCCTCAGTCCTAAATGCTGAATTTCTTTGTTTAGCTAAGGACAAAAACGTATATGAATCCTTCAAACCAGGGGTGCTTATAGCCTTGGTTGGAGTTAGTGGAGCAGGAAAAACTACATTGATGGATGTCTTGGCTGGGAGAAAAATAGGAGGCTACATAGAAGGAAGTATAAGCATCTCTAGATACCCTAAGAAACAACAAACATTTGCTTGTATCTTGGGTTACTGTGAACAAAATGACATCCAATCCCCAAACGTCACAGTCTATGAATCACTTTTGTACTCTGCATGGCTTCGCTTACCATGAGATGTTGATGAGAGAACTAGAATGGTGGGATCTTAAGTTCCTCTCCTTACATGCAGTGGTTTGCATAGACAGTCTTTCCTTTTTAAGAAATAAATAGCAGGTATTTTTGTTGATCTTTGTTGTAATGACTACAAATGTTTGTGCAAGAAGTGATGGAACTTGTGGAGCTTACTCCTCTGAGGGATGCTCTGATAGGGATTCCTGGGTTGACAGGCCTTTCTATGGAGCAGAGGAAAAGACTTACAATTGCAATAGAACTTATTGCTAACCCTTCCATAATCTTCATGGATGAGCCAATTTCAGGATTAGATGCTCATGCTGCAGCTATAGTAATGCGTACTGTGCGTAACACAGTGGATACTGGTTGTACACTAGTCTATACCATCCACCAACCCAACATTGATATCTTTGAATCTTTGGATGAGGTAAACACAACTATTTTCATGATCTATCTACACTCATAGACACCATAAATAGAAATGTTTCATATTGGATCCAATAAACTTCATAGCTTTTCCTCCCTAAGGAAAATTGGAGTGCAAATATCTGAAGTAAGGTAGGTCTATTCTAAATTCTAATGAATTGTAGAGATTCATTACAACATCTTGCTGAACTGCAGCTCTTACTTATGAAAAGAGGCAGCCAAGTGATATATGCAGGACCATTGGGTTGGCATTCCCATAAGCTTATTGAATATTTTGAGGTACATTTGGCATTTTTATTCATTTTATGGTTTCTTGGGACATATACTGATCAATACGTGGTGCATGCCATTGTCCAGTTTTCCACTTAGCAGAAAGGAATAATGTCATTTATTTTTGTGTCATTAATTAGTCTGACTCCTGCTATAAGAAACAATTACAAAGAGAGGCTAAAGAAATCTATTGTTTCATAATTTAAACCAGGTTCTGAGGCTATGTTTGCTGACCTAGGGCATTTCAATAGGCCTTCTACTTCTGGATTGATTTGTGTAAGAATTTTTATCATTAATTTCTCAGATCATGCTACATGATCCATCGTCGCAATACAAGAAATCAAAAAAAAATATTCTTCTTTTGATCTCTTCCATCCTGATTATGGATCATGTAATTGCTCTCTTTTTGATCTTTTGTACACTATCATAGTGTGATCCAAAATGTTGATGACAAATAATCTTCCATAATTAAATTCAGAAATCTCATAATAAACTATTACTAATCCAATTTATTACTTGGTTTCTGTTTAATGACAAAATCAGAGTTTTGTATTGCAGATTGCTTTCTCTAGTATTGTCTACCCTGCTCTGATGATGACATACTCAAGGCAAGCAACTTATTTGATCAAGAACCCTGATGATATTAGTCATACATTCTACAGTTCATTACCAAAACCTGAATATTGGCCAATGTTTGTTCTTGCTACTTCAGCAGCCATTGTTTCCAGTTAGGCAGTAATTCCCAAGGTAGGATTCTTGGATATTCTTACCGTAGGTGTTGCCACTTGAAGAACCAACTTGGAAACCCAAAAGAATTGCAAGGTAGAGAAACATTATTATATAGTTGATTTCTTGGAGTAGATTCGACCCTCTTTTGTTTGTGAGGTTTGAACAATCTTCACTTGCGGGAAGCAACTGAGACCATGGATTGTTTTATGATTGAGAAGGTTGCAGAAATTAGTGCCTATCTCTAACCCTAACTCTACCCTAACTCTACCCCTACCCCTAAGCCTAATGCTATATATAACCCTAACCCTATATATAACCATAACCCTAATCATCTTACTAGGATACTAACTGCGTTGGCCTTTCTCTCTTCAGCTTTTTACTGAGTTGTTCCTTCGTGGTTACAAGTGTGGACAACTCCCCAAAGTCATTGAAGAGGAAGATTTTAACTTTTTTGTGCTTCTAATTTGCAACAACAAAATGATGATGATTTTTTTGATGGTTGATTATTTATGTTCACACGATTGCTTTTGAGCCGAAACATTGATATGGTGGTGTATTTTGGCATTTAGTAATGTCAATTGGACTAAGACATTGATAGATGTGGCAATATATTTTGCTATGTTGCTTTGATATTAGCATAGTGGTGTATAAAATTATTTGCTGCTGCAGGGGGGATCAAACATGGATCTCCAAGATGAGAACATTATGGACTTGCCATTTGAGCACAACCCCATTGACACTCTTTGATCCCATTTCATTTAATTGCAATTTTACATAATTTTCTATTTTTCTTTTTGCATTTGTCTTGGTTGTTTGAAATTTACTTTCAGATTTTATAGCAAAGATATGCGATGCTACGTATTGGTTTCACATTTTTATTACTTAATAGTACAATATAACATTTTTAATCTCGAGGTTGAGAAATGTGCATGATTCTATTACAAGTTACAACGTATTATATATCCTTATTTTTTAGGACTACTATGACATGATCACATGCTTTGCAAGTACAATGCAGTTTTGAAATAGGAAATTTCTTTTAGCATATTGGCAAAAATGGAAATATGGATGGTGATAACTTTTTTGTTTGGGTAACCAGGTTCTGTGTCAAATTTTCTCATATTTGTGCTAATACTTTTCTTCTGAAATAGCTTGAAGGAGTTATGAAAAATTTGACCACTTTTGGGGACCATGAAAAGATATCAGCAATAATCAATGTGCTTACACATGAATTTTCTCTCTCCTCAAGCAAATCACATAAAGGTATATGACAGAGCCTTATGCACTTGTATCGAAAATGCACTTGGACACAATTAACAGTAAATGCATAATACAAATGCAGACATGCCAAGATTGCATCATTCTAATCTTTACTCTTACTCTTATGTGAACAAGGCACTTTTTGCACAAAATAATCAATGTTTTTTCATAAGTGGTGGTAAAAATACACTTTTTAATATTAATACGACAACACATTTGGTGTACGTAGGGTGGCTTCATAGGGCTGACTGCAGCAACTATTGGTTTGGCATTAGAAGTTGCTCAACATCTTGAGGTGAGTGTAGCTTATGATGTTTAACACATTTTCCTTTGTTTTGTATGAGAAGATAGGAAGTCAACAGGCATACAATTTGAGAAGCATCAACCAAAATAATTACTAAGACATGATTGTTTTGTTAATTTGTGCTAATCGATAAGTAATGTGCTAAATGAATTGATCATGTGGTCCAACTCTATATCTTTATTGAGTAGCATGAAGTTTGAACTGCTTTTGTTTTGTATGACCATTTTTCAAGCAGTGGTAAATTACTTATTGAAGTAATCATTGCAAATTAGTAGTTAATTGACAATGATTAAATTTACTAGGGTGATGTATTGCAGATAGGTATAATGTAGACCTAAGTCACAAGGTACAAATCCGAGTCCAGGTTTGTCAACAATAAAATTAGAATGAAGTTCAGCAAGGGGTAAAATTTGTTAAAAAATTTGGCATTAAATTCACCTTTAATAATTCTTTTTAAAATAGAAATATTGCATCCACAATATTTTCAAAATAAATATAACTTTATTTTTGACTTTTAAAACAAAATATAAAAGTACTAGATTTTATTCAAATAGAAAATATTATATAGTTACCATGAATTTTTTTATTATTGAAACTAAAACAAGAGATACGCAATTTAATTCTACCTAAAAAGTAGATGGTCAATAAGTTAAATTAAATAATACAAAAGTGATAAATCCAAATATATTGATTTTTTTCGACCCAGAAGACAACCCAAGTTGTGAACATCATATTGATATCTTAAAAACTTACATCCAAAAGGGTTGCCCAGTGACCATTTATTGTTTTCCATTCAGACAGTATATCCTACAATCAGAAACTTATACAATTTCATATACCCATCTAACTATGAGTATAATATTCTACATACTGCCATAGATAGTATGGCCCACATATCCATTTCATAGAGTTGCATGTATCATTTCATTTACTGTTATGGACTTTATGACAAAATGTCCATACTGATTACAAGGACCTAAAGATAGAACTTGTCAACAAAACCATTACATTATAAATATTTTCCTGTATAATCTTCATGCCAGAGCTTAGCAACCCCAAAAACATCAAGGTGAAGCTACAAAAGCATTAAAAAAGGGGCCACCATGTAGCTTACTCCTCATAGAATGCCTCTGGATTGGAGACTTTAGCAAAGTCATCTAGCCGCTTGAAACTAGGCTTGACATTGATATACTTCCACTTCCCCAACTAGAAAGTTTTATTTGTGAATGATCCTACAAGTGCCACAACTCCCAAATGATAATAGAAGAGCCAAGATTCCATATGCATCCAAAGAATGACATTACTTTTGATATGTAGAATATCATTAGTTAGAGCACTAAAGGGCCACAACTCTAGAATGATAATAGAAGGGCCAAGATTCCAGATGCATCCAAAGACTAACATTACTTTTGATACATAGAATATCATTAGTTAGAGCACTCTGCCATGCTAATTTTAGCAAAAAACCATTGCCAATACGTTTGAGTTTATTGACTACCATGTAATAATTGATCCAATCCCTCTCTGATATTCGCAAAGAACACTCTTGGAAGGCCCTTAAAATCCAAGATTATGGAACTGGTTTGCAATTTAGATCCTTTTCTATAGGTTGGCCCAAGAAAAGATGTATGCTTTTGGCAATCAGTGATGCAGAGCCACACCTTGGAAAACTCAGGAGGAATCAGTCACTCAACTAAGTTGCTTCAAGGGGCATCTATAACCTTCAGGATCACACACTAAAATCATATTCAAAACAAAACTTTGAAAATGAATCCTCCAAAATATCTTTTCCATCCACTAAATCCATTAAACAAAACTCTTAAAACAAATTGCCCAGAAAATACATTCTTGCTGCCTCCTGGATAGACCTGCACTCAGACATGAATAACTTTCGAACCAGAAAATATTTACTCAATCTAACCATTGATATTTTGCACAACTAGATTTTAAACAACATATAAAAATTTGAGAGAAATCCAATGGTTCAAACTTGAGATATTGACCACGCAACAGAGTATATTTTTCTGCAAAACATTTCTTCGTGCTGTCTCTAGATAGACCTGCACTCAAATATGAATAACTTTTGAACCAAATCAAAATTCTTCGATCGCCTTGGTGAAGATGGGCACAATTAGGCCTACAACAACATATCCAAAGCTCATCAAAATCCAACAGTGCATTTGGGAGATATTAGCCACGCACTGAGACTAATTTTAGCAAACATACTGAATTCGACCCAAAACTAACACTTGTCTCTTTCCCTTTTTTCCTCTCTAAAAATTGACTCCCTAAATAAAGAATATGAAACGTCCCTATCCAAGAATAGGATAAGAAATCGAAAACCGCCAACTACCTATTATTGGAATCTGACAATCATTAAAACTATTCTAATTTAAAGAATCTACACCCGGTCCTAGGTGGCTATATCTGGAGAGCTCATTGAACTGCTACTCTAGGTATGCCACCACATATAGGACGTTTATTGAAAATATTAAATTTAAAACATACAAAAGATAAACCTTTATTCTATTTCCCGCTCTGCTACTGCAACATACTCCCCTGTAGAATGAATCTCAAGTCCTCTTGAGATGATGTGTTGTAGAAATGAGTCTCATTCTTCTTTCGAACTTTCCAATTTCTTTGAACTAGGATGAGCATATCTACAAGAAAAACAAAGATAATGTCCAACTTCTCCACATTGTAGCTTTGATTCTTTAATGCTGTAAATGTCACAGAAAATTCTCCAGCATGATTCACTATACATGAAATCTGCATTCCTGCATAAACATTATTAGAAGAAAACATATCATTAGCATTAAGATTATTCGAGTTCTCTTTTTGAATATGAGCTTCCTTATACATCATGTAATGTGCATCATATCTATCTTCATCAATAGTAACCATAAACTTATCTGCTTCTTGACTATCAACCAGTTTCACATCTTGAATCTTAAGAATCGTATTTATCTCTTCTTCCTTTATTAAACATTTATCATCATCTTGATCTTATGTAGTAATCTCACTTTCAAATATCTCTTTCTTATTACAACTTTGCTCAAGAACAATAACAATATTGCACTCTTTCCTTTCTTCTTCAAGCTGAGTTTCCATACTACCGCCATGCCTTTTCCATTCTCCCACAATGGCTGCAAATTTTTCCCATAAATCAGATTCTTCTTTAGAACTTGCTATTACACATTCTTTAGCTTCATCTTCATGCCATTCCTCTTGACATTTTTCTTCATTATACATATTTAAGGCTTCATTAGTTGCCTCCAAAATCTTTTCCATAGGAGTACCTTCCAGCATTGTACTTTTCTCTATTTTCAAAGGACATGTTACTGTTCCAACCACAAATTGTTCACACTCAAATCCCATAGGACTTGTCTCATTACTGCTCTCACCAATAGTTACTTGCTGCACTTCTTCTTTCTACATTTTATTTTTTCTCAACTTAGCTTCATTCTCTTCAAGTTTCCTTCTCAAATTGTTTATCTCCTCTTCTATCTTGCTTAGCTCTTCTCTTTCTTTTCTCCTTTCTTCTTTATCTCTTTTCTTCTTTTCCTCTATCTCCTTCTGTTTAGAATCCTTTCTCTGTCGATACCTTCTAAAAAGATACAATAAAGCTGCTTCTTCTTGTCCCATCATTCCTTAGCTAGGTTATTTTCTTCTTATCTAGTCTCTTGGACTTCTTCTCAGAGTATTTCTCTCAATCTTTCACAATCACACAAACATATACACAACTACTTTTTCGCAAACCTTTTGCTGAGCTCTGATACCAAAAATGATGCAGAGCCACACCTTGGAAAACTCAGGAGGAATCAGTCACTCAACTAAGTTGCTTCAAGGGGCATCTACAACCTTCAGGATCACACACTAAAATCATATTCAAAACAAAACTTTGAAAATAAATCCTCCAAAATATCTTTTCCATCCACTAAATCCATTAAACAAAACTCTTAAAACAAATTGCCCAGAAAATACATTCTTGCTGCCTCCTGGATAGACCTGCACTCAGACATGAATAACTTTCGAACCAGAAAAGATTTACTCAATCCAACCATTGATATTTTGAACAACTAGATTTTAAACAACATATAAAAATTTGAGAGAAATCCAATGGTTCAAACTTGAGATATTGACCACGCAACATAGTACATTTTTCTGCAAAACATTTCTTCGTGCTGTCTCTAGATAGACCTGCACTCAAACATGAATAACTTTTGAACCAGATCAAAACTCTTAGATCTCCTTGGTGAAGATGGGCGCAATTAGGCCTACAACAACATATCCAAAGCTCATCAAAATCCAACAGTGCATTTGGGAGATATTAGCCACACATTGAGACTAATTTTAGCAAACATACTGAATCCGACCCAAAACTAACACTTGTCTCTTTCCCTTTTTTCCTCTCTAAAAATTGACTCCCTAAATAAAGAATATGAAACGTCCCTATCCAAGAATAGGATAAGAAATTGAAAACCGCTAACTACCTATTATTGGAATCTGACAATCATTAAAACTATTCTAATTTAAAGAATCTACACCCGGTCCTAGGTGGCTATATCTGGAGAGCTCATCGAACTGCTACTCTAGGTATGCCACCACATATAGGACGTTTATTGAAAATATTAAATTCAAAACATACAAAAAATAAACCTTTATTCTATTTCCTGCTTTGCTACTGCAGCAATCAGATTTTACTCTAGCAACCATGATGTCCCACATCTAAATAATGCTTTTCTATCTATCCTTGGTGTTATAGTATCCCAACTTTGATCCATTCCAAATAATGTTGTCATCTCATTGTCTCAATGAAATAGATCTTTTATTTAAATTACTTAGTATTACATCCACCTCTTATACTGATACTGAAGGATGAGAGTTTTTCCATTGCCATCCTAGAGAGAAATCACTGTTTACTACTGAGATATAATCCTCAACTCTACCTTTGCACCTCCTGGTCAAGAAATTTTTAATTCGTCTATGACCAAGAGAGTCCAAACTAGGCTGCCCTACCAAAGGCTCCTTCCATGACTTGAATTTTTCCCTTTTGTGAACATCTCAGGATAACTGGGTTGATATCACTGATCGACATATTTGCATAAAGTTCCATATCCTTGAACCTTTGGGAGCATCTGTAATAGAAAGGATTTGTTCACTCTCTTTGCCCCTTAGATATTTGAATTGTAGAATCTTTAGCCCATTTCTTGTTTGGATCCTTCAACATTCTCCATATCATTTTCGCTCCCAATGGTTTGTTCCAAGCAAATAGATTTCCAATCCCTGCTCCTCTCTCTTCTTTTGCTTTGCTAATCTTATCCCAGGCTAGTAATGCTATAGTTTTCTTCTCTTCTGCACCTAGCTTGAAAAATCTTCTAAATTGTTGATTGACATTCCATCCCACCCCAATAGGTAGAGCAATACATGAGAGGAGGTAAATAGGCATAGCTAACAATACATCTTTACGTCTTTGATCATAATTAGTCTACCTGACCAACACAACCATCTCCCTTTCCAGGAGGCTGATTTAATCTATGATATCTGCTCAAGCAGATCCCATCACCTTTATGTTCTCAATCCTTTTTCCAATGAAAGTCTAAAAAATAAACAAGGGAGATGTCCTTTCTTATAATTTAGGATTCTCAAAATTTCATTGTGTGAGATATTTAAAAGGAAAACTTTTGATTTATTTTTATTTACTTCTTGTCTAGAGGCCAAAGAGTATTTCTGCAGAATAGTATTCAAATATTAGGCTTTCCTTCTTTTGGCAATCCCAAAAACCATAGTGTTATCAGAAAATGGTCAATTAGTAATTGGTGGAACCAGACTAGTCACTTTAATGCCTTTTATTTTGCCTATGTGCATCTCCTTTTTTATTGTTCTTCCCAAATTTTTTGCTAGGATGATAGATATGTGGATAGAGTAACTTCTTGCCTTAATCCTGTGGAAACTTCAAAAAAGCGTTCAGGAGATCTATTTATCAAGACCAAAAATCTTGGTGTAGATATGCAATTGAATATCTGATTGAGCCACCTTTTTTTGAAGTCAAAAGCCTCCATAGCTTTGATAAGGAAGCGTTAATCTACCCTATCATAGGCCTTCCTTATATCCAATTTGATTATCATGCATTCTTTCTTAGTTTGTTGGATGGGATGGACCACTTTCTGCAATAATAACTCCATCTAAAATATATCTAAATATATCTGCTTGTCACAAATCCAGTTTGCTCATCTGAGATTATGCCATCTATGACTTTTTAATGCCTCTTAGTCATATCTTTAGAAATCACTTGGTAAATGGTATTGCATAAAGATATTTGCCTATAGCAATCTGATGTGGAAGCCCTCTCTTTTTTTGGAATCAGGGTAATTGATTTATTGCTAATTTCTTCAATGAAATTCCTAGCTTTCCATGTTGCTTCAATAGTCTTGGTCATTTTATCTCCTATTATTTTCTAGAACCTTTGGGAGAATATTGCTAGAATCCATTGAGTTTGGATGATTTATTTGGTTGCATCTAAAATAGGGCAGATTTCAACTTTTCATGACCAATTGCTTCATCTATATCATGTTACTTTGATCTTTTTAAATTATCTTTGCAATGTTAAGGAGTTTTATTGTGCTCTTATCCTCAAGTCTTCTTCGTTATTCGATTTTTTTTGAAAAACCCCAAAGCTGCTCTAAAAATCTCCTTGGGTCATCAATAGTATCTCCATTTGAAGATTTTAAAATTGCGTTATTATATATGATTCTTCTTTGTTTGGTACTATTGTGGAAGAATTTTGCATTTCTGTCATTTTCCATAATCCACGTCTTTTTTGAATTCTACCTCCAGATGATCTTTTCCTTGGATAAAATACTTCAATATTTCTCCATCTATTTCTTTTCTCTTATATAGCTGTCTTGATTCATTCTATGCTCAATGACTTTTCATTCAAGATGTTGAATTTCTCTTCTAATACAGATTTCTCCTCAAAAATATTTTTTGAATTGTTGACAATTCCAATTTTTGAATTTCTGTTAAGTGGTTTTAGCTTTACTGTGAAACAAAAATGCTTAGAAGTTAGAAACCATTGGTTTTTCCTCTTTCCAACATTTTTCCACCAAGAGAAGTTTAGGGCTCTATGCCACATATGCGTAAACTTAAAGGGGCATCTACGTGGACTTTTATCTCTAAGCTGATAGGAAATTGGTCTGATCCATTGATGGCCTCTATGGATCCTTTAAAGGTAATGGGGAAAGATACTAGATCTCCAAGGAAGAAAAAATGTAAGTTTTTTTTTAAATATTACTAAATCCTAGTTGTCTACTGGTCCATGTAAAGGTTCCGTTGGGAACCAATTTCTATCAAATGATTTTTATTTAACCACTTCCTGAAATCTTTTTGATTTTGTAATTGAAACTTACACCCCCCCTCTTTTATTAGAGATGTCCAGAATGACATTAAAGTCCCCTCCCAAGAAAACTATTGAATCAGAATGAGCACCCAGGATGGCATCTACGGTAGTCCAACCAGTCCATTCTATGGATTCGAAAAGTGAAGCCCTCATACCATGAATATCAAGTAGGGGACATTGTATATTGGAGCCAACTGATATTAATACTTAGCTCTTCATGAGAAATACAATACTTAGCTCCTTTTGAGCATTAACAGTCAGATAACAACTTAGAAATTCCCACTAGAAGTCACATGGTGGAAGACCCAGAGTCATTGAATAGATTTCCATCTTGGATGCCACTTTGAGTATTTGAACCACAATGAGAATATTAGATTTTTTAGAATATATTTTGATACTATAAAATTGGAGAAACAATTTTGTAAATATGTAAATTACAATTTGACAACAAAATTTTCTTGTGAGAATACTTTAAACAATTGGCCTATAGTATATTTTATGTTGGCTCTTTGTGCCTTCTACTTTTATTTTTCCTATTGAACAGATTGAATGTTGTTTAACAAGTTTCAGCTTGCTCATTTACTATTCCACAATTTTGCTCATTGTACCTGCGCACTAAAGCATTGCTTTTAAAGTTGAATTTTTTCTTAGTGGCTTGGCATCATATAACATCACTCTATTGGTCTTCAGATATTTCCACAATTTTGAATATGATATGATCTCTTTGTCTTGAATCAGAAAATTGTTCCTCCTGTTCTCAACTCTTTCACTGATCAAGACAATAGAGTCGGTTATTATGCCTGTGAAGCCCTCTATAATATAGCAAAGGTATTCACTGTACTAGTGAGCTTCAGTGAAGCTAGATTTATACTTGATATTCTTAAAAGTATTATCTTTTTATGCTTATGATTTCAATAGTTTTACAAGAAAATATATTGAACTTGATGCATACAGGTTGCAAGGGGAGAGTTTATCTTCTTCTTTAACCAAATTTTTTATGCACTATGCAAACTCTCAGCTAACTCAGATGTTAATGTGCAAAGTGTTGCACATCTTTTAGACCACTTTGTCAAAGTGAGAAACTATAGGAGCACAATATGAAATAGTATTGAACGTATCTTTTTTTGGCTTCTTTACACAACGTATTGGATAATAAAGTTACATTTGAATTTACTCTTGTAGGATATTCTTACAGATTGTGACCATAAAGTGAGCAATTGAAGTAGTAGTTATCCTTATTTTGATTTTAATATGAAATATGTTTTGAGCATATCATTTTCTTTCTTTCTTTATATAATGTATTGGATCTTTAAGCTACATTTGATTGTGACCAGTTCAGGTATACTACTTGTCTCTTTTAAGATTAATGAATACTTGTAAGGATTAGGATTCTTTCATTCTAATACCATCGTGGAAAGCACTTTTTTCTTTCATTGATATTTGGTACTACACATATTTGTTTTGAAAACAAGGGCTATGGCAAAAAGTGGCAGACACCACAACAACACTTGGTGTAGACCCACATGAATCATTACATTCTAGTTTGGATTTTCCTTTAGGTCTAACAAACCTGGGTGTAGCATGTTATGCTAATAACATACTTCAATGCCTTTACATGAATACAACATTTAGAAATGGTTTCTTTTCTGCCAAGCTTGAACTTTTGCAAGAACGACCAGTTTTATGCCAACTTTCATGACTATTTTCACAGCTGCATTTGGGCAAGAAGGTTGCAGTAGACTCAGTTGCATTTACAAGAACGTTGGAACTAGATAATGGACTCCAATATGATAGTCATGAATTTTTGACATTACTTCTCTCTTTATTGGAACAATTTCTTAGTCACTTAAAAGTTTGTCAAGCAAAAACTGTGGTGCAGGATTTGTTTCGTGGAAGTCTCTCACATGTAACTCAGCAAGTTGTCTTGGCAAATTGTTTTGATATACCTTATTGATGGAGTACACTTACTTTAGCATATATTTAAAAAATTTGTTAATTTAAGATTCTATTTTTACTTCCAACAATTATCAATACAAGGGAGATGTATCATAGCTAGTAGCTCTTACCTTTGAGAAAGAATTGTATTGAAGATATACCATTCCTGCAATACACCTTCATTATATAATTAAAATTTTGTTTATTAAGGATTATCAATAGGTGCAACAACACTCACAACCACATGCCCAACAACCCACACAATTTCATTCACAATTGCAGGCCCAACAATCTTTGCAATAGTATGGTCAACATTTGCAATCTTCATAGCAACATGTTCAACAAACCCCATTTGGCCATGCACCAGCTTCATAAAAACCATCTACATATAGCCAGTTGCTTGTTTCTCAGTCTCAAATCTAGCCAAATGTTGTTTCCTCTCTTTAGCAGATTCCTCCTAGCATGTCATTATCTAACATACATCTCCAAGCTCAACAACTATCTCAACAACTATCACAATAGCAACCGATGCAGCAACTATCACAATAGCAACCAATGCAACAACTATCAAAACAAAAGCCCTCTAGTCAGCTATTACAACAACAAGTACCTATTGTGCAGAATAATATTCAACCCCAACAACACCTTTTATTTCAACAGCAGACCCAGTCACCTCTGGTACTAGCACCTTTAGCGCATGCCTCAACTCAATCCCAAAAACAACCACTCTTGATGTTCCCTCAACAAAAGAAAGTATAGAATAAATATTGTTAACAAATGTAATGACTCAAACTAGTTGAGTGAATGTAAAATATCTTAAGAATACTTATTCATGATTTTCATTTTTTAGGGTTATTCTCAAGTGGTTCCAACACAATAAGCTAGACTGCAATAAGTCAGTAATGCATCTATGACTTAGTTGTTGATTTATTTAGAACTATTAATGTGGTATAATATTAACATTGTTATATTTTGTTGATAAAGCCATGAACATTCTTACCACAACTGCAAGGAATTGCGATAACTAGCTCTGCCAGTGCACTTTTTGTTTCTGCCGAAACCAAGACTACTGCAATTGTCACGCCAGTTAGTGCCCCTAGTTCTGCACCGCTGACTTGTGTCTGGACAAGACATACTTCTCCATAGAGATACAAGTATTATTATAATAGTGTAATAGGAAAAAGCAAGGTTTTAAGAAACATTCTTTTATTTAATGTTGTTAGCTTCACTTGAAACTTTGTGATTAATGTTAGACATTCAAATTATGCAACTTGCTCAGTAGAGGCCACTCTTCTAAGTTAAAATGCTATCATTTGAAAAAAAAATGATACAGTTTCTTATGGTTTCCAATTTATGTTATATTGCAACTAGTAGTCATGTTGAAAAAAATTGAGCGATAAAAGAAACTACAATAGCCTCGGTCAGAACTACAACAACCTCATCAATAACAAAAGCCTCAAATGTTGCAACCCCAACAACAAAAACCACCTCAAATGCAGCAGTCCAACACACAACAACCACAACTTTAGCAGATCCAGCAACAACATCAGCGTCAACTACAATAACCTTAGTAACTTGTTCAACCTTAATTATCAATTGTGAGTTTCCTTTTATATGATGTTCCATGTGGACCATAGTAGTAAAATATAATAGTAATTTGGTACTTAAAATTTTGATATGAATTTTTACTTGGACCTTTGTGTTAACTAACAAAATAGAGCAACTAAGTTTTCAATAATGTATAAAACTCCTTTAGCCTCCCTGACATGGAATCTTACAAGTTGTCACCTCCAAAGAATGTGGGTGGATTTAGTTGTCCAATTTTTAAAGATAATTTATTATAACAATAGAAATATAATTCATGCCTATGGAACACTTTGCATGCTTATTTGTGCTCGTTGATGTGGCTTCAAGGAAAATTTTAAATTTTTCGATATACGTAATTATTGTTTTATTGTTCTTAATACATTTTCACTTACTTCCTTTTGGCTACTATTACTCTTGAAAATAAACACTTTTGTGCCTTAAATGTCCACGATGTCATGTGGCCTTAATAGTCACTTTTTTATTTTGAAATGAAAAATACTATATAATCAAATTTTTTATCTATTTTTCCTTAAAAAATAAGCATTTATTTTGTGTAACTGCATGGTCAAAGGGTGGATGCAGAATCTACAGCTACAATTGCATGTTTGATGCATGACCTTGGTGATGCTACACCAAAATTTAAGGCAATACTTAAAAATCATGTGGAAGAGCAATGCTTGTACCTAAATGCAAGCACTTGACTACACAAAAATTGTAAGCTAAGCGATCTGAGAAAGGCATAGATTCTAATGTACTCCTTGCAATACTTGATATAATGAAAACAACTTCAAGTCATCTAGCTCTGGAACTCCTAATGTTATACATAACCTATTATAGCTAAATATACTACTAAATATGCTACAAAATGTACTCATACATTGTTATACACATTGTATGATTATTCTTCAAAGGGTATTAGCTTAATGGAAGAGCACTTGCTTTTAAAGTAGGACGATGGTGGTTCAATTCCATTATGACCTATTATAACTAAATATACTACTAAATATGCTACTAAATATACTAATTATGTGACCAAATAGATCACTACATATAAATCTAAATATATGACTAAATCAACTTTCAAATTTATGACTAAATATGTGATTAAATATAATATTAATTATATGACTAAATGTGTGACTAAATCAATGATTGAAAATAGTGACTTAAATTAGTCAAGTGACTAATAGTAGTTGATATCCAGTCATTTATAACACTACTAAATATACTACTAAGCATTTTTAGTCACTAATTTGATTGGGTTCTATTCAGTGTCATTAGGCACTATTAGATTGTGAAAATACAATTCACATAGTAAATTTTTCAAGGCCATAGGAACAAATCAAAATGCATCATAAAACTCATGTGGGTAGAGACAGAGGGGTTAAGACCTTCCACGATTGTAGTCAATTTATAATTTGCAAATTGTTCTTTAAGAAATAGAGCATATACTGGCGATGGTGACCTATATTCCATTAACTCAGGAATCAATCCTGTAATCTACTCAATTCTTCTCTTTAGAACTTCATTCTAATCTAAACTTTGTTTCAACTGGTAGCTCTGCTCATCAATAACATGCTTTAATTTTTCTTTCTCCAAGTTCCATTGAGCTCTTTCCCATAACAGCTATTGAAACAAATTAATTCTTGCAAACAAAGGTGTGGATAGATTTGGTGGTGGAAATGGCTCATGATTAAAGAAGTCTATCCATTTAGGCACCAAATGATGAGTTTTTTTGACACTATGCGGTGTGGAGCAACCTCTTTTTCTTATGAGAATAGTTGTTTCTTCCTTTTCTTCCTTATTGGATTATGTGGTTACTGCAGCCAATGTGTCCAACCCTTCTTGATCTAGTTTTTCTAATACTTCTTTAACAATTTTCGATCTACATTCTAGATAATCTTCTGAAGGGAGTTCTATAGAATTTTCACTAATGTTTTGCATAGAAAGGTTTTCTTCAAATTCCTTATCATTGTCAATAAGCACATAATTAATACTACAATCAGCTTCGGGTGGCAGATTCTGGGTTTTTCTCTTAGTTTCACTTGCTTCATTTTGCTGCAGTTTTTCCTTGTAGAAGACTCCTTTTCACTTTCAGACACTTTAGAGGTAATTATGGGAATAGAGGCCCCCGGAACCCTACTTTTGGAGAGTCTTGCACTTCACCTTGTGGGTGGTGTTGACAAGCATGGGGAACTCTTTCGTTTCCTCCTGCTTATAGGTGTTTCTACCATGAGCACTTCAAGAGGTTTTTCTAGGTCTTCCTCCTGTTGACACTATAGGGGTTCATTAAGGTTACTCTCCTCATCTAGTTTTTATCACCTTTCTGCTATAGGGTCCAAAATTTTACCTTTGTCCTTCTTAGTGGAAGACCTATTCTTAACAAATGATGGGGCTTTAGGAGCACTAGCAACTTCTACCTCTTTGCTTTTCTTTTTGTTAATAATGGAGGTTTCAGCCTTGTAACTCCTATTCTTAGTTGGTTTAAGACTAGAGGGAGAGGCTTCAAGAGAATTTTTAGGCCTAGGGACAACTTTACATAAATATGTGGATGTTCTTTCCCTTTGTCCTAGACCCTAGCCTCTAGGATTGGCCAACCTAGGTTCTACCTCCTTTAACTACAAGAATTCCTCCCATGACCCAATTTCTTGCCAATTTAATTGTCTTTCTACAATAAATTTTATCAAACCATGGTAAGAGATAGATTGATCACTTCTTAACTATATTAGAGAAGCTTACTTCTTAATAATGTTAAATAGGAAGTTGGGAAGGTTTACCTGTCTGTAATCATGTCGTAGGTGAGCCACCATTTTGAAATGTAGGGCATTTAAGTATTTGTAACATCCCTCACACATGAAATATTAGATGATAAATGCAACAGGTTAAATAAACTCCATTGGCAAGGATAGCCTCAAAGTACCTTGTTTCTTATCAATGTCCAGTGGCAAGTCCTGGTGTATATTGAATTGTGCCCTAGTTGTCTTCAAGTCAAACTCTTTCTCAGAATTTTTGCCTTCCTGGGGCAACCTAGTGACCTTGGCTATCATGATCTTTAACCATTGCAATACCATCCCTTAAGCTGGTCAGAAATTGAAGAGATACCTCTTCATCAAATCTGTTCAAACTAAGGCAATAATCCAACCATCCCCTTCTCCTAAACATTTCACAGCTGATTGCATCTCTCAAAAGAACTCAAGGATCAATAGGCTCATTCCTCTGCGTACCTCCACCCATGGTTAATTATAGCTGAATTGTGGAAAAACTCTAATGTTCAAAGCTTAGTAGATCAAGGTTTACACCATCGACTTTGGTTTTGCAAAAAATGGAATGTACTTGAGAAGCTAAATGCACCATGTCTCATAATATCCTTCTTGCATCAAATTTCATGATTTTCGCTTGTATACAGCTCCATTACCCAAACATGTTGCAAATCATTATTAAAAGTTAAATAACTACATTTAATGTCCTTACTTGCATAATGATGCAATCGTAGAAGGACAAGCCACCAACATGTGATATTAAATATGCACTTATTTCCAGTCATCTCAATGCACTTTGAAGGTACATGAGATTTGAAATTTTTTAGACAAACATTTGAATATTTCCCTCCCCCCAACTAAATGAAGGCATGGGCTCCACTAGGCTAGGATACACAAGAGTGAACAATTATAAACAATGCCAAATCATAACAAAGCATGAATAAAATAAAATAAAATGCATGAAAAGTTATGCAGGAGGTACTTGGCCACTATTGCAGGAAAGATGTTCTGAAAAGATCATCAGAATTGACAAAGTGGTAGAATGGAATGGTAAGATGGAAGAGAGAAAAGTTGAAGTGGAATGGACGTGAAGAAAGTGCTTCCAAAAAGGAAGTGTTTATTATGAATATCTTGATTGGAGTCAAGAACTAGCAGGAGTTTGGGTAGAAGACCTAGACTTAGTGGCTACAAGAATGACAATATCCTCATTATGATGGAACTACTCCAGGAACTCTTCATGGCTAACTAGTTTATGGCAAAGCTTGAGGAGATTCCCATTGACAAGTAGTTTAAAGCAAATAGGATCAATGGTAGATAACTGAACTACACCATTTGGAAATACGAGAACAATATTCTCGTATGGTCCTAACCAGAATGTTTGGTCTCTCCAAACATAGACATCTCAAACTCATGTTTCATTTTGTCAGCAAAACTTTTGCAAAGCACTTCCTTTCCTCCAAACACTATGTCATCCACAAATATTTTAGATACAATAATATCCTTACCTTCTTCTGATTTGATGTACATGTTGTTGTTATCATCAGTTCTTTCAAATCCTATTTGCACTAGATACTTGTGAAGTCTCTCATAGCATACTCTAGGTACTTGTTTCAGACCATAGAGTGCTTTATGTAGTTTACAAACCATATCCCTATTGTTCTCATCAACAAATCCCTCTGGTTGTTCAATATAGACTTCCTCTTCCAATATACCATTCAAAAAAGTAGATTTTACATCCATTTGATAGACTTTAAAACCTTTATATGTAGCATATGCAAGTAAAGTTCTTACTCCTTCCATTCTCACAACAAGGACAAATGTTTCCCCATAGTCTAATCCTTCTTCTTGAGCATAACCCTTACATACTAGTCTAGCTTTGTTTCTAGGAATCTCACCATTCTCATTTAGCTTGTTTCTGAACACCCACTTGGTGCCAATCACATTCTTGTCAACTGGTTTGTGAACCAAACTCCAAGTTTTGTTCTTCTTTATTTTATCAATCTCTTCTTCCATAGCTTTATACTAGTCACCATCTTGTAATGCATCATATACTATTTTAGGTTCAAATTTTCTTAACAGACATGATTCATTTCTTAGTCTATTCCTTGTCATTGGTCTTGCATCTTTGTTACCAATTATCTATTTAGCAGGATGATGTTTCTTTACATATTTGGATAATCTTGGTTCTATCCTTGTTTCCATATTTGATCTTTCAGATTCAGGGTCACTATGCACTTCGTTGTCAGGTAGTTCTACATCTCTTTCATGTGTACTGACTTCAGAGCCAGAATGTGTATTTCCTTGATTCTACAACTCGGCTTTTGAACTCAACTCGACATTCACTGGTTGTGACTCGGTTGAAACTAAAACTTGCTGTTGAATCCCAATTTGATTAATAGTATCCTCATCAATAGGAATTCCTTCATAAGAATACACAAAGGTTCTGTATTCATCCATTCTCTTTGGTTTTTCAACTTGGACATCTGTATGCTCATCAAAGTTTACATTTGCACTTTCCACAATTTTGTTAGTGTTAGTATTTAAACACTTATATGCTTTACTTCTAGTGGAGTAACCAAGGAATATGCCTTCATCACTTTTTGCATCAAATTTTCCATTTCTAGCATCTTTAAGGATAAAGCATTTGCAACCAAATACTTTGAAATGCTTTACATTGGGTGAGTGACCATACCATAATTCAAAAGGTGTTGCACTTGTACCTTTCTTGACTTGTACTCGGTTCAGTGTATGAACAACCACAATTACAGCTTCTCTCCAAAATTTTAGAGCAATAGTCTGTTCCATCATTAATGTTCTGGCACAATCAATCATAGATCTATTTCTTCTCTCAGCAATTCCATTCTATGGGGGAGTTCTAGGAGCTAATGTTTGTCTCTTGATTCTTTTGTCATTGCAAAATGTCTCAAATTCATTTGAAGTGAATTCACCACCTTTGTCTGCTCTCAGGGATTTCGAACTCTTTCCTGTTTCTTTTTCAACTTTAGCCACATACCACTTAAACATTTGAAAAGCATCAGATTTTTTCTTTAAGAACATAATAGTCATCATCCTGGAATAGTCATCAATAAACAACATTATATATTTATCTCCTTTGTAGCTTTGTACTTCTATTGGACCACATAAATCAGTATGGACTAACTCAAGTACTTCTTTAGATGTATAGTTTTTACTCTTGAAACTCGACTTAGTCATCTTTCTTAGCTGACATTGTTTGCCCATGATGTTGTCAAGCTTCTTCAGTTTAGGTAAACCTCTAACTTTTTTCATTTTACTGATATTGACCATATTATCAAAGTTGACATGACATATCCTTCTATGCCATAACCACACATCATCAAATTTTGCAACAAGACAAGAGGCATTTTCTATATCAAGATAAAATAGATTACTTCTTGTTTGATCTCCTTTTCCTATCAATTTATCATCAGTATCATAAATTTTGGCAGTTTTATTTCTAAATTCTACTTTGCACCCTACATTGCCTAACTGTGAGACACTTAGAAAATTGTAGTTTAGTCCTTCAACATAATATGCATTATCACATGAAATTTGCTCTGTAAGCTTAATGGAGCCTTTTGCTTTCATTTAACATGGAGCATCATTACCAAATCTAACACTATTTCCATCATACTGAGTAAAGTTAACAAACTTACTTTTGTCTCCTGTCATGTGATGTGAGCATCCACTATCTATGATCCATCTGTCATTCTTGTTCATACATGTTACCAATGTTGTAAGTTCTTCTTCATTAGATTGGTCCTTCATGGCCACATAAACAACTTCATCATCATTATCATCAAAATCCTCTTCAGCAATATAGCACTTCTTGCCTTTGTCTTTGTAATATCTCTTATCATCTTCTCTTCTATGTTTGTACTTGTTGCCTTCCTTGTATTCCCTTTTTTGTGTACACCTTGCAACAATATGTCCTACTTCATTGCAATTGAAAAAAATGATAGGCAGCTTACCTTTGAATTTTCCTTTGCCTTTGTGAAATTTTCTAGCGAGTAATGCTTCTAATTGTTCCACATCTTCCTCATCAATGCTACTGTCACTGGATACATATTTCATCTTTCTTCCCTTCTTTGATTTGACCTATTCAACATCTTTCAGTGATAGCTTGGCCTTGAAAGCAAACTCAACATTCTCAAGTCTGTAGTTGTCAAAGTTAGATAACTCAAATGCGGTGAGTCTACCCACTATACCTTCAAAACTTAGATTGTTTTGTGGCACACATCTTAGCTCTTGTATAGCTGATACTCTAATAGCATAGATAGGGAGCAAGGTTCTTAAGAACTTACTGTTAACAATATCATCAACTAATTGACCATTCAAACATTTTATTGCACTTACCACTTCCTTTATTCTAGTAGCATACTGAGCATCATTCTCACTTTCCTCCATTTTCATATCATCAAACTTTTCTCTGAGGCTTTCTCTTTTTTCTCTTTGGACATTCAGATCTCCTCCATAAATGTCTGATAGGGCTTTCCACATCTTTAATGTAGTGTCACATTCTTTGATATCATTGAATTTAGCGTAGTTGAGTGCAGAAGCAATCTCCAACATTGTCTGATTGTGTTCCTATTTGTTTTTCAAATCTTCTGCAGTAAGAGTATCAGTTGGATCAACATGTTCAGTAACAATTGAATTTTGGGCATAATCTCCTATGGATCCAAGATGTAGCTTCATCAAGCTTTTCCATGCAACAAAGTTGTCTTTGTTGAGCTTGGGAACTTCTCTCTTAGGCATTTTGATCTTTTATGCTTCTAGTCCCTTTAAACTAAGTCAACAATAAGGCTTTGATACCAATTGTTAGAATTCTTTAGAATAACTAAGAAGGGGAGGGGCGGGGGGTGAATCAGTTATCCAAGGTCTAATGATGTCCAATGCAACTTATTCTACAAATCCTTGATGGCACATAACTAAAATTATCATGCATGCAATTGAAAATTAAACAATCATGAAAAGTAAACATGCATCACACCATAACACTAAGAATTTGATAACCCAAAAATCCTCCAAGAATAAGAAGGTAAAAATGGAGTGGGGATGATACCTAGAAAATAACTACACAATTGATTTCAACCACTTCTGATGGTCTTCCCTATTAAAGGCTACAACACATTGTTAAATGTGACCTTTTTAGAGGATTTCACCATACTGTTAGGAATGGGCTTGGTCAAAGGACTTTGGAACATTCACTTGGAATGTCACCTTGTTAAAGGATTTACAACATGGCTATTAAACCAGCCTAAGTCCATAGGATTTATTCTAACTGTTACGATTGCTAGAGAGTAACAATAATGGCTTTTGATCTGATACAACATATCTTGCAGATTACAGATCACACTTCAGTTCAATCCTTTGCTTGGCTTTAATCACTTTAGCTCTGTCAGCTTGTCATCTCAAGCTTCATCACCTTGAGTCTTCTTACTCATCATACCAATGCAATCATATCTATGGTGACCTATCAAAGCAGAGTATCTGTGCTCTCTTCCACCTTAGCACCTTCTTCAACACTTCATGCTTTCATGCTTGACCATCTTCTTTGCTTCGTGACCTTATGACTCCTTAAATAGAAATCTGGAATACCTTTTCTACTCGATTCTCCCTCTCCAACTTTAGGGTTTCAATAGATTAGGTAGGATACAATGTATCTATCCCATATCTTGCTCTTATCTAGAAACTTCATCTAGAATCCAATTGAATTTGCCAAAAAAAATTTACATAGTGTTCTGTGCCACCAGCTCATCATTCTTATCTTCTATCTAATTCACAAAATTCTAGATAACTAACATGTTGGCTCAGATCTGGTGAATCTTTGATTTTCAAAATAATGCAGCAAATCGACATTCTTGATTTACTGATGCTCGACATCTTCTGTGTTACTCGGCACTTGTATCTTGCTCGACACCTGTATCTTCACTCAACACCTATTTCTTGCTCAACACTTGAAGACTACTCAGCACCTGAAGATCACTCGACACTTTATCTTCACTTGGCACCTACTAAAATTGAACTTGCTCGGCTTCAACTGAGAATCTGTTCGGCACTAACTAGAACTTTCGTTGATCCTTACATCATGTGTCTTAGTGTGACCATCCTCTGTGTCTTAGAGTATTTCATCAATACACTATTTCATCAATGACTTAGCTGATCCTTATACTTCATTACAACATCATAACTTCAACCTTTCTCTAGGTACTCTAGTTACATCTTATTGATTGCCACCTCCTTGTCAATCAACCAACTGATAGTATTTGGGTCACTAAGGCAATTGTCATTCTTGCAAGTAGCAAGTTTTACATCAATGACAAAAAAATGATTGAAAACATTCTTTACTAGTTCCATTACTCTTCATTCACGAGCTTTTCAATCATTTCCAACAAAACTAGTTGTGGATTTCTAGGTGGTTCTATAAGTCTAGAGTTTAGGAAGACGTGTGGCCCAATGCTTCCTATGAAGTGCTATAGTCTTGGTGAGAATAGATTCTAGATCCCTATTAGTAACTTCTCTTGACCATTAGCTTAACGATGATAAGGTGATGATTTACCATGCCTAATAATATACTCCTTCATAAGAGCAGTTATCAAATTTGATGTATACTGAATTCCTTGATCAGATGTCAATTGCCTAAGAACTCCAAACCATGTAAAGATGGATTCATACAAAAAAATTACCACAGTGATATCCCTTAGGTGTTTCATGGGTTTATCTTCCACTCATTTGGTGACATAGTTAGTGCACGCTATAATGTAGGATTTTTCTTGTGAAGTAGGTTCAACGGTTCCTACAAAGTCAATCCCCCATTTGTCGAAGGGTGTGACAACTACTTGAGGCTATAGGGGCATTTTATCTGACTTAGTGGGTCTTCCCATTCATTGACACTTGTCACATTTCCTTGTATACCTAGCTACATTCTTGTGCAATCTTGGCCAATAATACGCAATTTTTAAGATTTTGAAGGTTGCTCTTTTGGCTGGAAAGTGACCTCCATAGGGCTCATCATGATAGGCCTTAAAGACACCATATGTTTCATCTTCTCTTAGACACCTACACATGACTTGATCAAGTCTAATGCAGAACATAAATCCAATAATTCATAAATAATTAAAGCTCTTCTCTACTAGTAGCCTTATGGCTTGGGCAAAGAAGTATACTAGAATTTTTCTTGTAGTGAGGTAGTTAGAAATATCTGCATACCATGAGTTTTGTGTAGCCAATAGAAAAAGATGTTGATATGGAAAACTATCATCAATGGCTACAAGATCATCATAGATACACAACTAAGAGAGAAAGTTGGCTACCACATTGGCCTTACCAAGTTTATCAACTATGGTGATGTCAAATTCTTGCATGAGCAATAACCATCGAGCCAATCTTCCTGAAATTGCAAGTTTGTTCACCAAATATTCTATAGCAAAATGGTCAATGTGAACAAATATTTCATATCTAGTAATGTAATGCCTAAATTTATTGAGGGCATAGATGACTACAAGTAATTCCTTTTCAGTAACCGTGTAATTAAATTCTACACCTTGCAAATTCTTATTGACAAAATAAATGGCATATTCAATAGAGTCTACTTTATGTCCTAGCACAACACCGAAAGCATAGTCTGAAGCATCTATATGAATGTGAAAAGGTATGCCTCAATTGGGTCACCTCAAAATAGGTGTTGTGATAAGAACTTCCTTAAGATGTAGGAAGGAAGCTTCATAGTCAGAGTCCCAAAAAAAATCAGAATCCTTTTTTGAGCATATTGTAGAGAGATGCTACAAGTTGGTTGAAGTTTTTAATAAATCTTCCATAATATCCAACATGTCCTAAAAAACTGCATACATCCTTCTGCTCTCTGGTGTACGCAAGGTACTGATGACTTCAATCTTTGATGGATCTACTTAGATGCCATTAGATGAAATGAAATGGCCTAGGACTACACCTTCCTCCATCATCACAAAACATTTCTCACTATAAATAAAGGTTATAATCCCGACATTGTTTAAGTATTTTTTCTTAAAAAAAAATTTCTTCTTAAAAAATAACACCATAAATAGTGAAATCATCCATATAGATCTTCATACAATTAGCAAAAATATCTAAAAAAAATACTGATGACAGCTCGTTGAAATGTGGCTGGGACATTTCATTAGCTAAAAGGCAAGACTGAATAGGCATATGTTCCCCATGGGTAGGTAAAAGTTGTTTTTTCTTGATCTTCTAGGGCTATCTGAATTTGATTGTAACCACTAAAACCATCTAGAAAAGAAAAATATTTTTTACGAGCTAGGTTGTCAAGGACTTGGTCTATAAATAGAAATGGAAAATGTTCCTTCTTAGAGGTTGAATTGAGCTCCCTATAATCTATACAAACTCGTCATTTTCCTCCCTTCTTGGGTACTATGACTAGGGGGGAGACACATTGGCTATCGAAGATGGGGTATATAAAACCAACACTTAATAGTTTCTACAATTCATTCTTAACAATATCTTTTAGGATAGGATTAACTCTCCTCTAAGGTTGTTCGATAGGTTTCACTTGAGTGCTGATGTAAATCTTATGAGTGCAGAGCATAGGATCTAATCCTTTCATATCCATGTAATCCCAAGCAAATGCACTTTGATTCTCCTATAGTAACTACAACATGGCTTCTTGTTGGGAGGATGATAAGGCATTATTTACATTCAATTCCTTGCCTAGGCCAATTTCCATTTTAATAACCTTATTATCTATGAATAATTGAGCAATAGGAGAAGAATCCATCTCATGAGGTAATAATGAATGGAGAAACTATGAAGCTTTTGGATAACTAAATGAATTCAAAGATGGTACAATGGTTTCTAAGATACATTCATCTTGAGGAAACATTGGAGATTGTGTTCCATATTCATTTAGAATAATGGATGAAATTATTTCATCTTCTTCTTGAGGGGCTATGAATGATTCTCTACCTATCATCATTAACTAATGGATGGAATTGGCTTCTAGATCATCATCACCCAAGTTCGGCCAGACTAATTGGTCATCTAGTAACAATGGTTGAGTAGGGGAGTATAAAGTTAGGTTCTTGGTATGAACACCATCGGATATTGTCAGCTTCCCATATCGACAAGCTATATAAACATATGTAGTGGCTAATCATGGTCTGCCTAAGATTAAAGGATATCCTCCCATATTAGCCTTTGGGGAGAGAACAATAAAATCAACTACATATTCCCAAGAATTTAGGGTGACTTTAATATCTTCTATCATCACATCTAGTTTAATGGTATAACTAAAAGCAAGTTGAAGGATGGTGGGTGTCTCTTTGAAACCAACAATATGCAACTGAGATAATACCTCCTTTGTCATGACATTAATAGATGCTCCTAGGTGAACCAAATTATTTTGAATTTGGATCTCATGAATAGTAACTATAACTATAGAACTTCTAGGGTCAAATTATTTAGGTACAACTAATTTCTCTAGCATTAAGTCAGACAATTGTCCTAGGACATGAATGGTTTTCGGATCTTTCTTCTTCCTTCCTAGCTGCTTACTACATGCTTCCTTAATAGCTTTAGTATAGGTAAGGACTTCCTTAATAACATCCAACAATGGTATTTTTACTATCATCTATTTTAGCTGATAAAACAAATCAATGACTACATGGTTCTCTATGGACTAGCCTTATTCTATCAACCTATGGGGAAATGGAGGTTCTTTGGCTATAGGAGAGGTATGCTAATTTTACTCATCTGTATGCTCAATTAGAGGACCCTCAACTTTAGTTATTATAGGTTTTTGGGGTGTAGGAAGACTGGTGCCTAACCTTAAGTGAATATTATTCAATAAGATGGCATAGCTTTGTTGTTGAGTTTATTTTTTAGTATTATTTGGATTTGGGTTAGGTTGAAATGGTAGTTGGGTCTACTTGGAAGGAACATTAGTGGCTACAAGAGGAGGCATTAGAGCTTGCTATTGAGTTGGTGGAAATAGGGTTGGTTGACTAGATTGGGTACTCCAATTCTGAGGTTGTTGCCAACCCTATTGAGGTTGCAGCCAACCATGCTAGGATTGCTACCAACTCTACTAGGGTTGTGGCCAATTAGGATTTCCACTAAAACTAGTATTTTGAAATTTTTTCCATTGATTATTATTATGATAAATTTGAAGAGGATCTTGTGGCATACCTTGTCTGTGATCCCATGGCCTTCTTTGAGTGACATAGAGTACCTCTCCATTTTCATCAATGGCTTTGAACTCAATAGGCATTGGTTGTGTCTCCATACTTGCAACAAACTTACACCTAAAATGCTTTTTCTTTTCTCTACAATGTGGAAAATATTCGGTCAACATGACATTAGCTTTATCTTTCTTTCTTTAGGCTTGCATGGTGTCTGATTGAGTAGCTACATCGTTAATGATGTCTTGCTTGAAGTCTAATAGAAAATTAGATAACTCCATTTTGGATACTCCTAAACTACTATTGGACTTATGTGGTAGGTCTCTAAGTCCCCTACCTTTATTCATAGTAGCTCTAAAATAATTTAGGCATATACTCTATATCTCAATCCAAGTCTTTTGAGTAATGTCCCCTCCTACCATAAGGTTTAGAGCTTCAATGCTTCCTTTATTTACACCTCTTAGAAAAAGATGTTTCTTTGATTCCTCATTCAATTAATGCTGTGTGTTACGTTGCAGGTTGAACATGAACTAGGAAATATAATCTTCTAAGGTTTCATCATCCTTTTGGGACATTTTGAAATGTCATCCCCTTTTAAATCTTGACCCCTATAGTATTGCTTATCCTTTATGAGAAACAGATTGCTCATTAAAGGCCAATCTGCTACAACATTGGCACCCAACCCCATGAACCATCTCAGAGCAACTTCTTTAAGGGAAGAAGAAAACAAATTTAATTTTTGGGCATTAGTTGTATAGTCATAACTTCTACATAGTATGTCAAACTCAACGAGAAAGGTTTTAGGGTCTTTAGTGATCAAGCCATAAAACTTGCGAAGTGCAGCAATGGGTATGTTTTTCAAATTTTGGTTACCTTGCTGAGGAGGGATAGGTGTAGTACCTACCCTTGTTCACATCTTTTCTAGACACATTGTTGTTGTTATTATTAGACTATGATGGACTAGTTTTATGTTGATGGATTAGTGGTTTTGTTTTGAGACTATCAGACATTATGTTATGGATTCAGTGGTTATATGATTAGATTATTTAGACTTTACATTTCATGTATGCATGATGATCATTACAGTGCTTTTAGTTATTGTTGATGATTAGTTAGATGGTTTATTATCTCATGTGTTTCATTATGGATACTTACCCCATACTTGCATGTGTATGGTGTGTGTGTTTTCTTATTGTATAGCGTTTCTGATGTGGTTAAGGAAGGGAGTCGTAGTCACCTGCTTAGTCGAGATCTACACAATGCACCACTTCCTGCCATTGTCTATTTGGCTTAGTATTATATATATTGTATGCACATGCATGGTTTTTCTACAAGTTGCAGGTACTGGGTATCGACTTCTCTGAATTGCCAGGATGAGCGTACCCTATTATACTATCTCTATGATAAGAGAAAGGAGATAAATTCTCAATTCCAAATCCGAAACCCTTAAACCATTTGTCCTAGTGAGGTAGGACAAGTATCTGGATATTTTACCCATCGAATGTGTCGGATGACATAATTCATGATTTTTAACCCTTTAGACTGATTTTGAGTGAATTGCTCTATGATGGGTTTTCATATTTTATCTTGGAGGTCTATGGTGAATTTTCTATTAATTAAGTCTTAATAAATAGATTTAATTAATAAATTAATTATTTGAGAAAATTAATATAAAATATCATGATTTTTGATATTTTGATTATAATTAATTAAATGTGAATTAATTGAAGAAAAATGATTAAATAAAAGAAAATTAGAAATTAAAATTAATAATAAATATAAAATAATAATAAAGTAATAAATAAACAATAATAATAAAAGTTATAAAAATTAAAATGAAAGTTATAAAAATTTAATTAGAATTTATATAAAAAGTAAATTAGAGTTATAAGCTTGCATGGGAGTTAACACACCCTTCTCATTTCTCATATGTCAACAACACAGGGGTTAGTGCATCAATTAAGCACATGGTGTCTACAACCTTATGACTCATCTAGAAGGTTGGAAAAGACCCATGCTTAGTTGGTGACACCTTCTAGCTGTTTCTAGAAGCATTCTAGGTGTTTCCTGAGAGCTCTTTATATTCAGGCATTCCTAGAAGTTTAGATATAGTGTGGAGAGCATTTGGAGCAATGGAGGACTTAGGAACACTGAAGAAGGGAGGAGCTTGCTCTGCAGGTTTTTTGAGGAAGAGCGATTTAGCATCAGAATCCGAGTAGATTCTTGTGGTTTTTTGTTTATGCTACTTCCGCATCTTGCACTTTCTGTCTTCTTCGTGTCTTCCATATGTCTTCTGAGAATTTTTCCTATTTTAATTGTATATATTCTCAATATGGGTAGTTACATTTATTTGAGAGTCTTATATGCATAGATCTGAAAAGATCACGGGCTAGGGTTTAAATTGTAGCCAAATCCATTAGATTAATATTTAGATAAATTTGAGATTAAAAGTTTATAGGAAAATTTTGAAAATTAGAATTTCTAAATAAATTATGTATATACATGTTTATATTTTTGAATCTGCATACACATATATATATACAATTATATATATATGTATACATGCTTATATGCTAAGATGTTTTAAACTCTACATGTATGTGTATATATATACATACATACATATGTATATACATACATATGTATACATACATATGTATATATATACATATATATTTATCGAATATCATACCATTAATCGAAAACATTTTGAAAATGTTAAACTTTGTTAAAATCGAAATCGCATATCAGCGAATGGAAAATCGCTTATGCAATTTAAAAAAAAGTAATATGCATTAAATGGGGGGGGGGGGGGGGGGACGAGACTCGCATCCCCGTGCCCACTGCGTTCGCAGTGTACCAGCTATCGTAGATACTGCGATGGTAGGGGTACACAGTACCCACTGACTTTGCAGGCCCTGCGACCACAGGGTCCTGCGTACTGCCAATGGTACACACTAATATATATATGTGTCGATTCATATGAATTTGACTTTCATTGTTACTAAATTTTCATATGTTATATGGTATCAATCAAAATTATTAATTCAATTTTATAGAATGCAATAATAATTAATTATATATATATATATATACATATGTATATATATACATACATATGTATATATATACATACATATGTATATATATACATACATATGTATATATATACATACATATATATATGTATATATATACATATATATATATATATATATATGTATATATATGTATATATATATATCTGTGTGTGTGTGTGTGTGTGTGTGTGTGTAATATGTAAATATGTTATTAATAATTTGAATTAATAATATATAATTGATAAATGATTTATTTCAAAGGTTCATTTTTATAATGGTGAACGCTTGTATAATTTTCAAGATTTAATTAATTGTTTTATAAAGTATATGAAATTTAATTGATAGTTTGGTTGGGGACGTTTTCAAACAAATATTATAATTGGAAAATGGATTTTAGTCCTATTAAGGAAAACTTTTATTCATCCAAAATAATACATGTTCCTCCATTCATTCTCCAAACTTGGAAACATAAATTGAGACCTCTACATTTAATTCAAGTTTGTAAATTTAGCAAAACCAAAACATGTGTTTGCATTGTGTATTCTTTATGCTACTGTTTTGGATTTTGGGTTGACTAGTGTTGACTAGTTATAGGACGTCTACCAGAGGCTCGGGGGTTATGTGATTGTGATGTTATGATGATGTTTTAATCTCGATCTTTATAAACCCAACCATGGTTATGTGATGGAATGCTCTATGTATTGGTTGTAATTACTGATTGTTATAGTTGAGATTCTTATGTATGAGACACTTGACTTAACCATTTTTGGTCATCGATCAGTTATCCTTGGTTATTTTCTAGTCGCCATGATGGAAATGTAATGTGAATTTATTCTTGATGATGTCATGTTGTGACATTTTTTGACTCAACCATTTTAGAGTCTTTAATCAGTATGATTGAGATATATTTTGGTTATTGAGAACCATTGGATACTTTTGATTATCAATGATGCTTCAGTTGCCAATAGAGAGCTATTGTGATCATGATTTTCTATGGATGCTTTTATGCATATTTGATGATTTTATTATGGATTATCTTTTGTGATTTTGAGATTTATGATTTCATGAGCTTAGGATAGGATATCTGTATGTAGTGTTGGGAAGTGGCTTGCAAAGGGGGCCGGGGCCCTAAGAGGCTGCCAGGGTAACTCATTGTAAGTTGGATTAATAAGTGAAAACATTCACACCTAATACTAACTGAATGAACCTAAAAAGATAAGTGTTTTGGTTCTCGCCCATGCCTTGAGTGCTTGTATAGACTAGGATGGGAGTAGAGAGAACGCATGGTTGCGACCTTGCATTCCATAGTATGCCTCATCCGTATGAGAGGATACTAGTGGCCGCATGAGATCAGTATGGACCCGTGGAGTTTAGCTAACTGCCAAGGTAACTTGTACATGATAAATGCGATGACACTTTTTCGCTTGCATAGTAGGTTCCTACATGTCATTGTGTGCCTCTGGGATTAGATGTCAATTTTGTGTCTGGAACCTTTCAGTTAGTGTACTTTTAGGATTCTTGGACTTATAGAGATTTATGCTATGTGTTTGGATAACCTATTTGGGACTTGCGATTATCTCCTCAGCACAGTGGGAGTGGACCACTTAGGTACCACGCAGTCAGGTGGTAGGGTTTTTCCACTCTTATCATTTGAGATTCATTGAGACATCGTGGCTAATGCGTCCTTCATGATGGTGGATATGTATCCTTTCATTGATGATTAGCATATGTTAGATGATGTTATCTCATGCTTATTTTTGCATGTTACATTACTTCTGCATATGATATAGTATATGTTAGGAGTGACATTCTTACTATGTTAATACCGATGATCTCTTTGATGATTTGGAATGTTACGCACGGAGGGATGGCTAGGATCCATGATGGTCTAATGATGCTATTAACGGTTGGGAGGAACCGTGCACTTAGTTTATTTTGTTTGATCTTTATGATGGATGTATATGTCTTCTATGATGATGTATCATATGTATCATGTGTATATCTTTACTCTGATGTATCATGGATTAGAATAGGATGATGTACCTTATTCTACATATGTATATTCTTTTAAGTTTTTCATACCCTGTGACATGTACAATGGATGATTGAGCATTTGAAATATAATGTATAAATATTGGACTTATTATTAATATTTCATGTGGATATTGCACTAGATGGATTCATGTATGTTAGTTGTTTTAGATGTAATTCAATGTTAAGGGATCCTTAAAGAATGTAACCAGTTGTGTATGTTATGTTTACTTTCAGATGGAAATTGCTATTGCTTCCGTTATTGTGCATAAGTTATATGTGGTATTTACTTTCATAAATAAATAAAAAATGCTACCAAACTTAGTGAAATTCTAGGTTAATTCTTTGGATCCCTTGGCGGGGCATTACATTTGGTATCAGAGCCCGAGTTACTATATTGGGAGCTTTGGGTATTTTGGAACAACTAAAACTTTGAACTATTAAAGTGTATCTTTTCAAACTTGAAACTAGGTGAACTGAAACAGAATTTGAACTGTTACTTGTATATTTTTCATATTTCAACACTTAGTTTTCAAAACTGGAAATTTTACTTAAACGTAAACATAGAATTGAACTTAGTCTATTGCAAACATGTGTCTTTTGACTGTAATAGTACTTTGTACTGTTGTCGGATGGTATCTGGGACTAGGTCTTCTGTTAGAGGCCATGGTAGAGGCCGTGGAAGAGGCTGTGGTCGTGGCAGAGCTATCAGTGTCCATGAGTTTTCCCATGAGGGATCAGCTCATGTAGAGAGTAGAGGAGAGCACACTAGTAGGCAACAGGAAGAGAGATGTAGAGAGGACCAAGCTGAGTCTGAAGAGGTTGGTTTGGGACAAATGATGCAGACTATTCTGGAGCGTCTACCTCCTGTTCAAGAATAGCCCAAAGCACACCAGATAGAACAAGAGCATAGACCCAGATTTAGGAGTCCTCAGAAGGATCGTCAGAGGTCCATTGTGTCCACTCAGATGAAGGATCTTTCAAGATCCAAGGTCAGGCCTTTCAATGGGAAAGGTTCTGGTTATGTGGTCGAACAATGGCTTATTTCCCTCGACAGGATTTTTGCCATGCAGGAGTTTGACAACAATGTTAAGGCAAGATTTGCGATCACTAATTTAGGAAATTTTGGGGCCACTTGGTGGATGATTGAGGAGAAGAATCTGGGAATCGATATGAGCAGTGTCATGTGGGAACTATTCTTAGAGAGTTTTCGTGAACGATTCCTACCAAAGGAATGGAAACTGCAAAGGGCTGATGAATTTCATAATCTCAGACAGAACACTATGTCAGTGACCGAGTATGAGCATAAGTTTTATGAGCTTATGTCTTTTTCAGGGTTTAGTGAAAATTCAGCTCAGTTGACACAACACTTTATTAGGGGTTTGAACAACTGTATAATTGGGGGTGTCAAGGTATTTGAGCCAAAAACCCTCAAGGATGCAGTATGTCAAGCTATCCTTGTTGAGCAAAGTGTCAACCTTGGTCAAGGAGGTTTTGTAGGAGCGCCATCAGCATTAGGATCTAAAGGCAACAACAATTCAGGTGGTAACAAGAAGTCTTCTTTCTCTAAGGGGAAACAGTATTAGTAGCAGTCTCAGTAGACACAACAACAGAAGGGATCAAATTTTCAAGCTCAAGGTGGTGGCAAAGGTTCTAATTCCAAGAACAACCGCAATGCTCAAGCCAGCTCAGAGTAGCCAATCTTTTGTTAGCAGGAACAATCATCAGCAAACAAATGTACCACCTATGGGTAGAGGATCTTGTAGAAATACAGAATGTTTTTCATATGGTCAGATTGGACATTATGCAGCTCAGTGTCCACAACGAGCACCTCAGTTTTTAGGACCTAGACCTACAGTTTTAGAGCCTACAGTTGGTGATGCAGGTAGAGCTCATAGGGTGTTTGAAACAGTTGATCAGCGTCAGGTAGATCATCAGGGAACAATGGTCGAGACCATAGGTACTATTAGAGGTATATCTCTTTCAGTATTGTTTGATATAGGAGCTACAAATTCATTTATTTCACCATCTATAGTTTCTAAGTGTAAGCTGGGTGCGATGAAGCAAGATCATGGTTGGCAAGTGGAACTAGCCTCAGGCATTAAGGTCTCCACTCATTCTGTAGTTCATAAGTGTGGGCTTAGCTTAGGAAGCTTTGATACTGCAGTGGATCTTTGGGTCATACCCCTTGGTTCCTATGATGTGGTTTTAGGCATGGACTAGCTTGGATCTCATAGAGCCAGTATAGATTACAGGAAGAAGATTATTATGTGCCAAGATGACCAAGGGAATGATGTGAAGATAGTTGGGATACCGAGGCCTATATCTTTGCGGATGATTTTTGCGATGCAATTGAAGTGGAGTTTCCATAAGGGATGTCAGATATTTGCTGTTATGGTAAATGATCTTGATGAGGAAGATCCTATGAGGAAGACTTTAGATCACCCAATTTTGCAGGAGTATGCAGATGTCTTTCCAAGTGAGGTTCCAGGCATGCCTCCGAAGAGGGACATTGACTTTAGTATTGATTTGATTCCTGGAGCGGAGCCTATCTCTAAAGCTCCTTATCATATGACTACACAGGAATTGGGTGAGTTATGTCTTCAGCTAGAGGAACTTCTGGCCAAAATGAGCATTTGACCTAGTGTATCACCATGGGGAGCTCTAGTGCTCTTTGTAAAGAAGAAAGACGGTTCTTTGCACCTTTGTATTGACTAAAAACAGTTGAATAAGGTGACTATTAAGAACAGGTATCCTTTGCCTAGGATTGACGACTTATTTGATCAGATCAAGGGAGCTACAATATTCTCCAAGATTGACCTTAAGTCAGGATACCACTAGCTTCGCATCAAGGAAGCAGATATTCACAAGACCGCTTTTCGAATGCGCTATGGGCATTATGAGTTCACAGTGGTACCTATTGGATTGACTAATGCTCCATTAGTTTTCATGAGTTTGATGAATGGTGTGTTCCGATATTATCTAGATAGGTTTGCACTTGTTTTTCTTAATGACATATTGATATATTCTAAGACTCAGAAGGAGCATGAGGAACACCTGCGGTTGGTATTGCAATGTTTGAGACACAATCAACTTTATGCCAATGCAGCTAAGTGTGAATTCTTCAAGTCAGAGATTCAGTATTTTGGGCATGTCATTTTAGGTGATGGTATTTCAGTGGATCCTGCAAAGATTCAGGCGATAACAGATTGGCCTACACCGACTAATGTGTTAGAGATTCGTAGTTTCATGGGTTTAGTTGGTTATTATTGCAGATTTGTCCAGAACTTCTCTAGCATAGCACATCCTGTCACTTCTCTTCAGAGGAAAGGAAAGAAGTTTGTATGGACAAAGAAATGTGAGGAAGCTTTTCAGAAGCTCAAGGAGCTTTTGACTAGTGCACCAATTTTAGCTATACTTGATCCAGAAGTTGATTTCATGGTGTGTACAGATGCTTCTCTTGAAGGGATTGGGGCAGTGTTGATGCAGAATGGACGAGTGATTGCGTATGAATCACGCAAGCTCAAGGATCATGAGTTAAATTATCCTACGCATGATCTTGAGTTAGCAGCAGTAGTTCATGCTTTGACAAGGTGGAGACATTTCTTGTTGGGGCACAGATTCAAGCTACACAGAGATCATCGCAGTCGTCAGTACATTTTCACTCAGCCTAATTTGAATGCTCACCAAAGGCGATGGATGGAGTTTCTGTGCGAGTATGATTCTGAGGTTAAGTACATTCAAGGTAAGGGGAATGTGGTGGCAGATGCTTTGAGTCATAGGAGACATGTGGTATCATCTATGACTCTTAGTGTGGACTTGAGGAGTCGAATTCTTCAAGCACTTCCTATGGATTCTTGGTATCAGGAAGTGTGCAGAGAGATTGATTCAGGAAGACCTTTGGAAGGTAGGTTTGCAGGTTATGTTCAAGAATTAGATGGTCTTTTAAGACATTTGGGAAGGATTTATGTGCCATTACTGGATTAGCTTTGCACCTTGATTCTAGCAGAAGCCCATCGTACACCTTACTCAACACATCTAGGTGTCAAGAAGATGCACGCTGATTTGAGATGTTTGTTCTTTTGGTTTGGGATGAAGCGAGATATTGCTGATTTTGTGGCTAGGTGCCTTGAGTGTCACAGAGTCAAAGTAGAACACTAGCACCCGACTGGACTTTTGCAGCCAAATCTCATTCCTTCTTGGAAGTGGGATATCATTTCCATGGATTTCATAGTAGGATTACCTATGATGGTTTGACGTCATGATGCTATCATGGTCACCATTGATCGGTGGACCAAGGTGGTGCATTTCTCACTGATCAGGTCTTCCTACACAGTAGCTTCTGTAGCTAATGTCTTCATGCATGACATTGTGAGATTACATGGTATTCCTAGAAAGATCATTTCTGACAGGGATCCTGTATTCACATCCACATTCTGGGCATTGTTGCAGCATGAGCTTGGAGCGCAATTAAACTTTAGTTCGACATATCATCCAGAGACTGATGATCAGACAGAGAGGGTGAATCAAGTTTTGGAGGATATGTTACAGATGTATGTGATGGATAGGCAGACACATTGGGAGGACTATCTCTACCTAGTGGAGTTTGCTTACAACAACGGGTATCATAGTTCTATTGGCATGGAACCATTTCAGGCATTATATAGACATCCTTTTCGTACACCATTCAATTGGGACAGCCTTGAGGATCGCATCCTGTTGGGTCCTAAGATGCTTCGTGATATGGAGCAACAAGTAGTGCGTATTTGTGAGCACTTGACTACGACACAGGATAGGCAGAAGAAGTATGCTGATGCACATAGGATTGATAAGCAGTTTGTTGTGGGTGATAAGGTTTTCTTGAGAGTGCATCCATGAAAGAGTCCAATCCGATATGGAAAGGGTTCTAAGCTAGCACCTCGCTTTGTGGGACCATTCAAGATTTTGGAGAGGATTGGCCCGGTTGCTTACCGCCTTACTCTACCGCCCAGCCTAGCTCGCATTCATGATGTTTTTCACATTTCAGTGCTTCGGTAGTATATTCCTGATATTGTGCATGTTCTTCAATTGGAATGCGTTGCAGGTAGAGGACGGGCAGCTGGCTTTGGAGCCGGTTCGTATTCTGGAGCAATGGGAGTTGACCCTCAGGGGTCGAACTATCGAGCAGGTAAGGGTCCAATGGGACCCTACTGATGATTCTTCAGCTACTTGGGAGGATGCAGCTAGATTGAGGGAGTTATATCCCTACTTGTTTGTAGGCTTCTAGGAGCAAGCCTAATCCAAGTGGGGGGGTGGATGTAGTGCCTACCCTCGTTCACATCTTTTCTAGACACATTGTTGTTGTTATTATTAGACTACAATGGACTAGTTTTATGTTGATGGATTAGTGGTTTTGTTTTGAGACTATCAAACATTATGTTATGGATTCAATGGTTATATGATGAGATTATTTAGACTTTACATTTCATGTATGCATGATGATCATTGCATTGCTTTTAGTTATTGTTGATGATTAGTTAGATGGTTTATTATCTCATGTGTTTCATTATGGATACTTACCCCATACTTGCATGTGTATGGTGTGCGTGTTTTCTTATTGTATGGTGTTTCTGATGTGGTTAAGGAAGGGAGTCATAGTCACTTGCTTAGTTGGGATCTACACAATGCACCACTTCCTACCATTGTCTGTTTAGCTTAGCATTATATATATTGTATGCACATGCATGGTTTTTCTGCAGGTTGTAGGTAAAGGGTATTGACTTCCCTGAATTGCCAGGATGAGCGTACCCTATTATACTATCTCAATGATAAGAGAAGGGAGATAAACTCTCAAGTCCAAATCCCAAAACCTTAAACCATTTGTCCTAGTGAGGTAGGACAAGTATCTGGATATTTTACCCACCGAATGTGTTGGATGACATAATTCGTAATTTTTAACCCTTTAGACTGATTTTGAGTGAATTGCTCTATGATGGGTTTTTATATTTTATCTTGGAGGTCTATGGTGAATTTTCTATTAATTAAGTCTTAATAAATAGATTTAATTAATAAATTAATTATTTGAGAAAATTAATATAAAATATCATGATTTTTGATATTTTGATTATAATTAATTAAATGTGAATTAATTGAGGAAAAAGGATTAAATAAAAGAAAATTAGAAATTAAAATTAATAATAAATATAAAATAATAATAAAGTAATAAATAAACAATAATAATAAAAGTTATAAAAATTAAAATGAAAGTTATAAAAATTTAATTAAAAATTATATAAAAAGTAAATTAGAGTTATAAGCTTGAATGGGAGTTAACGCACCCTTTTCATTTCTCATATGTCAACAACATGGGGGTTAGTGCATCAATTAAGCACATGGTGTTTACAACCTTATGACTCATCTAGAAGGTTGGAAAAGACCCATGCTTAGTTGGTGACACCTTCTACCTGTTTCTAGAAGCATTCTAGGTGTTTCCTGAGAGCTCTTTATATTCAGGCATTCCTAGAAGTTTAGATATAGTGTGGAGAGCATTTGGAACATTGGAGGACTCGAAAACTCTGAAGAAGGGAGGAGCTTGCTCTGCGGGTTTTCTGAGGAAGAGAGATTTAGCATCAGAATCCGGGTAGATTCTTGTGGTTTTTTGTTTATGCTACTTCCGCATCTTGCACTTCCTGTCTTCTTCGTGTCTTCCATATGTCTTTTGAGAATTTTTCCTATCTTAATTGTATGTATTCTCAATATGGGTAGCTACATTTATTTGAGAGTCTTATATGCATAGATCTGAAAAGATCACGGGGCTAGGGTTTAAATTGTAGCCAAATCCATTAGATTAATATTTGGATAAATTTGAGATTAAAAGTTTATAGGAAAATTCTGAAAATTAGAATTTCTAAATAAATTGTGTATATACATATTTATATTTTTGAATCTGCACACACACACACACACACACACACACACAGACACACACACACACACACACACACACACACATATATATACATGCTTATATGTTGAGATGTTTTAAACTCTGCATATATATATATATATATATATATATATATATATATATATATATGTATACATGCTTATATGTTGAGATGTTTTAAACTCTACATATCTATATATATATATATGTATATATATACATACATATGTATGTATATATATACATACATATGTATGTATATATATACATACATATGTATATATATACATATATATTTATCGAATATCATACCATTAATCGAAAACATTTTGAAAATGTTAAACTTTGTTAAAATCGAAATCGCATACCGGTGAATAGAAAATTGCTTATGCGATTTAAAAAAAAGTAATATGCATTAAATGGGGGGGGCGAGACCTGCACCCCCGTGCCCATTGCGGTCGTAGTGTATGGATTGTCGCAGATACTGCGATGGCAGGGGTACACAGTACCCACTGACGTCGTAGGCCCTGCGACTGTAGGGTCCTGCATACCGCCATTGGTACACACTGATATATGTGTGTGTGTGTGTGTGTGTCGATTCATATGAATTCGACTTTCATTATTATTAAATTTTCATATGTTATATGGTATTAATCGAAATTATTAATTCGATTTATAGAATGCAATAATAATAATTATTTATATATTTATATATATGTATATATATATATAGATATGTATATATATATATATATATATATATATATATATATATATATATATATATATATATGCACATATATATATATACATATACATATATATATATATATATATATATATATATATATATATATATATATATATATATATATATATATATATATACATATATATATATATATATATATGTATATGTATGTATGTATGTATGTATGTATGTATGTTATTAATAATTTGAATTAATAATATATAATTGATAAATGGATTTTAGTCCTATTAAGAAAACTTTTATTCATCCAAAACAATACATGTTCCTCCATTCATTCTCCAAGTTTGGAAACATAAATTGAGACCTCTACATTTAATTCAAGTTTGTAAATTTAGCAAACCAAAACATGTGTTTACATTGTGTATTCTTTATGCTACTGTTTTGGGTTTTGGGTTGACTAGTGTTGACTAGTTATAGGACGTCTACCAGAAGCTCGGGGGTTATGTGATTATGATGTCATGATGATGTTTTAATCTCGATCTTTATAAACCCAACCATGGTTATGTAATATTTTCTTTAAAGCTTATAGTAAATCTATTTATGCACCTATGTTGCAGGAACAGTTCAATGATTATGTTATGAATGGTTACAGGAACAACAAAATTCTACTTTGCAAAGAAATAAACAAAAAAATAAAATTTATTCTAACAAAGTAGTTCACTCACCAAGTGGACCCCCTTGGATGAGTGAATAGAAAAATGATCAAGTCTAAAGGTGGAAACTTGAACTATATATTCTATTCATTCATAGTAAGAGATAACATTTGAAAACAAGATTTTACACTGCTAAACAAAACAATCTATTCTATCTTCCTTCCAGTCAAAACTAGGAAAAATCAAAAATCTCTTTTCAAGGTTATCGCTGAAATTATTTAAAGGAAAGCTACAACAACTTCCTACTCCTACAATCACTCCATCAACAAGGATCAATTACAAATCATAGATTTTTCAATAGAAACACTATTAACTATGTTTTAACTCCTCCAAGAATATATCAGGTCAAGGAAGCTATCTTCGTGCACTGTCATAATGGAATTCACACAATATTTTTCTTATGCGGTGATTCATTAATCATCTAGTCAGCTTTAACTCAATGCTAAAACATTGACTTGAATATGCATGACAAGTACCTAAAAAACATTAAATGCAACAACTTCCACATGCATATATTCATTTCATCATCAATGTTAGAAAAGGTATAATGTTCAAATTATCACTCATGCAAATTCTATAGCTACAGAAAGAACCTACCCAAACATATCATGGATGAGGAAATATTTATCAACATGTAATATTCCTGCATTAAACCATTCATGCAAATCCTATAGCTATAGGAAAAACCTACCCAAACATATCATGGATGAGGAAATATTTATCAACATGTAATATTCCTCCATTAAACCATAGAAATCCATAGATTCAAGAAAACATAGCACATGTGAACAATCTATACTTCAATCTTCATGTCTTAACATATAGATAGTATATTCATACAAACATAAGTTCTTCTACTTAAACCATAGAGTCATAAAATGTTTCTTGCAAGATAATTGTCTTAAAACAAGATAAAAGGTTCTCAAAATAATTGTTTTTTAGAGGCTCATCAGTTAACACAAGCCACAGTTACCTCTTTTTCTTGCCACAAAAATAATACACTTTTTCTATTATGATGGCAACAACAATATTACATTCAAAATAACATTTGGTAGGTTATTTATCTCAGCCTCCTTTGGGGAGGTGGCAAGATAGGATGTCTGATTAGGGGCATTTCCACAAACCCAACCCTAGAGGATGAGGCCCCTAGCATCAATCTTCCTTGCACCCACAAAGCATCCATGGGAATTGAAATCTCCCACTATATAGTTGGGCATTCAGAAGTTGTGTAAATTCCCTATCTACAAACTAAGTCTCTCATCACTTCTCATTGGAGAGCTACTGATGATAAACCCCCATATAATGGGTGACTTCCCAATGCACTTTTGCAATCCATTGCATATCCACGAACACATTCTCCACCATCTTATTTATACCCGATACAGTAATCACTTGTTGGGCTACATCCCACTCTTGTTGCATCTGATCAGTTACCATTCTCTAGCTCTCCACATCCTCTTTTGCTTCACTCAATCATCGTTGTGACTACCTCACCTTTGACTTGCTTAATACTAATCACTCTTGCAACTACAACAATAGGGTATTCAATTTTTCAATTGCCTCCCTAGAAGACTTAGATTACACCTGCAATAACACTAGTTCATTCTACGCACTCTCCAAACTCACATGCACTATACTTAATGACTCCTGTAGCCTTTGCACTTGTGATTGCTCTGCCCACATGCCTACATCATTTCCCTCTACTCGCGACTGCTCCACTCATAGTTCTGCTTCCAATGACTGCACTCAAGCCCATTTTGAATTCACTACCATTAGAGTCTCCTTGCTTCTATTTGTACCTCATCCTCACACACTTTTTCCATCAATCCAAACAAAAATGCAACTTCATGCTCTGTATTATCTACCCAAACTCTCTCTGTGGCTAACATTTTCTGTAACTCCTCTACTTCACTTGTCACTCATGCTCCACCCTCTACCTCTAGTTGTGGCTCCACTACACTCAATCCATCCCCCTCCTCCTTCATTCACTTTTTCCCTAGAATCCTAAGGCTAATCAACTGACTTACCATGCTTGTCACCTCCCCTATGCTAACATCTTTAGCCACCCTCTGGATTTTTCATATAGTCTTCTTTGAAGATTCCATCTCCTCCACCTCTAGCACTACCTCTAACATGCTCTTCATCACCTCAAGTAGCCTATTCTCTACCTACATCATTGAATCATCACCTAATACCACCTATAATGCTTTTTTTGCTGCACTCCCCAACATCATCATCAATGCTAACAATGGTGTTTTGTCCACCCTGTCTCTTGAACCTTTAGATTGTGTTTGTGTCAATCCCACATGACTTGATTCACCTTGCTCATGAACTAACACTCGAAGTTCAAACTGATTCACCAGTTCCTTGGAGGTCCATCGAATGCACTTTTCCCTTTTCCCTTTCCTCACCTATCCTCCCTAGCTAACATCAACTTCATATTGCGATAGATTTGGTGAGCCCAACATGCTTTCACCCAAACACTTACTAGACCTTTCAAAATAACTAAGTAATTGCACTATCTCCTTCAATGCACTTCCTTTCATGGACACCTTCCTCATATATCTATAACCATCACTTGCCACGCCTTACACTTCACTTTCCTTGTCATGTGTTCACTCTATTTATCCTGTCACACCAGTATCATGTACACTTACCACTCAGCTCTAACATTTAGATGCCATGATTCTCACCAACACATATCTTTTTCCACAATTACCACCATTGACACATCCCATGCTTTGTTACTATACTTTACAACAATTGCTTCCAAAAATAATTGAACAAACTTGACACTATTGCATACAACTATTAGCATCACTAGTCCGCAAATAATGGTTTTTCTACTACTATGAGCTTCTAGTACCTCGATGATGTATTTGACTAGAGGTACCGAGATGAAGCCATGATATTTTATTTTCCTTTGGGTTTTCATTGTTTTTTCTAGTGATCCTTTGATTTCACGCATTATTGGTGTCCACTTGTAAGTGCCTCCTCTCATCTAGAAGGCCATGTGTACCTTGAACAGTTTTGCATGATATCTTAAGTGAGTTTCTTTATCTAACATCTGCTTACTTGTGTGATTGTTTTTATTTACTATGGCTATAGTTTTTGTTCTCAATGGTCATCCTATCTATCATGTACATTACTTTTAGTCATAATTCTCAGCATGATAGGGTACTCATATCAACATAGTTGAGCTAGTGGTGGTTGTACCATGTCACTTTTATTTGAGCATTCAATAATGACATTTAATTTCCATCTCTTTCCAAAAAAAGTGACAATTAGTTGCATCCACCTAGTTTTCATTTCATCTTGGGTACCTTAAAAACACATGGTTGGCACGTAAATCAAGATTACACAACATCATTCAAAAAAATTGGCAACACAATTTAGGACTGGCTGTCCAACAATAGACAACAACATCAACATCAAAGCGAGTTTTTAACACTCAACTATTGTGGACTTTGTGTCATTACATCACACTTCATAATCCCAATATCTATTCCACCTATGGCATTGCATTACCTTTGAAACTCAAACAATTTTGGTTAGTTTTTCCTCTTACCACATTTCATTCCCTCATTATGCCACATCCCTCATATTTTCCATTGCATTACATGACCTTCAAATCTCAAACAATTTTATTTCATCACATTTCATTTTTTCCCATTTTCATTTATACATTTCATCACATTTCATTTCATCCCATTTCATTTATTCATTTCATCATATTTCATTTATATGTTTCATTTCATCCCATTTCATTTATACATTTTATTTCATGTCATCACATTATATTTATACGTCACATTTCATCCCATTTCATTTTATTCCATCCCATTTCATTTCTTCATATTTTATTTATCTATTTCATTACATCACCAACTACGACTATCATATAAATAAATATCACATACACCCATTCATAACATCAGATATATAAAATACATGATACAACAAGTGCACAAGTTCAAACATCAAAAAGCTTGAATATCTCATATATCAAAAAGATTGAATCATCAACATCAAAAGGTCCAAAGGTCATCAACACCCATATCCAAAGGTCATCATAAATGATACACATGATAAGCCAATAAAAGTGCAAAACAAAAGTGTGTCAGTTGTTGTTCAATTTTAGTGCCCAAACTTGAAGTGTGATCGATTTAATCTAGAGTTTTGACCATTTAAGAATTTTGATAAAGTTAAAGCAAATGTTCAAAGACCAAGTGAGTGAGTTAGATTGTGGAACATTTAACACCTTTTTCAAGTAGACCCATCCCCATAAATGGCGCTGAGATTGCAACCAATGGTTAATATTTGATGGGTGATTAGAAAAGAGGTGAGTCCAAGGAACTACTCAAATTGATTTTTGTAGATTTGTATTTTAACTTAACAAAGTTTCTTAAATGTCCAAAAATCCAACTTTACCTAGATTGCATGTGAAAAAGAGATTTGTAATGGTTAATTGATCCTTGGCATTCAAGATTGAATTTTTTTGTTTTAAGCATGCATTCCAAAGAAAGTTGATTTTAATCCATGACATTCAAAAGTGTGTTTTTGAGCAACATTCATTCAATGAAAAATGTGTTTAACCATTCAAGTTCATTTTTTTTTTAGCAACATGCATTCAAAGACAAATGGTTAAACATTCAAGTTCATTTTTTTAGCAACATGAAAACCTGCAAGAAGCATGGTTAGTGGTTCCATATGTGCTCCAACTTGCAATGAGACAAAAAAAAGCAATTTAGTTAGTTAGCCAAAATCTTCAAAAATGAGAGCTTAACTATGGGAAATTTTTTTTTAACTTTTTTTGTTGTTTTTTCTACGCGTAAAAATGTTTAAAACGGTCTAAATCCTACGGAACCACTAAAAGTCAAATTTTGATTTATACTCTTTTTTTTTTTTTTTTAAAGCTACAAAGTGCAGAAATAGTAAAGCAGAAATGGAACATAAGCAAGCAGAGAACACAGTCTGCCAAAATACGAAGATGCTGAACTACAGAGGCGCCAAAATATGAAGAGGACAAAATAGATTTGCAGCACAAAACCCAGGTGACAAGCAAAGATGTCGATTTTCGCAGACGCAGATTTTCGCAGACGTCAATTTTCGCAGACGCGGATTTTCGCAGATGTTGATTTGCGCAGACGCGGATTTTCACAGAAGTCGATTTTCGCAGACAGAACAGGTTGCAGACGCCAAAACTGCGCCAAAAAAAGCTGAAAAATGCGATTTTTTTTTTTTTTTTTAGATGGTATTTCTTCTTCCTAAGTGCGTTCTTTAACCTGCAAAAACAAGCAAAACACCCTCACAACACACTCAAACAACAGCAAACATTAGATGGTTAGAAAAATGACATATAGATGAAAATAGATGATTAAATGACCCATAGTGGGGTCCCACCGGGCGTGCCAAAATGTAGAACCAGAATCAGTATGCAAAGAACATTAACAAATAAAGTAAACATTCACAAACCAAAAACTAAATTCACATATATGCTTAGACTAAGAAAGAAAATAAGAAGTGCAAACCTCACGAGAGAAAACACTCCACGCTTTCTTGATTCTGTAGATGTGTCCTTTTGCTGTGGATGTATGCTCAAGATGCTCAAAAGTTGCTTCAATGGAGATGGGTAATGGCAAATTGGTAGCTTTGTGAGCTCTCAATTTGGCATTATAAGGGTATGGTTGATGGCTTTGGTTCTCAAAATAGCATGGTAACTTTAGCTCAAAGATTGTTGATGAAATGGCTTGGGATGGGATTCAATTTATAGGCTAAGGGGTAGAGGGATGGAGGGCTTAGATGCAAGGATGGATGAAGGCTTAAGGAGGGCTAAGATGCACTCAAAGGGGAGCACATGGATTGTGATTTTTTAGCACCAATGGGAAGGTGACACTTGTCACAAGGAGGATGAGTGTGAGAGGGTAGGGTTAAGGGTTGGTTAAGGGCATGATGAGTGGGGTTGAGTATGTAAGAGGGATGTAAGAGGAATGAGTGTGGAAGAGGGAAGAGTGTGGAAGATGGGTGTAAGAGTCATGAGTGGGCTTGTAAGAGTCTTTATGTTTTGTAAGAGCACTCATGACTTAGTGGTTGGGTTTTTTTGAGGGGAGACTTTGGTTTGGATTAGGAAAGTCTTAAACTTGTTTAAGGAATGTGACAACATTAGGGGGTGGATTAGGCTTGGGTTTAGGATTAGATTAGGGATGTTAGAGATGTGCAAGTGGATGGCATTAATGAGGGTGGGTGAGTTAGTGGCTAAGCTTGGTTAGTATGGGTGGATGGGGTGGATTAGGCTAAATGGAGGATTAGAGATAGGTTAGGGTTTTTTTTGAATTTGAGGATTTCATTTATCAAATAGATTTATTTAATAAATGGGGATTTTTGGAATTAGATAGGAGAAAAGGATTTAATTGATAAATAATAGATTATTTGATTTATCAATTAGGACTATAGATGATTAATTAAATTAATCAACTAGGGGATGACAAAGGATTAATTAAATAAGAATTTAATTAATGATGCCTTTAGAGATGGCTAAATTAGATTACCAAAGTAGTGTAATCAAAGTTAGGTGTCTACATTTTGCCCCTCTTTGACATAGTGTCGAGACAACACTATTTCAAAGAAGTTTGAATGAAAACAACATGAGGAAGATGTTTTAGCAACAATGTTGCCCCAGTCTCGGATAAGAAGAGGAGAGACTAGACTTAGATGATGCCCCCTCAAGAAGGCGGCGGGGAGAGAAATGAGGCTTGACGACTTCTTGAAAAGTACAAGAAATTGAGATGAGCTGAGACGCTGGTTGGCGAAGAGAAGGGGCTGAATTAGCTCAAACTCTCACTACGGGAGAATGATAAAGGGAAATCAGAGGCACAATAGTAAAGCAAGCTTAAGACTTTCCAAGATTGGGGGGGGGGGAGATGGAGGAGCGGAGCGCTATAAAAGGAATCCATTGAAGCTTTTTGAGCGGGGGGATACTTCAAAGAGAAGTACCACCATGTAGTTGAGCACTAGATTTGCTATAGGACTGTTGGTTAATTGCCAAGGTTACCAAGAACATCAAGGCCTTTTCACCAACCGTCCAGAGGACTGACGAACTGACTCAAAACAAACACACAAGGATTGCCCCAGTATCACACATGAATCCCAGAGGAGGCAGCGTGGAAATGACACTAGGTAACCCACAAGCAGAAAAAGAAAACAAGCAAAAGACCTGATCAAGACCTTACGCTCTAATTGCCCCATTCGCAGCATACCATGATATGGAAGATCATGGCAACCTTGAGGAGGGAACAAGGAGATTGCTTGGAAAAGATATTTCAAGACCCAAAAGGGAAGATCCCAAATCAAAAGAAAGTGAAAATCCAAAAGAGAACTATTTGCCAACGAGATGGGTAAGACGAGGTACTAACGGACCAAGATCAGACATGAGGAAAGCTATCTCCTGCAAAAATCTATCAGAGAGCACCTAAGCTGATGGATCTGGATGAGTGATGTGTCTGGCAAGCTGAACTAAGAAGGATAACACTTTGGTGATAGGAGATCTAGCTAAAGGATGCATTGGAATATCTAACCAAGGTGTGCAATGTGTGCAAGATGTTGACCAAGGATGAACTAACATGAAAGCCGGATAGATACAATGATACTAAGCTAAAGAGGATGTATAAGCTGACAGACCAAGATATGTTACAAATGTACAAGTTTGTTCATGTTTTGGTTTTTTGTGAGATGGAAATTTTTGTGAAGGATGGGATGTCTATAATAGTTGATAGGTGGACAGGTAGATGGTTTGTGAAAAGCTTAAGGAAAATGGGATTCTGTGTGTGCATGTGATAGGATACGGGCTAGGGTACAAGATTATTTACAAGCTGGAATATGGTACAAGCTTTGGACAAGATTTGGATATATAAAAGGTATGGTACAAGATTTACAAGGTATAATACAAGCTTTGGTACAAGATTTACAAGCTGTACAGGAGGTATTGACAAGCTCCATCAGATTTTGGATATTTGATTGGAACACCAAGGGAAGAAGTAGGTGTTTTATGGGATGGTGGGTGGATGGATGAGGGATAGGATAGTGATAGATAATGGATTAGTCTTTAGCACACAAGGCGCCTGAATTACCAGGTTTTTATCAAGGTACCTATCCAAGGCGCTTGAATTGCCAAGTTTTCACCATTGGACGCTTATTTCTCTTTACTATTTTTTTTTGTATTTTTTCAAAAGCTGGGTATACCAAGGATCTTCAAGCATAGAACTTCTTGAGGTGAATGATGTTAGTGGGATCATTCAAGAGTTCTCCTTCTGGTGTAGATAATTGATAGGCTCCGGAGCCAAAGGAGGCAGTAACCACATAGGGACCAAGCCATGTAGGTTCAAACTTGCCTTTCTTTTCTCGATCTACTTGGACTTTCATATTCTCTTTGAGGACCATGTCACCTGGCTGAAAGTGTCGTGGGAGCACCTTCTTGTTGAAATTCCTTTTGAGACGAGTTTGATAGACTGTGAGATGGTCATAGGCTTGTTGTCTCTTCTCGTCTAAGAGATCTAGCTGGGTGAGTCGAGCTACTCTGTATTCTTCATCTGAGATTTGCCCTCGCAAAGATATGCGTAGTGAGGGAAGTTCAACTTCTATAGGTAATACCGCTTCGGCACCATAGACTAGGGAGTATGGAGTTGTGCCTGTGGATGTACGGAAGGAAGTTCGATAGGCCCATAGAGCCGGATTTATTTGAAGGTGCCAATCACGGCCGGAATCATTGACAACTTTCTTTAGGATTTTGAGGAGGGTTTTATTAGTTGCCTCTGCCTGGCCGTTACCTTGTGGGAAATATGGGCTAGAAAAGCGGTGATGGATGCGGAGGGAAGTGCATAATTCTTCCATGTTGAGATTTTCAAAATTACCTCCATGGTCAGTGAAGATGGTGGATGGGATGCCGAAGCGGCAAACAATGTGGTACAAGATGAACTTGGAGACTTGAACTCTTGTAGCTGAGACTAGGGGGACTGCTTCCAACCACTTAGTGAAATAGTTTGTAGCTGTTATTATCCATTTATGTCCATCAGATGAGAGAGGGGTGATAGTTCCAACTAGATCAAGGCCCCAACAAGCGAAAGGCCAAGGTGGTGCAATAGGCTGTAGATCCTGTGCTGGAGCGTGCACAAGATTTGCATGTTGCTGACATGGGAGACACTTTCTGACAAAGTCACAAGAGTCTTCTTCAATGGTAGGCCAATAGTAGCCTGCTCTAAGGATTTGTCGTGCTAGGACAATACCACTCGTGTGGGCACCGCAAAGTCCAGAATGTACTTCTTTTAATGCCATCGCGGCCTCATTTTCATCTAAACATCGAGAGAGAGTATCGTGATAACCTCGACGATATAGGGTATTGGCTATGATAACATAGCGGGATGATTTTCGGATGAGGTTCTGGCGTTGGGTACGTGTGAGGTGAGGGGATATGATACCATCGTTAAGGTAAGCGTGAATTTCATGGTACCAAGGGGATTGGGGACCAACCAAGATACAAACACGGTTTGAATCCTCTTTCGCATAGGCAGGTGTGAGGAGCTGCTCAACTAAAAACTCATACTGTGTAGCTTCTTGGGGAATTTCCAAGAGCGAGCCGATAGTGGCCATGGCATCTGCTGCCTTGTTTTGCATTCGAGGCACTTGTGTAAACTGAAGCTTTGTAAAATGCTGGGTCAGCTGATCAACTAGCTCTTTGTAGGGTAATAGCTTTTCATCTTTGGTTTGATATTCATTTAAGACTTGTTTGATGATGAGTTGGGAATCACCAAAGACTTGTAACTCGGTGATATTCCATTCTGCAGCTATCTTTAATCCTGCTACAAGAGCTTCATATTCTTCTATATTGTTGGTGCTAGGGAATTGTAGCTTGAAGGCTTTTGGAATGTAATCTCCTTGAGGTGTAACTAATAATATTCCTGCCCCTGATCCATGAGAGGTGTATGAGCCATCAAAATAAAGCTTCCATGGGGGTTGTTCTTCAATTAGGCAAATATGCTCATCTGGAAATTCTGTGAGCAAAGGATATGCATCTACTAGAGGTGCATCAGCTAGGTGATCTGCTATAGCTTGCCCTTTGATTGCCTTTCTGTCCACATACTGGATGTCAAACTCACTTAGTAGCATAACCCATTTGGCCAAACGACCTGTAAGTGCTGTTCTGGAGAGCATATACTTGAGAGGGTCAATCTTGGAGACTAGTTGGATGGTATGACTTAGCATGTAGTGGCGAAGCTTTTGAGTTGAGAAAACAACTGCCAAACAAGCTTTTTCCATAGGAGTGTAATTGATTTCATAACCAACTAGGGTTCTACTGATATAGTAGATGGCTCTCTCTCTGCTATAATCATCATGTTGTGCTAGAAGTGCCCCTAGAGCAGTAGGTGTTGCTGATATATACAAGATCAAGGGACGACCAGGAACTGGTGGAACCAAGATAGGGGGATTGGTGAGATACTGCTTGAGCTGATCGAAGCTGCGCTGACATAAAAGATCCCACTTGAAGTTCTCATTCTTCTTTAGCAAGTGTGAAAATGGTGTACACTTATCTGCAAGTTGGGAGATGAAGCGCCGGACAGATTGAAGTTTTCCCTGAAGAGAGCGAAGTTGTCGCAGTGTCTGGGGAGGAGGCATGTTTAAGATAGCCTTGACCCTTTTGGGGTCGATCTCTATACCTCGTTTAGAAACTATGAAGCCTAGAAGCTTACCAGATGTGACCCCAAAGACACACTTCTTGGGATTTAGCATGAGATGATATTGGGCCAACCTATCAAAGACTTTCTCCAGGTCAGCAAGATGATCCATGAAGGTGTGAGATTTGACTAGGATATCGTCCACATAATCCTCCAAAATGCTATGGATAAGATCATGGAAAATGGCTGTCATAGCTCTTTGATAGGTAGCCCCAACATTCTTTAGGCCAAAAGGCATCATGGTGTAGCAAAAGGTTCCCCAAGGGGTAGTGAATGCTGTCTTATGCTGGTCCTCTTCTGCAATCTTGATCTGATTATACCCAGAAAATCAATCCATAAGGGACAGGATTTCATGTCCAGCTGTAAGATCTACAATCATATCTATGTTGGGCAAGGGAAAATCATCCTTTGGACAAGCTTTGTTAAGATCTCTAAAATCAGTACAGATTCTGATGTCACCGAAAGGCTTAGTGACAGGGACCATGTTGGAGATCCATTCTGAGTAGTCGATAGGTCGGATAACCTTAGCAACTAACATTCTTTCTAGTTCAGCTTTGACTAGCAATGCCACCTTGGGGTGCATTTTCCTAAGCTTTTGTCTGACGGGCTTGATCTTTGGATCGACTGCAAGATGATGAACTACAAGCTTTGGATCGAGCCCTGGGATGTCCTGATATGACCATGCAAATCGGCCAATGTTCTCTCGTAAAACCTCAAAGAGGAGGTCAGCTTGGTCTTGTGATAGGGATGCAGCAATGTGAACAATTCTAGGGATCTCTGAAGAACCAATGTTGACTTCTCTAGTATCCTCTATTAGAATAGAAGACACCTCTGGTCGATTATCTTGAGGAGGCAATACTAAATCCTCATGTTCTTCTTGTGGCTCTGGATTTTCTTGCTGAGGGGTTCTCTTCGCTGCCTTAGCTAGTCCCAGATTTACCTTAGTTCCAGTTTTGGGTGTATCAAAACTAGGTTGGGGATTTTCTCCAAAATACCCCTCGAGATCTAGCTTGTAGATGTAGGCAGAATCTGGCTTTGTCTTCTTATGAGGAGTTTCAGCTCCCATGAATCTTAGAAGCGCTTCCTCTGATGCGAACTCATTAATATGTATGACACTTGGTTGGTCCCAATCTATGAGTTGTGGATGAGCAAGTGGTAGGTCAATGAGATGGATGGATAGTTCTCGGAGAACAGAGTCTCCTAGGAAGATTTGGTCTGGGATATCGTCGTAGGCTCTCTTTTCAACTTCCTCAGGAATGTCTTCGATTTCAACAAGGTCGCGGTGGATGTTCGAAAAAGCGAGACCATTCTCGTTGGTGCCCCCAGTTGTGGGTATGCCAATGCCAAGACCTGACTTTATTTCCCAATCATGTGCTTCGATGGGACATTGCATGCCCCTTTCTTCTGGTCCTAGTCCACCTCCTTGATAGTTCCATTTTTCAGTGACGAGCTTATGTTGTTGGGGATACTTTTGGCTGAAGTGATCAAGGCGTGCTTGATTTCTTGGAGGTGCATCCTTATGTAGCCAATTGTTGATATCTGGAGTGAGCTCCTCATGAAGAGGGGTTTTTGAGGACACAAAGGTGGTTGGGCCAAACTGTTTGTATCGAGGTGGAATCTCCTTAGCTTTGTGATATGTTGGCCGTCTATGGGTATGTGGGTCAAGTGGGATTGCTCCGACAGCAAATGCATCTGATAGACTATATTCTCCACATCCTTTGTTGTTGATCTTTACAGTAGATAGGGTAGAGGCAAGGATGGTTTCTGCGTCATTACACGTGTGGGATGAGCTGGCGATGGCTGTGCCGATGTCTATTCCAGGGCAATGGTTTGTATATGAAGCTTCAACTGCATTGCAGTAAGCAAAGGGTTTTGGATCGGCATGGATGGTTACCTCAGTGCCTTGATGCGGAAATTTGATGCACTGATGGTAGGTGGATGGAACGGCCTTCATAGCATGAATCCATGGGCGACCGAGGAGGATGTTAAATGGTAGGTTTAGATCAACAACATGGCAAACTGTCTCTTGAATGACTGGCCCAACCTTGATTGGTAGCAAAATAGTCCCTTCTGTGGTCCTTTCCAAGTTGTCATAAGCTTTGATGGTGATAACCTCACTGATCATATCTGCCTCAGTATACCCAGCTTGTTTTATGAATTTTAGGGTGCAAATGTTCAAGGCTGATCCATTATCTATCATTACTCTTTTCACAGCAAAATTGGATACCATGATGGCTATGCGAAGTGGAAGGGTGTGATCTGGCTCAACCACGGGTATGTCGGTGGGTTTGAAAGATAGGGCACATGAGGATGAAAGGTGTCCAACAAGATTACGAAAATCAATAGCATTGATATCAGAAGGGACACGGGATTCTATGAGAGCACTGTCAAGGATGTCTTTGTACACAGGACTAGTGCGGAGAAGGTCTAAAATGGATATTTGGGTTGGCATGTTCCCAAGGTGTTCCAAGATATTGTACCGGCTTTTTGATGGAGCTGATGGTGTTGATGAAACTGGTGGGCCTGCGATGTTAAATCGCGCTCTTCGAGTGGTGACCGCACACTCATTGTCTGGTCCTCGGATATTGATAACATTGACTGAAGGCTCTTTCTCAAATATACAACCTATAAGGTTACCATAGTCTATATAGGATGAAGTGTGGTCATTGTTCTTCCCATGCTGCTGGTTTGGCTGGCGGTTGTTGGTGTTGTTTTGGATAGGTGCTTTTCCAAGATTTTGGTTGTTGTGTGGAGGAAAAGCATTTTGATAAATTTGTAAGCCTGCATTGGGAGAGTTTTGGGCACCAACAGTGATTTCCTTCTGATCAATGAGGTCTTGCACATAGTCTTTCAGTTTCATGCATCTGAGGGTGGTGTGACCATTTACCCTATGGAACTTGCAATACTCATTGTCCTTGTACCATGCAGCTTTGGATTGGCTTGGATCAATTTGCTGGGTAGGAGGAAATTTGATAAGGTTTTCCTTAGCCAATTTCTCAAAAATAACATCCAATGGCTCACCAAGGGGTGTATAGTTTCTAGGTGCAGGTTGGAATCTGGGCTTTTTCCCTGCCGCTACATTGATGGCATTAGCTTGATTGTTAGACCCTTGAAAGTTGGGTCTTGTATTGTGGTTTTGATAGCTTTGGTTATTTTGTTGTTGGTAATTGGTAGCTTGTTGGTTGTTTGTTTGATATGGTGGGTTAGACTGGTTTCGAGAAGGACCAATGATATTCACATGTCTGGTGTCAGTAACCCCATCTGTTGCAACATGCTTGTTTTTGTTCCAATACCTAGACTTGTCATTGGAATGTGATTGATTTTGGTTGGCCTCTTTGTAAATCTTTACCACACCATCTTTGATGAGTCCTTGCTCAAGGATCATTCCTTTCTCTTTGATATCCTTATAGGTCTGCAAACAGTTCATGGTCATGTGGTGAGCCAAGCTGGGATGTGCATTATCAATAAACATTTTCACCACATGGCGTTCTGGCAAGGTGCAGGATATGCGGGTGGTAAGGGTTTGCCATCTTTGCAGGTATTCGACAAGGCTTTCTCCACCTTTTTGCTTGGTGTGGACAAGATCAACTATTGATAGCTCTGTTTCAACAAGATGGGCATATTGGGCTACAAATGCCTCAGATAATTCAGCAAAGTTCTTAATTGTGCCATAGGGGATTCTATAAAACCATTCAAGAGCTGGTCCAGCCAAGCTTTTGGGAAAAAGGCGCAAGAGGAAGACATCATTGTATGCCACGTCCTGGCAATGCATGTAAAATTCTTTGATATGTGTGACAGGGTCTCCTTTTCCTCTGAATTTGTCAAATTTAGGTACCTCAAAGTGTTTGGGAAATGGTGTTGTGGTAATGGCTCTGTCAAATGGGTAAGGACACACATTCTCAAACTTGAATGTCTTTGGATCATTCCCTTCTTGGATGGCTTTCAGGGCTGTCTTCATTTGCTCCCACTCTGAATTGATAGGTGATGGTTGGGGTGCCCCCAATGTAGGAGTGCCTTGAGGTAGGTATGTGCTGGATGGGGCCATTGAATATGGATGGTTATGAGGGATTTGCTGATAGGGATTGTACATTGTTTGGGCAGCTGCATGGTGGATGACGGGTTGTTGAGGGGGAGGTGGCGCATATTGCTGCATGTGTTGCGAGGCTTGCTGTTGATATGGGATTTGAGGTTGGGATTGAGGAACATAAGCTGGCTGTGGGTTAAATGGATTGCTTTGTGGAGGTAAGGTATAAGATGGTTGTGAGGCTTGGGGAAAGGATCGGAGGGCTTGTGGGGTTTGACCAATATATGTGGGTTGTGCCCCCATTTGGGATGGCATCTGCAAATAATTGGTGGTTGGCTGGGGTGGTGGATTACCTCCTAGAAGTGGCATTGAAAAGTAGTTGGTAAGTGGAGGTAATGGATTAGTTGGTGGTGGAGGTGGTGGGAATTGAAAGCTTGGGAATGGAACTGATGGGGTTTGATAGCTTTGTGGCTGGATTTGGAAGCTTGGTAGAGTGGTGGTGGGAGCTAGGGTCACTTGGGAGCTTGGTAGAAGATTGGCAGTAGCTTGTGGGATTTGATAGGTTTGTGGAGTGAAGGTAGTAGCTTGTGGATTTGTGGCTGTTGGTATTGAGCTCCCAAGACTTAATTGAAATGATGGGATTGTACTTTGGGCTGTGGTGAACAAGCTGGGGGTGATGAAAGGTTGATTACTTGGCCCCATGGGTGGCATCCCTGTTGTATATTGCTGAGGTTGGCCAAAGATGCTAGCACTGATTTGGGAGATGGGTGGATTTGGAAGGCTGGGTTGGGGAGCAGCAGCAATAGTGAAGGGGGTGAACGGTGAGGTATTTTGAGTAAAGGGGGTTTGGAGCGGAGAGGTATGAACCAAGGATGGAGTGGTGGTGGCTGGGTTGGCTTGCGGCATGGAGATTTCAACTTGGGTGGATGATGGTATGTTTGGGTCTGTTGGGTCATATGGATTGGCTGGAGGCTCTTCTTTTGGAATATATTGAGGATAATTTGGATCATAAGAGCCTATGGGTGGTGGTAGCTGCCCAAACAATGGGTGAGATGGATCTAATAATGGAGGGGGTCTTCCAAAGTCAAAGGTTCCTACATTGTCCCTTCGAAAATTAGCCATGATTGTCTCTTTGTTTTTGTCTATAATGGCGTTTACCAATACTGCATTTCCTGGTTGGTTCATGAAAGCTTCAATGTCAGTAGGTGATGGCATAGCTGGCTCTGGGCTGAAGGATGGCTGAGAGCTCAAGGGGGGTGAGGCTGTTCGATCTAAATGATAGGGCTCCATTGTTTCTTTCTTCTTGGCTAAGCGAGTGACGGGTGGCATGAAAAAATGCTCCTAGGGATGAGATGCAATAATGCTGATGGATGCAAAAGGGGGAAGGCTTTTCTATGCAAATGATTTCCTAGGTTGAGGCAAAGCTATATGACAAAACCTAAGGAGGATTGGGTTGGGGATTCTAACTTCAAAGATATGTTGTCAAAGTACAAAAGGTCTGCTTTCCTATGTGGAAGCTTGGTGGTGATTGTGTCAACTTAAGGATAGATTGATGATCCTTTAGGAAGAACACGAGATTGACCACTTGTGAATCCCAACCTTTAGCTCAAGGTGATGAGGGATAACAAGTGACAAAGCTAGATTACCCTAGACAAAGCTATGTCAAAGGGATAACCTTGGTGAGATTGGTGGATTTGGAAGATTTTAGGAATGGCAAACTTTTAGCAAGGTGACAACAATTTTGAAAGCTTAGATATGCAGAATTTCGATTACTGGCTAGATGGTATGATTCTAAATGAGATGGATGAGCTAATAATGCTTAAGGGGATAACCTAAGATGGCTGGCTTTTCTACAAAGATGACTCTAGAGTGAAGCTTATCCAAGAAGATGTGGAGAAACAAGGGTGTCTAATCATAGAAATCATGCCTAGTTGGTAAGGCATAAGCAGGATTAACTCCTGGATGTTGGCTAAATTTGATGGTGCGCTCTAACCAGGCCTCTTGAAGTGCTTCGTCGGTAGCTTTGTCCTCTGCTTTGTGGAGTTTGGAAATTCGTGGGCTTGGTGTTATGGCTTTTCTCTTGGCTGAAAGTTCTTGGTATGCTAGAGATGGCTTGAGTTTGACCTTGTGAAACTTCTGTTTGGGTTTGGGTTGTTCCGACATAAATTCCTGAATCTTCTTGGCTTTGGGAAAAATCTCAGTTGTTTTGCTTCAACTTGTTCAACTTCCAAAATAGGCAGTGACTACGCTAAGTGTGCCCTAAGCTAGGATTGACCAAGTTTGGCAAACATTCATTCAACAAGTAAAATAAATACAAGCAATAGATAGGAACACCTAGATAGAAGTTTGTGGTTCTCAAAATGTGGTACTTGAGCCAAGGTGTGTGTATGTTCTACAAATGTTTCGATCAGTCACTCCAAACACATTAACATCCTAGATGGTTTTCTGCAAGGCAGACAATTGGTTTAGCTAGGGAGTCCTCGATATACGCAAGGTACGTGAGGCCCAAATCCGTAGATGAGACCAAAAGGATGTCACACGGCCGAGAGGAGCGGTAACCCACTTCTCCTCTTTCACTTCTCAAGGGTATAAAGTTCCTTGAGGCTTAGCCCGAATGACAAAATCTTGATCCCAAGAGAGGTGTCTTTCGATTCACTTCCCGATTCTTATACTCCGCTGGAACGCTGGAGTTGAGGTCGTCCAAGGGGTGATGAAATCCCCAAGCATGCCTCCTAAAAAAGAAACAAGGTTTTGGATCCTAATCTTATGCACCCAAGATGGCCTCGAAAGATGACAAGGGGAGAGAAGACTCGGATGACCTTGGGCTAAAAAAACACGCTTGTTCTTTTACCAACTGACTCTTATGTGTGCTAATCTAGACTTTGCAAGCACTCATGTTTAAGAGACAATGTTCAATTCCAACTTGAAGCGCCAACAAAAGTAAATCGATCGAAGAATGCACACAATAAGAAGAGTTAGGGTCAACAAAAGCAAACTCGCGCGCCCGGAGGCCCTCCACGTCAAGTATCGATTAATTTTCTTTAAGGCATTCAAGATTGAGTGTGAGTTTGTTTTAAGCCCAAAACAAAAGTGTGTCAGTTGTTGTTCAATTTTAGTGCCCAAACTTGAAGTGTGATCGATTTAATCTAGAGTTTTGACCATTTAAGAATTTTGATAAAGTTAAAGCAAATGTTCAAAGACCAAGTGAGTGAGTTAGATTGTGGAACATTTAACACCTTTTTCAAGTAGACCCATCCCCATAAATGGCGCTGAGATTGCAACCAATGGTTAATATTTGATGGGTGATTAGAAAAGAGGTGAGTCCAAGGAACTACTCAAATTGATTTTTGTAGATTTGTATTTTAACTTAACAAAGTTTCTTAAATGTCCAAAAATCCAACTTTACCTAGATTGCATGTGAAAAAGAGATTTGTAATGGTTAATTGATCCTTGGCATTCAAGATTGAATTTTTTTGTTTTAAGCATGCATTCCAAAGAAAGTTGATTTTAATCCATGACATTCAAAAGTGTGTTTTTGAGCAACATTCATTCAATGAAAAATGTGTTTAACCATTCAAGTTCTTTTTTTTTTTAGCAACATGCATTCAAAGACAAATGGTTAAACATTCAAGTTCATTTTTTTAGCAACATGAAAACCTGCAAGAAGCATGGTTAGTGGTTCCATATGTGCTCCAACCTGCAATGAGACAAAAAAAAGCAATTTAGTTAGTTAGCCAAAATCTTCAAAAATGAGAGCTTAACTATGGGAAAATTTTTTTTAACTTTTTTTGTTGTTTTTTTTACGCGTAAAAATGCTTAAAACGGTCTAAATCCTACGGAACCACTAAAAGTCAAATTTTGATTTATACTCTTTTTTTTTTTAATTTTTTTTTTTAGGTACAAAGTGCAGAAATAGTAAAGCAGAAATGGAACATAAGCAAGCAGAGAACACAGTCTGCCAAAATACGAAGATGCTGAACTACAAAGGCGCCAAAATATGAAGAGGACAAAATAGATTTGCAGCACAAAACCCAGGTGACAAGCAGAGATGTCGATTTTCGTAGACGCAGATTTTCGCAGACGTCAATTTTCGCAGACGCGGATTTTCGCAGATGTTGATTTGCGCAGACGCAGATTTCCACAGAAGTCGATTTTCGCAGACAGAACAGGTTGCAGACGCCAAAACCGCGCCAGAAAAAGCTGAAAAATACGATTTTTTTTTTTAGATGGTATTTCTTCTTCCTAAGTGCGTTCTTTAACCTGCAAAAACAAGCAAAACACCCTCACAACACACTCAAACAACAGCAAACATTAGATGGTTAGAAAAATGACATATAGATGAAAATATATGATTAAATGACCCATAGTGGGGTCCCACCGGGCGTGCCAAAATGTAGAACCAGAATCAGTATGCAAAGAACATTAACAAATAAAGTAAACATTCACAAACCAAAAACTAAATTCACATATATGCTTAGACTAAGAAAGAAAATAAGAAGTGCAAACCTCACGAGAGAAAACACTCCATGCTTTCTTGATTCTGTAGATGTGTCCTTTTGCTGTGGATGTATGCTCAAGATGCTCAAAAGTTGCTTCAATGGAGATGGGTAATGGCAAATTGGTAGCTTTGTGAGCTCTCAATTTGGCATTATAAGGGTATGGTTGATGGCTTTGGTTCTCAAAATAGCATGGTAACTTTAGCTCAAAGATTGTTGATGAAATGGCTTGGGATGGGATTCAATTTATAAGCTAAGGGGTAGAGGGATGGAGGGCTTAGATGCAAGGATGGATGAAGGCTTAAGGAGGGCTAAGATGCACTCAAAGGGGAGCACATGGATTGTGATTTTTTAGCACCAATGGGAAGGTGACACTTGTCACAAGGAGGATGAGTGTGAGAGGGTAGGGTTAAGGGTTGGTTAAGGGCATGATGAGTGGGGTTGAGTATGTAAGAGGGATGTAAGAGGAATGAGTGTGGAAGAGGGAAGAGTGTGGAAGATGGGTGTAAGAGTCATGAGTGGGCTTGTAAGAGTCTTTATGTTTTGTAAGAGCACTCATGACTTAGTGGTTGGGTTTTTTTGAGGGGAGACTTTGGTTTGGATTAGGAAAGTCTTAAACTTGTTTAAGGAATGTGACAACATTAGGGGGTGGATTAGGCTTGGGTTTAGGATTAGATTAGGGATGTTAGAGATGTGCAAGTGGATGGCATTAATGAGGGTGGGTGAGTTAGTGGCTAAGCTTGGTTAGTATGGGTGGATGGGGTGGATTAGGCTAAATGGAGGATTAGAGATAGGTTAGGGTTTTTTTTGAATTTGAGGATTTCATTTATCAAATAGATTTATTTAATAAATGGGGATTTTTGGAATTAGATAGGAGAAAAGGATTTAATTGATAAATAATAGATTATTTGATTTATCAATTAGGACTATAGATGATTAATTAAATTAATCAACTAGGGGATGACAAAGGATTAATTAAATAAGAATTTAATTAATGATGCCTTTAGAGATGGCTAAATTAGAGGAACTCCTTCTGAAATCCTATAAATGGGAGGAAATTCAAGAGCAAAGGGACCCAAGTTTGATGCATTTGAACTATAGGCATATTTAGTGTTAGCATGTTAGCATGCTAGCATTTTTACTATAGTGAATTCATGCCATTCTAGTATCTTTTTAGCATTTTTGTGTTGTTCATGTGATATCATTGAGCACTTGCTTAGTCTATTACATGCATATATCATAGCATTCTAGGGTTATTATACTTGTATAATCTGCATTCTCACATAGATCTTGCATAGAAATTTGTAGATCTGCATTCATAGCATACTCCCATTTTAGAACTGTCACTAAGATGTTAGTCTGAGAGCAATCTTAGCAGTTTTAGTTAAGGAAACATGAGATGTTCATAGAGTCTCTATTTGACAATGATTTCTTAGGTCTAGTTAGTTCATTGCCATTCTATTTGCACTCTGCTCTAAGGTCTCATGATTACATGATTCCACTATGTACATCTATGATGAAGGATCCAAATATGAGAATCCACAAAATGAACCATCTATATGGGGTACATAACTCATTCCTTGTTGTTGCATGACTATGAGCCAATAATCTCATTAAAAAATTTACCATGTTGGGTGTCTTCCCATTATCGTCCATGTTGATCCTAGTGGTTTGGAGTGTTTGAAGTATTAAGCTCTATAGAAGAGTGTGGTCCTTGGATATTATCATTGGGAGAATTGGTAATGTTATTGCAAGGTTGTGTGACATGTATTTTAATGGACATGCCATATCCTGGCACATTTTGTATTTGACGAGTATTAAAAATATAATTTTCTTCTCTCCCAATAATATGGTTGGTGTTATTGAATGGTAAATGTTAACCATGAGGAATGCATGAATAGCCAAAGGGAATTTTCATATTATTGTGTCACCTATTTACCATAGATAGTAATTTGGGAAGAGTATTATCAATTTTCAACACTTTCATTTGTCAGAGATTCAATGGGCATATTGATTGCTACTGTTTGAACTTCCTTAACAACATTTCTTAGATGTGTGTGTCAAAAAGTATCTATTAACTCCCCACATTGGTTGATACAATTTTCTCAATTGATACTAAGTCCCCTGTCATCCAAAGAGTGAGCTATGTTATTATTAACATGGTTAATGAACTGTAGTTGTAAGATAGGATATGTTTCCCCAAAATTGTGATTATTGAGGTAATCATTCTATAGATTGGTGTGGTCAACATACCATTATTTTGATTCCATTTTTGTAATAGCATATATTTGGCTTGAAGTAAAGGCAAGGGAGTATTTTGTGTGGGAAGAGATACATTCATATTTTCAATCCCATGTTCTAATACAAAATGTTGCCTAGATGTTTCCTCATATTTCTCATTTTGTTTGTTGTGTTTTGTGTTGGTTGTAGAATTATGTGGAGGAAACAAAAAAAAAGTGGGGCTATATAAAGTTGTATTTGGAGCTACCTATAAGTTGGTTCCAATATTTCTTTGTGCAAAGATTGGCACATATTCCTTTTCTGATATTCCTTGTTAATGCAAAGCTAGAAATTTTTCCTCATTGAAAATAATGTATCTACTTCAAATAACCTTCTTTTCCATGGGATCCCAAATTCTAAACTCAAATTGGTCCTCTCCATAACCAACAAAAACTCTATTTTTTGACTTGAAGTCCAACTTAGTTCTTTTTTCTTTGGGAATGTGTACATATGCTTCACACCAAAAGACCCAAAGATGTGAGTATGAAACTCTTCTTCTCTACCATTCTTCCTTTATAATTCTTCAACCTCAATGAATGACTTTGTGTGATATCCCCATTTTGACATATAATATTATATATTAAGTTTATAATATTAAAAGATTAATAATGTATATAAATTATTATATATCATAAATATTATCATATATATATATATTAGATATTTAATACACGATACTATTGATAATGTATATACATTCATATATATATATATGATATTTAATATACTATACTATTGAATATAAATATATATAATGATATACTAATCGATAAAATAAATAAATCATATTTATATTTAATGATGTCACTTTAGATATAATATATGTATAATTAAACTTATATAATATAATCTATATATTAATGTTATTATTATTAATATAATTATATAATTATTATACTATGAAAAGATATGACTCTTACTATATATATATATATATATATACATCTATATATATACATATACATATATATACATATACATATATATATGTATATACATATATATATACATATATATATATATGTATGTATATATATACATATATGTATGTATGTATACATACATATATACATACATATATATATGTATATATATATACATATATATGTATATATATATACATATGTATATATATATATATATACATATGTATATATATATATATATATATACATATGTATATATATATATATATATATACGGGATAAAACATTGGTAAGAGGATAGGAGGGGAAATAAATGAAAATATATGCATATTTAGGTTCTAAAATCACATGTTCTAATCAGGGATATTACAAGTGGTATCAGAGCTGTGTACATTGCCAGCCTGTGTGGTTTTGTAAAAAGAAAAGAAAAAATAAAAAAATTCAATTTAATTTTAGTGTGGAAATATCAATAATTGTGGAGACATATTAATACTCCTCGTATATTAAGTGGGCATGTCATATTGTGGAAAATTGTATAGTTTTGACTATTATTGGAGGCATTATTAGATATCAGATATATTTGTTGAGACTATAGTCAAGGGAAGTTGTTTCTTTAACATTCGGATTTCACAAGATCCATCAAACTGTTGGACTAATGTTTGAACATTTAAAAAAAGGGTAACCAAATGATTTCTTGTTCTAGTCTATATTGCAAACTTTTCCATAAAACATTAATTTGAACCGAGCTTTTTCCAAGGAACATATATAGCAGAGGACAAATATTTGTCGGTCAAAAAGAGTGGCATGATAGCGAGAAAGCTCATTCTCAGCGGAATTAGTATCTTTCAGAGTTGCAAGCATTTATTATTATTAATGTTTAAGAAGGAATCTAGGGGAAATTGAAAGATGGTGGAATTTATTCCTATTCTGCTAGAAATAAAAATGTCCAATCCTTTCGTGCATATATTGGTCTGAAATTGTTAAAACTGAGAAATTTCAAGTAGAGCTGCCAAGAAGGATTGTGGAATACGTATCTTTTCAGTCTATGATATTTTCATGAGTTCATTAACCAGATGTCAAAAAAACAAATCTATGGGTTCAATTTCATTCTTGACATCCCAACACAAAAAGGGAAAACAAACATATAGATTGGGGGTCTCATGTTTTAAAGGTTCATCAATTTACACTATAGGAGGAGTGCAAGAAAACTTCTTATATATCTCTGATGTAGCAATTTAAAAAGTTGACGAAGACAAGTGGGATATTCTTGCTAAGATGATGGAAGCAATAGGACGGTCTAGGGCTTTTCATTGAAGGTAGGTTTAATGTGATTGCTGTAGAAGGAGATAGTTTTCAAATATTTGATCCCAACACAAAAGTATGGACAACCATAGTGAAGTGGACCAGAAGACATTATCATGATTTGGTTTTTGCCTTTGGACGACTATTTGGAAATGAGAATGAACTTATTTATGAGTATGATTGGGAGGAGAAAATTGGATGTGATTCCTCAAGGGAAAGAATTTGATAGCATTCCTAAATATCTTCGTGTTTTTCACACCACAGAGTGGAGTGATGGAATTTTAAGTTATAACTATTATTAGAAGTCAAAATAATTCAGGTTCATCATCATTTTAGCTACTATGGGCAGCGCCATGTTAGTAGTAGCGTTATTGCTGCTAATTGCTTATCGAAAGAAGATGTTAGTCTTTGACAATAGTCAGGTGCTTAGCGTGATAACAGATGGTTCAGTTCCCAGGAAGATGGAATAGAACAACAAACAGGTTCAAAGATTGAGGAAATAACTTAGCATAATTAAGCAAAAGCGCCACCCTTGAAAATAGTGTTAGCTACAATACCTCTAAAAGGTTCAGCCATGAGCCCAAGTCCATGTATATCAGACATACATGTTTCTTGGTTAAGGTTAAGGAATAATAAATATTTAGTGTGACCAGTGGGGGTGGAAACTTCCAAGATCAAATATTGCAACAATAGCTTCAACACATTGCATAAGGTGCAGATTGAGAAAAGATGTAGAAAGAATAACAAATATGGAATGTTTTATGACTAACGACGGTTAAATTATTGCACGCAATGAAGAGAAAGAAAATATGATAATGAATATAATGAATGATGTTGGAAGGACTAGAAAGGATCCGAATTCACACACCTGTTGGCTCTAAAAATCATCTTTGCAAATGCATTGAGGTCAAAATTTTGCTCTTACGGTGATCATTGGCATAGGACGTGGGCATTAAGTTGCATCGATTTTAGAGAAAGGGACAAAAAGAAACACAGGTCAAAGCATTGAGAGAACCGGTACAAACAAGATTCAATTAAAGAAGGAAACCATTATTTTTAAAATATAAGGTATGGTGGGACCTATCGCCTACCAAGCAAAGGCTAAACAAGGTAAATATTAAAAGAGGTTCATCGTAGCATATGAAAAGTAAAAATAATGTATGGTTAATTTTTGCTTTTTTTTCTATTTTAAGTATTATGTTATTTAATTTCTATTATTAAAATGAAAGATTATGTTATGTTTGTTTATAATATATAAGATACATGTATTTGTATGAAGTTATATAACATATAGTTTTAAATAATCACATCATTTGATAATTGAAATGATTGTTACAAATATTATTATTAATCAATTAAGTTTAAACCTTAATTGACATGTCATTGCTTTAATGAATTATAATGTTGGTCATCATCCTCCAAGATAAGATACGGCCTGCGGTAAAATGGGTCGGGTGACACCAATCAGAGGTACTAGGTAAGGCCTGCGGTGAGATGGGCATTGAGCTGCATCATCCAAGGGTACTAGGTAAGGCCTACGATGGAGAGAACACCCTAGGGTACATCATACAAAGGCACTATTTTGAAGATGATGATTGGAGAGAGATAACAATAATGAGGGAGAATGGTGAGGCCCATGATTGGGTAACAAGACACCCTATTATAGTTTCTCCTCTCGTAGTCAATTAATGATGAGTTAATAATGAACTATACTTTTAATTGACAAGTCACTAAATTGAGACCATAAATACCTTGTCATAGGATTAATATAAGGAAATCCTAAAAGGGAAAATTTATATATAAATGTGTACTAATAATTTTGTTGTTGCAGGTTCTCAATCAAGGAACCATGTAATGTGTGTTGTGTGTTTACACTGTTTTTACTTTGTGTCTTCAACTGTTTGCATTGTGTTTACTTTGTGTCTTCATTTGTTTGCATCGTGTATACTTCATGTCTTTATGCATTTAGGTGTCTACCTCGTGTCTACTTCATGCTTTCATTCATTAAGATATATATCTTATAAAAAATTTAGGCTTTTGTATGCAAATATGTTTTGTATTTATGAAGGAGCTTGTGTATGACTAATTTTGCTTGAGGACAAGAAAATTTGAGAGGGGGGGTGACTATGATATCCCTATTTTGACATATAATATTATATATTAAATTTATAATATTAAAAGATTAATAATGTATATAAATGATTATATATCATAAATATTATCATATACATATAATATACATATGTATTAGATATTTAATATACTATACTATATATATATATATATATAGACATTCATAAATATAGACATTCATATGTGTGTGTGTGTATTAGATATTTAATATACTATACTATTGAATATAAATATATATAATGATATATTAATCGATAAAATAAATAAATCATATTTATATTTAATGATGTCACTTTAGATATAATATATGTATAATTAAACTTATATAATATAATCTATATATTAATGTTATTATTAATAATATAATTATATAATTATTATAATTATTATACTATGAAAAGACATGACTCTTACTATTAAAAAAAATAAAATATATATATATATATATATATATATATATATATATATGGAATAAAACGTTGGTAAGAGGATGGGAGGGGAAATAAATGGAAATATATGCACAATTAGGTTCTAAAATCAAATGTTCTAATCGGGGGCATTATACTTTGACTACTTAAATATATCATTTTATTACACGCCTTAGCCCAAAACTCTTTTCCTGAACCTACATTTGAAAGCATACACAGAGCTTTCTCAACTATAGCTCTATTAAGCCTTCCCCCTACCCCAATTTCTTGAGGTTTTTAGGTGAAAATTTTTACCCTTTGAATACCATTATCTACATAATAGCTATCAAACTATAGGGAACAAGATTCACCTCCATTACCCATTTTTAGATACTTAATTTTGTGACCATGTTGGTTTTCAACAAGTGCTTTAAAAACTTGAATTTAGAAAATACTTTACATTTTCTAGCCATCATATATATCCAAACTTTCCAAGTATGGTTGTGAAGGAAAGAAACAAAATATTTTGCACCTCCTAAAGAACTTACCTCAGTAGGACCAAAGACATCTGAGTGTACAAGTTCCAATGGTGTATTCTTCATGTCATGCCCATTTTTCAAGAAGCTAACTCGCTTTTTCTTTTTGAGAAAACACTATTCACAAAAATCCACTTTTTTTTTATTGGACACTTGGTAGTTGATATCTTTTTAGCATTACCTAAAGTCCTTTCTTAGTCATGTGGCCTAATCTTTGATTCTAAAGTGCCACATCACCTCCCACAACTGTCATAGCAACACTTACTTCATTAGGTCTTTCAAAGATATAAACTACCAACTTTATTTCCCTTGGTAATAATCATGGAACCTTAAGTCACTTTCCAAGAATTTGGATGAAAAAATGTTTGATATCCTTGTCCATGAATTTGACTAACAAAAATTAGATTTTTCCTTAATTTGGGAACATGGTGAACATCCTTTAACATCCATTGGCCTCCTCCTTCTAGTTGTAGCATAATATCACCTTTACCAACTATCTCACAAGAATTATTGTCTCCAAGAAATACTTCTCCAAATTGTCCTGCATGATAGTTTGTAAAACAATCTATACAAGAAGTGGCATAAAAAGAGGCTCTAGAATCTATCACCCAAGAATATGATTTGGTGTCTCTTGTTGAAAGAATTAAAATACTTTCATCCTTCTCATAGGTTTTCTTTTCTTTAATATTTCTTACCTTCTCTTTTACATTCTTGTAAGCCTAAAAATATCTTTATAAGAGGCTAGGCTTACCACAAAACCAACATTCTTCATTCCTACCCCTTGACTTTGATTTATTGGGCGATTTAGATTTCCATCAATTATAATTGTTACCTCTATGATGGCTTCTTCCCCTTGTCTCAATGCTAACCATGGTAAGAGAATAATTGGATGAGGAGTCTTTGTTACTTCTACTCATATCTTCACTAAGTACAGTGGGCACAACTACATCATAGACCAGCTTTCTCTTTGTGGAATTTGAAGTGATATCTATTGTAACCATGGCATCCCAACTACCAGTTTAGGAACAAAACAAGATGATAGCTTTAGATTCATCATCTTGAGTCATACCAACCAAGGTTTCTTAACATAATAAGGTATTAAACTCATTTATTTAATTTGACATCGCACTCCCTTCCTTCATTTTCAGCTTGTAGAGCTTCTTCATTATTTAAAAAAAAAAAACTATTTGCAATCAATGTCGTCTCATACATACTTTGAATTTTATCCCAAACTTCCTTTCTTGTCTTTTTTTGGATACATTGAACATGATGTTTTGAGATAGCAAAAGAAAATTTAATGTCATTTCCTTCTCATAAATTTTTTCCCAGTCTCCATTTGACATTGTAGTTGGTTTCTTAGTTTTTCCTCCAATTGCAATTGAGAAGTCTTACTTAACCAACAAAGAATGCATTTGTACTTTCCACAAGCTAAAGTTGTTGGCAATATGGATAAGTAGGATGATTTAGGGTTGTCATTTATGGCAACATATATCTCAGGATGAGATGAAAAAATGTACAGATGAAGATTCTACCGTCAGGGACATAAATTTGTCTTAGACAATTTCACTAGTAGTACAGACACAATTTTTGGTAATATGTAATCTACACAGATATTTGGCATGTGCACAGTTAAGGACATGTAGTACATAGTGTCCTGATGATGTGACTAAGTGCACAGTACAATATGGGTGTATGCATGACCTTAAAATGGTCACCTGGACTATGGGTCCCAATTATTCAATTTATCAAATTTCCTGAATCAATGATTTTCAATATTTTATTAAATCAATTCAAATCAATTTTCTTGATCAAATTTGATTATTTATTTATCTAAGGTTGATCATTTTATCCTAAGTCTTATTTAATTAAAAGAAAATATCCCTTTTAATTAAATAAAATAAGTCCCCATTTAACTAAAAGAAAACCTCTTTTTAAATTAAATTTATACACATTTAGTTAATTAAGAGAAAAGCCCCTCTTTTAATTTAATTAAATATTTCCTATTTAATGAAAAGAACTTGCTCCCTTTTAATGAAATAAATCTCACATGAAAAAGGGAATGAAATAAATAAAAATTAAATAATTTCTTTTTTCCTTCTGTCATTTAATTCTTCTCCTCTTTTCTCATTGGTGGAATTTTGTCTCACATGGATCAAACTCTATTATCCCATATTGGTTGTGAGAAGCTTTCCACCTCCACATTTTTCTTTATAAGGGAGAGCCCTCTCCTCATTTTTGACATCTATTATTATGCCATTATTAAAGATTTTTGTGGAAAACTTCTATCTTCTTGTCTTCTTCTCTCGTGCATCCATGGCTTCCATCATCATGATCCATCCTTGCATTCACACATTAGCTTAGATCCATATTTGTTTTCATAGATTAGTATTGCATTGTTATTACATTTCCTTTCTTGCATTATTTTGCATTAATATCATATAGATTAGTTTTCATTCCCGTTTGCATGCATTCTGGATCCCTGAATCTCTTTTTTCATGGTGCACTTGCATGGGCTCAAACTAGGTCAAATTGAGGGCCTTCATTATAAACCTTTGCACTCCTTGAATAGAGAGCTATGAGCTGTCATTCAAGACCTCATTTTTGAGCAATCTTGGATATAATGACTCATAAAAGTGTGCCCACATTTTAGACATACATCTTTGGCACCCACCGTGGGGCAACCCACCTTTACTTTCTGATTTGGACATTTTTAGATTTAACTTGCTTGTACAGATTTGTTTGGAGACAAAAAAATCCTAGATTTGAAAGATTTGATCTTATCTCCCAAATGGCTTGGTATTTTGATTTGAATTTTTTTTTGTAATGTCGCGACATAACATAAAAGCTCTAGTCCTATTTTCAATTTTTTTTTAATTTTCTTTTTTATTTTTATAAATTTTTCTTTATTTTTAATTAAAAATCATTTAAAAGAGAAAATTAGTGAAATTTTTAGAAAATTCTACATTTTTGGAAAGCTCTCTGAATTCTAAATAGAGTTGGTTTTTTGTGTTTTGATTTTAGGGATCTTATTAGGGTTCAATAATTTGATATGCAAAAACTAGTATGTTTTGACAAAATGGCTCCCTACGGCACTAATGAAAATATATTTTCAAAATTTTGATATTTTTGGAAAGCTCTCTAATTTTTGACAAGGATCACTTTTCTGTATTTAGGGTTTTGGATCAAAATTCATATCATATAGGTCCAATCTTGATGACTAGGTCAAAAAATCAATTTAAAAAATGGCATTTAATGAATAGCTTGCATTTAATTTTTACAATGGATCAATGCATGATGTGAGCTTTCATTTGGGTTATTTGCTAATTATTATCACTCTTAAAATTTAAATTTTTATATCTACCCTAGTTTTGCATAAGTTGGATATATATTACATATCTTGTGTTTACTTGTTTTGCTTGTTGCTTTATTTGTTGCAAGTGAGCGTTCAAGCGTAAACAAAAGGTACAATAGAGAAAAGACATGTTTCAAGGATTACTAGGTATTTTGTTGGATCTCTATAACATTTTGATTTAGAAGTAAAATGAACATTCTCATGTGTTTGGCTTGAGTGCTTTTACATGCTTTCATAGATTCACACTTCATTTAATGGTGCTCTAAAATTGGATCTAGATTTGCTTTCATGCATCTATGTTTCACATAGTAATTAGGCCCTACGAATACTATTTGGGAGATCTTGAGAGACTGAGTTTTATTCGCTTGCTTTACATATGAAGATCCTCTTGATGATAGATCCCCTTGTAGGTAGGGAAGGATATTTGTTATTATCTCACTATTTCTCTTGGATTTGTCCTCAACATCCATTAGTTTTTTCTCTTTTGAGATTGGTGATGTTTGTTGTTAGATTTTTCAAATAGTTGATGAGGTTATTTCAAATTAGGGTATGAAAGAATCTTGTTTTCTATGTTTGGATAAGGTGAAGAGGCTAGAGGAGTATGCTTTGTTCCCTTTTAGGCACATCAGAAACTTGGAACCCTTGAATCCAAACTAAGTCCCCATGTGGTACAACTTTGTGAGTCTTTCTTGATTAGAGAGGGTTAAACCATAGTGGACATTCCCTTTATTTGATCAACCACATGGACGGTACCTCAAGCGGTAATAGCTATTTTTGACGTGGTAGTAGCAATCATTATATGAATTTTCTTATGGGGGAAATGCTGACGAGTGTAGTCTTTTCTTGGGCTATCATATCTCCTCGGTATCTTTGATTGAGTAAATTCTCAAAACATGTCAAAACCCTGGTGCACCAAGATTGGATTTCACCTACTCTAGATTGCAAAAGTTGCAAAGTTGAACATTACTAAGAACCATAGTGTTTCCAAATTTTCTTTTCTAGGACTATGTGCGTGATTAGAAAATATTTTCAAAATATACACAATAGTGGTTCTAGGGATTAGATTGATAATATGACACTATTCTTGTTTATGTACATGGTTTCTTTGTCCCTTGCTCATTGTTTGAAGACATTTGCTTGAAATCCCTGATTGCTACCTTGTGTGCCTAGTTCATGATTAAAAATCTATTGATACACCTAGTTAGACATTTAAAATGAACAAAATCCGAGTTCCTAATTCAAGACTTTATGATCAATTTTTTTTTTAATCCTATTATTTCCAATCTCTCTAGGTTGATCCAGTTCAAATTAAGCTACTTACCCCATTGTTAGAAGCTTGTTTGCACTTTGAGTTATTGTGCTTTGACCTCTTAAATTAGTGATCATTGATTTCACAAGAGACCTTTTTTGGAGTTGGTGAGTTAGAGACTATCCTTGTTGAGAAAGATATACTTTGGATTCTTTGATATTATGCTTAGAGAGTCTTAGTAATCTCTTATCCATCCACTTTCAAGTAATTAAAATTTGGGTGTGCTAAGGTATTCACCCAAAGTTGTGGGCACCTCTGTGGTAGTGTTGGTATATGCCTATTGCAATATTTTATCTTATCATTTCTCTTTGGACAAGTGAGTTTTTTTTCTATCCTAGTTTGGTACCAATGTTTCTTAGGGTTATCCTATCAACTAGTATCTTTTCTTTTATGTTGGTTACAAGTGCTATTACATGTTGTTCAACATTCAAATGAACTCAAATGGTATCAAATTTTCCAAAATGACTCTTGGTCTTCTTTCTTCTTCATCTTCCATGTCTTTCTAGTCTCCCATTTCCATTCTTCCTCTTCGTCATGTCTTCTTGATTCTTTTTCTCCTATTATCATATAGTCTACCTTCTTCTATTCATCCTTTCTCTTCTTCCATGCTTGATTCTTCTTCTTCTAGAACCATGGATCTTGAATATATTCTTAGGGACCATCGTTTGAGTATAGATGAACTCGACCTCCTTATTGAATTTGAAAAGTGTTGTTACTATAATAGATATATGAATGCTAACCTTGTGACAAAAATGATTGAAAAAGGGAAGAAATTAGATGTTCTTGCTAGGATCATACACAAGATCGGATCACAATATCCTTCTTCCAAATATTCTTTATCTTTCAAGTCTCACCATGATTCTTCTAAATATCATTCACATTCTTCATCTTCTAAGTCTTATCATGATTCTTCTAAGTATCATTCACATTCTTCATCTTCTAAGTCTTATCATGATTCCTCTAAATATCATTCACATTCTTCATCTTCTAAGTCTTATCATGATTCTTCTAAATATAATTCACATTCTTCATATTCCAAGTCTTACCATGATTCTTCTAAATATCATTCATGTAGGTCTTCACCTACCTCTTCTTCATGATATCATTCTTCTTCTACTTCTACTAAGAGTCTTATTTCTCTTATTGAGACATACCATAATGAACAACATAATTAGTCTTGTGATATGCCTATCTATAATGCCTATAGTGACAATGATTATGATGATGATGACTATTATATTCCTACGATTCCTAAAAGTCCTTTTAGTCTTATGCTTGTGCTTAAAAGGGATGAGTCGCTGATAGATATTGATGGTAATTCATATGACTCAAATTCTGAAAACAACATTGATAAATTTTGTGAACAATACCTAAATGATAAATCTGCATTTTTTGAGGAAGAGAAAGCATTTTTTTCCACTGAAATAAAACATCAGTGCCATAAGAGTTTCTCTTCTAAGAACCCTCATGCTGAAAATAAATATTACACTCTTGAGCAAGATCATGTTAATGTTGAACCTTTGTCTTCAAATGCTCCCCTTCCATCTTTTACTTCCTCCACTATCAATACATCCCCTAAAGATTCTGAGTCTCTCAAATCTTCTACCAATCCTTCATCCAACAAAGATCTTAATTCTTTTCATGTGGTTCCTTATAGTTATCCTCAAAGGCTACCTCTTAAAGAAACTCAAGCTAACCTTCACTTGGCTACAAATACTTTTGATAATGCTAAACCTAAAGAGCCTAAGCCTTCATGCACTACAATGCCTACTTTAGCTAGTCCTTCATCATCTATTCCAAAGTCTTCCATACAATTCCAACATGCTTCAAGAGAACTCTAAAAATGATAAAGAAAAGAATATAAAGAAAGATCAAGATCAAGAACCCTCGATGTCCTCCAATTATTTTCACAATGTCTCTAGACCATTGCATGGTTTTTTTGATACTTTGTGCCCTTCCTCATTCATTCCACCATGTCTTAAGTCTTCTCTTAAGCAAGATCAAGCTACTACTTACATTGCTAAGCTTATTGACAATCAAAATGACCTTAATATATTTACACCTTCCAAAGATGATACATCCACTAAGGTTAGTAAAAATAGAGTTGTTACATCCAATGTTTAGCCTATTGAAAATCAAGAGAAAAAATCTACACTTATGCTATCCAAAGATCCTTGTCATGATCAAAGTCTTCCATCTTCTTGTTTTGCCACTCCATGTTCGCTTCCACTTTCTACTCTTCCTAATTCTTCTAAAGCTTCAAGTACTCCTATCAAAGAAGTTGCTCCTATTCAAGATGTTCATGATCCTATTGAAAATCCTAATTCTCACTCTAAAGATGTTGATGTCCTTAATTGTCATATAGATGTTGATGAACTTATTTATTACCCTATTGCATCTTCCATATCCATCCTTGGACCTCCTCCACCAATACTAAATGTGTCATGTCTTCCTTCCATCTTGGGTCCTTATGTCCCTTCACTTTCCCCTCCCAACTCTCCTAATTCATCATCCATCTTGGGTCCTTACGTCCCTCCTTCTCCTATTTTTTTTCAAGATCAATGTAGATGCATATCCTTGAATCCTTTTCATCCACCCACTTACCTAAACTAGTTGTATCATCCTTCTTCTTCCACAAGTTCCAAGTCTTTTCGAAGTAACCTAAATGTTCAATAAAAGAAAAAGAAGAAATTCAAGAATCCATATAAAAAAGAAGACCACCATGTCTCCTCTAATCGACATGGGGGCATAAAGTCAAAAGAGATATCTAAGAAAAAAATTATAAGACAAGTATGGGTTCCAAAATCCATCGTTGAAGATATTATCTCCAAATCATCAAAAATAAATGAAAAGAGGCCTATGGCTATATGGATTCCAAAGTCTCTCTTGAGAGAGTCTAATGTTGAACAATACTTGAAGCTAACATTCAAACTTCCAAAGGATTCCACTTCATCTTCTTCCAAAAGCATTCTTCCATTCTATGTGCCTAAACCGCAACCTCTTCTATTCACTCACCATGTTCCTTCACGTATTCCTTCATTCATGTTTTCTCCATCCTCTCACCACCCTTCAAGGTGTGTATTGATGTTGATCTTGCCTTCATTTCCATCTTCCAATCTCACTTGCTTTGCATAAAGCCATATCCTCCATTTTTGTCTTCCATCTTCCTTTCCCTATTAGCATCTTTGAGCATGTCATTTCAATTCTTTTGCATGTCGTGGCTTAAACTTTCAAGTAGCATTATCTAAAAAGCTTGACTTTTTCCAAATAATTTTAAAAAATTAAAAATTTCAAAAAAAGAAAAAAGAAAAAAAGAAAATGTTTGAAAATGTGCCTTGGTGAAAACCTGTTAATCAGGCACCTTGGTAGAAAAAGTAAAGAGAAATAAATTTTTCCTATGGTAAAAACCACTCCCTTCTGGTGCCTTGGATAAGTACCATGATGAAAACCTAACAATCATGCCTCATGCATAGTTCATCTACATCTTTCATCCATTTTGTCTTCTCTCTTTGATCTTGGTAATGTTGACCTATACACAAACATTTGGCTATATTATGAGCTATCTTATGATGATCTTGTTTTCATTCCTTTCATGTTTAGCCTTCATATCTAGTTTCCTCCATTCATTCTAGTCTTTCGCTATCCTTTTTCCATTGACCCCTTTAGTCTTGATCTAATAAAAAAGAGTAAAATGTGATGCTATGAAGCCTCTTGACATGTCTACTCTTTTGAATTACATCTTTTACATTGTGCTTTCGTAAATTATCCCATGTTGGCCTTTCATTTCTTGTCCAAATGTGTTGTACATGACAATTTTTCCCTAGCTTGGGTACTCTTGAGGAGTTTTCCCTTGAGGATTTCTTCCCTTTATTCTCCTTCATGCTCGTGTCTTTTGTTTCTTCCACCAACTTGCTAATCACTCTCGTCCTCCACCTTGCTAGACATTGGGACTGTACAATGTAATATTGCTTAAGAGTTTGATCCCCGTTCTATCTAAGGGCATTGTATATTATTTGTACATATTTATTGATCTTGAAAAAATTCAAAAAATGATATATTTCAAAAATATAAATTAAAAAATGATATATTTCAAAAAATCCAAAAAAATGATATATTATAAAAATTCTAAATATTGAAAAATGTCTTGAAAAAATGATCATCTTAGTAATAAGCATTTTGATGTATCTCCAATATATATATATATATTCCAAAAATACAAAAAAAAAATCAAAAAATTCAAACATTCAATTTTTATTTTTTATTTTTTAAATTCAAGTGGTGAAAACTGAGAAATGAGCACTACTTGAGGCCTTTGCACCCCTGTTTCTTAGCATGTGTCCTTGACACTTAGCCTTTCTCCATCATTCCTTGTTCTTTTTCCCTTGGTTTGGAATTGGTCTTTGTCTAGGGGGCATAACTATGTTAGCTTTGGTCTCTTGGATGTGTTAGTCTTTGGGACACCTTGTAAATGGTATTTTTTAACACCACTCCAACTACATTTTTTAATACAACCATTGACATCGAGTGTTTTTCAACACTTATCAGTTTGGTCTTACTCAGTTTTGTCATGTGATTTTCCCTTCTTGCAAGCATTTGATCCTTATCCTCAGAACTTAGTGTTAGTTAACACACTTAAATTTTTTTAACACAAACACTTAATGCTTGACTTATGTCATGACCTTTTCTTTGTATGCTGGCTATTATTGATTTTTGTTTAGTGTCTTTTTTTGATAAGTCTCTCCAGAATGCATAGCTAGAGGACTTGGGGCATGTTTTTATTTATTTTCTACTTGTGGGTGTGGTCTTGAAACTCTAGAGTTTCTCTTGTTCTCCCCTTGAAACACTTAGGAGTTTAAGACATCATCCTTGACTACTTAAATTGCACAACTGTTCTTATTGTCATCTTGGCATTTATGCCTTGATGTGAGCATGGTTTTGCTACATTAAATTGGGTAAGCTAACATCACAGTCATCTTGACCTTTATGTCTTTGATGCTTATGTTAGAATCTTTCCACATTTCGATATGATATAAATCACATTCATATCTTCATAGTTGTGTTTGTGATTAGTGATGATTGTGTGATTTTCTGATGTCTATTAATAATGGCTCAATGATGAAAATAATTTCTTTTACATTCTCTAATGAATGATGAACACAAAAATCCTATGTTATAGTTGCTCTTTTGCAAGTACACCTTTGCATTTTCATGTAGCTTGCATTATTAGACTTGATGTTAGTTTTCATTTTTAGGTTGCATTATGAGTTTGAGAGGGTTTTCCCTTCATAATTCTTGTGGACTTTTAATCAATTATGGTCATTTTTTCATCTTCATTTCCTTATCTTCTTTCATGATCTCAATCAAAATTTATATCTTAAACAATTGATTGATTTTGGGGCATTTTCTTTTCTTCTTTTTGTTTCTTTCCATATCTTCCAAACTTCTATCTTCCATTTTTTTTTTCCCCACTTCTTTTCTTCTAGTTCACCTTTGTGGCATAATATTTCACGCTTGATGATCTACCTTGGTCTTGTGATTCTTATATCTTTCATCTTACATTAAGAACTTTATCTTTTGTTTGATTTGATCAAATTTATCAATTTGTTGTTTCTCCTCTATCTCATTTTGATTTTGATCATGAGGGGGTAGTACCTATCGAATTCAATCCTTGATTCAATTTTATAAATTTTATCCTCGACTTTTAAAAGTCAAAATTTATTTATATTCTTTGTCTAATGTGTTTCCAAATCGACCACACATCTGGATTGTCTTGTGATCCAAAATTGATCTCACACTTCAATTTCTTTCTTTGACTACATGTGTTCCCAAATCGATCACACATTAGTCAAAGAGGGGCAAATGTATGCACCTTAAAATGGTTTCCTAGACTATGGGCCCCCATTATTCAATTTATCAAATTTTCTGAATCAATGGTTTTCAATATTTTATTAAATCAATTCAAATCAATTTCATTGATCAAATTTGATTATTTATTTATCTAAGGTTGATGATTTTATCTTAAGTCTTATTTAATTAAAAGAAAATCTATCTTTTAATTAGATAAAATAAGTCCCCATTTAATTAAAAGAAAACCTCTCTTTTAATTAAATTCGTCCACATTTAATTAATTAAGAGAAAAAATCCTCTTTTAATTTAATTAAATATTTCCTATTTAATTAAAAAAACTTGCTCCCTTTTAATTAAATGAATCTCAAGTGAAAAAGAAAATGAAATAAATTCTTTTTCCTTCCCTCATTTAATTCCTCTCATCTTTTCTCATTGGTGGAATTTTGTCTCACATGGATCAAACTCTATTATCCCATATTGATTGTGAGAAGCTTTCCACCTCCACATTTTTCTTTATAAGGGAGAGCCCTCTCCTCATTTTTGAAATATATTATTATGCTATTATTATGCTATTGTTATGTTGTAGGTTTGGAGAGCAATTTTTGGAGGAGCAATTTGGACATTAAAGCTTTTTGTGGAGAACTTCTATCTTCTTGTCTTCTTCTCTCATGCATCCAAGGCTTCCATCATCATGATCCATCCTTGCATTTCCACATTAGCTTAGATCCACATTTTTTTTCATAGATTATTATTTCATTATTATTACATTTCCTTTCTTGCATTGATGTGCATTGTTATCATATAGATTAGTTTTCATCTCCATTTGCATGCATTTTGCATTGTTGAATCTCTTGTTTCATGGTGTACTTACATGGGCACAAACCAGGTCAATCTAAGGGCCTCCATTACAAACCTTTGCACTCCATGAATAAAGAGCTATGAGCTACCATTCAAAACCTCATTTTTGAGCAATCTTGGATATAATGACTCATAGAAGTGTGCTCACATTTTAGGCATACTAGTATGGTGTCAAATATAATTGAATTACTAGTAAAGGAAAATAATAGAGCAAAAAAATAAAAGGTGAATAACAAGTTAAGGAGTTATTTTGGTTGTGAAACAATTATTTAATTATTTAGGGATGACATCCTAGATGTTAATCCTATGTTAGAAAGAGTTAATTTTTTAATATCCCAAGCATGTGAAAGCTTGAAGGCCAACTGGAAAAAGTTTTTCTTAAGTGTAAGGTATATGTAAGAAATCATAACTTGCAAAGTTAGGGGTTGTGTTATGAACGATGTATGCAATATGCAAATTTATGTGAAGGCTATGTGATGCAAATAGAGAAAGTTGAAACACCTAAAAAAGCAAGATATGAATTTAAAAGTAGACGATTTTTATGTAGTAAAGTTGGTCATATGAAGAGAGACTACAAAGGTAATTCTTTCAAACCTATTACTAATTTCTATTGTTATGACTGTCATGGGTTTGGACATAAAGTAGTAGATTTTAGAAAACCTAAGTTTGATGGTAATAATGGAAATAGTAGAATGTTTAGGGATACTAACCCTATAGATAATGAAAGAAGAAGATCCTCAAGATGATCCAACAATGGAGAAGGAGAAACTAGAACAAGAAGAAATATTGTGTGTTACAAGTGCAACAACTTTGGACACATTGTGAGAAATTGCAAAGCACTAGTCAATCAGAAGAGACCTAATCAGAGAAAGAGTACACTAGTATGTCAATTATGCAATAACTTTGGTCACATAGAAAGGTTTTGCATAATGGATAGGAGGAACATCAATAGGAACCTAAACTATAGAAGAAACAATAATAGAAATGACAAAAGGAATGATAGTAGAAATAGTAGTTAGAAAGAAGCAATCAAAGAGCATGTTGAAGAATTAAAGGAAGTATTTGTGAAGGAAAATGATCAATCAAGTTCACATGTGGTTTTATAAGAACAATATTTTGATTCACCTAATGGAAGATTGAAGTCATCCATTGTGTGTGATTCATCTTATTTTGAAGTCATCCATTGTACCAAAGATAGACTATCCAAAATATGGAACAAAGGTTAGAGATTAAGTTAGAGGTTTTGAAGTTGGAAAAAGGATTAACATATCGTAAGGAATCTCTGGTTAAGAACGCAAGTCATTTGATGATCGTATGAAGCCGCAAGAATGAAAACAAACTTAAATGATAGAAGATAATAGCTTTTACAAATTGGGTACTTGTACAATCAATGTGAAGTTCAATTTGAAAAGATTTAAAGGATACGAACAAGATTTTGAGAACCATTCAATCATGTGAATGATTAGGAGGCAATTAAGAGCTATTTGACAATGAAGTAAAGGTGAATTTGAAGCATTTATAATATGAAGTAAGAAAGCCCTAGTTATGTGATTACTAGGTATTTTACAAATTTTTAGAAGTCTTTTGAATCAATTAAAGATGGTACATTCACCAAAAGTTTGATACCATTGGTGACAGTGATATTCACAAGGATTTGGATGTGGTATGCAACAATGAATTATCATTAAAATAAGATTTTCAGCATCTAGAAGAACTGAATATTATCAAGCAAATGTTCTATACAAAGTTTGATAACCATGAATGGTGTAGAATTATCTTGAATAGGATCCATGAAGGAATGCTTGGGATATTATACATCTCTATCATGATTAAAATGATATGATCCACAAGCTTACTAGATAAGGGAGAAATCTAGTAAATGAAAAGAATTGTAAGAAATTGGTTGAGACCAATCTAAAGACCAAGTAGATGGTACAAACATGAGAATTGATCTAATTAAGGAAGATGATGTGAGAATCATCAAAAAAATTATAGGCTACAAGATGAACCATAGTTCAAGGTTGAACTTTGCACCTATTGGATGTATCCATGCAACTTACTTGATGATAGTGAAGAAGGAAAAGATCAATATGTGTGAAATTGTGAAGCAACAACTACTTGACAATAGTGAAAACTTGAAAAGAACAAAGAATACCGTTTTGAGATTTGAATCATTGTTAACCCACTTATTATTTCAAGTTATCAAAAGGTTTTTAGGTATTCCAAATCATGAATGGAATAGAAATAAGTGCACAATGAATTTGATCACTTACCATTACAGAAGGCATTTAGTGGAAAGAATCACTAAAGATATGACCAAGATATTGAAGAATTTCCAATCTAAGATGAAGAAGAGAATTAGGGTCCCTCCATCACTAGTGGAGAAGTAAAAGGATGGCATATGTTTCATGGTTGAAACTATGTCATGTATATAGATGTGTTTGAACCCAAAGTTAAGTTCATAGACCCTATGGGTTATGAAATGAGTTAAGATATTGTTGAAGGTTATGTGAAAATCATCCTAGAGTCTAATAGGGATAAGGAATTCCCTAGATGAGGTAATAATTATGAAAAGATGAGAAAGTCATAGTGATATTTATAGCAAAGGCATAAAGAAAAATATAGATAAGAAAATAGAAGCTATCTTGAAGGAAACTAGAATGACCAGAGAAGAATTCAGTGAAGTTAAAGGAATAGCCTTAGAAATGAAGGCAAGTGGGAAAACAAAAGTATTGGTAGCCACACCTATTGCTATTGTAGAAGCCTTAGAGGAAGTGATAATAGGAGGATCTACTTCACATATACCTATTGTTCCTTATGCCCTAGTAGCACAAGTACAACCCATTGTTATACAACCAGCCAAGAATATTGATGAAGAGGAAGTCACTATTACTTATGTCAAATCAGTCATTCCTCCAAGGAAATAAGAGAGACTCACAAAGGCTAAATAGGAGGTTGAGTCACCCAGTAAGAAGATGACCAAGCAATTTTCAAGTAGCCTAAGAAAGAGATGAAAGACATTGCAGATGGTTAAATCAAATGAATCTAAAGATGAAGAAGAAACAAAGGATAGACCAACAAAATAAGTAGGTGGAGAAGAAAAAATTGTCACTAGGAAGAAACTAAAGGTAGAAAACTAAAATATGTAAATCATCAATGATGATGATTTTTTTTAATTATATAAGTACTATAGTTTGTATAGAAACATGGAGCACTACAACTAGAAAGTAATGTAGTTAGGAATATGATTTTGAAGAACAAAAGATTTGAAGATATTAAGAGAATGATACCAGAAGATCTATATAATAGACTGGTAAATAGGAGAAGACTTATTAATGAGGAAAAAAGTATTAGAGAAAATATGATACAGAAGTTTTATGAAGTCAATAGTGATGAAGACATGAAAGATACAATGAATGGTACTGGTCCCTTACCAAGGAATAAAAGAAGATCTATTATTTTGATGGGAGGTATTATGAAGAGGTAAACAAAGAGATAAAAAAAAGTCATTTTTAAATACATGACTTGTGTTCTCAAAATGAGCATGAAGTTAGGGGGGAAATCGCTATGTCTATTGAGCACTGTACTCTAGCAGTAGAAACAATGGAAGCTAAGGACACCAAGATGAAAGATTTATCTTCACAAATCTCTATTAGGACTAACACCATACAATTTGGTGCCACAAAGGTGGTAGTCATTATTGCAGAAGATCCTTTTAAGGATCTTGGGCCAAAAAATTTTGGAAATATTATTGATTACTCCAGCTCGAATGAGGAAGAGGGAAAGAGAAAGAATGAAGTAGAAGAGGAAAAGAGAAAAGAAGTAGTAAAAGAAAGGCTGAAGAAGAAAAGAAGAAAAATGAAGAGTAGAGAAAGAATAATTTTGAAGAAGAAAAGAAGAGAAAAGAAGAGGCAGAAAGAAAGAAAAAGCAACAAGAAGAAAATAAAAAGGAGGAAGTAGAACAAAGAAAAAGGACAAAGAGAAGAAAGAGAAGGAAGTAGAAAAGAAAAGGAAGAATGAAGAAGAGGAGAAAAAGAAGGAAGAAGAAGAGGAGAAGAGGAAAGAGGAAGAAGAAAAAAAGAAAGAGGATGAGGAAAAGAAAAGAGAAGAAGAGCAAAGGATGAAGAAAGAAAAGGAAGATGAGAAGGAAAGCACACCCAACACATCTCTCACCCTAGCTGCACTAACAAGATTGGATGATGATGATCAAATAGAGTTGATATCATCCATAAGAAAGATCATTAGCAAGAATAAGAAAATGAAGAGTTTGTAGAAAACTCTAATGGATGTAACTGAAAATATACAAGGAACATTGATAGTGAAATCCTTAGATCCTAATCTAGAGGCCCAAGCCAAAAGTGTCATTCAAGAATTTGGTGTTGAATCCAAAATTTCTTCAAAGATGAAAATAGCTTAGGCACAAGCTAAGCATGATGCTCAAATGTTTGACAATGTATGTCAGAACATTAGAAATGGTTTTGCATCTCTCAATACTTGCATCAAGGAACTAAGAAAGTGTGATCTTGAAGGCAAGACCTTATATGAAATGTGTTGTATTTTTATTTTTACAAAGGATGTTTATGAGGAGCCAAATAAAGAGCATGATCAAGTAAAAGCACTAGAAGATCAGCTCAACCAACCTAGTGTAAAGATTGTAGGAATTGAAACATAGGTCAATAAGACTTATGATGAAATAAGTCTATTAGAAGTCAGAATGGAAAGGATTACAAAGAAGTTCTCACTTTTGAGAGAATACCTACTTGTGAAGATAATCACAATAGAGTAGTGGGTAGAAGACTTTCTAACAGCTAAGACATCATTTGATAAGTTTATTTACTCATACCTGAATGCAATTGAGATTGCATCTTATGGATTATGCATTCTCCTAAGCATTCAAAAGGAGAAAAAGACGCGTGGAAGAAGAGAATGAAGAGTTTGATAGTTAGTTTTGCAAACTACATCTCTCATCTAATAGCCTAATATAGAGGTAATGAACCATAATTTTGACATGTAAATAATTTTTGACACCTTTTTCATTGATGTCAAAGGGTGAGAAGAATACAAGAAAAATGTATGAGGAGAAGAGTACAGGAAATTGTATAGAATATGATGTAAGGGGGAGTAATAGTTATATACTAAGTGGGAGTAGTATTATAGTTTTATTAAGAGATATAAGGAAATATGGTTATAAATGTAATGATCCACAAATTTTTGTAATTTTAAAAATTTTGTAATGTTTTTTATGGCCAATTTTGAAAAAGTTTTTGTGTAACGTTTTGGGACTTAGCCAATTTTCCCATATGTTTTCATCAATGCCAAAGGGGGTGGTTGTTGGAAATGTGGATAAGTATGATGAGTTAGGGTTGTCATTTATGGTAACATATATCTCAGGATGAGATGGCAGAATGTACAGATGAATATTCTATAGTAAGAGATAGAAAATTGTCTAAGTGTTAGACAGTTTCAATGGTAGTACAGAGATAATTTTTTTTAATACACAGTCTATAAATTTTATTTGGAATGTGCATAGTTAAGGATAGGTAGTATAAAGTTTCCTAATGATGTGGCTAAGTGCATAGTATAGTACAGATAGTACAATGTCTGGTAGAATTGAATTATTAGTAAAGATAGTGAAGAGAGTAAAACAAAGCATGGTAGTAAAAGGTGAATAATAGGTTAAGGAATTATTTTGGTTACAAAATAATTACTTAATTATTCAAGGACAAAATCCTAGATATTAACCCTATGCTAGAAAGTGTTAATTTTTTAATATACCAAGTGTGTGAAAGCTTGAAGATCAATTGGGCAGAGTTTTGCTAAAGTGTAACGTATATGTAAGAAATCATAACTTGCAATGTTATGGGTTGTGTCACAAACTATGTATGCAATATGTGAATTTATATGAAGAATATATGATGTGAATTCTAATTTAAGATCAAAGATATGCAAAGTAGAGCAGTGAAAAATAAAGAGGTTTTTGTATCTATTTGTTTTGTATAAAGACACTTTATTGTATAATTGCATGCTAGGGCAATGGGCTCTTCTTACATAAATTTGTAATTGTATTACCAATTCCTAACAAGGTTGAGGATTTTAATAAGGCCTAGTCCTCTAACAAGGACCAAAACACTATATGTACTTCATAGACCCCTAATAGGGTCAATATCCTTAATTTGATTCTTTTGTTTAGTGGATCATTTTGTGGGTACTATCCCCACCAGGGGTTTCCCTTGGCCAAGGTTTCCCTAGTTAACAAAATATGGTCTTGTGATTTCTCTTTGTGTATGGATTTATTTATTATTCAGCACTATTGGTTTACTTTCATATGCATGCTATAAAGTAATTCATAATATTTAGTTGTGGGAAAAAGTTTGTAGAATATTGATTCACCCCCCGCCCCCACCTTAGTATTATCGAATTCTAACATAAGTTCTACCCATAAATTTTTTGCACTCTCAAATCTTCCTTGATTTTATAAATTAAACCACCAAAATCAATTTTGGCAATTACACCAGGCTATGATACCAATTGTGAAGTGTGTTAAATGTGCAAAACAAAAATATAAAATAGTAAGACATAATTGATGATGATAACCACACAAATTTATCCTGGTTCACCACAAATGTAGTTGCATCCAAACTAAAAAAAAGTATCATATTAATTATGTAAAATATAAGATATAGATGATGCAGGAGAAGCATATATAAAGGATCCAATTACATTACATAATTACATTACATATTGAAGAGTCTCAAAAAATGAAGAGACGCACAATTAGAGGGTAAAATAGAGTATGATCATTGGCCTTCCCACAATAACAACATTAACAAATATCTAAACAAATGATGGAAATTGATTTGTTTCTTGAAGATTTATTTCTAGAAGGAATATTTTTTCTCATAATACTACTCAAAATCCTAATAATAGTAATAAATGAAACATAATAACCTATTACAAACTACAAAGCGATAAATCAAGATAAAATAATCTTGTTGGAGTTAAATTCTTTAATGAATAGATTTTGGTTTTTTCTACTAGTGTGAAAATGACAATCTTGAGACAAATAGCTTATTGAGCACCACAAAATTGCACACCCCTTTCATATTTATCAATGTTCTTACTACTGAAAAAGAACTCTCTAATATCTTACCCATGTAAACCCTAAAACCTAATAAATAAATGGGTTGAAAATAACTATAGAAAACACATTTTTCAATCAAAGAACTCTTATGTTGGTTTGTTGAAGTTTTGACTAGTGCTAGATTAAACTTCCCTAGCTTCACCTCTAGTTTCCTATCTCTCATTCTTATAACACCCTATGTTAGGGAAACAAAGCCAACTACATTTAAATGTACTATGTATTGCAGGCTTTGTGAATGGAAGTGTGTGATAGATATAAGAATATTTTTACATTTATTATCAGATAGTTGGATTTAATGTAAAAATTGTATATATAAATATGTCTATTTTTATATGCATATGTAAATATTATATTAATTCATATATTCTTTTATAATAATAATAATAATTCTTTATATATGTGATAATAAATTTGAATGTAAGAAAAATTTGAAGTTAATGTCTACTTTTATGTTTACCATCATTGATGCAGGAGCATCCTAGGTTACCTTGTTATCTTGCTCGTCTTTGTTCATTCTGCATGTTGGAGCCAAGTGCCAGTGGTTTCCAATCTTCTATTGCTACCATGATGTTTAGTGGATGTTGAGTTACTATAGCTCTAATGGATGTTGAGTTACTGTGGCTCTAGTGGATGTTAAGTTACTGTAGCTCTAGTGGTTGCCAATTTACTATAGCTCTAGTGGATGCCAAGTTATTGTAGCAATCTAGTGTTGACTGAGTGTTACTTAATGTGTCGAGTGAATTTTTTGGTGTTGAGTGTTACTGTTGGTGCTGATTTTTCTTGTTGGTACCAGGTGCCAATATTTGTCTTGGTCCTTTTTTGACCAAGTTGTTTGTGTCTATTTCTAGCTGGGTTGACCTTGCATGTATTTAATTTTGATATTAGTAGTTAATATTTGATGTGAGCCAACTTGTGGCTATACATGCATTTAATATAAGGTTCATTTTTTTGATAGGCTAGCCTATGGCCACATAAGTATTTAAGGAGGTCTAGGATTGAGTTTTAGAAGAGAACTGAGAGGATTTGAAAGTTGGAAGCATATGTGTTTGGAAATCCAAATTTTGAAGTTGGATCATGGATTTGAATGTATTTTGTATCTGGCCATAACCGAGAAGGCTTTATAGCTAGGCATGTATGTTGATCATTTGATGAATCAATAAAAGCATTTTCTCTTCTTCCTCATTTGGTTTTTGTTCTTTGTGTTCTATTTCTCTTATGTTAACTCTTACATGGTGTTTTGGATAGTTGGGTGTGCCTTTGGCCCTAGTTTTTCATTCTTTCCTGTGTCAGGTGGTATTAGAGCGGAGGTTCATCCTTATGGTGATTGGATCGTGTAGAACCCTATGTGAATTTGGTTGAAGGGTTTCAAATTTTTAGATTTGACCTATAGCTTGTAGAGGGTTATGATCTTGCAGGAACCTAATTTGTAAAGTGGTTCGAGGTAGAGGAAATGTTGATAATGCAAATATTGAGACAAATTGTAGCCAAATTAGATGCTATGGAGATAGTTCAGAGGAGAGGAGCACATCTTGATGATGTAAGTGATGATGAAGCACTAGAACCAAACCCTAATCTAGAACCTAAAGAAGATCAAGATGAAGCAAGGATGTTGAGAGTGTTATCTCAAGAAAATTCAAAGCCTATTGTAGAAGTTATTCTTTATGATGGAAAATTGAATATCAATGTTGTGTTGGATTGGACCTCTAATATGGAGAAATTATTTGAGTATGAAAATACTCCTGTTAGTGTTTTCCATATCTACTACAAATGTAATAGTACTTCCATTGTATTTGGTATGTACTTTCCAAATGGAATCCATCTCTCTAATATAGGGTGAAGTATGGATAGACATGTCTCTTCACGGGAAATGTCTATTCATTAGAATGTAATTACTATAATGACAAATAAATATCTAATATATTTCATATATTAAATATATATATTATATCTTACATTTATATATATACAAATATAATTTGCACTATAGTTTATCCAACTGAAGCTACCAAACATCAACACTCCCTCTTAGCTAGGGAGGATAAACAAGAATTTGAATAACATATTACCTCAAAGTAAAAAAATGGTTTCTTGAATGTCAACTCATTTGACTTCCCAGTTTATTAAATTCCAACTCATTTGACATTTGAAAGTCAAATCCTTTGACTTTGAATATCAACTCATTTGATATTAGAATGCCAACTCTTTCAAAATTCATGAATGTCAACTCATTCAACATTCACTAGGTGATTTTGAGTAATGGCCTCCTAAATGTCAAGTTGCAAGATATTCACCAAGTACTATGAGTAATGGCCTCCTGAACATCAATTTTCATACCATTCACCATATACTCAAAGTTTTTATAAGGTATGTGCACTCACACTCTCATAATGTGTACCATATAAACATCCACTATGCAAAGTATAATCTATCATGATATGCATAGACATCATAAGATATTCATCATAATAGATTAAAGTATTGAAAAATTGTCACCTTTCAATAACATCTACAAATACAAGTGATAATCATTTGGAAGTCATCACTTCCTCATGATATACTCAGGTAGGCCCATATAGATTAGAGGAATATTTAGGAATCACAATCCTCTTGATTGTTACTATTTATTGATTACTAGAGAATCCATCTTCAACATGGTCTACTCCCTCTTAATCAATACATACAAGATCACCGAAGGTTGTCCCTCTTGATCATATCCTGTATCTGCTCCCTCTCTTCCAAGGTTGTCTCTAACAAAATGTCACTCTCTCTTTTTTCTGCAAGAACATTCTCGAAGGAAAAATCAAGACAAACAACTCTTTTCATGCTAATAAGAATATTAACATTATTTAAGATGTTACTAATTCAACTCATAGTTATTAATAACATAAATAACTCTTTATTTTATATTTTCAATAATAGAAATAAGATAATAATACTCAATTTTTACCTTTCATACTCCCATAACCAATTTCTTAATATTTAAACATTATACGAATATATTAAATATAATCTTAGAAGGAAAGAAAATATATATACATACATGTATATAATTATTTTCCATGTATACTCTCAATTATATATCTCATAAAATATTAATTTAAACTTTAGAAAAGAATATTTATAAAAACAAACAAGACAAATGTTAATACTTACCTTATTGAGTTGATGCTCGAGGCCTTTACCCCTTATTGTCACATCCCTTTGTAGATTATTGTAAAGTGACTCTCTTGTAATATATTTAGTGGGCCTAGTCATTAAGGCAAGTAATTTTCACCAAATTAGGCATTGTATCATAAATCAATGACATGGTGTAGGCGGGGATTGTTCACCATCAACATTTACCCCTTCTTGTTGTATGGATTGACGCCATCCTAGGATAGTTCTACTACCTATTGTGCGGCTTATGAACATGATAAATTCCTTAGCACTGGTGCATTGAAAATAACCAAACTGGCTTAAATTTGAATGACTATAGAGCAACGTAGGATCAGATCCAAAACTAGAAGTAGATCTTGAATTAGGGTTAGCTTGCGCTTTCATCACCACAAGTTTTGTGATCTTCATGGCTGCTCTTTTTTGGATTTCTAAACTATTAATCTCTTAGGATAGATCCACCAAAGGGATGATTGTAAAAGATGAATTTGGGCAAGAGATGATTTATTTTCAGCAAGAATAATGTTGATCAAGATATTCTGCAAAGCAATAAAAAATGATGGCTCTCTATCTTTGAACCAGTATGTCTCCTAAATAATAACATTCATCATCACAACCCACACTTGACCAAGAAAAATCTAAAACATTAAAGTAAGGAGAGGCAATGAATAGCTAGTAGTTACTACACATTTTTGTTTTATATCCCAATAGTCATGAAAGCCACATGGTTACTATATTCGCCAATCGTTTGGCGATTCTGATGACACTTGTTGTTCATTCTTCATTTATTTGGACAACGTCAGATATGTATGTGAGTCATTTCATTTTCAAGACATCCATTGTGTCAAATGTGTGAGCCTCTATAATACACAATACACCATACAAAGAATGTGAGAACCCTTCGAAATAACCAATGCATGTAACTTAGTGCAAGAGAATCGTCCAACGTAATGATTCTGCAATCACTTCAATTGTGATCTCCTCTTCTTGTAATTTAATAGTACTTCAAATCTGATAAATCTGATAAGGAAACTACTTTGATATAGTTTTCGTTCAAAACTATTAAAAGATAAATATTTAGATTCCTTATGATTCGAATCTTCTTTGATACCATGTTACTGTTTTCTAGATCTACTACAAATGTAATAGTACTTCCATTGTATTTGGTATGTACTTTCCAAATGGCAGCCATCTCTCTAATATAGGGTGAAGTATGGATAGACATGTCTCTTCATGGGACATGTCTATTCATTAGAATGTAATTACTATAATGACAAATAAATATCTAATATATTTCATATATTAAATATATATATTATATCTCACATTTATATATATAAATATAATTTATTTGCACTATAGTTTATCCAACTGAAGCTACTAAACATCAACAAATCTTGATAATAGGATGGTAAAAATTGTTGTTGCAAGGTTAAAGGGTCATGCTTTAGTGTGGTGGGAGCATTTGCAAACTAATAGACAAAAGAGAGGAAAGGAAAATATCAAGACTTAGCCAAAGATGGTAAACAAAGTGAAGAACAAATTCCTTCCTGTTGATCACCAAGTTATCTTGTCAAGAAAGATGCAAAATTTAAGGCAAAGAGACATGAGTGTGAAGAAGCATACAAATAAATTCTACAGGTTGAACATTAGATCTGGACATATGGATGATGATGTTGAGAAAATTGCAAAATACATAAATAGATTGAGATCTAGAATTCAAGATGAAATAAGTTTTTTGAAGTTGGAAAGTGTGGAAGAAGCATACCAATATGCCTTGAAGGCTGAGGAGATCTTGACAAAGAAGCATGAACAAAGACAAAGGGGTAGAGGTGGTAGATTCTAGAGAGGTAGAGGTAGATCTTATGGTGAAAGTGGTAGATCTAATAGTTCTATATAAGATAAGGGAAAATCTAAATGTAAGAATGATGAAAAAGGCAAGACTGAATGGAAAGGTGGTAATTCTTATTCTAGAGGTGGTTTTCATGGTAATTATTTCAAATGTGGTAAAGAGGTACATAGATCTTTTGAATATAGATCCTCTAAAAGTGGGCAAGGTAATAGAAATGTTGTGATTCAAGGAAATGATTAGGGTTCGCCAAGTGGACCTGAGGCTGGAGAAAATTTGACGGTGAGAAGAACCTTATGTAATAAGGGAAGTGATGAGGAACCCATTTTAAGGAGAAGTCTTTTCAAGACCAGATGTTAGATGGCTAGAAAATGTTGCAAAGTGATCATTGATAGTGGGAGTTATATAAATTCGGCATTAGAAAAGCTAGTTACAAAGTTTCAATTGCAGAGGCTGAAGCATCCTACACCTTATCTTGTTTCATGGATGAAAGATGAGCATAAGATATTGGTAAGTGAGCAATGCCTTGTGAAGTTCAAGATTGGGCATTACTTTGATGAAGTTTTGTGTGATGTTATGAATATAGATTTTTGTCATATTTTTTTGAGTAGACCTTAGCTATATGATAGATATTCTATAAATGATGGAAGATTGAATTAATATACTCTTTGGGTGAATGGGAAGAAACAAACATTGCTGCCTTTGATTGAAAGTCCAGATGAGGCTAATTGTACCACTCTAAAAATTTGCATGGTTAATAGAAAGCAATTTGAAAAGGAAATGAAAAAGAATCAGGTTTTTTTTTCTATAATTCTAAGAAGACTGAGTTGTGTCAATAGTAATCGAGTGCTAGAAAATAGTGTTAACTAAGTGCTAGTTAGTGGTGACTAAGTGACAACTAGTTGTATTGACATAGTATCAAAAGAAATTACATTAGTGTTGAATGAGTATAAAGAGATTGTTGTAGAGAGTATATCTGATGATTTACCTCCATTGAGAAGTATAAATCATTATATGGATCTGAATCCTAGAGCTAGTTTTCCAAACAAAGCATCATATAGATTGACACCTATAGAGAATGAAGAACTTAACAGACAAGTGCATGAGTTTTTGCAAAAAGGTTTGATCAGAGAAAGATTGAGTCTATGTGTTGTACCTATTGTATTAGCACCTAAAAAGAATGGAGAATGGAGAATGTGTATTAATTCTAGAGCTATTAGAAAAATATAGTGAAATATAAGTTTCTTGTATTGAGGATGGATGACATAATTGATTATTTGAGTGGAGTAAAGTATTTTACCAAGATTGATTTGAAGAGTGGCTATCACCAAATCAGAATTAGAGAAGGTGATGAATGGAAGACTACTTTAAAGACAAAATATGATTTGTATGAATGGTTGGTCATGTCTTTTGGTTTGACTAATGCACATAGTACTTTCATGAGGTTGATGAATGAAGTTCTAAAAAGATTTTTGAGTAAGTTTGTGATTGTTTATTTGGTTGACATTTTGATATTCAATAAGACTAAGGAAGAACATCTTAAGCATATAAGACAAGCATTGTAGAGATTAAAAGAGGAGAAGTTGATGATTAATTTGAAGAAGTGTTTTTTTATGCAAGAGGAGATTGTGTATTTGGGATTTGTGATTTTAACTAATGGTTTGAACATGGATCCTAAGAAGGTAAAAGCAATTTTAGAATGGCCTACACCTAAGAATGTGGTTGAGGTAAGATCATTTCATAGTTTGGCTAGTTTCTACAGAAAGTTCATAAGAGATTTTAGTTTTATTTGTAATGCTATGATTGAGACAATGAGAGGAGATAAAAAAGAATTTAAGAGGACACATGGAGCTGATAAGAGTTTTGAGACTTTGAAACAAAAGGTTGTTGAGTTACCTATATTGGCTTTGTCTGATTTCAATAAGGTATTTCAAGTTGAATGTGATGCAAGTGGTAGTGCAATAAGAGTTGTATTAAGCCAAGAAGTTAAACCTATGGCTTTCTTTAGTGAAAAGTTGAATGACGTTGAAAGGAAGTATTATGTGTATGATCAAGAGTTTTATGCTATTGTTAAAGCATTGAAGAAGTGGGGACATTATTTGATTCCTAAGGATTTTGTGTTGTATACTAATCATAAAGCTTTACAATACTTGGGAAGTCAACATAAATCAAATCAGAGACATATGAAGTTGGTTGAGTATTTGCAGAGTTTTACATTTTTGATCAAGCATAAGAGTGGAGTTACTAGCAGAGTTGCTGATGCATTGAGCAAAAGATGTTCCTTATTGACTAAATGAAGGTTGAAGTTCTTGGTTTTGAAGACATGACAAAGTTGTATAATAATAACCCTAATTTTTTTGAGGCATGGAGAGAGTGTAGAACACAAAATCTAACAAATCACATAAGTAAGTGTATTGAGTATTTTATTCAAGTAAGTATGTTGTTCAAAGGAATTTAATTGTTTGTTCCTAAAATTTCTATGAGGTTGAATTTGATTAAAGAAAAACATAGTGGTGGATTGACTAGACATTTTGGAATTGATAAGACATTGAGTTTGCTAAAGAATAGGTATTATTGACCACAAATGTATAAGGATGTTTAGAAATTTGTAAAGAGTTGTGGAGTTTGTTAAGTTGAAAAAGGAGTAAGTCAAAATATTGGTTTCTATACACCTAATACTATTTCTGATAAACCTTGGAGTGACATTGGTATGGATTTTTTTCTTGGAGATAATGAAGGGGTATTATTCTACATTTGTTGTGGTGGATATATTTTCTAAGATGGCTCATTTCATACCATGTAAGAAGACTTTAGATGTTGAGCATGTTGCTAAAATTTTTTTTAAAGAAATCATGAGATTGCATAGATTACCAAGAAGTATTATTTCTGATAGAGATAGTAAGCATTTTGGTTATTTTTGGAAGAATTTTTATAAAAAGATGGGTACTAAGTTGAAGTTGAGTTCAACATTCCATCCACAAACAGATGGACAAATAGAGGTTGTGAATAGAAGCTTGGGTAATTTGCTAAGTGATGTACGAGCATCCAGAGGTATAAGGGCAATCCTGTGTCACCCAAAAAAATGTACTTAGACTTAGTTTCTGTTTCATGTGTTTTCATTTTTGGATACCCATTTGGGTCAAATAAAGGTTCCAACTCTCACAATTCCACTATCAGTGTTCTAGTATAGAGTATTTGAACACCTTGGGATACATGTAAATGCCAAAAAAATAGGAGTATGTAATTGGGCCATCATTTTGGTAAAATAGAAGGTGTAAATTGGCCAGATGAATGTAATTGTGATTTAGAGCATTCCAGAAAAAGAATCAAGTCAAAAAGCCACACGGTTTGAAAGTTATTGTAGTTTTTTGAGTTTTGAAAACCTCCTAAGAATGCTTCAAAGTCAGGTTAGGGGCATTAAATGACCTTGAAAAGCGATGGAAAATGGGGTACAAGAAAATATTGTCCATAGGGCTATAGAGTGCTTCAAGAGCTTTCTGGAAATGTAAATGGATCGTCAATCGGGGCTACGGTTCAAAAGTTATGCCTCCCAGAAGTTCAGTTACCATTTCTGGATTCTTCTAGATTTGCATCAACTTCTAACCCAGCTTCTGGAGCCTTCTATTTGGTTCGTGGATGCCTACTAGCACTTTCTAGAATGTATTCCTAGTCCTCAACCCTCTGGGGTCTATTTAAGGAGATTTCTGGCATTGTAAAAGGCAGTTCAAAGTATAGTTTGGGAGGAGGTACTAAAACGAGAAATTATCTCAAGATTTATGCTATTGTAAGCCCTTAGGGCATGTTTTGAAGTCTATTTTCTCTATACTAAATGTACTAGCTTATTTTCACAGTTAATACAATTTTCCTTTTCCTGTTGTGTCCATTCTGTGCTTGAAAGTGTCCCCATCAAGTGGTATCAGAGCTGGTTTTCTTAAGTGTGTAGACAGAGCGCCGAATGTGAGGTAGTTTGCACCAGGACTGTGTAGTTGTGAGTTCAAGTTAGAAGATGTCTCCATGAAGAGAGCGTGGTGGAAGGGCCAAAGCCATTAATCCTAAGGAGGTTAGATCCCTCCAAAGGTAGGTACAAGCATTGTAGGAGGAGCTCCGTAGAGGAACAAATGTGGCCGTAGGTGATGAAAGTGACGATGACAATGAAGAAGACAAAATTGGACCAAAAGGGGAATTTGATGGGGAAGTTCTGAATCAGGCAGAGGAAAGGCTTTTTAGGGCCATTACTAAGTTTTGGAAAAGACCTACAATTGAAGTCGGTGTATTTTCAAGAAATTTGAAACCGGATGAGTTGATTGATTGGGTCAATGAACTGGAAGAATACTTTGAGTATGAGGGTATTAGGGACCCAGATAGGGTTAAGTTTGCAAAGGCAAAACTAAAAGGCCATGCCAAAATCTGGTGGCAAGAGGTTCAATTAGAAAGAAACAGAAGAGGAAAGGAGAAGATCACAAGGTGGGATCGCATGGTGGACAAATTGAAGAAGCAGTTCATTCCTGTGGACTACGAGCTTGATTTGTTTAAGAAGATGAATGGGTTAAAGCAAGTAGGAAGATCAGTACAAGAATATACAGAGGAGTTTTATCGACTCTTGATTAGAGCAGGGCATGCAGAAGCAAATAAGGAGAAGGTTTCTTGTTACATCAGTGGGTTGCGACCTAGCATCCAGGAGGAATTAAGTCTAGTAAGAATGACCAGCGTTGAAGAGGAATACCCATTGCCCTACTAGTTGAAGAGAAGCTGAATAAAAAGTTTGAAGGAAGACAATGAGGGTGTGGTCAAGGAGGAAGGGGAAGCAGTAGGTCATCTGGAGGCTGTAATGAAACCCAAAAGAAAAATGAAGATGTGGGTACTAGCAGGAACCAGAGGAATGAGGGTTTTAACTGCTCCCATGATCAAGACTTTGGAAATTAGAGAGGAAGAGGTAGAGGACATGGACAAGGAAGAGGAGGCTTCTATGGTACTTGTTTCCATTGCAATGAAGAAGGTCATCGTGCCTTTGAATTCCCTCAACGACAAGGAAGGACAGATAGGAGGGCTAAGGGTCAAGCTAGGGTTGCTCATGTGGATGAGGATGCACAATCATCACATTCAGAAGATGCAAAAAGAGGAGAGACCTTGGTAAATGAAAGGGTCCTACTAAGTGGTGAGATAGAACCAAGACAAAGGAGGAGTTTTTTTCGTACCAGATGCAAGTGTGAGGATAACTGATGTGATCATTGATGGTGGTAGTATAGATAACTTGGTGTCAGAGGAGATGGTCTCTAAGATGAAGCTCAAGAGGGAGAGACATCCCCAGCCCTATCGGATTGCTTGGGTGAGAGACAATCATAAAGTCTTGGTAAGTGAACAATGTTTAGTGAAACTTAAAATTGGGGGTTACCATGATGAAGTTCTCTGTGATGTTATTCCAATGGATGTTTGCCATCTATTATTGGGTAGACCATGGTAGTTTGATAGGCATGCAGTACATGATGGTCATGCAAACACATACTCTCTAACAAAGGATGGAGTTTTCCACAAACTAAAACCCATGAAAAGGGAAGGTGAAAAGGTATGTAGCAGTGCTAGGATTTTTCTTATTGATGGAAGAAAGTTTTTAGATGGCATGAAACACCAACGTATGTGCTATGCTTTGATTCCTAGGAAAGATAAAGAAGGTAGTAGTGAAATACCACTTGAAGTTTCAGATTTACTAGGTGAGTTTGGAGATATTATCTCTGATAATGTTCTAGAAGGATTGCCACCAGTAAGGCAAATCAATCATCAAATAGATTTGATTCTAGGAGCTAGTTTTCCTAACAAGGCTGCTCACAGGATGACTCCTACTAAAATAGAGGAGCTAAATAGATAGGTTCAGGAGCTATTGAGGAAGGGCTTGATTCGGGAGAGCCTAAGTCTATGTGTAGTACCTACAGTACTCACACCAAAGAAGGATGGAGAGTGGAGGATGTGTATAGACTCTCGAGCTATAAATAGGATAACTATCAAGTATCGATTTCCTTTGCCAAGAATGGATGATCTTATGGATTGCTTGAGTGGAGCTCAGTACTTCACAAAGATAGATCTCAAGAGTGGTTATCACCAGATATGGATTCGAGAAGGAGATGAGTGGAAAACAACCTTCAAGACTAAGGAGGGTCTTTATGAGTGGTTAGTCATGTCCTTTGGATTGACGAATGCCCCAAGCGCCTTCATGCGGCTCATGAATGAGGTACTTAAGAAGTTCTTGGAAAATTTTTTTATTGTTTATTTGGATGATATTTTAATTTTCAACAAGACTTTGGAAGAACATTTATTGCATATTCGTAGTGTCCTTCAAAGGCTAAGGGAAGAGAAACTGTTAATTAATCTAAAAAAGTGTATCTTTGCAAAAAGGGAGTTAGTCTATTTGGGGTTTGTTATATCACCTGAAGGTCTCAAAATGGATCCAAAGAAGGTAAAAGCCATCTTGGAATGGCCTACTCCAAGGTTTGCTAGTAAGGTAAGATCATTTCATGGTCTGGTTAGTTTTTAGAGGAAGTTTATTAAGAATTTCAGTGGCATATGTTCACCCCTAACTGATACAATAAGAGGGGATAGAAAAGAGTTCAAATGGACTGCAGTAGCTGCGAGAAGTTTTGAATTGCTGAAGAAGAAGGTGACAGAACAGCCTGTGTTGGCACTTCCAAATTTTAGAAAAGTGTTCCAGGTGGATTTTGATGCTAGTGGTAGCGCTATTGGGGTTGTATTAAGCCAAGAAGGTAAGCCTATTGCATATTTTAGTGAAAAATTGAATGATGCAAAGAAGAAGTATTCTGTTTATGATCAAGAGTTATGTGCAATAGGTCAAGCCTTAAAGAAATGGAGGCATTATTTATTTCCAAAGGAATTTGTTTTGTATACTGATCATTAGGCATTACAGTACCTAAATAGCCAAGGTAAATTGAACCAGAGGCATATGAAGTAGGTAGAGTTCTTGCAGAGCTATACATTTCTGTTGAAGCATAAAAGCGAAAAATCTAACAGGGTTGTAGATGCACTAAGTAGGAGACAATTGTTGCTTACAATAATGTAGGTTGAAGTAGTTGGGTTTGATGAACTCAAGAATCTATATCCTGAAGATCTTGATTTTGTTGAAGCATGGAAAGCTTGTAAAGAGCCTATTGCTATAGATAGAACTAAGTGGTTAGACTATCTGATTCAAGATGGTATGTTATTCAAGGGCAGTCAATTATGCATTCCAAGGAGTTCCATGAGGGATGGAAGGATATTTTGGTCAAGATAAGACCATTTCCATTCTAAGAGAACATTATTTTTGGCCCCAAATATGTACAGAGTTGTCAAGTTTGTCAAGTTGCTAAGGGATTTAGCCACAATACTAGACTATATCAGCCATTGCCTATTCTATCAAAGCCATGGGAGGACCTAGGTATGGATTTTGTTCTTGGATTGTCGAGGACACAAAGGGGTAATGATTCAGTATTTGTGGTGGTTGATAGGTTCTCCAAAATGGCACATTTCATTCCATGCCACAAAACTCATGATGCTGTCCAAATTGCAGACTTGTTTTTCAGAGAGGTGGTGAGACTACATGGTCTCCCAAGGAGTATAGTTTCTAACAAAGATACTAAATTTGTGGGGTATTTCTGGAGGACGTTGTGGAAGAAATTGAAAACTGACTTGAAATTCAGTTCCACACATCACCCACAGACTAACGGCCAAATAGAAGTGGTAAACAGAAGTCTGGGCAATTTGCTGAGATGTTTAGTTAGGGATAGGCCCAAGGGATGGGATTTGATTCTACCACAGACAAATTTTGCTTATAATAACTCTGTAAATAGGAGTACTAGAAAATCACCATTCCAAATTGTATAAGGAAGTAGCCCAAGGACTGCACCAGAATTGAGGAAGATAGAACAAGGGGAGAGGACAAGTATTGAAGCTGAAGAATTTGCTAAACATATCAAGCATCTACATGAGGAGGTTCAAGCACACATTACCAAGATGAATCAAGAGTATAAAACTAGGGCTGATCAAAGGAGAAGACATAAGGAATTCCAAGCAGGGGATCTAGTCATGGTACACTTACAAAAAGAAAGATTTTCAGTCGGTACTTACAACAAGCTGAAAATGAAGAAATTTGGCCCCTACAAAATTCTGAAGAAACATGACTCAAGAAATGCATATGAGGTGGAGCTGCCAGATGGTATTCACGTTTCTCTTATTTTCAACATTGCAGATTTAACAAACTATTATGATGATGGTGCAGATGAGGAGCTAGTGTTAGAGCCATGTCCAATTCTTGCTTCTAAGAAGGAGGAGATAGAAGACATTCTAGATCATCGTGTGGGTAGGAGTACTAGAAATAGGCAGTATGAAGAGTATTTGGTCAAGTGGAAAGGACAACCAATAGAGGACTCAACTTGGATTTCAGCAGCTGAGGTTTCCCATTTGGGATTTCCTCTACCATTCATAAAGTGACAGGGTCACTTTTCAATCTACCCTGGGTGTCTGATGCAGGAGCATCCAGAGGTATAAGGGAAATCCTGTGTTACCCAAAAAAATGTACTTAGACTTAGTTTCTATTTCATGTGTTTTCATTTTTGGATACCCATTTGGGTCAAATAAAGGTTCTAACTCTCATAGTTCCACTATTAGTGTTCTAGGATAGAGTATTTGAACACCTTGGGATACATGTAAATGCCAAAAAAAATAGTTTTATGCAATTGGGCCATAATTTTGGTAAACTAGAATGTGTAAATTGGCCAGATGAATGTAATTGTAATTTAGAGCATTCCACAAAAAGAATCAAGTCAAAAGGCCCCACAGTTTGAAAGTTATTGCAATTTTTTGGGTTTTGGAGACCTCCTAAGAATGCTTCAAAGTCAGGTTAGGGGCGTTAAATGACCTCAAGAGTTTTTTTGAAATGTAAACAGATCATCAATTGAGGCTACGATTCAAAAGTTATGCCTCCTGGAAGTTCGGTTACCATTTCTGGATTCTTCTAGATTTGCGTCGACTTCTAATGCAGCTTCTGGAGCCTTTTATTTGGTCGGTGGATGCCTACTAGCACTTTCTAGAATGTATTCCTAGTCCTTAACCCTTCGAGGTCTATTTAAGGAGATTTTTGGCATTATAAAAGGCAGTTCAGAGTGGAGTTTGGGAGGAGGTACTAAAAGGAGAAATTATCTCCAGATTTATGTTATTGTAAGCCCTTAGGGCATGTTTTGAAGTCTATTTTCTCTGTACTGAATGTACTAGCTTATTTTCACAGTTAATACAATTTTCCTTTTCCTGTAGTGTCCATTCTTCTTGAAAGTGTTCCCATCACTAAGATGTTTAGTGAAAGATAAGCCAAGTAATTAGGAAGTAGTGTTGGCATAAGCTAAGTTTACATATAATAATTCTGTGAATAGGAGTATAAGGAAATTACCTTTCGTAGATTGTTACTGTAATGTAGCCTAGAGGTATATTAGATTTGAGAGATGAAGAAAAGAAAAGCGTTGCAAGGGAAGAATTTGCTAATTTTATGGAATCTTTGCATAAGGAAGTGAAGTCGAGGATGGAACAAAGTAATGAGAAGTATAAAGAGAATATTGATAAATCTAGAAGGCATCACGATTTTGAAGTTGGTGATGAGGCGATGGTTCATTTGAAGAAAGAAAGATTTCATGTTGAAACATACAATAAGTTGAAGATGAAGACGTTTGGACCTTGTGAGATCTTGAAGAAGATTGAGAGTAGTAATGCTTATGAAGTTGAGTTACCTAATGACATGGATATATCTCCTATATTCAATATTGTTGATTTGTATAAGTATCATGAGTCAGATGATGAAGTTGTTGTAATAGAAGATTATCCTAAAAATTAGATTGAAGAAGTTGAATAGATATTGGAACAAAGAGTTGGCAAGAGCACAAGAGGAAAAGATTACTATGAATATTTGATGAAGTGGAAGAACAGACCTATTGATGATGCTCCATGGATTTCTCAATTTGAGTTGGATTTAGCTCAGATTGTGACATCTCAATGATTCAGGAGAATCATTTCTTTCAACCCCAGTTGTTTGATGTAGGAGCATCATGGGTTGCCTTGTTATCTTGCTCATCTTTTTTCATTTTGCATGTTGGAGCCAAGTGAAAATAGTTTCCAATCTTCTATTGCTTCCATGATGTTTAGTGGATGTCGAGTTACTATAGCTTTAATGGATGTCGAGTTACAGTAGCTCTAGCGGATGTTGAGTTACTATAGCTCTAGTGGATGGCAAGTTACTGTAGCAATCTAGTGTTTATTGAGTGTTCCTTCATGTGCCGAGTGAATCTATTGGTGTTGAGTGTTACTATTGGTGCCAAGTACTAGTATTTGTCTTGGTCCTTCTTTGATTGAGTTGTCTGTGTTTGGTTCTAGTTGGGCTAACCTTGCACATATTTAACTTTGATATTGGTAGTTAATATTTGATGTGAGTTGGCATGTGGTTGTACATTCATTTAATATAAGGTTTAATTTTGTAATAGGCTGACTTGTGGCCACACAAGTATTTAAGAAGGTCTAGGATTCAATTTTATAAGAGAATTAAGAGGATGTGAAATTTGGAAGCATATGTGTCTGGAAATCCAAATTTTGAATTTGGATCATGGATTTGAATGTATTTTGTATCTAGTCATAACCTAGAAGGCCTTATAGCTAGGCATGTATGCTGATAATTTGATGAATGAATAAAAGTGTTTGCTCTTCTTCCTCCTTTGATTGTTGTTCTTTGTATTTTTTTTCCATTGTGCTAACTCTTACAAGGTAGTTTGGATGGTTGGGTGTGCCTTTGGCCCTTGTTTTTCATTCCTCCCTATGTCAATCATACATTTATGATATGTGGGATCAAATATACTCAAGTTGTTTAGATTTTCTTTTTGTTCTAAAGCTTTATATTGTTACTCTTTGGGTATATAATATCAACCCCATGAATTCCAATATAAATTTTTAATAAATTATCAAAAGTATACTTTCAATTTAATCAATTAAAGTTTATTAAAAAGATGGTGGATATGTCAAATGTTGGGGTAATTGTTTGATTGTATATAACAAATATCCATCTAATAAAATATTGTGGGTGTGTCCAGACACACCAAAGACCTCTGAGGTAGGATGACATTATATGGAGTGGATGTATTAAATGTTCATAAATATTATGATATTTATATAGAAGAGAGGAAGAAAAGGTTTATAACTTTTCTCAACTCAATTTTGATATTTTTCACATCAAAGGAAAGAATGACATTAAATCTCCCTCTACCTTGAAAAAGTTATAGAAGGAATAATATTTAAGTATTTTTAGCCTCTATTACTAAGGAAGGATAGTAAAGCTTTCCATAGTTTTTTGAAGATTAGCTTCCTCCTAAGAAACAATGCCACATGCAATAATTTTGACAAAACCTAGTCTTTAGAAATTTTGGAGTTAAATTGATGTCAAAAGTTTATGCTATTTTTTTCCTATTGATCACTATCATTTTCCACGTTAGTATTTTTCTTCTTCCATCCAAATATTATAGAAAATGTTCTTGAACACATGGTGTTTGTGTTAAATGTAATTATTGACTCTGCCATTTTTTTATAGTTGTTTATCCACTATCATTTTATGTCTTGTTAACCATGCATTTTGAATTTTTTGATAGTCAGCTCACACATTTAATAGATTAGATGAACGAATTCCTTTCATATCCATATTTGGCTTTCAAATCATAACACTCTTTTATTGATTTATTTTTAGATCTAATAGTTATTATGTAAGTGTGTATTCTAGATGAAATGATAAACTAAATATTTCTTTCCCTTGGTTATAAGTTGTGTTGTGTTTTTCCTTTGTTCTAAAAATACCTTATATGGTATCAAAGTTGGTGGTTGAAAGCTAATGGGTAAAAGGTAACAGTTGAGAAGGAATAGTTGGAAGATAATAGTTGATTGGGTTGAGATGAAGAAGATCAAGAGCTTGATGGAGAAAAAAAATCCTCCAATAAAAACAATTTTATGTTAGTAAAAACTTTGGGTGAACTAGTTGTGTTCTTACTCTGTAAAAATAGAAGATAAACTAAAAATGTTTAACATGTAGAGATAGAAGAAAGTACATAAAAGCATCATATTGCATACAATCTCTCTTAATATAAGAGAAGGTCAAGGTAATCAAGTGATTTATTTAATTATTTTTGAAAAAAATATTGTTAGTTGTGTTGAGCTGTCATTATGTAGGATTCTAAATGGCGGGAATTCTTTTGAAGTCCTCTCTTGAAAAGTTAATCTTGTGGATCAACTCCAAGGTTCTGGGTGATCTTGCAACCTACTGAAATCTGCTCAGTTGAAGATAAAAAAAAAAAAATCACAAGGAGGCCTTTTCTGGTTTGAATGATTTCAGATGAGATGTAGAATATGTTCACTACATCGAAATAAACATGCAAAAGAACCATGTTTTTGTATTTTTTCTTTTTTTTTCTTATTTATGAATGCAATCTAACAATGCAACTAATATAAATTCCTAAATTAACAAGGGGTTAGAAAAGAAAATAACAAGAACTTTAAAGAAAATAGTGTAAAAGTAAAATCCTAATGGACATAAGCTATGGATACAATGTGTTTGCGAGTTAAGCTTTTGGAGAAATTGGTGGGTAACCAATGAAAATGAGAGCAACGCTTCCTTGGTTCCACTGATGTAATCATCAATGAGAAACTTAATAACTGTATGATGTTTCACTCTTCATCAAATCACAAGGCCATGGAAAGTGCACTCATGCGAGACAAAGAGTTATGTAGGCACAACTTGGTGATTTCTTCTCGAGCTAGATACATCAGTGGAATTCATAAAATCTTAGCAAACACTAGAATTAAAAGATCACACAACCAGAAATAATACAATAAACTTTTGGCTCAATTACAATTCCGTGAACATAAATTCACAAAAAATGACACATTTAGGCAAGAATTAATACACTCCAAATGAGAGCACCAAAAGCATAATATTATTGCAAAATAATGACGGCCCTAATTACATATTACAATCCTGTATTTATAAGAAATCATCTCCTCAATTTGTGTTGAGAGTGTGAGATATCTTCATACAATAATATGCTTTTAATTTTAATAATACAAACTAATTATGTACAAACTAACAATTTAACTAGTGCTTAGTAGGAATCCATCCATTTTTATATTCATTAATTGGATGCATGGGCCTTTACATGTCAAAAAATAAATAAAATGAGAGAAAATAAGAAGAATAAAGCCTTCAGTCAAAGTATAAGTGTTTGGAAGTGTCAAAAATATAATTTCAACCTTCACTAAGCATCTATTGGAGTTAAACTATTGTCAAAATGCATTTGTAATGTATGGAAAGCTCTAATCTTGGAACTAGAAGTTAACTATCAGTGCATCTCTGGAAAAAGTGCACCTCAAAAGAGAGTGCATCAATGCACCTGTGCACCTTTGACTTCTTCAAAATTCTTCCAACACTTAGTAACCAAAAAGTGCACTAGTGCACCTGGTGTAGTAGTGCACTAGCGCACCTCAGAGGTCCAAAATTACAAAATTCCACCAAGTGTCAAAATTGAAATTCTGGCTTCTAGGTTTTGTCGCTCTTCATACAAGAGCTATGTTTGGATGCTTGCCCTTGAATTTCTCAATAATTTCCATGATCTTTGCCGCATTTGGTAAATCCAAGGCATTATATTTATCCTTAACCTTTTTCCAATAATTATCTACCTCTATATGGGTCTTAGCAAAATCCCCAAGTTTAGTATCTAACTCTAGCTAGGCTTCTTCTATCCTTAATGCCTGCTAGATATCTTCATCACTATAAGCTTCATTGAAAATCTTCCTAAATTTTTAACTAACCACCTCAACTATTATTAGCTTCTCCCATGCATCGTCCTCAAAGATGTTGAGACATGCACCACTATAATGTTTCTCTACCTACAAAATTTGCTCTCAGGCTTGGTCCTTGAGTTGATGAATCTCTGCATGTAATATTTCCATTACTTTTTTTACTATCTATTATCTTTTCAATCCAATAATCAATTAAATCTAACTCCTCTATGGTATATACATCCATGAGTGTTCTATACCTCTTCCCCTTTATGGCCTGTAGCACCTGTGAATCCTTTCCCCACACATGTATCTCATCCATAATAGTGAAATCTTGCTTCAAAATTGCTACCAGTTTATCTATATTTTCCTGCATAGCATGAAGTAGCTTTAGATTTCCTTAGATGATAAGCATGCCCTTTTCCTCAAAAATTTCTTGCCATTTTTGACAGGCATTCAAAAATAGATCCAATTGTACTCCTCCCCTATCTCTGCTTTGAATTGTTGTATTCAGAGTCTCCTTAGGGTGTTTAGGATTCAAGGGACCAACAAATTCTACTAAATATCCCCTTAGGATTTCATTCTACCTTCAAAGTTTCATTAGTTTTGCCCCTTCCTATTCTAAACTTTTGAACACCTCGTTCATCCCCATTGTAACCATCAACTTGGTTGTATCCAGTGTGGGCTTCTCAAGCATAACCTCTCTAATCTAATAATCTTGTGGACCCAAATCTTCTATTTCTAAATCAAAAGGAGGGATAACCTCAATCAACTCAATCATGTCCTCTTCATTGGCATTGAATTGTGGCTTTTTATTTCTTATCACTTCTTTGCGCAACCACCTTGGGACCTATTCCACCGAAGGCCTACCTCTTGAGGATGAAGGAGTCTGCTCTGCTATCCCTTTTCTCTTTTTGCTCCTTTCTGGGGTTATCTCCCTTTGAGATTTCTCTTCATCTATAGTCTCTATTTTAGTAGAGCCCACTATTCTTACCTTGGTGTCTTGGGAGGCTTGTTGAGGATATTTGATCATTTGTCCTTCTCTAGGCACTTCATCAATTGATATTTGTTGTGGCTCTTCCTGCTTCTCATTTTGAATTTGTTCTTCTTTTGTACCTGGTGCTTGAGGAGTAGTAGAGCCTTTATCAATAATGATGACTTCCAATGGGGATAGAGGAGAAAGATTAGGACCCTGTGATTCCAGTGGCATTTGAGTCCAATCTTCTTGTTGGGGCTCATTGGTCAGTGTATCCCTAATCTTGTCTCCCACTAATTCTATTCCTATAGGCATAAAATCAAAATATGGCATCTTAAACATGTCAGTACCCTCCACATCCTACTCATCAATCTATTGTTGCATCTCATCCTCTAATGTAGTCATTTGTAGAGGTTCTTCTGGGATTGATGGCAATGTAATAGTAGAACTTCTCCTTCTTTCTTGCTCTATGGCTCTTGCTAGTTGGGTTCTCCTATGAAAAGGTAGATTTTCCTCAACATCTTCCTCTTCCTCTTCTTCAGGAATAGGTTTTGAAATAGATGGGAAAGGAACTAGCCTCCTAATCATGCTTTGCCTTTTCTTTATCAGAGTCTTGATCTTTCTTCCTTTCTTAGGCATAGAAGGGGATGCTTGTTCTACCTATTGAGGTGGAGAGACCTCTTGAACCTAAACTTCTATCTTTGTTTGGCTAGGTGTAGTAGCTAGTAGCAATTGTGGGTCATCTTGAACTTGTGATGCCCCAGTATCCTCAGACCCTTCTACATTTAGTTCCTCTTGCTATGGAGGTATTAGGATTTCACCCTCTTCTAGTTCAACTCTCTGAGGAGAATTTATTTTCCTCTTCCCTTGGCCTCCACTCTTTTGAGCTTTATAATAACCTATTGGCCTATCAAGTGTTAGATTGTGGTGACTAATCAGAAAATTACTATACATACTTCATAATTAGTGGGGTTTAGGGCATCACCCAAAAAAATAATTTGGTACTATTCGCCAATCATTTTGGTACTATTCACCATTCATAGATTTTCCACTAAAGTTATCGCTAATTATGGCCGACATGTTATAACCCTAAAGCGATTTAATACTTGTATAAAAGGGTTTAGGGTTGGATATTTTTCATGATGTTGTGATGCAAAATTGGTTCTTGCAGCAGTATTGAGCTATAAGGGATTACAGATTATAATCAGGTTGTAACCATTGTATTGTAATAAGTTTAGATTTGCTGTTTGGTGGACGTAGCCCAGGGATTGGGTGAACCACGTTAAATCTTGGTGCCTTGTGTTCATTTCTGTGTGATCTATTATTTTTTTTTATTGGTTATATTTGCATGTAGTTTTTTATTTCTATCCATGGTTTATCCTAACAAGTGGTATCAGAGCGAGGTTGTCTTTCAGTTATCCTCTACAGGAAAGTCTCACGGTTAAGTGGGAGTCTCACGGTTGAGTGGGAGCGATGGCAGATGAGGGTAAGCTAAGGGTTGACAGGTTAATGGGCAGAACTTCCAGTAATGGAAGATACAAATGAAAGTCTATCTATATTAGAAGGATTTATGGAAGCCGTTGGAAGGCAAAGCCAAGAATCAGGGAACTATGTTAGAGGTTGAATGGGATCTTTTGGACAAAAAGGCACTCAAAAGAATTTGGTTATGCTTGGCACCATCGGTGGCATTTAATATTACAAAAGCAAAGATTACAAAAGATTTGATGAAAACCCTAGTGACACTGTATGAAAAGCCCTTCGCTTCAAAGAAGGTATTTCTCATGAAGCGTTTATTTAATATGAAAATGGCAGAAGATGGATCTATTGCAGATCATTTAAATGAGTTTAATACTATTACTAGTCAGTTATCTTCTATGGGTATCAATTTTGATGAAGAAATTAGGGCTCTCTTGATTTTCTGTTCTTTTCCTGAAAGCTGGAATGGCTTGGTAATGGCAGTGAGTAATTCTGTTCTTGGATCTAGTACCCTAAAATATGATGATGTGATCGGTGTTGTTTTGAGTGAGGAAACTCGTAGGAAATCCTTAGGTGGATCTACATCAGGAAGTGCTTTGAATGCACAAAGCAGGGGCAGAATGAATGAAAGAGGAAGTAACTCTGGAAATCATGGGAAATCAAGAGGAAAGTCAAAGGAGAGGAGGTCTCAATCGAGAGGACCAAATGATTGCTGGTACTGTGGGAAACTAGGGCATAAAAAGAAAGATTGTTGGAATCGAAAGAAAAATGAAGGAGATAAATCAAATGGAGACAAGAAGGCAAATGTGGTAAGTAACAAATTCAAAGAGGATTCTTTGCTTCTATCTTTAGAGAGTGTTGATGATTCATGGGTTTTAGATTCTGGTGCTTCATTTCATGCTACACCTCATAGAGGTTATTTCATTGAGTATGTCCAAGGGGATTTTGGGCTTGTTTATTTGGGGGATAATGAACCCTGTCAGATTGTTGGAAAGGGAAAAATTAAGATTAAGTTGCAGAATGGGAATCATTGGCTACTACATGAGGTAAGAAATGTTCTAAGGCTGAGTAGAAATTTAATTTCAGCTAGGCAACTCGGTGATGAGGGTTGTGTAGTTACTTTTAATGATAAAATTTGGAAGGTTTCAAAAGGTTCCCTTGTAGTAGCAAAAGGTGTGAAAGTAGGCACCTTATATCTTTGTACAGGTCATATTGTTCCTACTACTTTGATTGTTTTAGATAAAAATGAATGTTTAGGAATAATTGTTGTAGTTGAGCAGGGAGAACAAATAGCTGTTGTAGATTTTGATACAGCGTTGTGGCACAATAGACTTGGGTACATGAGTGAGAAAGGTATGAAAGTACTTCATTCAAAGAAAGTTTTACTAGGTCTAAAATGTGTTAATATGGATTTTTGTGAAAGTTGTGTCTATGAAAAACAAAAGAGAGTGAGTTTTGTAAAGATTGGGAAGGAAAACAAAAAGGAGAAATTAGAGCTTGTGCATACAGATGTATGGGGACCAGCTTAGGTATCTTCCCTTAGTTTCTCTCATTATTATGTTACCTTAATTGATGATGAAACTAGAAAAGTATGGGTTTATTTCCTTAGACATAAATTTGATGTATTTCAAACTTTTAAGAAATGGAAATGCTTGGTTGAAAATGAGACTGGTAAAAAATTAAAATGTCTCAAATCTGATAATGGTGGTGAGTATTGCAATCATGAATTTGAAGATTATTGCTCCACTAATGGTATTCGTAGACAAAAAACTGTTCCAAGAACTCCATAGAAAAATGAAGTGGTTGAACGCATGAATAGGACTATAATGGAGTGCGCAAGGAGCATGAGGTTGCATGTTGGGTTGCCCTTACACATGTGGGAAAAGGCTATCAATATTGTAGTATATTTGATTAATAGAGGTCCCTCTACTCCTTTGGGCTATGGTATTCCAGAGGAAGCATGGACTAGTAAGAAGGTGAGTTATTCTTTTCTCAAGACCTTTGGTTGTGAAGCTTTTTCTCATATAGACTCTAAAAATAGAACCAAGCTAGAAGTTAAATCAAAGAAATGTGTCTTTGTTGGATATGGCATTAATGCATTTGGTTATAGGCTTTGGGATTTTGAAAATCTTAAAATTGTTAGAAGTCGGGATGTCATTTTCAATGAGAAAGTGTTGTACAAAGATCTATTGCAGTAACATGAGAAGAAAGAAGATGATTATGTAGTGCTGCATGATACTCCAAAAGCTGATGTTCCAGCCATTCCTCATTATGTGCAACAACTGCAACAACAAATACCACACACACCAATAAATGTTAGACAGTCAATGAGGCACATTAGACCTCCACAAAGATTTTCTCCCTTTTTGTATTCTATTTTACTTACTAATGCTGGTGAACTTGAAAGTTATGATGAAGATGTGTAGGTGGATACTAAGATTCAGTGGGAGTCTACAATGAAAGATGAAATGGACTCTTTGCTACAGAATAAGACATGGGATCTATGCAATTTTCTTGCAGGTAAAAAGGTTTTACAGAATAAGTGAGTTTATAGGTTGAAAGAAGAGGAAGGAGGTAAGAAAATATTTAAGGCCAGGTTAGTTGTCAAAGGATTTGCACAGAAAAAGCGAATTGATTTTGATGAGATATTTCCTCCTATTATTAAAATGACTTTTATCCATACTGTTTTAAGTCTTGTGGCTACTAAATATTTGCACTTAGAGTAGTTGGATGTTAAAATAGCCTTTCTTCATGGTGATTTGGATGAAGAAATATATATGGCCCAGCTACAGGGATTTGAGGTCAAAGGTAAGGAGAACTTAGTGTGCAAATTAAAGAAAAGTTTATATGGCTTGAAGAAAGCACCTCGGTAATGGTATCTAAAATTTGACAGGTTTATGCATGAGCATGGCTATAACGGGTTTCATTCAGATTACTGTGTTTATTTTAAGAGGTTGGATGATGATAGCTACATTATTTTATGTCTATATGTTGATGATATGCTTATAGCTGGGTCTAACATGGATCATATTAAGGGGCTGAAACGCCAGTTAGCACATGCATTTGCTATGAAGGATTTGGGGGTAGCAAAAAAATCCTTGGTATGAAGATTTGCAAAGATGGGAAGAACAAAACATTGACACTATCTCAAGCTGATTATGTTGAGAAGGTGTTACAACGTTTCTCTATGGAGAATGCTAAAGCTATCAGCACACCTTTACCTAGTCATTTGAAATTGGCTAAGGAGATGTGTCCTAAAACACAAGAAGAGGAGGATAAGATGTCCAAGGTACCCTATGCTTCAGCTATAGGAAGCTTGATGTATGCTATGGTATGCACTAGGCCAGATATTGCACATGTAGTGGGAGTCATTAGCAGGTATATGAGTCATCTAGGATTTGAGCATTGGAATACTATCAAGTGGATTCTCCAATATTTGAGAGGAACATCCAATAAGTGTTTACACTTTGTGGGCTCTACTACTAATTTACAGGGCTATGTTGACTCAAATTTGGCAGGGGATATTGATACCAGGCAGAGTACTACAGGTTATGTCTTTATTGTTGGTGGGGCAGTTATGAGTTGAGTTTCTAGGTTACAAAAGATTAATGCTCTATCCACTACAAAGGTAGAGTATGTTGCTACTACAGAGGCAGCCAAGGAGATGATTTTGCTTTAGTTCTTCTTGGAAGAATTGCGACATCCTCAGAAGGATAATTATTTGTTCATAGATAGTCAGAGTGCCATTCATCTTGCTAAGAATTCAGCTCTACATTCTAAGACCAAACACATACAGTTGTGGTACCATTTCATTCGATTAGTTTTGGAGGATGGACAGTTAAATCTGGAGAAGATACATACCTCTAACAATCCAGTAGATATGTTGACAAAGGTTGTAACAAGGGAGAAGCTGAACTCCTCTTCAGCTTTGGTTGGTCTTTTCAACTGAACATGAATAAAAGAACAATAGAGTCCAAGGTGGTTTGATCCAGTGGGAGCCCCATGTGGTAGTGGTATTGCTACAGGATCAGTCTCCAAGTGGGAGATTGTTGGATTATGGTGATTGATTAGGAAAGTACTGTACATACTTCATAATTAGTGGGGTTCGGGGCATCGCCCCAAAAAAAAATTGGTACTATTTTCCATTCGAAGATTCACCACTAAAGTTATCGCTAATTATGGCTGACATGTTATAACCCTAAAGCGGTTTAATACTTGTATAAAAGGGTTTAGGGTTGGGGTATTTTTCATGATGTTGTGATGCGAAATTGGTTCTTGCAGCAATATTGTGTTGTAAGGGATTACGGATTGTAATCAGGTTGTAATCACTGGATTGTAATAAGATCACACTTGCTATTTGGTGGACGTAGCCTAGGGATTGGGTGAACCACGCTAAATCTTGGGGCCTTATGTTCATTTCTGTGTGATCTATTATTTTTTGTTATTGGTTATATTTGCATGTAATTTTTTATTTCTATCCATGGTTTATCCTAACATCAAGTTGATGGACAGTTTCAAGCCTTACTTGAGATTGAGCTACAAAGGTAGGAATGGTGACTTTCTTCCCTCTACCTTTGGTTGAGTGAGCTTGTGCATGGAAGATTACTTTTTTAGGTATTGGATCAAGATTAGATGGCTTCTTTATCCAATCCTACATCATTTTAATGATGTGCCTAGCCTGATGGTTGATATTTGAGTTTTCTTCCCTGTCAACCTCAACACTCATAATAGGCCTATTGCCAATACTATCCCTATTAAATAGGGGATCCAAAAACTTGTCAGAATATTGCTACCATATCTTCAAGGGAATTGTAACTTTCAAGGCCTTCTCTACCAAGTACAAAATTATCTTACAATAGTCCCTTATTTAGACATTGTAATCATTTGTAGCATTCATCCAATGGTCTTCAATGGCCTCCTCATGTGTGAATGATTTACCTGCTAGATATTGTACTCTCTCAATATTATCAAAACATGGCTATAGAGAATTGTATTCTTCCAAGGGATACTAATCCCATTCACACTCAGAAGAAGGAATATCTTGCTCCATTTCACTTGAAAAGGTCCTATGGTCAAAGGCAACATCAAACAATGTTTGTGTTGTTTTCTAACGCTGTCGTATGCAAACTCAATTTGTTGAGCAATCCCTAAGAGGACAAGTCTATCACAAGGGTACCTTGAAAGCTTCTTTGAGTTGATAGTGGTACCAGCTATCCTTAGATATGTAATTGTTTTGAACTAAATGCAATATGCTTCGAGTACCATTATCTGTGCCATTGTGTCCTCTAATAACCTCTTTGCATAATCTCCTTCTATGAATTAGATGATGGCGAATATGAATGCATCATTCATGATTCTATACTCTTTAATTTTCTCTGAGAGCTTCTTCTTCACCAATTAATGGTAGATGATGTATGGCCATGCATTTGAATCCTGCATGCTACCTCTTCTATACAACCTTAGATAATTTGTTTCCTTGGAGGCTAGCAAGTATACTAAATATGAGGTCATATAAAAATTGTTTTTATTCTTGGCCACCACCAATTTCTCACATAAGTTATCACTCAGAGTGGAAGCCTAATCTAGTAGCATTATCACCTTCTTGATTATTTCAATGAAATGCACCATAAAAATGTTTTAATGCCTAGTTGTAGGTAAACCAATAACTTTGCTCAATAGGATAATGGAATATCTGATATCTTCAACCATATATCCCCTAGTCATGTCAACCTTTCCAATCTTCTTACCCAAAGGACTCTCATCAATAAGGTACAAGGACTGAATAATATGTAATGTTTCCTCAATATGTTCCTGGTACCACCTTTCTACTTGTTCATATGTAAGCCTAATGAATTTATTAGCCCATGAGAGGTGCAATACTTTCTCGATATTCTTGGGCCATAGATCCAAGACAATTTCTCTACTCACACTCTTCACCACCCTTTCCTCCGAGACCAAGTGTTCTTCAAGTGTCATCATGAGTTCTAAAGATTGCACTGATATTAGATGTGAAGTTGTGTTGACTAGTCTAGATTGCAGATAAGTGTAGAAACCATGTATGATCTCTCAATGGACTTATTGCAAATGTCAACAAATTCTCCCAAATTTGTGTGTCCCAATTTTGTATCCTTCATTTCTATGTAGTCATCTTGAAACCTTGATTTTGATGGAACACCTTGGAATTTGAAGGCTACTAGTTTTGATGTCATTTTCTCACCCATAGAAGTTGATGAGGATTCCATTATATTTGCATAAAAGAGCACCCATTAGTTTAGAATTAAAGAAAAATTAATTAATTAAAAAACTATATTAACACGAACAAGAACCTAAAACCTAATTATCTAAAAACACCTCAAAAAAACTCAATTTATACCCCTTATAATATAAAAATAAGAAGTGGCACACCTGGCACACCTAATTGGTGCACTAGATGTGTCATTCTTTTACCATACAATATTATGTTAGGTGCACATCACCGCACCAACATGGGTGTGATGATGCACACCTTAGTCTTAAGTTTCTTTTGAAAATTGATGCATACTAGTGCACCAAGTTAGGTGTGCTAGTGTGCACCAACTTGCCATGCGTGTTTTTACATTTTTTGTTTTGTGTTTTCTTTTTTTAAGATTTTATGCTTTTTTGATATTTTCCAAATTTGGGGTGCGTACTAGCACACCAAGGTAGGTGTGATAGTGCACACCCAACTTTTGCTTCGTTTTAGTTTGTGTTTAAGTTTTTTTATGTGCTTTTGGGTGTGCACTAGTGCACCAAGTTAGGTGCACTAGTGCGCACCTAAATAGGACTTTGAATATGTTTTTTGAAAGCTTTTTAAAGGGTTTCTTTTTAAGTTTTCTTTGTAAATGTGTGCAGTGGTGCACATGAATAGGTGTGCTACTACGTACATCTCTTAACTTGTTTATTTCTTTGTGATGCATAGGGAAATGGAGGTAGAGTTGGAATGAGATAGCACACTTCACCGAGTGCGCAGCTATGGATAGGAACTTAGAGTGCTTGGAAGAGATATTTGGTAGAGGAAGAAAAGGAAACCAGGTAAGAAGGGAATGACCCCTGCTTTTTATAGACTTGGAGACTCCTAGCACAGCTGCATCTAAAAAAATGCAAAAACCAACTTCACAAAATTTTTGGTGCATCAGCACAGCTAGGGAGGTGTGCCTGGTGCGCTCCAAATTTTCATAATAATTTGATTTTTAGAATCTTGATTCCTTGGCCTCTAGATTTCTCTTTCAGGACCTGGAGTGTGAATTAGGTTACTGGACAAGACCTTAGAAAAGACTCAGACCCTGGACTAGGGCCCCAAAAAAAGCCAAAAATAAAGTATGGGGTCCCCATTTCTGACTGAAATGGGGTATGTGTTGTGGAACCACAACAAGTTGGTTAGGGAAAGAGGGGCAAATAGATCAAAGTAGTCATGGCATCCACAAGTATTCCTTGTATGCAATTTACCAATATTGAATGAAAAAAGCATTCTATATGGGCCATTAAAATGAAAAGACTTACAAGAATAAATTTTATATACATTTGATCACCATATCAACAAATATTCTTATGATGTAAAATAACTTACATCTTTCAAAGAGGCTTTCATTTCTTATTAGAATCCATAATCACACAAGATCTCTCAAATATCTCAACTAAAAAAGTAATACCATTCAAACAAATACTTGCCATAAATGAAAAACAAACTATGTACTTTGAAATCTTTATGTTCTTGCATTGTGAAGTGGTTGATAGAAGTGAAGGGTTTGATAAAGCTTTCTTAATTATTGGAAGCTATAAGTTTTTACAGCCCTTGTTTGTTTGGTTCTGAGATGGCCAACATCAAGGAACTATATTTGTTCAAGACTTGGATTTGTTTGATTGTGTCCTTGAAATTTGTACTAAATTTTTCATTTAGTTGTCATTGAGATGTCTAATATTATAGTTAGTGAAAAGTTAGGTGGCTCAAATTATGCTAGTTGAAAATATGAGATGGAGATGATTTTACAAATGAAAGTTTTATTGTAATTAGGCATAGAATAGAACTGTAAAAATCAAAAGTAACATGATAAATGGAAGAATATGGATATGAATTCATGTGCTACACTTTTGTGGAAAATTAATATATGGATTAGGCCACATGTTCAAAATTTGAAAATTAAAAAGGAAATATGGAAAACTTTACAAACAATGTATGAAGGAACTAGTAAGTTATAAGTGGTGGACATTAAGAGACAATTAACTCATTTTAAAATAAAAGTAGGGCATAACACGAATGATTATATTGCTAAATTGAAACTTTAAGAAATCAACTTAATGTGATAAAGGTTAAGTATCAAGATGTTGAAAACATTGATTTTTTAATTTAAAGCCTTCAAGATGGGTATAATAATTTCATTTGTGCATTGGAACTAAAGGAAATTTTAAGACTATAAAACTACAAGTCTATAGTGATTTGTTGAGTGAAGAGGAAAGAATTAAAAATTCTACAAATGACTTTACTAAAATTCAAGCACTTATAGCTAGAGGAAACTATATGAACTATGATTTCAAGGTAGATCATATCAAAATCAAAGAACTAATAAAGGGATTCAATATAGAAATAATGAAATGCAATGGACATAACAAAGAGATAACCAAAATAGGTAAATTTATCAAAGGAAACAAAATAAATGGAGAATTTTTTTTGAAAGTGAAAGGAGAAAGTGCTAGCATAAGTGTGGACAATAAGGGTACAAAAGTTATCAATATTTTAAATCACAAAGGGAATTTAATGAAAGAAGGAAATAAAATTTTGTTCAAGAAGGTTGTGATCATTACATAATGATATTTTCTTTAGCTACTCAAGGTGATTCAATTAATGCATGGTATATTGATTTAGGAGCTAGCCAACATATGACTTAAAACAAAAATTATTTTTAAATCTTTAGAATAAAAAATGGTGCAAGATATTTATTGGTAATGATAGTTCACATGACATTGAAGGAATAAGTATAATTTCAATGAAAGGAAATGATGGTAAATTTTAAAAACAACTAATGTGAATCTTGTGCCTAAGTTGACCAAAAATATTCTTTCCATAAGTCAAATAACTTAGCATGGTTATAAGGTAGAGTTGTATTTAGATAAGTGTTAAGTCAAGAATATGAATGATATAATATAATGTGTTACTTTTACAACCAATAAAAACATCTTTCTATTATACCAAATCCTAATAACTAATTAAGTCTGCCTTGAGGCTTGCCTAATGTACAATGAATAATTTAAGATCTCATTAAGATATTAATTATAATTAATCTTCCCAAAAATAAATTCCAATACACAGTCGGCTTGACGGTGAACATATGATATGTTATACTTTAGTGACCATTATAGAATTATCACTGCCATCTTCTACCTTGAAAATATCAACATGACTACACAAAATTGATATAATACAATGCATTATTTTTACAACCAATAAAAACATCTTTCTATTATACCAAATCGTAACAACTAATTGAGTCAACCTTGAAGCTTCCCTAATGTACAATAAATAATATAAGACCTCATTAAGATATTAATTATAATTAATCATCCCAAAAAAAATTCCAATACACAATCGGCCTGACAGTGAACATATGATATGTTATACTTTAGTGACCATTATAGGATTATCACTAGCATCTTCTACCTTGAAAATATCAACACAAACATGACTTCTAGTATACTCTAAGTTGGATCAACCAAATTCCATCATGCTCAATAGAAATAATTTAATTTCTAGTAAATAGTTTCCTATGTACTGCTCTATGACCTATCTCCACATAATCTATTGTAAATCATGCAATCCTCCAAATTACTATCTATGAACATAGATACATCATAAATACATATCCACCAAGATGAATATAAGCCCATAGAACTTAGTTTTTCACCTCTAACCTCATTGACCAAAATTGCCTTTGTTGTTGGAGACTACAATTGGAATTATTGTCATATTGTCATTGATGTCAAACCTTATTGGTAAGACATTTTCTACAATGTTTAATCTCATATCAATTGATTAATGAAGAGGATTTGAAAAGAGAGATAATAAGATGAACCAGAAAAGTTGTTGAGTAAAGAAGAGTAAGTATGATGGAATTTCAATGGGCACTTGATTAGTTAATATTTGACAAGATAATGTGTTATTTGATCATTATATGAAGCGTGGAAGTAATGATTGAAGTTAAGGAAAAAATAAGTTTAACCTAGTATCTTGTGGTCAATGAATAAGTTAAAGTAGAAGACTAAGGAACTTACATAATATCCAAGAAGAATAGTGTTAGCCAAGTGTTGGTAATGGTCGAGTGAGATGAAGGAAAAATTGTAGTAATGATCAGACACATTGAAGGTCAAAAGAGATAGTGTAACCTAAGTGAGACAGATCTGTAGAGACCAAGATATATAGTGATGACTAAGTTGAAGAACATAGTGATGATTGAGTCTTAAAAAATCAATAATTTGCGAAAGAATAAAGATTTGAGGCTAACATTGTTGAATTTACAAATTCATCAAAAAGTGTAAAAGATAAGGATTGATGAGCTGGTGTATTTAATGCATGAATTGAGTTTTTAAAGTGATATAAGGTAAGGATTCAATAAGAAGTTTCCATAAGTTTCAAGAAAGGAGAAGAAGGAAAAAAATGATGATCAAATTCAATGAATCTAATCAAATCCTAAGATCTACAGTTGTGTTTAAGTGGAAAAAATAAAAACATGTCTATTTAAGGATGCACAAGGTATTTTTTATGTTGGTTGTTGGACTAGAAAATTTATGAAGAAGTTGTGGAGAATATAGTTACACATGAAAAGTGCAGATTTGGTGAAGCTAGATTGCTTGAAGTGTTTCCAAGCATATCAAAGATGGAGAATATGTTAAAGTCTTGTCAATGAACTAGGAATAAGTCGAATGAAAATATGAACTTGCAAAGTGAGTCATATTTTATCATATCAAACCTAGTTGTTACTTTCTAACCATTATGGCAGTAAAATCATTTAATAAAGGTTGATCTAACAGTCATATTTTAAATCCTTTAATCAAGTTGAGATTCTGATATAATGTGGTAAAGACCTCTAATGAGGCCAATCCTAACAAGGTGATTAAATCCTTTAATAAGGTCACACCTAATAGTGTGTTTTGTAACCTTTAATAGGGTTGGCTCTTAACCAAGCTAACTTTAGAAGAGTGAAAAGTGGTAGCATGTTACTTGGTGGTTTTTCCCAAATTGGGTTTCCACATTAAATCCTGGTGCCATACTTGTGTAGATTTTATTTTCATGTTTCATGCTAGTCACTATTATAGGTTTCTATTATTTGGCATATACTAAAATATAGAGTTGAATTATGTTATGATAATTTGGATTATTCATGAAATGTTATATGGACCAAGTGGATTTATGAGTTTGAATAAGTTGTTTGAAGCTGTTAAAAGTTGAATTGGTGCATTTGAACCAGAGGATAACTCATTCACTCCCTTACCTCTCAGTTATTCTAATCATTCTAACATCTACAACTTTGACTAACATAACCAGAAAGCATATGTGTTGACATCAATGCCAAACTAAGTCATGGATGCACCACATAAGCATTCAATCATCTCTTCAAACATAATAATAGAATTCACCAAAGGAATACCAAAAAAAATCATGCTAATAATCTCTCCCTTTGGCATTAATGGCAACATATGATGAAAAACCATAAATGCCAAAACATCCCTTACTGGAATGATAATGCAATTAAGTTTCTTGACTATCCCATATATAACAATTAAGGTTTTTCATGTATTACTCTCCCTCATTGACATCAATAACAAAGGTTGCATTATGCCAACTCTTGAAGTACTATCATCTTAATACAATCTAAAAAGGTGAAAATTCCTAGTGCCAAAAAACACTATTGAAATACATTACCAAAGATTTATCAATAACTCTTCTCAAAAAATGATAGTAGATTTTATGATTTCTATATGTGTATTTTATTTATGGTGGATAGATGTTAATTTCATGGTTAGAAAAAAATAGAAGATTGTATTTATGATTGTATGCAAGGAACTACAAAGGATTAATCAAATTTTAAAGATATCACTATCATTAAGAGTTTTGATATTAATGAGTTCACCCTTTTTTGTAATTACAAATCCTAATAGGGTTGAGGATTCTAACAAGGGCTAGTCCTCTTAAAAGGAAAGAGACACTATATGTATATAATAGACTCCTAAAAGGTTCAACACCTTTCACAAGGTACCTTTGATTAGTGGATCATTTTGTCTTGTTACAAGTGTAGACACCCAAAAATTGGCAAAGATTTAAAATATTGCAACTTCGACCAATCAATGCAAATTAAGGAGGAAATTAGAGAAAAAGAACAAACTTTCAAATTAAGGATTACATCAGGTCATTAATCAATTAAATCATCTATCAAATTATAAGACCTAAATCAACTTCAAAAACAGGAGATAAACAATTCAAAATCATAAACTAAAATTCAAAAGGGAAAAGGAAAAGATAAACTTTTGAAAATAAATTGAACTTTTATTTTATCAATAAATTCAATTATCCTCACAAAAGTGAAAATCCTCCTTCTATATTATAAAGAATTGAAAAAAACTGACATTTATCATCAAATTAAGACTTTTGGGGATACGTGCAGGATCATAGTCAACCAAACTATGACCTTAAGTGGCAGTGAAAAACCAACAAATCAAGGTTATGTCAACTTGACACATAATTTTAAAATGGTTCTACACAAGTTATATCAAAAAGTTGTAGGAAAATAATCTATAGGAAATTGAATGTAGTTTCTAAACTACTAGGCCTTATCTAGAGGGAAAAAATTGATTGGTCAAAAATTTGGATTTGAATGCAGTACTATAAAAATTTTAGGGAAAAAATAAAAAGTAGGTGTATGTCTGACCACCTTAATCAAAATCAAATGATAATATTTTTTAATATAATTATAGATATAAAAATTAGACTCCTGCCCGGAAGTGACACATATTCTTCGGCATTTTTATTCCAAATAAATAATTAAATATGAATTTTCTACTATAAATTTTCCAAAATAAAATAACTCTCATGTCTAACCACCTTAACTAATCGAAAACTTTACCAAATTATTTCTTTTCCTTATACTAGGCGAAGCATAGAATGTGATGCAACTTTTGAATTTCAAAAATGTTATACCATTTGAAAGTTATATATATTTTTCAATCAGTATGTCAATCAACACTTTATAATCATCTTCATTAAAAATTAACTAATAAATACTTATTGAACTCAAAATTTGATAGCAATTATATTGATGAAATTTTTGAGAGTGTTATAAAAAAACCCTTTTCATTTTATTGAATTTTGATAAAAATAATATTGTCAAATGGTTATTCGAAGTCTGAATATCAGTGAAACCTTTCTCAAACACATTTTTTGAGTTGACCAAATAGGTTTGGTAAATACCAAACCTAATTGGGTACTTGATTTCAAAATGCGTATCCTATTTCAGATTGGATATTCGATATGAAATTGGGTACACGAAAACTCCAAATTCTTCAATTTTTGAAATTTTGGAGGGAAACCACCTATATTGGAAATTTTAGAGGGAAACAACCCATATTAGAGGGAAACAAAAATTTGGGAAGTATGGACATTATTATTACATATGATAATGATTATTATTATTAACTATTATTATTATATATGATTATGATTATTATTATTAACTATTATTATATATGATTATAATTATTATTATTAAATATATAGTAATGTTATATGATTATTATTATAATATATAGTAATATATATGGTTATTATTACTAGATATAATATAGTAATATATATGATTATTGTTATATAATCTAGTAATATATTATCATTATATTAAAATATGTAGTATTATATTATTATTAAATATACTATTATCATGAAATGCATCGAAAGGGGTCATAGATTAACCTATGACCCCTTTTGATGTATTCCCTAAGGGGCCTAGGGCTCTTAGAGACATGTTGTTTTCAAATTCATTGAAAGGGGCTTTCGACACATTAGAACCAACCAAATGGGCCCCTGGGGACATATATTGTAATGAAATGCATTGAAAGGAGTCAAAGGTTAACTTATGACCCCTTTCAACACATTTGAACCAACCATATTAGTCCTTAAGGGCCCTAGGGGCATATGTTGTCATGAAATGTGTCGAAAGGGGTCATAGGTTAACCTATGACCCCTTTCAACACATTTGAACCAACCAAATGGGTCCCTAGGGCCCCTAGGGACATGTGTTGTCATGAAATGTATCAAAAGGGATCATAGGCTAACCTATGACCCATTTTGATGCATTGGAACCAACCAAATTGGTCCCTAGGAGTCTTAGGGTCCCTAGGGACATATGTTGTCATGAAATGTGTCAAAAGGGGTCATAGGTTTGACACATTTGAACCAAAAAAATGGGTTCCTAGGGGCCTTAGGGCCCCTAAGGACATATGTTGTCATGAAATGCATCAAAAGGGGTCATAGGTTAACCTATAACCCCTTTCGACGCATTGGAACTAACCAAATTGGTCCCTAGGGGCCCTATGGCCCATAGGGACATATGTTGTCAAGAAATGTGGAACCAACCAAATCGGTCCCTAGGGGCTATAGGGCCCCTAGGGACATATGTTGTCATGAAATTCATCAAAAGGGGTCATGGTTTAACCTATGACCCCTTTTGATGCATTTGAACCAACAAAATAGGTCTGTACGGGCCGTAGGGGCCCTAGGGACATATTTTGTCATGAAATGCATCAAAAGGGGTCATAGGTTAACCTACGACCCCTTTCGATGCATTTGAACCAACCAAATGGGTCCCTAGGTGTCTTAGGGCTCCTAAGGATATATGTTGTCATGAAATGCATCGAAAGGGATCATAGTTTAATCTATGACCCCTTTCGATGCATTAGAACCAACCAAATGGTTTCAAATGGGACCCTAGGGGTCCTAAGGCCTCTAAAGACATATTTTGTCATGAAATACATTGAAAGGGGTCGTAGATTAACCTATGACCCCATTTGATGCATTAGAACCAACCAAATGGGTTCCTAAGGGCCCCTAGGGATATATGTTGTCATGAAACATGTTGAAAGTCCTTTCAAGTCATTTGAACAAACCAAATGGGTCCCTAGGTGCTCTAGGGACCCTAGGGACATATGTTGTCATGAAATACATCAAAAGGGGTCATAGGTTAACCTATGACCCCTTTCGATGCATTAAAACCAACCAAATCGATCCCTAGGGGTCCTAGGGCCCCTAAGGACATATGTTGTCATCAAATGCATTGAAAGAGGTCATAGGTTAACCTACGACTCCTTTCGATGCATTGGAACCAACCAAATCAGTCCCAAAGGGAAATAAGGCCCCTAGGGACATTATGTTGTCACGAAATGTGTCGAAAGGGGTCATAGGTTTTTTCAATGACATATGTTGTCATAAAATGAATCCAAAGGGGTCATAGGTTAACCTATGAACCCTTTCAACACATTTGAACCAACCAAATGGGTACATATGTTGTCATGAAATGTGTTGAAAAGGGTCATAGGTTAACCTATGGCCCTTTTCAATGCATTGGAACCAACCAAATCGGTCCCTAGGTGTTTTAGAGCCTCTAGGGACATATGTTGTCTTGAAATGCATCAAAAGGGAAAGGGGTCATAGGTTGACCTATGACCTCTTTCAACACATTTCATGACAACATATGCACCTAGGGGCCCATAGGTTAACCTATGACCCCTTTCAGCCTATTTGAACCAACCAAATGGGTCCATGTTGTCATGAAATGCATTTAAAGGGACTATAGATTAATCTATGACTCCTTTCGATGCATTAGAACCAACCAAATCCGTCCCTAGGGCTCCTATGGCCCCTAGGGACATATGTTGTTACTAAATGCATCAATAGGGTTCACAGGTTAACCTATGACCCCTTTTGATACATTTGAACCAACCAAATGGGACATATATTGTCATAAAATGCATTGAAAGGGGTCATAGATTAACCTATGACCCTTTTCGATGCATTGGAACCAACCAAATGGGTCCCTAGGAGTCATAGGTTAACCTATGACCCCCTTCGACACATTGGAACCAACCAAATGGGTCCTATATTATATTTATAGGTCATAATCATAATAATATTTATTACTATATTATATTTAATAATTATAGTAAAAGTAATAATAATAATAATAAAAATAATAACATATATTACTATATTATATTTAATAATAATAGTAAAAATCATAATAATATAATATAATAATCGTATATAATAATAATCATATATAATAATAATCATATGTAATAATAATCATATATAATAATCACATTTGTTCACATCACCCACAAAATTTGAGCATCCAAATCGAATACCCCGTATGAGATCAGGTAACAAAAAAATTAGCAGGCTTTTCCCAACATATTCCCTGTCACTACAGACCCAACAATCATGTTTTTTGCAGGTTATTTTCATGGATTTGAAGAAACCTGAGTTTTTGAGGCTCATGTGATCAAAAAAGTTTCTATAATATATGATTAGGTTTTTGATATTGTTTTTTGAATGGGGAGCGATAGTCGTCAAAAGGATAAACACAAAAGGAACGGATCGAATGAAAACATTGCAACATATAGGGAAATGGACAAGCTAAATCATCGAAGGAAGAGACAAGGTATGTTAAATGTGAGTCAAGTTGACAATGTATTAATCGAAGGTGAAATCATAGGGTAAGATAATGAATATGTGTAGTTGGAGAGTGAAAATGTACCAATTGATAACAATAAAGTTGGGATTAAAAATTTAGAGAATGAAAATTTGGAGAATGAAATGCTACTAGATCATAATGTAAATTGGATGATTGACCATGTCGAAAAGGAAAACGCACAAGAACATTACATATCTCTTAATTATAATCAACATGAAGGTTTTAGACCACCAAAATGGATAATTGAAATTGATAAAATAATTATTACCAATTTGGAAGGGAAAAAATGAAAAAGAACCATTCAGTTATGGGCTTCAAGACCATATAAGATTTTTTTTGACAACAAGACAATGGTGGAGCAATGTCATCTTTTTTGCATTTATTATTAAAGATGCAAAAGATGAGACCTATGCTTTCCAAATTAAAAATTCATGTCCAAATATTGGAAAGAAATGCCATTATTGTGAAGAATATTTTCAGTGCTCTTAATAGCATTGGGAAAAATAGCAGGGAGAAGGATAAGAGAGCTTCTCAAAGGGTTATTACAACCTCTTTGGTAAGTCATCATTTGAGAAAGGGTAGATATTTGAGACAAACTTGTATTGACTTGAACCTAAGTCGTACTACTTTGAGAAGAGCACTTAGTAGACGAGAGAGAATTGATGATCCTCTTCAAAATGAAATATGAGCTTTTGGTGAGAGACTTCTATATCTTGATAAGAAGTTATTTGATGATGTGAAGAAATAAATTACATGGTTTTGACACTCTAGCTCAAGAGTATCACCTAATGCTAAAGATGTGTTAAAGTTGAGAATTGGCATCAAAGACTTGCTAGATAAATTTTTATGTCATAGAGTTGATGGTTGTTTCTTTTATAGATATGCTTGCTTAAATGAGAAGTGTTCAGAATGTGGTGGCTTATCCAAGTTTGACACATGTTTTCATGGGGGTGCAAACAAGATCTTGGGAAGACAATAGTAAAAAAAATGGTATATGAAATGGTGAAATACACATTGAAGAGTGGGGGGTGAAAGCTCTAGATGTGAATTGGTTGCAAAAGAAATTAGTGTGGCTAGTTTTATTTCATATTTTAAGACAAAACTTTTCTACAAGTATGCAAGACATAGTCACAAGTCTCAGTGGTTGGATCAATAATTTAGAATGTGAAAGGAGATTTTTCCCATCGGCACTATTATATTAGTTATTGACTTGGCTAAGAACTACACATTATAGCCTCAAAATGAGACACAATCTCAGTGTTAGAATTCCCTTCAGATTGCTATTTTTGTCCACATAATATATAGACATGCCTCTGATAGTGTAGAAGATAATTGGAAGATAGAGTACCATTTTTATATGAGTGATGATAGATCTCACTCTCATGAGTTTGTGCAACATTGTTTCAAGAATTATTTTGATTTCTTACAGGAGTATGCAATTACTATGGATAGTGATGCAGAGGTAAAACACAACAGAAGCAAACACAATAGCAATAGGAACCAACACCAGCAAGAGATAGATTATAAAATTCTTCTATTTAATTTATCAAATGAAAAGTACATACATTAGCTCTTCCTGTAGATTTCTTCTCTTCATAACTTTGTATCCAGAAACTTTGCTCTCCAACTTGACCTAAACCTAAACCTAAAACTCTATTTATACTTGCTAAGACGGTCTACGAAAAATTCTAGATTATTACAAAATAGAAAATTCTACATTAGTATAGAATGGAGAAGAATGACCCAACAATGATCTGTACAAATCCTAAGAAAATTATCTTATCCTAATGACAAAACCAAGATAAATTTCTCAAGTCAAATCGTGCATAAAACTTGACCTAAATACTTTATATAAAGCTTTGACCTAAATACACATAAATACATAAAACCTGACCTAAATACTTTATATAAAACTTTGACCGAAATACTTTATGTGGGTGCTCCTACACCAGATAGACATATCATTTAGTCAAATAATTGTACAAGTCAATTCAAGAATGCTCACATGTTGTATTGGTTGTGTAGGATGCATATAGAGAGGGTGTGCCTCATATTTGAAGTTTTTTTGAGTCTAGCCATGGGAAAGGGGAACATGATGGAGAAGGGGCATGTGTGAAGAGAGCTCTAGTAAAGGAGCAATTGAAGATTTTAGGAGTAGAGCTTCTTGATGCTTGTAGCATTGTTGATTGGTGTAGTTCAGCATTATCACAAGGGGGACTCTTGATTTAGTATTACACAGGTTCTTTTGGTTGGTTGAGGAAGGGTCCATAGATGATAGATTATATTTTGCTATAGTGAGAGACTTATAAAAAATGCATTCATTTCAAAGCTCTGATTTTAGTACATGGACCATTTGGACATGACCGCTAGCTTGCTTTTTTCCTAGTTGTTTTTAGTGTGATTGGGATCACTATGAGTCAAGTGACTGGGTGGACACATGGGCTCCACATTATTTAACTCCATTATCTATCATACCCTCTATCAAAAATGATGACATGAAAAGTTCACTTGAGTATAACCATCTAACAGATCTTCTTCAGCCAGGACATGTCTTTGCATTGGTTGCATAATAGGGGAATGATGAGAAATCAGATTATTGGTTAGTACATTGTGTAAGAAGTAAACAAAAGATTGAACAACTGATCATAGATGATGATGGATTTACATATCCTACTGGTTCAATGGTTGTCACTGGAACATGGCTATAGACGTACATGCTTAGGAAGAATGGAATTCCTGCATTTGAAGACTATTAGAAGCACAAAATAATTCTCATATATTTGCATCTTATTATAGCAACAAATGTAAAGTTGTTGAAGCATCAAAGAAGACTAAAAGTAAAAAAACTTTTTAGTATTACTAATGTTGATCATGAAGCCCTATTTGAGACCCTAAAATAGAGAGAGGGCCCTACTGGAACACTCGACTAGGTATATTTACATCTTATGTTATTTTGTTCATAATGATTCGATGAACCGATGATTATCTTATTTAATACAATAAGTTACTAATATTTTTTATGATAATGGAATGTAGGTACATCATGAAGAGTAAGCATGCATGAAGATTAAAAAACTAAATAAGGAGCAGAATGAAGAAAAATCTATTCTATTTTTGACACTATGATTTTTGACACTACTTTTTTTGACACTACGATTTTTGACACTACTATTTTTGACACTATGATTTTTGGTAGTTGTGTATTGATGTAATAATGATGAAAAACTTGAGATATTGTAAATGTAAACTCATTGATTTAATGTAAGAAAAAAAGATGATTTTAATTAATGCAATTTATGTAGAGGGACCTAAAAAATGATTATTTTAATACATACTAACACCAAACTTGCACTAGGCCCAATGCTAAAAAATTAAGACAGGTAAAAAATATTTTTTTTTCTTAATACTAACCCTAGTGACACCCTTGCTCCAGCCACAAAGAGCCTCCATCGTTCATGGCCACCCTGTACTAAAGAGTCTCCAAGGTGCTCTAAGTGTGTGTCGAGGTTAATCTTTCGAGGGTCATAACTTAGAGCTCATGAAGGCTATCAATGAAACATTGAATGCTACATGATGGTCATGCCAAGACCTAAAATAACCTATCTTATTTTTGAGAGATCACATTATGTTTGGATTTGGCACAACGATCTCACTCGATGCCAAAACTCACAATGTGCCTCAGTAGATAGGTAGATCACAACGTAACTTTCAAACTACTGATATTAGCATCAAATAATCAGTGCTATTAGTTTTGGATGGGTGGTGAACCCTAGTGACACCCTTCCTCTAGTTGTAGAGAGCCTCCATCATCTACGGCCATCCTGTACTAAAGAGTCTCCAAGGTGCTCTATGTGTGTGTGGAGGTCAATCTTTCAAGGGTCATAACTTGAAGTTTGTGGGGGCTATTAATGAATGTTGAATGCTATAGGACAGTCATGCTGAGGCCTAAAATAACTTCTCTCATTTTTTAGAGATCACATTCCACTTAGATTCAGCACAACGATCTTGCTCAGTGCCAAACTTGTAGTGTGCCTCAGTTCACAGTTGCATCACAATATGACTTTGAAACCACTAATTTTGGCATCAAACATTTAGTGCCATTAGCTCCAAATGGATAGGTGAACCCTACTAACACCCTTTTTCTAGGTGCAAAGAGCCTCCTTCATTTGCGGCCACCCTGGTGCAGGAGCACCTAGGTAGTCTAATTTGTACCTAGTGCTTCTTTCTTGTCATTTTGGCTTGTATTTATGCTAGCCACATCACTAGTGGTTTAATAATACCTATTAGGTCCTTGTGTAAGGTTAACTTAGTTGCTAAGTGGATTTTTGCTCCTAAGTTGTTATGCCTATAAGTTGCTCAATAGGGGTTAGGTTGACCAAAGTGGTGAAAAAGTTGACCAAGGGTCAAAAACCATCTTAGAATGTCTAAATAAACCTGATAGGACCACTTATCAAGTTTGGTAAACTAGTCTAATTAAGAATTTTAAGTTATAGCAAAAATTTCTCAAAATTGCAAAACTGCAATTTCGCAACTTTTTCTTGCAAAGCTAAAAATGAGTGCAAAAAGTTAGTTAGGGGTTTGAGTATGACCATAAAAGGTTGGAAACACCTATATAAGGTGTGAAATGACCTTGCTATGACTGTGATTTTAATGTGCTAACAACAACATCTAGTTGAAATTTGTTTGAGATGTTGATTTTTAGTTATTGTAGAGTTTTTAGTTGATCCAAACTTGTACATATCAATGTCATGATGCTAATGGAAGCTTTGAATCTTTCTTGAATTGTCAAAATGTCATGTGGGCTTGGTAAATCGAATGTGTAGTAAAGTCTCATAATAGCACTTGTTCTCATTTTTTCTTTGTAAAGTTGATGTACCAGGATGAAGGAGGTGGATCTTAGTTGGATCCAAAGTGGAAGAAGCAAGAAGAAAACAAAAACATCTTGAATTTGACCTTTGGAAGTCCTAAGAAGTAATAGTCAATTTTAGAAAAACTTGTAGTACATCACACCATGTACTGAAGAGTCTTCAAGGTGCTCTAAGTGCATCTTGAAGTTGATCTTTTGAGGGTCATAACTTGGAACTTATGGGGGCTATCGATGAAATGTCAAATGCTACAAGATGGTCATGTCGAGGCCTACAATAACCTATCTCATTTCCAAGGTTCTCTAAGTGCATTTGGGTGGGTGAACCATAGTGACATCTTAAGGGATTGCAGAGATTATTTCAAATTAATCATATATATCATAGCATTTCAAATTAAACATTGCATCAAAATTTGATAATAAAGGTTGTTAAAATGTTATTCACAAATTATTGCCTTTGAATTGAATATAAAAAACATGAACAATACACATGATCCACGATAAATTGAGAAATACTATACTATATATATATATATATATATATATATATATATATATATATATATCATTGTGCACATAAATGAAAAAAGTATATATCAAAATACATGTAGCCATAGACAAATTGCAAAAATATATATCAAATTTCATGTATCCATAGAAAAATTACACAAATATATATATCAAAATATATAGATCCATATACAAAATGTGGCTGATCATGCCATCAGAATGTGTATAATATCAATGTTTCTATAAACAATGTGGCATATACCATCTCAAAATGTCTCTTGATGCATTCTATGACAACTATACTATCCTGGGTTGCTGGTGGATGATCAAAATGCGGCCTCTTTACTGCACTAGGTGGATCAGATGCCTCTTCTATAAACAAAAAAGGAAAACCCAAAGTTAGACTACTAAATTTATATTATTCTATGTACCTAACATTGAATTACTCAAATGCATAATGATCTTTTTTTTTAAATGAAGATTTATAGTATTAAACTTTCATCATAAATACCTCTCTTGTAGATCTCCTACGTTAGCCAAGAGTCCTCTAATATGTCCTTGGCAGTGCTTGAACCTTGCTAATTGTGGCCTATGTAGGTTCAAGTATGTTTGTCAAATGAATCTACAACTTACACTATAACATTATAATTCATAGCATGCTAAATTTATAACATAAAATCAAGAATTCAAACTACAACTTACTTGTGTCAACTCCTCCTCTGGATATAATGGTTACGTCGGCAAAGATACAAAACTCAGGCATCCAACCTCCTGTGCACTAGGAGTTTCTTATGAGATACAAAATACTAGTTGTTAATATCATGGAAATTAGTTTTGAATTTATCTATAAAAATAAGGAAAATAAAAAATAAATGATACTTATACATATGATGGGGCTCTCAGTGCGAATGGAAATGCCAGAGCATCTACGACATGGAATTTGCCTGGACTCATCACCAATAGTCATGCCCTATACAGCAAAGAATGTAATTAAATTTTATTACCACAAAAATTTTACAAGAATGCATTGATATTTAATCAAATAGAAAATACCTAATTACCTTTCCCTTGTCAATCGGTCGTGCCTCATCTCACACACTCTGCCTCCCATTAATAGTGATACCTGCAAGAGGAAAGAAAAATTAGAAACCATATATGCTATAATATCAAATAGGAAAAAAAATGAGAACACAACATAATATACCATAGATGTCTCAAGGCCAAATGAAATAGTTAAGAGCATGATATTATCAATCTGTCTGAGCTCCTCCTCAATCATCAACTAAACATGAATGAAGATTGCATACATGTAGAAGTTAGTATGGGTTAAAAATTAAAATTACTCTATTATAAATATTAACTTTAAATCGCATATGTCGTAACAAAAAAATGTATACACATACTAATATAGAACGAGTCCATGGCTCTGCATGCCCCTCCTCTCTCACGTTAAGGTGTGTAGCCTCTGTACGCACATCCGGTGCATCCTCCTTGAATAAAAATTGATACTCAAAAAGATCACCTATGGTACCTAGGCAAATATTCTTACATGTTATGCAAGTATGGGGCACACAAACATGTGATGAGCTCGTTGATGATGAACTCATGTCATTATCATCAACACAGGGACCTAGCTTAGGATATCAATAGGCTACTCAATCTATGGATGGCTCTAATAGTCTAAGAGCTAGCCTCTACAATGATATCAAGATGCTACACTCGAGGTAGGGGGGAGACATCAGTAGGGGGACAAAAGTGCCATTTTTCTTCCTCTGGGAAAAGGGTCTATCCTAAGGAGCTCCTCCTCCTACAGCTATGTTGGGTTTCATTCTCCAATAGTTCACCTTGAGGCCTAACACAACTTTTACATATAATTTTCTGAGGAAATAAAATGGCACCTCTAAATTTTTGTGTGGAGGGATGTCAAAAACCATCACGCATAGCCTCATTTGTGCACCATTTAATTGATAATTTGGGCTTTGTGTGTTCAACATGTTTATCAATTTTTGGGTCCACAAAAAGGCTAACCAGTCAAATTTACTTATATTTAGGGCCACAAAATCATCATAGCCCAACTCATCATCAAGCTCATTATGCATTTGGTCACGCTAGCGAAGAACAACATTTTTTTCATTAGTAAGTGTTTCAATATTATCCACTATGGTGTTTAATGTGGATAACATGGGAGCCAATGCAGGTATAGTATTATATGTGGTTCACAAAACCCTTAATTCGGTGAGATTTTCAAATATCAAATCTTCAATTCGAGGAGGGTTTTGAGGGGGTATGAGATTGTTTGGTGGAGATTTTTGAGGGGGTACTAGATCATTTGGTTGAGGGTTATGAGGAACATTATTTCTTGCCTTAGTATCATCATTTTAGTTAGCCATATTTATTAATTTGCAAAACATAATTTGTATTAAAAACAACCTAAATTTCAACAATTTCTATTAAAAAAACCTAATTTTTAACAAATTCAATTAAAAATAACTAATTTATAATAAGATTCATTTAAAACATTAAAAAAAAACTTACTAATATCGTATACCCATTTTGAGATCCGATACTGAAATAGAGGGAACTCTCAAACACAAAGAAAATGCAATGTGAAAAGAGCCCTCAAGTTTTTTTTTTAAATCAATGCAATAGGTTTTGGGTATCTGATTTCATATTGGATACCCAATAAGGCTTGGTCCTAACTTTTTAGCTTTGGTATCAGGATGGGTGGAAAAATGTCACAGCAGATTTTGGAATGCTTTTAGACATTTTCAAACTCTATTTTTTTCAAATCACCACTTTCTAGCACACCATGATCTTTCACAGATCCTTGGACTCCTTAATTGAAAAAAAAATCCACATTTATCCTCAAAATCAAGACTTTTAGACTCCTCCTCTTGTCTCTTATGAGGCATTTTCAATTTCACCTCTATCCACCAGTCAAAGGTAAATCCTAGATTCTTACCCCAACCTCTTCTAAAATCCTATAAATAGAAGGAGAATTCAAGAGCCAAGGGACCCAAGTTTTAGGCATTTGCATTATAGGCATATTTAGAGTTGTCATATTGAGAATATTAGCATTGTTATTCTAGAAAGTTTATGTCATTTTGGTAGCATTTTAACTTTGTTTTCATGTTATTTAATATCATCTTTACACATGTTTAGCTCATTGCATATCCATTTTGATAGTATTCTAAGAGTTGTTACTCGCATATAATATGCATTTTCATCTTAGATCTTGTATACATACTAGTAAATCTACATTTTAAGCATAATCTCATTCTAAAACTATCACTAAGATGCTGGTCTGAAAGCAATTTTAGTGGTTGTAGTTAAGGAAACATGAGACATTTGTAGAGTTTGCATTTAGACAATGATTTCTTGGGTTTAGTTTAGTTTTTTGTCATTTTATTTGCACTCTACATTAAGGTTTCATATTAAAGCCTCTCTATTCTTCAAGTTTTTTTTGTTAATCTATTATTTTTTTTAGATATGTTATTAATTTTCTTTTAGATCTACTTTTTTCTCTAGTTTTTGTTGTAGATCTGACCTTCTACAAGTTTTATACTGTGTGAGAAGCTTCATAACAAGATCAGAAAACTTTAAAAGATGTTTCCAAGCTCACAACGATTGGATCTCATAGATTATATATATTATATTGACTAATTTGTTAATCAATTTATTATCATTAATTATTAATAGTATATGTAATAATATTTGAATACATTATAATTTATTTTATTATTCATTTACTTACTAAATCTTATAAATGTGGGGACATGATATTATCTTATCTATATATATTGTTTTATATTGTCAAATATATCATTATTATAATGGATTATAATATTCTTATTCTTAATTATTATCATTGTATAATATATCATTCAAATATTCATATATCCTTAAATTTGGGCTCATGACAAGTTCGCCCCTCTTGAATTTGCTTGTCCTCAAGCAATAAAAATTTTCATATTTGTTTCACCTTATATAAAGAAATTGACTGCTAGATCCCATTCAAATTTTTACTTATAAGATTACTTCATTCTATTCTATAAAAGAGCCACACATGTAGTATGCATTTGTATGCAAAGTATACATATGAATGTATGAAGACATAAAGAAAACACAAGGCATACACATTGATGCATGAAGACACAAATTAGACATGATGTAGACATGTCATGCATAACCTTGATTAGATCCTAAAATTAACAATGCACAATGACTATACTTCTTCATTAGGCTTATGAACCCTGCAACCACAAAATAAGCATTAGTACATGCATATAAATATATATAAACTTCAAAGAAATTCAAATAATAATAAGTTAATCCAAACCAATTCCATACTAAGCCCAAGAGAAAAAATTTGACCCCCCTCGGCCCCGATGGCAGGTGTTAGGCATCCACATGAGTTGGTCTACTTAGTGGATTGCTTGTTTGGCTAGAAAGGTTCTTGTGAAAAGGAGTCATTACTATCTTTCCCTTAACTAGCCCTACAATAGGGTTTCCTAGCCACTCTCCCTTGATTGCAGACTCCATAGGAAAGTTGGTAGGGTGCCCTTACTATCTTCCCCTTAACTAGTACTACAATAGGGTGTTCTCCCCTGATTGCAGACTCCATAGGAAAGTGGTAGGATTCCCTTACTATCTTTCCCTTAACTAGTACTGCAATAGGGTATCATAGAAACTCTTTTCCAATTGTAGACTCCATAGGAAGGATAGATTCCCTTATAGTCTTTCCCTTAACTAGTACTACAATAAGGTGTCTTAACAAACCTCCCTTAATTGTAGACTCCATAGGAAAGTTAAAAATGGCCTTTCCCTTAACTAGTACTACAACAAGGTGTCTTAACAGACCTCCCTTAATTGTAGACTCCATTGGAAAGTTAAATATGGCCTTTCCCTTAACTAGTACTACAATAAGGTGTCTTAACAGACCTCCCTTAATTGCAGACTCCATAGGAAAGTTATATACAATAGGGTTTCTATATAGTCTTTCCCTTAACTAGTATTACAATAAGGCATCTTAACAGACCTCCCTTAATTGCAGACTTCATAGGAAAGTTATTTGAAATCCCTAAATCATTTCTCAATTTTACACCTTTATGATTACATTAATTAAGAAAACTTACAATTTCATATTTTTAACTATGGTTGAACTTCCTCGAAGCTCCATTGGCTTCCCTCCCTCTTCATTGACTGAATGTTATTGATGTTCCCTTGATCATATCTCATATTCTTTGATGTTGTCCCTTCTAATTCTAGCTCGAATATTTCCTCTATTCTATGAACTTGACTTTTCTTCCCACATTTATGTCCTAGTTCCCATGATTCCTTGCAATTGAAGAATAATTTCTTCCCTCTTAAGTCTTCTCATTGTTTTCAAGCTTTCTCATTTTGGCATAGGTGACCCTTTTCAAAATCCACACCACAGTGAAAACATTTTCTTTTTGGGAGTTCTTGCTTGTTCTTTTCACTCATATTGTGGAATGGTTTGCTATGGTTGCTTGAAGGTCTACAACTTGATGATGAAATTTCTAATCTCAAAGCTGTTTTGATGGTGTCATCAAGAGATGTTGGTTTAAGAGCACTGACCAACCCTCTTAGTGAATCTTTTAATCCTTCCATGAACAAGTAAGTGAGTCTATCATTATCTACTCTTGTAACTCTGATTGAGAGTTTTTGGAATTTGGCTATATAACCTTCGACTGATCATTGTTGCTTGATTTGAGTTAGCTTTCTAAAGTCTTCTTGAGGGTGCTTTCTATCAAACCTTTTAATGATTTTTTGAGAGAATTCTTCATAAGAAGTAATATTTTGGTGTCCTTGAGTAACAAGGCCATGATGCCACCAATCATGTGTTGTGCCTTCTAAGTGAAGGATCACAAATTGAAGTGCATCCTCTTCTGTCATTGGGCTAAGGGTAAGATAAGTGTTCAATTTTTGTAGACAAGCCCATGTAGTGGTCTTTTCTGATCCATCAAAATTTGGAGTGTTACTTTATTTACTTTTCTTTTAAGATCTCAATTGTGTAGTCTTCTTCCTCTCCTAGGAGTTTCTTTCCTATTGGCTTCACAGAATTCTCTAAATGTTACTAGCTCTCTAATTTCTGGTTCAAGGTTGGCATAAGCTCTTGCATTCTCAATAGCATTATTGGTTGTTTGTCCCACTCCTTCCATGGTCCTCCTGAGGTAAGAAAGGGGGTTTGGGCACCTGAGATGATGAAGCTCCATTATTTTATGAGTGGTTTGAACTTACGTCTCTTCCACTAGCATTGTTATTTCTTAGATTATTTATGGAATTTCCCATGTTTTGCAATGCTTGAAGAAGTGCTTGGTTTGATTTCTGTTTGGTTTGTTTGTACCATAATGTTCCTAAGTTTGCTAGATAATTTCTCACTCATTTTAGCTCCTCTTTTCATTTACTATATTTCCAGGATGGTAGGATCAAGCTCTGATACCAATTGTAATGAACCTGTTTTGGGGGTCATTCATTTTTTTTCTTTAATTTATATCCTTTGTCATATTTTCTCATGATGATTTTTATAATCTTCTATCTGATTTCCTTCAATGTTGTATCTCCCTCTTAGACTCCCTCCACATCCTTATTTATAACCTATAAATATGATGTGATGCGACCGTGAGCAGAGATGTCACTCTTCATGCATTTAATGACATTGGTTTTATGTAATATGTTGGTTTAGGTTTATTAATCAGACTAGCTTACTGAATGTATAGCCATGTGTTGCATTAACAATATTATTAGTAACATCAAATACTATAATCATTGCATAGTGTATTTTCTTTATTTATAAGAACAATTATTACTAATATCTAGAATAATATGTTATTTATTTGTATTATAATGATATATTGTAATATTATCCTTGGATATGTTCTTCCCATTATAAAATTATTATTGTTGATATTATTTATAATTAATATTTTTATGTGTTATAACTATATATATCTCATAGATTATATATATTATATTGACTAATTTGTTAATCAATTTATTATCATTAATTATTAATAGTATATGTAATAATATTTGAATACATTATAATTTATTTTATTATTCATTTAATTTCTAAATCTTATAAATGTGGGGACATGATATTATCTTATCTATATATATTATTTTATATTGTCAAATATATAATTATTATAATGGATTATAATATTATTATTCTTAATTATTATCATTGTAATGGACTGGACGTAGATTTCGCTTGCCAAATTGTGGGTGAGTTCCATAATGTTGTAGTGGTTTTGCATTGGATGTGGATATGGATATTTTATTGACGATGTCTCCTACAAAACATGGAATTCTCTTTCTAATGTATGGGAAACTTTGCCCTCTTCTCTAGGCATGATCTCTATTCACAACAAGGTTAGCTTTTATGTCTTTGGCATCTTTCCTCACATCAGGCATGGTTTTCTTATGTTGCTGGAGCCTTCTATATTTGACTGCCACAGCTCTTTTTTGCAACGTGGAGAGTTACCTCTGCATGACACTTCTATTTCCCCTACTGCGCTGGAAACTTTGGGGCATCTTCTTCATTCTATGCATGGGACTTCATTCTGAAGCTCCCATTTTGGCTAAGGCAGGGAGGATATATCTACAAATTGCATTTTCTTGAAAGTTCCAAAGGCCTTTAAAATAAATTTTTTTTGTGCATATCCAAGAAACTAAGACTTGTCCTATTAGTCCATGCAATCTTTCTATAGATTGTATCTCTATGCAAGTACGGGTATTAGTCCTTGGTTTGCTCTAATCTTGCTACATTGATTTATCTCCCCATGGACTTGTCTCACTGTATGCTACCATAAAAATTTAGGTTCTTAATCTGCTGCATGTGCATATACTCAGCTCTTCTATCCATCTTATCAAAACCAATTTCTCTTTTAATGTTTTTTCCCCAAATGACACACGTGCTGCTGAGAAAGATTTCTTCCAAATTCATGGTGCTCGAAAGGACTTCCATAAAAATATATAGGGGAGAGGATCCAGTGTTGAGCACACTCCAATAGCTATAATAGCACTAATTGATTGAATTCCCACACTTTTTGATTTAATGTTCAATATATTTGACAATATTGGACCAATAGTTGCAATTTAAAGTTTATGATGATGACTACCAATAATTGAATGAAATGTATCCCTTCCATACATTACAATGATGAAATGCTATATTCTCACAAACGTATCCAGCTATGATCAATTTCTCATCAGGACATCTGAGATTGCAATGAATATTTTGGAGTATCATGTTAATCTCTGAATATATTCAACTTCACATCTCATCAATTTTATTAATTTTGGTAAAATTAGTTGGGCCCCAAAGTGGGTCCGGCTAAAAAAAAATTTTGTTTCCAAACAACTAATCCTTCATATTAATCCTTTTGGCATCTCGAACTAATTGAAAACAAAATCCATCACTGAAACAATATTTAAAACTTGCTTTACCACTTATTTTCAAATTGTGAATTCTGGTGTCAGGAAGTCCTTTGATTGGCCTTAAAAAATGAACCAAACACATGACAGAGCTCTGAAAATTGGCATACTAACTCTTTGTTCTGCATACTCCTACCCTGTCGAATCTCATCTCATGAAAAATTTGGGGTCAAAAGATATTCGCTGTCGAAGTTGACCTCTTAGAATTACTTGCAAGAAAACATGTCAAAAAGCAATAAATTGGGTTCGAAATTGGCTCAAAAAATTGGGCAAATAGGCACTTGAGGAAATGAAAATTGGGGCATTGGTTCTCTGTCATGAGGACATTATGGATCTAGGATTTGGGTCCATGAAAAATAATAGGACACATTTGGTGAGCAGTCAAAGTGAGCTACTTGGAATTACTGACTTGAAACAATGTCTAAAAAGAATTTTTTTGTAAATGGAATTGACCTTGAAAACTGAGCAAACAGATTCATCAAGACTTAAAAATTGAAACATAGGAAGTCTTTAATGTCTACAATACAACACAAAAAAAAAAATCTTATTTTGGTCACTTGGTCAAAAGTTATAGCACGTCAAATAGGGCTTCCTAGAAATGTGTGCAAAGTGCATCAGCATGAAAATAGTAAATTACCAACTTTGAGGGATTCAAAACCTAGTCAAACGGACTCGAAACAACTCAAAATCTGGAACATAGGTTCTTGAGCATGGACACTAGACACTCTCAAAGTAGAAAGTCCCAAAACCTTTATGGGTGCGAGATATTCAATGGAAAACACAACCTCCTATCATTGTTTGACACTTCAGGTAAAATGTAGATTTGAAACTTGCTCAAAATGAGACTTCATAGAATGGCTCAGAATGCTAATTAATCATCATGGAATATATGTACACACTGAAAGGAAGGTGTTAGAAACATTAAACACCTCTTAGGCCTCAAACTGACAACTGGGTACACATGCACTTAAAAGTGTTTACAAGGCTTAATTTTCTCAAAAGTGCTCAAAATTGACCATGTAATTTTTAGTGCCAATAGTGGCTTTTTCTGGGCATGCATGTTCCTTGTGGGCATGGCAAGATTTCAGATCTCTAGGAGAAGCAAACCACACACTTGATAGAAAAAACTTTCTCGAACAACTTTATTGAAAACAAGGAAACAATTACAACTACCAAGATTATGTACACATGATGGCCCTGGGCCACCAAACTTCAACAAAACTGTTTACCTCTATCATAAACATAATTCTTATTTGAACTTTCATGAGGTAAACTGAAATTCCATCTCCTATCAATTTCACCAATCATATTATCATCATATAGCAAATCACTTGGCAAAACAACATCATCACTCTTACTTTCATAATGCATGTAAAAACTTGCTTCATTCTCAACCATTAGCTCATTAAAAAAATACTGATCAACATGCTCATGAATATTGGTGTCAAACTGAAACTCATCATTACTGATTGATTCATGCACTGTCTACCAGAAATGCAAAATGCTCATTCTCAACTTCACAGAAAAAGTTATATATATCATGCATTTTTAACTCACCTTGACTTTGCATTTCCTCGAGTGTCTCTAGCTGAATGTGAAAAGAGTAGTCAGATTTATATTCACACGAAATCATCATCAAAATCTAACATCACTTCATAACCACCTGATATATCTTCATAATCGAAGTGCTGATTGGCTTTTACCTCATTTGAATCATCATAGAACTTACCATGTAGTGTTGGTTTCTCTTCAAAGACAACTCCATCACACACTTCATCTTCACACTCACCAAGTACAACACCATTAGAAGATTCAACATCAAAAATAGAAGAACAATAATCTGATATGTTATCTGCAATATGATAGTGTATCACAATTTGCATCTAACCCTGCTACATCTGAAACCTCCATGTCATCTTTAAACAGTGGGTCAATGACTCCATGTAGTGATCCTTTCTGAATATTAGGGTGAAACTTGGGTTGCTCATCCTCACAAGCATCATCATATAAAACATTATTGTAGACTTGAAATTCACTACCCACCCTATCCTCATGGAAACTTTTAACGTATGAAGAAAATTCAAAACTGTATGAAGACTCCCTTTCTATTTCTTCTACCAAACATATAGTGTTAATAGTTACACTCTCTTCATTAGCTTGTTTAGGATAACCATTATGAATAGACTAAGAATCATTCCTAAACACTGTACTACATGCTGGATCTTTATTGTCTGATGTAAAAGCATTTGACAACTCTTCATTGGAATCTTCAAATTCAGATTCATTAACTAGACTCAACATTTTCTTATCTTCATAAATTGAGGACAAATCACTCACAAAATCTTCATTGGCTAACTAATTTATATGATACAAAAACTGAGATGTACTTTCCTTTTTAGGATCAGAGGAAGAATTCATATCTTCAGCTTCAGATGAATGTTCACTACCATCATTGCTTTCTTCTTCCCAATCAAAATTAGATTCATATGAAGGTGAACATACAATGTCTTTTTCCTCACTATGATTCGAGCAACTACTCTCATCATCTCCTTCATATGATGCTTCTTAATTGTACATCGGATAAGCAACTTCATTGTCATCATTTGGAAGATGATTTACAACTTCTTCATACCCACATTGAGATTCATATCTTTCTAATTAATTATTAACATAATGCAACCTCTTAATAGGAGAATTCAATTCTTGCCTATCCAACTGATTAAAATAATACATCTTACCATTTACTACTGAAACATTATCAACATGTGCATTTTGTTCTTTTGATTGTGGCTGAGATGACTGTGATTCACACTCTTCACTTTGTGTTAACTCTCCATAGCATGTCAGATTAACAACATCAAACTCATGATCAGAGAGATAACGTTTAGCCTTCTCACTTGCACAAGACTGAGATCTAGGTTCAGCAACTTCAAAATTAAAAACATTAGTAACATCATCATACACATAATTGTCATGAGAAGAACTTTTTATTGTAACTAATGTTTGATTTGTAAAATCAACATGTAGCTGAAACCTATCAGAGTCTAAAATACTTCTCACTATTGTAGCATCATGAACATGTGTGTTTCTATTTGCAACTAGACCAACCTTCCTTATACACACATTCTTCTTTAAATTCTCAATCTGATTAAAACCTATAGAAGGGGTGTTGACATTCTGATTTGAAACTAAAACATCTACACTATGTTCCATTTTTCTTTCATGACCATTATACTAGCAATCATTCATAGACAAATAACTTCTCATTAGTCCATGCTTCAAATTATTTTCAATGTTCCTAGCATCTACAAAAGCCTGATATAATGTCTGTGGTTCTTTATCCCTTAGTAAAAAACTCATTTTCTTATCAAATGCACCCAAGTAAATTGCTAAACATATTTGATCATCAGGTCTATAACTCTCAGGGATATCATTCAAAATTCTAGCAAATGTGATATTGAATTGAGGCACAAGTTCATGACTCCCAATGTGGATCTTGAAAAACTTATCATAAGAATCAGACATGCTTACCCGTTCTCTCCAAATTGCTCCATGAAGGCTGAATGCAACTCACTCCAGGATGAAATAGAAAGTGCTGGTATGAAAGAAAACCAATCTCTAGCATCACTTTGTAAGGTCTGAACAAATAGCTTCATATGAACATCCTCATGAGCAATTTCATAGTCACCCATCAAATCAATTAATAATTCAACATGATGACTAGCTGAAACAGTATGGTTCCCACTAAACTTAGGCAAACTTTTCCTAACATCATTAGGAATGACATTTGGGAAACCATGAATACCATTGAAATTCAATGGCATATACCGCTTGGTAGAAATGGATCTAGGCATTTCATTAACTGGCTACATCCTAGGTGAACTGAATCTTGACATTCTTTAAAAATTTGAACCTCATTCACCTATAATAAATTCTGATCTATAATCTGTAGCAGATCTATACCCTTCTACCCATTTCAAATTTTGAAATACATTTCACCACTTTAAAAAAAAAACCAACTGAAACTGATCTAATGAAATGTATAACCTTAAAACCATTCTCCTCTTCTCAGTGCTGAAACTTAACTTGACGGAGAACACACTTGTATAAAAATCAATTTTCATGAAAAGAAAATACATGAAAATGAGAATAGCTTTAGTGTTGTTGCATGAAACCACTGATCTTTTGATTGGCCTGGTGCTAATCTGAATTCTTTACACCACTGATCATAACCTTATAGAGTCGCCATCTCCTTGAGGAGAGAAATGAAATCACAACAGTGATTCACATTTATCATTTCAAAAACTTGTAATAGTAAATCAAACAACACTTTGAAACTTATTGGTCAGAAACTTATATAGATCTCTTTTCTTGCTTGAAAATTCACACAACTTTCAGATTTTCTTATTTCAACTAAAAACTCTTTGAAAGCAATTATACAACTGATCTACACTAGTTCAGAGATCATTTAGAGAGAGTAACCACTCACAAATTATGAGAAAGATTTTAAACATGATTTTACAACAGAACAGATCTGAACTGAAAATTCAACTTGAAAATTTTGAAAATCACCAAACACCTTGAAGAGAGACAAACTTTTGATCACTTCTGACTCTAAAATTGCAACAGTACTTTTGAAAACAACAACTAGATGAATTGACTAGAAATAAAACTTAGTAACAACACAATCTAAACTCAACCTTTAAGTTACTATTGCAAATGGATAAAACTTACTGGGGTGCATGAAACTTCAGTAAGGAAATAAGAAACACCTCTTGCTATACAGTTTCTATATCCAACCTATTTCATGCCAGAGATTTTAGCTTCTTCTGTATGCAGTCCCTAGTAGAGTCGTCATCTTGTTGGTGTTTGAAAACGTTGGAGGGTTTTCAATTATCCCCATGAGAATATGACACATCTAGGGGCAGCTAACTCTCATTATCAACATATCATTTTAGACACAAGGCCAACTATAAGGCATGACCCTTCTTCTACTTCAGGCTCTGCTAAACCTAGGTGGGTAGACCTCAAATTCAATTGATACCGTATCAGTGCAAAAACATATCCCTGAATCTATTAAGAAAATTTCACCCTTATTTCTCCTAATAACTCATGAAATGACATGGACCTACAGTAGCTAGGTGTAGATCTATGGATCTCATAAGCTAAGTGAGGGTTAAACATTTAGGTCCTTCAACATAAAATGGAAAAAACATTTGATTTATAATGTTGAATTCAACAAAACCTCAGCTATGCAACAATAAGACCTAGTGATCCTGTAAACTGATCAATGCCTAATCCATTGGGCAAATCCATGAGTCATTAACATACATATGGATATCTGAGACTTACTTGCATCTTTAGATATACGATCTATCTATTCAACTTGTAAATAGACATCTATATTCAGTTTAAATCTCATTCTTACCTGATATCCTCCTCAATAAATCTATAACCTTGTTGATTTCTATGAAGCATTTACACAATTCCTTGAATTATTAGCAACAATGAAACAACATACAACCTTAAGGGACTACAACTATGACCTAAGCTCTTTGTTCAAAGGTCATTAAACATTACAATTCACTGAGAATGGAGACAAGATTCAACTAAAACTTAATCATCTACTACTCTTTGTATTATTTCCTTGAAATTATACAATCATATGCATGAAAATGAAAGCATGAAAAAACACCTAACAGATCTGAACTATCTATATTTATCTTTTCTACTGCTATTCATACAAGAAGAATTTGGTGAAGAATGTGGTCACAGTCATGGGAATGCATCAAGAACTGGATCCAAGACCTTGGTATCATAGTAATGTGCTTGGTTTTTCTCCAAAGACTAGAACGTATTGGTTTCTCAGTCACAAAAAACTAGAACCCCTACAAAGAATGAAAGATAGAAAGATATAGGAGAAGATGAATTCTCAGATCTGATTTTAGAATGACAAGTGTCCACTTAGGGTTCCATCTCCAACAACTGAATCACCTCTCTCTTCCCTTTACCATTCTAATATGATTTTGTTTTCATCATTTCTGTAACTGATTTACAAATATCCTTTCCTAAATGATGAAAACCTATGAGTCATCAAAATATCTGATTTACCTCATGAAATGCTAGTGAAATCTCAATTTTTACTAAATGAATCTGAACCAATTTCGACCCAAACTAAATTATCAATGTCTTTTAACCATATTTAGGTGATTACTATGTTAAAAATTAGTTCTAGAGTTTGATTACCTGAATACAATTGCAATTTAGATACCTGAGACAAATTCCCCTATAGCATGAACCAACTACTTCTTGTGCAAAAATTGACTCCAAAATTAGAAAATTTAGATTCTCATGATTCCAGTGATATATGATAAGGCATATCTAGCCTCTAGGAAACCCATTGAACACCAATTTGAAAACTACTCCTCTGGTAGGGAATTCAGATTTGCGAATTGAAAATTGAAAATTTAAAAATTCTAAAGTTGATAATTTATTATAAAGTCCTTTTAGAATTTAAAATTTTGAGCCTGACTTCACCTTTTTTGAAAAAATAATTTAAAATTATTTTTTAGTACCAAATTTTTCCCTACCCTTCTAACTTGGTTCAAATCTTGTTTGACCTTTGTGACACATGGCAACCTCTGATTGGCCCGCCAACCTGCCAACTCATCACTTATGAAGCACCACATACTTACCCCACTCGAGACCTACTTGCCACATGGCGATAGCTTACTTCCTTGCAATATTTAACCAGTGCACATCTTGTTATTGTGAGAAAGTGTCACCTGTCAAATGCAGACACATGGCATGATCTGGTGCAATGGCATGCAAACTCACCACATCATCTCCTTGTGTGTTGTGTCAAAATTAGTGTATTTGATCTGCCTATAGACTGGAACCTACATGCGATCAATTGCCTTCAACAAAAGCATGATGTCTTAAAGACAACTTACAAGGTGCAAAGAATAGTATTTAAACTACAAAAGGTTTGCCCCACTAACAATGTGGGATATCGCATCTTTATATGGCTTCTTCCCTTTTGGCATGTGGATTTCTAATTTCCATTTGAGCTGCATGGATGGCTTCTCTTCTAACGCCTGGCTCTACTCTAGATAGTGGCTTCCTTCTTAGCGTTACCCTACACTTGGATCTTCCTTGCAATGGACTGGACGTGGATTTCGCTTGCCAAATTGTGGGTGAGTTCCATAATGCTATAGTGGTTTTTCATTGGACATGGATGTGGATGTTTTATTGACGTCGTCTCCTGCAAAACATGGAACCCTCTTTCTAATGTATGGGTAGCTTTGCCCTCTTCTCCAGGCATGATCTCTATTCATGACAAGGCTAGCTTTTATGTCTTTGGCGTCTTTCCTCATATCATGCATGGTTTTCTTATGTTGCTAGAGCCTTCTGTATTTGACTGCCACAACTCTTTTTTGCAATTTGGAGAGTTACCTCTACATGACACTTCTATTTCCCCTATTGCGTTGGAAACTTGGGGGCGTCTTCTTCATTCTATGCATGGGCCTTCATTCTGAAGCTCCCATTTTGGCTAAGGTAGAGAGGATTATTTGCAAACTGTGTTTGCTTGAAAGTTCCAAAGGCCTTTAAAATAAATTCGTTTTGTGCATATCCAAGAAACTAAGACTTGTCCTATTAGTCCATGCAATCTTTTTGTAGATTGTATCTCTATGCAAGCATGGGTATAAGTCCTTGGTCTGCTCTAATCTTGCTACATTGATTTATCTCCCTGTGGACTTGTCTCACTGTATGCTGCCATAAAATTTTAGGTTCTTAATCTGATGCATGTGCATATACTCAACTCTTCTATCCATCTTATCAAAACTAGTTTCTCTTTTAAGGTTTTTGCCCCAAATGACACACATGCTGCTGAGAGAAGATTTCTTCCAAATTCATGGTGCTCGAGAAGACTTCCATAATAATATATAGGGGAGAGGATCCGGTGTTGAGCACACTCCTATAGCTATAATAGCACTAATTGATTGAATTCTCACACTTGTTGATTTAATGCTCAATATATTTGACAATATTGGACCAATAGCTACAATTTAAAGTTTATGATGATGACTACCAATAATTGAATGAAATGTATCCCTTTGATACATTACAATGATGAAATGCTATATTCCCACAAACATATCCAGCTATGATCAATTTCTCATCAGGACATCTAAGATTACAATGAATATTTTGGAGTATCATGTTAATCTCTGAATATATTCAACTTCACATCTCATCAATTTTATCAATTTTGGTAAAATTAGTCAGGCCCTAAAGTGGGTCCGGCTAAAAAAAACTTTCATTTCCAAACAACTAATCCTTCAGATTAATTCTTTTGGCATCTTGAACTGATTGAAAACAAAATCCATCACTAAAACAGCATTTAAAACTCACTTTACCACTTATTTGCAAATTGTGAATTTTGGTGTCAGAAAGTCCTTTGATTGGCCTTAAAAAATGAACCAAACACATGACAAAGCTCTGAAAACTGGCACACTAACTCTTTGTTCTGCATACTCCTACCCTGCCGAATCTCATCTTATGAAAAATTTGAGGTCAAAAGATATTCACTATCGAAGTTGACCTCTTAGAATTACCTGCAAGAAAACATGTCAAAAAGCAATAAATTGGGTTCGAAATTGGCTCAGAAAATTGGGCAAATAGGCACTTGAGGAAATGAAAACTGGGGCATTGGTTCTCTATCATGAGGACATTATGGATTTGGGATTTGGACCCATGATGAATAATAGGACACATTTGGCAAGCGGTCGAAGTGAGCTACTTGGAATTACTAACCTGAAACAATGTCTGAAAAACAATTTTTTGTAAATGGAATTTACCTTGAAAATTGATCAAACAGATTTTTCAAGACTTAAAAATTGAAACATAGGAAATCTTTGATGTTTAAATACAACACAAAAAGAATTTTCTTATTTTGGTCAACTAGTCAAAAGTTATAGCACGTCAAACAGGGCTTCCCAGAAATGTGTGCAAAGTGCATCAGCATGAAAACAGTAAATTACCAACTTTAAGGGATTCAAAACCTAGTCAAACGGACTCAAAATATGGAACATAGGTTCTCGAGTATGGACACTAGACACTCTCAAAGTAGAAAGTCACAAAACCTTTCTGGGTGCGAGATATTTAATGGAAAACATAGCCTCATGTCACTGTTTGACACTTAGGGTAAAATGTAAATTTGAAACTTGCTAAAAATGAGACTTTACAGAATGGCTCAGAATGCTAATTAATCATCATGGAACATATGTACGCACTGAAAGAAAGGTGTTAGAAACATTAAACACCTCTTAGGCCTCAAACTGACAATCGGGTACACATGCACTTAAAAGCATTTACAGGGCTTAATTTTCTCAAAAGTGCTCAAAATTGACCATGCAATTTTTAGCGCCAGCACATTAGATCATTTTTATAGTGTATTTTCTTATTGCTATAGTGCATTTGCTCATTTTTATAGCACATTTTAAGATTATCATAGCACATATACAACTTTCTATGACACATATGGTGTTTTCTATTATACATCTAATCCAACCTATTAACATTCACATCTAATGTTTAGATCTAATTTTTTATTGTTTGTAGACCTCATCTAGGCTTACAAGAACTTTTAGGCTGCTCAAAATGTGCAACAGGAATGAAGACTCTCAAAAGTGTGCCTAGCCTTTGCTAGCTCCAAAATAGGTAAGTAGATCTAAACCCTCATGAATTAGATTGTGGCATTTTTAAAAATCCATAACCTATTCTAAGTAGTACATTTGACCTCACTGATCTAATTGGAAGTAGGCCTATGCTCTCAACTCACAAGAGTTGATCAGAATGCCAAACCTTCTATGAGGGTTTGCAACACTCAAACAGGGAAAGAACATACACAGTTTAACTAGGAGCCCCTTTGTCTACTATAGTTAAGGGCTTGAAATTGAACAAAAATTGTTTGTTATGTTTGAGATGTCATAATAGTAGGGATATGCTCTCACTCTCCTAGAGTGATCAAATTCTCAAACCTATTCATAATTTCCATTTTTTCTATTTTCTACTAAGTAGGATTACTCAGCCATAGAAAGGCTACCTCCGAAGTTGCCTTAGCAAGGCAGATGAGAGGGAATGCCTCTCAATCTTGAATTCCTAATCGAATACAAGTCACCCATGTTTGGAACATAGCATTCCTCTAGTAGTCATGTAAAGGATTGTGCCAAACCTCCTTACCATTGGTGGGAAGTTTCCTATTATAGGAGAGGTAAATGTGAACATTGATGGTTAAATACTAAAACCCACTAGTCACCAGCTCAAGAAAACCTTGTCAAGAATCCCTTTTCTTCCATTTTCTAGTTGCATGTGGTTTTATATTTTATTGTGGCTTTTTCTATTGTGATTGGATGTGTTTTAAAATTTAAATAACAAACTCCAATTCAAATCATAGTCCCTCGAAAAAGACATGACTATAAATTGATAATGAGAAACCAAGTTCAAAACTACATCATTCAAAGACTCTGAAATAGTGCATCTACTCCTCCAAACAATGCATCTGGATAATTCTATGACACTTTTGAACTCTATTGTAGTGCATATAACTACAAAATAGTACATCTAAAACTTTAAATGGTGCATTTTCCCACATAACAATGCATATGATAGATAAAATAGTGAATTTGTACATTTAAATAATACATTTGAATATTTAAATAGCACATATGATCAATGAAATAGCGCATTTAATCAATCTTATGATGCATCTGAGAAAGAACCTAAAATAGAGGCTATCTACATACACAACATTTGCAAACAAACAATAGATTTGGATACCTTTTTTCCCATTGATATCCTCTAGACTAAGAGATCCTGAAATTGACCAAAACCATTTTTTGAAACAAGAAAAGCTACAAATGATATTATTAATCCAATAGTCATCATTGCTTCATTTTGCACATCAAGCCAGAAACACTCAGAGACACATATGTTCCCTACCTGACTTCACAAGAGTGAACTTTTCCTATCAATATTTCCAAACACCTTGTCCAACCTAGCTTGTTATTCCAAACAAATCATGATCAATGGAAACCCTCATATTGTAAAAATGCATAAGAGTTAGAGGAATCCTATTCACTTCTCATGCCACTATGCAAAACTAGTGTAATCGCAAAGCCAAAATGATCACCTATATAGGTGAGTGCTAGAATATCTAGTAGAACCATCAAACATACAAAACCTTTAGATCTCATCAAACCTATTACCCCAATAGATTGTTCACCAAACACAGTTACTCACGAGTCACTCTTGTTCAACCAAAGTTTAGAACCCTTTGCCAAAATGGGTTCATCTAACATATGGGATGAAAAGAGCATTGAAACTAAAATTGAATACTTTTGGCAAAATTCTAAACTTGTCAATATCATGGACAAGATAATTGAGAAACAAAAAGAATGTTACATATTGGCATTAGCACAAGAAGGTACAAAATTGTCGTCTAACTTTGATGTGACCAATCTGAAATGAGATGAAGAAGAGTCACCCTTAGATATTGTCACACAAAAATTACAAGACTTACAATTGGAAATGGAAAGGATGAAGCAAGGGAAAATACAACCCACAAATTTTAGCCTCAAAAAGGTGTGTCCTCTACCATTTGATAAAAGTATTATCTTTACACCTTTACCTCAAAATGTGCAGATACCAAAATATGATAAATATTTTGGTACATCGGATCTACAAGATCACCTTAGATAATTCTATGCACTAAGTATGGATTTTTTCCATGACATGACTTACCTAATACATATGTTTCTTAGGAGCCTCAAGGGGCAAGCCATGGAGTGGTTCTCCAAGCTGCCCTCCAACATTAAAACCTTTGACCAATTGCCTTTCATTTTTATCGCCCAATATTCCTATAACATCAAAAGGGAAGTTACAATGATATATTTGTGTAACACAAAACAACTTCCTAGTGAGTCATTTAAGATCTTCCTACAATAGTGTAGACACATATTTTCCAAGTATCATAGAGACATACTGGACAAAGAGAACACTAACATCTTCATCAATAGTTTCTCAAAACCCATGAATTACTGGCTGCAACTCCAAGGGCCTAAAGATTTCAAGACTAGCTTAGAAAATTCCACTAAGGTAGAAGAAACCTTGATAAACAATGACATTATTAAATTATCTAAATATGGTAAGGGTTTCTGTAACAATTCCACATACAATTACAATTCCTCTGATCGGTCCACTAATAAACAAAAATTGTGGTAGAGAAACAATAGCAAAAACACTACCAATGATGGGGTGGTTGAAGCCAACCATGTCAATCCTCAAACTCAACTCCTTCTAAATCAATTGGGTCCTATCATCAACAACACCAATCTAAACACACCTTGACAAGATGGTGCTTGTTCATTTTACCAATTTAATACAACTCCCTCTACACCTAATCAACAAGTTTCTTGTAATCAAGCTCCTCCCCACAATGATATCAGTATTCTAATATACCCAAGGAGTATACACTTATTAGGTTATCTTATGAGAGTGCTTTACAAACCCTCTTGGATGATAAACTCATTGTGCTACCTAAGGCCAAACCCTATGAACCCCAAGTCAAACTGAAGCGGTGGAATGACAAGCACATCTGTGTCTATCACTCAAATAGGGAGCACTTAACAAAAAATAATTTTTCCGTTAAGGGCACCATACAAAAATTAATCAATGGTGAAACTATCAAAGTGAATAACCTTAGCAATAATGAAGACCATATGACCCTCAACAACCCTTTCATGAGTCATAAAAAGGGTAAGTCCTCTAGAGCTAATCAGAAGGCACCTCCTCATGATAAGGTTGATTAGACACATCACTATAATAACACCATCAACATAATCTCTGGATTTGATGACACTGTAAATGTCATCATAATTAAGGATAAAAACAAGAAATAATCATCAAATGTTTTTACTTGAGGCTAGGCCTCTAAAGTCATTTTACCAGGACTAGTGACAAATCTTGATCATGTAACTACGAGTTCCTCCTTACCTAAATACAACTTGGTCAACTAGTTACTTAAGACTCTCGCTCATATCTCCATTTTTGAGTTGTTGCAAATCTCACTAGACCATAAATTAATCTTCACTAAAGCCTTAGTGCCAAATGACCTAGATGTGTGTAGGTTTCAAAACATGGTCAGCAATCTTGTGGCTCCTCATTGTGTCTCCTTTTTAGCCCAAGATGACATGTTTGTCATCCAACTACAAAATTCCCCTCTACATATAGAAGTCTTTATCCACAAAAATAGAGTTAAGAGAGCATTTGATGGTGGGGCAGGTCTCAAAATTTGCATGCTAAATTTAGTGAAAGCCCTAGGATATATGGAGGATGTTGTTGATCCAAGGAAGAAAATAACCATCAAAGCTTATGATGACAAGGAGAGATCCTCCAAAGGCATGGTCATTCTATTGATTAGGGTGAGACCAGTCGTGAAAGAAACTATTTGTCAAGTCTTAGACTTGCAATTAACTTATAACATCATGTTAGGAAGACAACAGATACACGACATGCAAGCTATTCCCTCCACTTACCATCAATGTCTTAAATTTCCATACATGGGTCAAGAGGTGACCATACTTGGGGAACAAAACTTTGCACAATATTGTAACTCCTTTGTTCCTCATAATAGGGAAGAAACTAGCACCCCCAATAGACAACATCAGTTCGTCCACATCAACAAACACTTCACATTCTACCAGCCAAAATAATGACCACTCATCTACATTGACTAAGGGTAAAGAGAAATTTGGTTGTTCAAGTTCTTCCCTCCTTCATCATCATCATAAAAGGATCCTAAATAGACACATTATCAAGAAATGAATAGTTTGATGAAGGATTTTTATAAGAAGTGTAAACTGCAATGCAGAGGGGTAGGTGAGTAATTAGTCTCCTTATATGATCCCCCACTTTCTCCAAGATCTCGTGGCAAACCATCATCCACCACTAGACCTTATCATGTACATTTTTTAAAGTGGAGTACCCTCAAGCATGGTAGAAGAAATTAGTAAATAAAATATTGACATCTCCCCTAATCTACATGGTAAAGGTTTTGACTTAATGAAAAAGATGGGATATATAGGCGATGGGCCCTTAAGAAAAGGGAAAGGCATTTTCGAACCTCTTGTAGCACATTTCCAATCAAAAAAATTCAAAATAAGGATAAGGTACAACAAAAAAGGCAAGACACAAATCACCCCCAAGTCTCATCTCAAGCATAGTGATTCACCTCTTCCACTCTAGCATGGGTACCAAAAGAAAGGGGTGATAATAAAAATAAGGCAGCTGATATAATAAATGCAAATCTATACCTCCCCAGTTCACATCACACAAGAGAACCACTCATGGACACCTCCAATAATGAAGATAATGATGAATCCACTAAGTGGGAATTTGAATCATTATTTGAAGAGTGCATCCATGACAAAGAATGTGATGTTATTCACATTAATGTATCTAATGATTTCACTACACAAGGATCAACCTCTTCTCTAAATCTTACTTCACCAAGAGTTAGAGTATAACAAAACAACTTAGGGGCTACTTAAAAATAGACATGTCACACTATATCATATGAGGATGATGAACATATTGAAGGGTTCTAGTTTTAAACCCAATTTCCTAACTTTTTTCTAGAAAAAGTTGAAGACGACTACTATGAGTTGCTTGTGAGCTCTACTTTTCCTGACACTTTAGAGGAAGGACACATCATAGACCTAACCAATATAGTATATGAGCCATCTAATTACATCATGTCTTTAGAACCTAAAAAACCCTTTCCATATCATGAATCACTCACCCTAGTCCATCCCAAACTCATTAGTTGGGATACAACTAAGCCTCACCATATTCCTCATTTTGACACTGACCATGATGTCTTCATCTATCTTAACATAGTTGAACCATCTTGTCCATGAAGAACTAAAGAAATACACACATATGAGTCTGATATCAATCATCTCAATCATACTAAAATAGGACAAGCAATTCATGGCCTAGAGGATCACTACCAATTTGTAGTTGATCTTGAGAAAAAAATGGAAATAAATAGAAGTGATGTATCTAATGGTAAAAACCCAACTATGGCACCCATGGATGAGATGATTGATACTTTACCTGAGCACTCCAAGGAAAGATCATCCATCTTAATCAAACAACCAAAAAAGTCAACATTGGTATAGAGCAGGAACCAAGGATTATCTATTTGGTGCAGTCTTTAAGCACAGAGGAAAGAACCACATTCATTCACTTTTTGGAAGAGAGGAAAATAATCTTTGCATAGTCTTATGTTGACATGCTAGGATTAGACCTAATTTTAATCCTCCATCACCTCAAAAATTCTCTAGAGGTCAAGCCAATCAAACAAAAAATCAAGAAAATGCATCCCCACATAGCTCTTCTAGTCAAAGTAGAATTAGATAAATTGATCAATACCAACTTCATCCAACCACTAGTGTATGCGTTACAGATATCAAACATTGTGCCTATATCAAAGAAGGATGGTAACATATGCATGTACATTGATTTTTGGGATGTTAAAAAAGCATGTCCTAAAGATGATTTCCCCCTTCCCAACATTGACACCATTGTAGATCTAACAGTGGGCCATTCCATGTTTTCACTTATGGATGGATTTGTAGGGCATAATCAAATTAGGATAGCTCTAGAGGACCAAGAGAAAATAGCCTTTACTTGTGCATGGGGCACACTTTGTTAGAATGTGATGCCCTTTAGGCTGAAGAATGCAGGGGCCACCTATTAGTGGGCCATGATGACTATCTTTCATAACATGATGGACATCTTTATGGAAGACTATGTAGATGATATCCTTTCCAAATCCTATACTTGAAAAGAAAATCTCCCCATCTTGGACAAGATATTTTCCCACCTAGAGGCATTTAAAGTTAGGCTAAATCCAAAGAAATGTGCTTTTGGCATAAAATCTGGCAAGCTTCTAGGATACATTGTCTCAACCAAAGGGATAGAAGTTGATCCTGAAAAGGTATAGGCCATAGTTACCATGCAACTACCAAAGAACCTGAGTTAGCTACATTCTCTCTAAGGAAGGCTTCAATCAATCTTTTTTTTCATTTCCTAGTTAGCGAAGAAGTGTGTACCTTTCATCCACTTATTACACAAAGACATAATTTTCAAATGGGATGATCAATGTCAGAAAGCTTTTGATTTACTCAAAACCTACTTGATGAATCTACCTATGTTGGTCTTTTCACACAAACCATTACTATTGTATATTTCCCTAACTAAAAAATTAATTGGAGCCCTCTTAGCATAAGAAAATGGCCAAGGAAAGGAAAGGGCCATTTATTACATCAGTTGCACCCTAGTCAACTATGAGCTAAATTACTCCTCTGGTTAAAAGGCATGTTTAGTTGTAATTTTTGCTTCCCAAAAGTTGAGCCATTAAATTTTGACACATAAGGTCAAGCTCATCTCCAATATTGATCCCCTCAAATATCTTCTTAGCAAAATAGCATTAACAGGCAAATTGCCCAAGTGGGTGATGATCCTAAGCGAATTTGATATCGAGTATGTCAATAGGAAAGTAATAAAAGGATAGGCCATCACTGACCAATTAGTAGATGTGCCTATAAAGAGCTTAAATCCTATCTTAGCTGATTTTCCAAATATGCACATTCTTCAAACAGAGCCGATAGCTTGGAAGTTCTATTTTGATGGTTCTTACACATACCATGGTTTAGGTGCCGGTATATTGTTCATCATGCGACTGGGTGTTACCATCCCCAAATCCTAAAAACTACTTTTTCCCCTGCACCAACAACATGGCATAATATTAATCCTTGGTCTTAGGCCTCAAGCTAGCTTTAGAATGGAAACTAATAATGCTAGAAGTTTATGGATATTCCTAGTTGATCATCAATCAAGTCACTGACAAATATCAGACCAAGGATGAAAATTTATTGCCTTATAAACATATGGTTGACACACTTAAGGCATTTTTTGTACATATTACTTTTGAACAAATTTTTAGAGACAAGAATAGAGTAGCAGACGCCATGGCCACCCTGGCCTCCTTAATTCAATTACCGAAGCAACACAAGTGATATGAGTTCTTAGTAGAAGAGGTGGTTCATCCCATGTTTACTCAACCTGATTCTTTTATCATTTGTCATTTAGATGCTCCCAATTCCCTTTGGTATAACCCCATCATCACTTACCTCTATGATAGCACCATCCCCTCTAACCTTTCACACAACCAAAGATGTAATTTCATTTGATAGACCTCACACTAGACTTTGGTGGCTAATATGTTGTATAGTAAGGGTCTTAATGGTACTTTGTTTAGATGTCTTGAGAAGGACAAGTTGAGAATCACTCTATAAGAAGTCCATGCAAGTATTTGTGGGTCACACTCTAGTGGGTTTACATTAGCAAAAAAGATTTTTAGAATGGGTTATTTTTGGCCAACCATGGAAAAGGATTCTATCCAAAAAATACCAAATCCATGGTAAACTTGTTCATTCGCCACCCCAAGAACTCAACCCTTTGGCCACACCATGGCCTTTTTATCAGTGGGGTTTTGATTTAATTGGAGCCATCCACCTACCTTTCTCCAATGAAAATAAATCAATTATCACCACCACAGAATACTTCACCAAGTGGGTTGAAGCGACACTACTTTATGACTCTACTAGAAAACAAATCTCTTCCTTCATTTTAAACCATATCATTTGTCAATTTGGCATACCTCATGCCATTCTCATGGATAATACTTTGTACTTTAAAATTCAAATAATTGATGAATTATGTGAAAAATTTCACATTATCTCATCAATTTATTATCCCCAAGGTAATGGCCAAGAAAAGGCCACCAACAAGACCATTATCAAAATTCTCAAGAGAACTGTCAATGATAGTGGTAGAGATTGACATTTACAGCAAAATCCCTCCCTCTGGGCCTATAGGACGAGTGATAGGATACCTATAGGCACAACACCCTTCTCTTTGGGTTATGGTTGTGAAGCCATTCTTCCCTTATAGGTTGAGATTCCATCATTAAGAGTTACTCTTCATGATATCATATCAGATGAGGACTATAGAGTGGCCCATCTAGAGTAGCTAGAGTTATTAGAAGAACATCAACAAACAACACATGAACACCTCAAAATGTATCAGAATATATTATCAAGAAATTACAAAAAAAAGGTAAAACCTCATGTATTTCAAGTTGGTGACCTTATATTTCTCAGAGAAAACCCTAAAAACCAAGCTACTAGGGAAAAGAAAAGAAAATGGTAGGCCAGTTGGATTTGTCCTTACATTATCATAGGGTCTTTTGGGACTGGTACTTATAGACTTGTGGATTGTGATGGTGTAGACCTGGTCAAACCCATCAACAACATCCATCTCAAAAGGTTCTGTGTCTAAGACTTTGAGGAAACATATCATCACCAAAAATACCAAAAAAATAAAAAAACACCAAAAAATACCCAAAAAAAGGTGATAAATGCCACTTTTGGTTTCAAAAGGAGTGAGAGATAGCACCTTTGGAGTTCCCTAAACAACACAAGTCCTTAAATTCTGAAAGACACTCAAGATGAAACTCGAGCAACTTTCGTAGAGACAAATTTTGCTTGTTTGTGGCTTACCTAGCACAATTGAGTTAATTTCACACATACCCAATTGAGAAAAACTTGTGGATTCTAGTTTAGTGGTTTCTTGGAATCAAACATAGCTCATAGCAATAAAGACAATCAATATAATAGAACTAAAGGGAAGCACAACATATTAGGAGAAACATGGAGTCAAATGATGTATTAAGATACCATAGACATGAATTGCAAGAAAATTAGTGCACCTCATAGCTATCCTCCATGGCCAATAATTCCCTATATCCATTTTAGTTTTTTATTTGATCTTTTTTTTGTTCTGAAGATTCTTGTTGCGTTCATCATCTCCAATATAGCTCCCTAAGCCCACTCTTAGCCCTTTCAGCCCACTTTGGTCTCCTTGACTCTTTAGGTGCCTCCACACAGTCTTGGTTATCTCCACAATCTAACAAATCTCACTCACATCCTTGCTTCACCCCCACCAGTTGGAAAATTGTCAAAAATTATCCTAAAAAAATTTAAAATCATCAAAAATTATCAAAAAAATCCAAAAATTGTCAAAAAATATCAAAAAAATTGAAATATTGTAAAAAATTATCAAAAAAATTCAAAAACTGTCAAAAATTATCAAAAATTCAAAAATCATCAAAAATCATCAAAAAAATTCAAAAATTTTGAAAAACATTCCAAAGGGGGTAATAATTGCCAAAAATAGCCAAAAAATTAACAACACCCCAAAATTTTAGTCAAACATGGCTCATTTCAACTCAAATAAGCTATTATTGAACTTTTCAAAGCACTAATCCATTGATTTCATGGCGAACTGGTGTTCGTCTATAATTGTTGCTCCTTTAGGATAGGTTTGTGTACCTTGAGAAGTTTTATATGAAATCAATGGTCAAGCCCCCTATATTGAAAAATATTTAAATATTTTATGGCCCCATTACCTCTACAAAAACTAAAAAGAAAGTGCCTCAATGTCATTAAGAAGTAGCATAGTTATGTCCTAAAGCATTGCACTAGGCTTTGGAAAATCTAACACAACGCGAATGTCAAAAGAGGATCCGAAAGAGTCCCTTATCTTTCCTCCAGCCAAGAACAAAAATTCTTGATAGATTATTAGTCTTATTTATGTTACAGTGGCTACAATTGATCTAGACCCCTCCAAAAAATATATCAATGCTATCCCGAAAGGCCCAAATATCTGTCAGATTCTTTCATCATCCCCTAAGAGGGGGCACAAAATAAGTAAGCGTAAGTTTGAGAGATTGTAGGGGTTTCCTTTGTTTTCTAGGCCCAAACACCTTTTCAGGCCCTCGAAGTGCCTTTTTAGGCCCAAAAACCTTTTTCAAGGCCTAGTTTTGGTCTTTTTAGGCCCTCGAGACATCTTTTTAGGCCCAAATGCCTTTTTGAGACCCCTGAAGTGCCCCTTTAGGCCCAAACACCTTTTTCAAACCCCTATTTTGGCCTTCTCAAGCCCTCAAGATTCCTTTTTAGGCCCAAATGCCTTCTTCAAGGCCCTATTTTAGCATTTTCAAGCCCCCAAAGTGACTTCTTAGGCCCTAAAGTGCCTTTTCAAGCCCTAGATGCCTTTTTCAAAGCCCAAACATCCTTTGCAGACACCCAAGCACCTTTTTCAATGCCCTTATTAGCTACTTTTGCCCATCAAAGCCTCTTGTAGGTCCCAACACCTTTTCACATGCCTCATGAGCATCCATCTCAATGTACACCTAGCAAAAATCCTAACTTTGGCCTTCTGCATATTTGTAAAGGCTATCAACATATATAGGCTTGTGGCTCACAATTTGTGGTTTAGCACTTCTTGCTTTTTCCACCTAAAAGGCCATGACTCTCCAACTATTATACATATTTGTACTCATCTTTCATCAGGAGTCTACATAGACATTCAATTCCCCACATACAAGTGAAGGTTTGTCTTCCTCTACAGATCATATTGTCTCTACTTTTATGAAGATTAACACTTTCCAAATTTTTTCCAAACACCCAAAAATATTTGAATATTCCCAAAAATTATAAAAACATTCACAAATTCCTCAAAATGCCAAAAACATCCAAATACATTCCAAAAACATAAAAAATAAACACAACAATGTTCATCTGACACATTAACATTACCACTAGTCCTTTTGCTTGCCACAAAAACAAATACAAATGTTATTCTATTATGATGGCAACGACAACATTACATTCAAATATCCTTAGGTGGATCATTTATTCTAGCCTCCCTAGGAGAGGTGGCAAGATAGGGTGTCTAATCAATGGCATTTGTTCAAACCTAGCTCCTGACAAAGAAGCCCCTAGCGTTAATCCTCTACATATCCACACTACATCCATGGGAATCAAAAACCTACCACTACACAAATGTGCATTTAAAAGTTGTACAAATTCCCTATCCACAAATTGTGTCTCCCATTGGTTCTCATTTAGGAATGTCTAATGATAAAGTCCCATATAATAGGTAGCTCCCTAGTGTACCTTCGTCATCCATTGCATATCCACGAACACATTCTCCACCAACTTGTTTATTCCTAGTACAATGATCATTCATTGGGCCACATCCTGATCCTATTACATTTGATCAGTCACCATTCGCCAATGCTCCACATCCACTTTTGTCTCACCCAACTGCTAATGTAGCTTTCTCACCTTCAATACACTCAATGCTAACTTCTCTTATAGTTTCAATGACAAGGAGTTTGATTTTTCAATTGCCTCCCTAAATGACTCAGACTGTGACTATAGCAAGTACACCAACTCATTTTACACACTCTCCAAGCCCACTTGCACCATCTTTAGGGATTCCTACAATCTTTGTGCTTACAACCACTCCCCCCACATCTCCGTGTCACTCCCTTTTCAACATAATTGCTCCACACTCAGTTTCACTTCTAATGATTGCACCCATGCCCACTCTGTATTTACCACCACTTGGAGTCATCTTGCTTCCATTTTCACTCCATCTTCTCATGCCTTCTCCATCAATCCCAGTAGAAACTCGACTTCCTATTCAGTGTTTTCTACTTAGACTCTCTCTACAGCCAACATTCTTGGTAATTCTTCCACATCACTTGATGATTGATCTCCACCGCTGCCTCTAGCCATGATTCCTCTACATTTACACTACTTACTTCTGCTTCCATTGATCCTTGTCCCAGAATTTTGAGGCTAATCAACTGACCTACTCCACTCATCCCCTCACCCACACTAATATCTCCCACATCCCTCAAAGTTTTTCCCACAAATTTTTTAGGAGATTTTATTTCCCCCACCTCCTCCTCCACTCTGGACATACTCTTTGTCATCTCAGGTGGGCTATTATCTACCTGTGTTATTAGATCATCATCATCCAATACCACCTACAATGCCTATTATGCTACAGTCCCTGACAACATCATTAATGCTAACAAGGGTGGTTCTTTTATCCTGATCCCCACATCTTCAGGTTGTGTCAACCCTCATCCTACTTGAATTGATTCACCTTGTAGTTCGGGCTAATACCCCAACTCCCTAGAGGTTTGTTGAATGTGCTTTTCTCTTCATCCTTGCCTAATCCACATTCCTTGGCTAGCATCACCCTCTTGTTGTGACTGATCTAGTGAGCTTGACATTCTTTAATCACTTACACATTGCCTCAAACTTTTCAATTAATCTAATGACCACATTTTACTCTTCACCTTACTTCATTCCATTCCCATGCTATCTACATATTTATGGTGATCACTCACCTAGACTCATTCTTTACTAACCTTACCATTTTTTTCTTCATGTCGCACTTGTAATAAGTACACTTTTTCCATTCTCGTGCCATGATTACCACTGAAAATTTTTACCAACACACACTCCATGCATTGTGCTACCAATTTCTACTAACACATCTCATGATTTGTTTCCCAACCATTAAAACCACTTTATCCATGGTTTCAACAAATTTTACACTACTGCACACAAACTATCAGCTTTAGTGGTCCACAATTACTAGTTTTTCTATTGTTATGCATTTCTAGTACCTTGATGATGTACTTGACTAGAGGTACCAAGATTAAGTCATGATACTTAATTTTCCTTTGATTTTTCACTATTCAATTCCAATGATCCTCTAATTTCATGCATTATTGGTGTCCACTTGTAAGCACCTCCTCTCATTTGGATAGCCATGTGTACCTTGACAAATTTTGTATGATATCTTAGGTGAGGACTTTATCCGACATTTGATTTATGGTTTGTCTATTTTTACTTATTGTGGCTATAACTTTTTCTTTCAATAAATTGTCATACTTTTCATGTACATTATCTATAATTGGTGGTACTTCTTGGCGTGACACAATATTCATATCACAATAGCTGAGCTAGTGGTGGTTGCACTTGGTCACGTTTTATTAAATTCTCTATGATGATAGTTAATTTTCATCTCTTTACAATAACAGTGATAGTTAGTTGCATTCATTTAGTTTTCATTTTCATCTTAGGTCTCTTGCATAACACATGGTTGGCACATAAATTAGGATAACACTCACACAGGTCTCATCAAAAGTTCTCAATAACAAGGCTACAAACAACGAGTAAGATCATTCAACAACAAGTCACCACCCAACATACTAGTACAATGATTAACACCCTACTATTGTGGCCTCAGTCTCATCATAACACTACCATCTCGCATCATGCTTCTTTCTTGCCAATCATCTATCCCACCTATGGCATTATGTGGCTTTTGAATCTCAAACAATTATGGTCATTATTTCATTACACCATTCATAGTATTTTATGCATTCACTCCTTATTCTTTTCTTTTTAGGGTCTCATGTTTTATTTCGTGGCTTTTGAATCTCAAGAGTTGAGTCACATCCCATTTCTTTTCCTCTCTAGCACATTCATTTCCTTCCATTTTTCACTTTCATTCATGTCATCTTCCCATCTCCTTTATACATTCCATTACATTTCATTCCCTCTCATTTCATTTTATTCCCTTTCATTTTATCACATTTCTTTTCTTTTCATTTGATTTCATTTTCCTTATATTATCCTTTCATGTCATTCCACTTTATCACATTTTCATATTGTTGGTGTTTGAAAATGTTGTAGGTTTCCAATTACCCCAATGAGAATATGACACATCTAGGGGCAACTAAGTCCCATCTTCAACACATCATTTTAGACACCGGGCCAACTATAAGGCTTGACCCTTCTTCACTTCAGGCTCTGCAAAACCTAGGTGGGTAAACCCAAGATCCAATTACTATGGTACCAGTGCAAAACCTATCCTTAGATCTAATAATGCAGATAAAAATTGTTATATCTCCTAATGACTTATGCAGTAACAAAGAAGTATAGTAGCAAATTAAAGCTCGATGAAATGCACAAGTTGAGTGAGGGTTAGATTGTTCTAGCTCTTCAACATGAAAGGGGAAAAGCGTTTGATTAATAATGTTGAATTCAACAAAACTCTTAATATGCAACTGTAAGAACTAATGATCCTGTAGCTAACTAGTGCCTAATCCATTGGGCAATTCCATGAATCAATCACATACATTTAGATACTTGATACTTATTCATATATTTAGATAAATGATCTATCCATTCACCTTGTAAATAGACATCCATGTTCAATCTAGATCTCATTCTTACATGAGATCCCCATTAGTAAACTTGCAACCCTATTGATCTCCCTGAATAATTTACATAACCCCTTGAGTTACAAGCAAAAATGAAACAACATACAGCTTTAAGGTACTACAACTATGACCTAAGCTCTTTGTTCAAAGATCAGAAAACATTGAAGATTACTGAGACAAGAGACAAGAATCAGAATGAAACTAATAAATTTCTTGTTCATTTGTATTCATTTCCTTGAAACAATACAATCAAATGCATGAAATCAAAACATGAGAAAACCTAACAAATCAGAACTAGCTATATTATCTCTCCTACTGCTATTCATACAACATAAATTGGTGAAGAATGATGGTGGAATCACAGATCTAGATCCACAAGGTGGTCTTACAGAAAGACTGAAAATTCCAACCAACAATGGTCTCATAGTGAAAAACTTGGAACTCCTACAAATGAAAAAGAGAAAGAATTATCAAATCTGATCTTAGAGTGACATGTGTCCACTTGGAATTCAATCCCTTGCAACTAAATAACCTCTCTCTACCTTTTCCCATCTGATCTAATATGGTTTTCATCATCATCCTATAACTGATTTGAAAATATCTTCTGCTCAATGATGAAAACCCTTTTGTTTGCCAAAATATTTGATATGCATCAAGAATGCTGATAAAACCTTGATTCAACTAACTTGAAAGTGATTAAATTTGACCCCAACTACATTTTCACTATCTTTTATGTTTATTCAAGTCATTACCATGTTATAAAATAATTTTGAACTTTGTCACCTGAATATAGTTACAAGTTGGGAATTTGGGAGAAAACCTTGAATAACTTGAACAGACTACTTTCTATGCAAAATCTAACTTCATAATCAAAAAATTTAGTTTCTCCTAGTTCTGAAAATATATAACATTACATATTTTTCTTATCAAGAACCCCTTAAATCTTTGTCTGAAAAATACCCCCTGGTAGAAGACTCAGGTCTGCAACTTTGATATTTTAAAATTTTAAAAAAATTTAAATAGTCTAAAGTTAAAACTTTAGAAAAATCCCATTGAATTTAAAAACTTGCACGTATATGCATTTGAGGAGGATTTTTAAAATAATAATTAAATTTATGACTTTAAAATTTTTTCATTTCCTTGAAACTTGGGGTCAAACCCAGTTTGACTAGGCCACATGTCACTCCATGATTGGACCATCTAATTGCCACATCACCACTCAGAAAGCCTCTACTTCATCATCACCACATCATCACTAGGTGGGGCCCACTAACACGTGTCATCTTCTCACATACCCACTTTACTTAACGATTGAGCACTTCAATCTTCTGGAGATGTGCATGTTGTTCGATCTGGACATGTGGCACAATCTAGGACCTCCATCGAAAACTACTTGTGACTGCCACCTTGCTGCCAGCTAGGACCTACTACCATGTGACAACATCCTGCAATCTTGCATTTTTTAAAGCTCAACCATCTTGATCGAGTGGGCTTGCACCAGCCCTCTGATGTAGACACGTGGCGTGATCTGAGAACTTTACGCCACATCAGCTCGCATGCAACTTCGTTGAAAATTATGCCTGCATCATCACTTAGGTAGCATCCACTTCCAAGTTGGCCATGGGGTCCTACACAAGCTCATGCTTCCAAAAGCCATTACCTTCAAGTCATTGTAAGTACTGAGTGCTTTTCTATTTAAACATATAAAGTGTTTCCCACAGAATCAATGTGGGACTAAAGCTTCCCATTGTTTTCCTTTACCACAATAAAATTCCAAAGCAATATTTAGGCCATCTGAAAGTTGTTCTATCACAAAGCTTGCTTCAAAGTTCTTTTTATCTGCATGATTGTGGCACATATTTTGCTAACAACCCAGGGAGGAAGAAATGTGTCTTTTATCTCAATAGCATATGACACATCGCTACATGCAATAGAAGAATTTCTCTCATAAGAACTAATTGTTAGTAATCCACCCCCTATAGTAGGGTTAGGAACAACATCCACTCATTTTATTTGCTCGCAGACAACCTTTGGCACATGAAGCAATGCATTCATGAATGGAACTGGTGAGCATAGCACAAGAACATCAACATAGGCCACCAAACTCAGAAGTGACCTATGATTCAACAAAAATCATATAATCCATGGACATTAGCATATCCAACAAATGCTAAAATTAATTAAGGGTTGTTGTCAATGTCAACCATTGAGTCAACAACTTGATTCTGCCCTAGATTTCTTTTCTTGAACTCATATAACTCATGCAAATCCTCCATGAACACGCTCCTTCACTCCTCCAGGATGTACTCTCTATTTTTTCAGCTTTGCTCTTCTATTACCCTATTGCATAGGGCTCCCCTACAAATTTTGAATGACTAGACACATCACCATCAAATTCTTATGACTATTATTGAACCTCATCCGCCTCAATGATAAAAGGTGAGCACTCTATTTTTTTTTACACTACGGCTTATGTTGTTCTTTTTCTCTGTGTGGCTTCCTTTGCAATAGTATACTCCCCAAGTGGCTTTTCTTTTTTGATAGGTGAGTTAAATTTCTTTACATGCTCCTCAATTTTTGCATTTTCTAAAAAATTCTCCTCCTAACACGTGGGTAATTCCTTTCAAAGTTGACTACCCTGCTCCAGTTGTGTTCTACTCTCATTGTGTGGATCTCTCTTGACATGCTAGCTTCACGCTTTTTGTCTTCTTTTTGGCATGGGTTACTTGAGTGAGACTGCAGGGTGATACTAATTCAAGAAGGAAAAATGAGATGAAGTTGAGTTTCTTAGACTAGATGAGTAAAGACGAGCAACTATTTGATGTAACACATAAGAGGCTTCAAATGGATCAACGTAGGCCTTATGCTCTGGTTCCATGGAGGAGATTTCTTCTCATTGGCTTCTATCCATTCTGTCTCTGAAGACTTTTTGATGCATTTCCATTCATCAAGTTTATTAGGGTCAAGAATGTAGAGGTCATCCAAAGACCAACTTCCATCTCGCCACCACTATACATGGCCTAGATACATAAGGCAGCTTCATCCTTACAAAGCTATGTTTTTGTAAATTCACCATCCTTACCATGTGCAATTAAATCTTGGTCAACCTTTTTAACTTTGCTATCAATGATTAATTTTTTGTTCATCAGTAGGCTTGGAAACTTTTGAACTTGCATTTTCATCAACTTTCATTGTTTCACCCTCATACTTGGAAGCATCAGGTTTACCATTTTTCAATGAGGCATTGCCTGCTAAATCGTTATTCTTATGAGGACTAGGAAACTTTGAAGAACTCTTGCTATTGACTTTCTTCCTAGGAAGAGGATCAACTCTAAGACATACGGGAGGAAGCTTGGAAGTCCTAAGTGAGGACAGCTTATGATTGACTACAACCTCTTCTACTGTCTTCTACTCTTTTTCAAAGTCTCCATTCTTAATCACTTGCTTAGAATTCCCAATGTTCAAATTTCCTTCTCCTACCTCTTCCACAATAACATCTCCACATGGAAAAACTCAAACATTTTATATAACTTTGCAAATGGCACTTTAAATTGACCCATATTTGAAACAATTCGAATGCCATAACAAATTGGTGAAATTAGTCGGGCCCCAACTGGGTTTGGCTAAAAAAAATTCATTTTCTAATGGTTGATGTCTCAAATTAATCTATTGAATATCTTGGAGTGACTGGATTCAAATTCAAACACTGTTCTGCCATTAAAACTCATTTTATCATTTTCTGCAGACTCTGATTTTTAGCTAACAGGGCCTATCGACTGGCTTTAAAAACTAATCCAAACACTTAACTGGGCTTTGAAAACTGACCCACTGGTTCTCTTTTCTACACTCTTGTACCAGGTCAAATCTTGTCTCCTGAAAAATCTGAGGTCAAAAGATATTGACCATCAAAGATGACCTCTTAGAATTGCCTACAAGAAAACATGTCAACAATAAATTGTGTTCGGATTTGGCTTTGAAAACTGGGTAAATGGACACTTGGGGAAAAAAAAATTGGGATGTTGGCTCACTATCACAAGGAGAATATGGATCTACAATTTGGGCTCATGATGAATAACTAGGCACATTTGGCAAGCAATTAAAGTAGGCTACTTAGAATTTGATGACTAGAAACAATGACAACATTTTTTGTAAATGGAATTGACCTAGGAAAGTGTGCGGATAGATTTTTCATGATTTGAAAATTGGCACATTTAAAGTATTTTTAGAGTACAACATAGTGGTACAATCCATTCAATCTCACCTGTCACGAATCTCAAGTTATGACATCATGAATAAGGGTACCAAACAATCTACATTTAAAGAGAGAAATTGCATTTGGAATCGCGTTTGAAAACTGATCAAACAGATTTGTCATGAGCTAAAACTTGAAACATAACAAGTCTCTAACATCTACAATGCAATACAAAAGGAAATTTAGCATTTTGGTCAACTGGGTCAAATTTATAACATGTCAAACAGGGCCTTCCGGAATTCAAAACTAATTGCATCAGCATGACATTGATAAACAACCAACTTTGAGGGATTCAAAACCTAGTCAAACAAACTCAAAATGACTTGAAATATAAAACATAGGCTCTCTGGTATGGACACTATATACTCCCAAGAATTTAGTCATGAAACATTAATGGTGTGAGATATTCACTTGCAAACACAGCCTCCTGTCGCTATTTGACACTTACCTGAAAATGCAGATTTGAAATTTGCTCAAAATGGAACTTCATGAAATAGCTCAAAATGATAGTTTAACTTCATGAAACATATAGATGCACTAAATGAAAGGTGTTAGAAACATTAAACACCTCATGCGGCTCAAAGGTACAGTCAAGTACAATCCTATCAAAAGCATTTATAGGGCTTGATTTTCTCAACAATGCTCAAAATTGGGCCTTCAATTTTGAGCGCCAACACAGATCATTACCATTTCATCATATTTCATTCTATCACATTCCTACTTCATTTCATTTCTATTTTCATTTCATTAATACATTCATTTCATTCCCTTTCATTTTATCACATTTTATTTCTTTTCATTTGATTTCATTTTCCTTACATTATCATTTCATGCCATTCCACTTTATCACATTTTCATATCATTACCATTTCATCATATTTCATTCTATCATATTCCCATTTTGTTTCGTTTCCATTTTCATTTCATTTATACATTCATTTCATTCCCTTTCATTTTATCACTTTTCATTTCTTTTCATTTGATTTCATTTTCCTTACATTATCATTTCATGTCATCCACTTTATCACATTTTCATATCATTACCATTTCATCATATTTCACTCTTATCACATTCCCATTTCATTTCATTTTTATTTTCATTTCATTTATACATTCATTCCATTCCGTCACATTTTATCACTTTTTTTTAATTCCATTTCATTTCATTACATTACACCTTATCACATTGCATATTTCATCACATTGCATTACATCACATTTCATATAAAAAGCATACATGAGTCCATGATATAAAAAGTATACATGTCTATACATCAATAAGCTCAGACATCTCCTAAAGCAAAAGATCACATGATATATCAAAAGGGTTAAATCGACATGAATATAAGATGGATTGCATCAACAATAACATCCAAATGATCAAATATCATACACATCAAATGATTAGAATGTCTATCCACATGAACATTCAAAGATCAACAAAAAAATCTGCATGAATATCAACTAAACATCACATGAATAATAATACAGAATGATGAGTAATGTCATAACACATAATATACACTCATCTATGTGTAGGTGGTTGACCCCAAGGTCCCTGCTCGCTGGGGGCACTCCTCTCCTCTTGTGATGCCTACTCAGTCATATATGTCATCATTGCAACATCTCCAGCTATGGCCATCTAACTAGTCAATGCCCCATCTATCCTTGGTAGTGGTGGTGGAGGTGGTGGCCTCGGTGTCATTGACACTATAAATTCCTATAGCACTTTCATCATCTCGCCCATCCATGTCTCCATGGTACTCATCCAAGCCTCTAAATTAGTAGATCCTCCTAGCCTCTCTAGTAGTGGTTGCACATCTAAATGTGCCTATTTCTTCTCCTATCATTGTAGATCATATGGATCTCTGATCAAAGCTTGTACCCATAGCCTCTATCACCAGATAAACTATATATCATCAGTCAACCTTTCCCTCACCTGCTCTGCCCTACCCTGGCCAACATCTCTATCCTGCTGACCAGCTCCCACACCACCACCCCTCACCCTCACACCTCTATAGCCCTAGATCCCTCCAACTATCCCTACACCTACATCTCTTGGTCTCTACATTGGACCTCATGCCACACCCCTTTATGGTAGTACCATGGCTACTCAACCTCTCCCTCCATATCTCCCCTGTGCTCTAACCATACCTCTCACTCTCCCACTGGCCTTCTATCTCCCTCTACCTCTCCTTGGACCACCCTCATCATCTCCATCCTCTCCCTCACTCAATGGTTCATCAATGCCTAGAATTGGCTCCACTAGATCCGTGTACCTCAGGAATGGATGCTCAGAAAACCATCATGCATAATCCCCCTCCATCCCTACATTTACCTATCTATCTTATAATGCCCATGGTTGTGGCATATCTATCATTTGTAGAAAAGCCTCTAGGAAAGCCTTATACTCAAAGGTCATCCCCCACACTGCTCTCTCTAACTGAACTTGGGCATAATATGCTAACCCCTATGGCATGCCCTGCCATAGACCAAACTATCTAACAACCTGCCTGAAACAAAATCTCTTTATCATTGTGGGCACTTGGCCAAGTAAATATCTTAGACCAAGGAAATATATCATCTCCTCATCATCCTTAGCCCATGGCTTAGTAAACCTGTATGATATCCATACAACCCCATCAATGTCATCCAAAATCCACTGCCAATACTCCATTTTGCCCAAATGGAGTTGCATGATCACACTAAAATAAGTATATATATAAGGCATATCTTGTGGATGTTGTCACACACATATAGACCAAGTAATGGGTAGATGTTCCCATGTCCATAGCTATAACAATATCACACTTGTTAATAGTGATGAATCTCCAAAATATACAACCTAATGTGAGTTATGATATAAGTGGGCCAAAATACAGCTGCCCCATGAGAATTTCCATGGTTGATCAATCATATATTGTATTGACTAGCCCCACCCAACTAGACATCCCTACCCTCATTGATCTGGCAACAAAAACCCTCCTATCAATCCTACCAAAATTTTTGGTAATGGCTCATACTGCAACATCTAGAACCATGATACATTGTCATCCCTAATGTTTTCATCTCCAAACAAATCTCTAAAGGAAGTACCATCTATAATATGATCATAGTACACTAAATCTCCCACTTTCATGATCCACAATAGTCGATAGACATCCTTTGATGTCATAGTCATCTCACCCATAGGTAAATGAAAGGTGTTGTGATCTGAGTGCCATTGCTTGGCCACAACTATCAATATCCCTCTATTCACTTAGAACTGGGGCATCTGTAGTAAATATGTGAACCCACATCTATCTATCACTTGGCAATCTTTGACTAACAATCTACCTACTACCTCTTTAGGCCATGGATACAAGCCTCGCACCATGAGCTTGTGCCCATGCACCTATTTGCATCAAACAAACACACAACAATGTCAATTTTCATCCCAAGTGATCATCATACATCAATATACTATCAATCTCTAGCTCATTAGTTACAGGTTCTATCTTGGACCTATTCCTCATCCTTCTCTATCCGGAGTCACACCTATTTGTTTTCCCTACTCTGTATCCTAAGTGGAGACATCATTCTTTAGCTCTCTGTCAAACTCATCCTAAGACATTACTTCATGATTATATAATTGCTACAATGATGAATCCCTGGTCAATAGACCTAGCATCTATCCTTTTGCATTATCTTACACTCACTTTAGGCTTTGTAATCTATTTTCGCTACTCAATGTTCATTTGCACTTTTTCCCAAGACATATGCGCTACCTGATTAATCAGATGTGCTAAAAAACACATATGCACTATTCAAACATTTAAATGTTTTATTTCCCATATCTAATGCACTATAACATTCATAAGCACTATGAAAATAATCATTTGTGCTATTCCACAATGCATATGTGCTATTTATCACAAAAGCATCAAAACATCATACATATGTGCTATAAGATATATCAGATGTGCAAAAATGGTTAAATGCACTATGAAAAGCACTATATGCGCTATTATTTTACTATATGCACTAATTTGACTCCAAAACTAGGTTATTGAATGTGCTAAACTATCATGTGAATGTAGTAAAAGAAGAGATAAATATTCTAAAATACCTAAACTATCATATCTATCATAAAAATTTGCATGAAATTCAACAAAATTAGGTAAACAGAAAAATCTTAAACATGGAGAATCTTAATGACTTACCGAGGCACCATAGTCTGTTGAATGCTCGTAGTTGTGACCCTTTCTCAAATCTGTGCTCTCGTAAAGGAACCACCATCCTCGCCAGCTCAGAGCTCCAAATTGCTAAATGTCAAAAGACAGTATCCAAATTACAAGGGTAAAAGACCTTTTAGCCTATTTTACCCTCATTAGGGGCATTTATATCCCTTTTTCACTCTATTTTCCCAACATTGGAACCTTTTTTCTCACTTCCACAAATTGGGTATTATATTCAACCAACTTATCATTTTTATCCATCAATTATCACACATTTCAAAAATAAAATTAGAACCTCCTTAATTTCCACACATTCATTTTTTTTCCAATTTTTTTTTCTGAGGGGGTAGTATATCCATATCAAACCAAGGCATCAAAATTTTCTAAAAAAATAAAAATATGCTACCCTAGCCAAAATTTTAACATCAAATCAAACTAAGGCATTCTATCAAGTTACCCTAAATGAGGGATTTTAAAACAGCGCAACATCAAATCATCATCAACAATCTGGTATCATATCAGCCACAAATCAATCAAACATCATCAACCAGACATTTAGTTATCAGAATTTGACCTAAAACCAAAAAATTAGATAGTCTTTGAACTAATATTCTTCCCATATCAGCTCAAAGAGGGGCTTTATAAACACCCAAAAATTGGCAAAGACTTAAAACACCACAACTTCAACCAATCAACGCAAATTAAGGAGGAAAACAATAGACTTTTAGATTAAGGATTACATCAAGTTATTAATCGATTAAATCATCTATTAAACTAATAAGACCTAAATCAACTTTAAAAAGAGGAGAAAAATAATTCAAAATCATAAAATGAAATTCAAAAGGGAAGAGGAAAAGAAAAACTTTTGAAAATAAATGGAACTTTTATTTTATCAGTAAGTCCATTTGTCCTGACAAATTTGAAAACCCTCCTTTTATATTATAAAGAATTTTTAAAAATCCACATTTATTCTCAAAATCAAGACTTTTGGAATCCTCTTGTCTCTTATGATGCATTTAAATTGAAAAAATTCACATTTATCCTCAAAATCAAGACTTTTGGAATCCTCTCGTCTCTTATGATGCATTTAAATTGAAAAAATTCAAATTTATCCTCAAAATCAAGACTTTTGGAGTCCTCCTCTTGTCTCCTATGAGACATTTTAATTGAAAAAATTCACATTTATCCTCAAAATCAAGACTTTTGGACTCCTCCTCTTGTCTCTTATGAGACATTTTCAATTTCATTGTTATCCACCAATCAAAGGTAAAACCTAGATTCTTACCCCAAACCTTCTAAAATCCTATAAATAGAAGAAGAATTCAAGAGCAAAGGGACCCAAGTTTGAGGCATCTACATTATAGGCATATTCAGAGTTGTCATATTAAGCACATTAGCATAGTTATTCTAGCAAGTTTAAGTCATTTTGATAGCAATTTAGCTTTGTTTTCATGTTATTTGGTATCATCTTAACACATATTTGGCTCATTGAATACCCATTTTGATAGTATTCAAAGAGTTTTTATTCGCATATAATCTATATTTTCATCTTAGATCTTGTATACATATTGGTAGATTTGCATTTTAAGCATACTCTCATTCTAGAATTGTCACTAAGATGCTAGTTTGAGAGCATTCTTAGCGATTGTATTTAGGGAAACATAAGACATTCATAGAGTTTACATTTTGACAATGATTTTTTGGGTTTAGTCTAGTTTATTTTTATTTTATTTGCACTCCGCATTAAGGTTTTGTGAATGTACCATGTACAACAAGATAGGATTATTATTGCATGAAAAGATTGACCTACCAATTCTTAATTAAACTATTAGAATTATAAATCATAGGAGGTGATTAAGCCATGCCATGAATCCTAAAGGGTTTAGTTAGTGGTTATTCCAACAACCACCTCCTCTCTCTCAATATTACCCAAGGATATTTGAACCTATGACCAAGCTCTAATACTATTGTGGTCTCATAGTGCATGCCCCATTTCTCCTAGAAATGGGGACCCCCTGGTATAATTTTTTTACTTTCCAAACCCTAGTAAGGGATTTGAGTCTTTTAGGGCTTCCTATGTTGTTTGAGTCTAGTTTGGCCCTTTTCCTAAAAAACCCAATTGTCAGAAACTAAGGATTTTAAGTGTAAAAGTGATTTGAGGAAGGCAAGGTATGCACTAGTGCACCTAGTGCATATTTGCACCCCAAAAGGTGCACTCGTGCACAAAGTGCCTTAGTGTGAGAACACTTCCCTTTGGAAGTGTGCACCTATGTACATGCATAGGTGCACACCCCCAAAGGGTGCACACTTACCTTTTTCACAAAATAAACTTTAAAAAACTTTCTTTCTTTTTTTTAAAGAGAGAGACAATCACCTTAGTGGAAGGTGTGCACATGCACACCTTTCAAACACATAAACATTCTAAATAAGGGCGTGCACATAGTGCACCCCACAAGGTGCAATAGATGCACACTCTTTGTAAATAAAGTTTTGCATTGTAAGGGTGTGCACCCCATAAGTTGTGCTAGGTGTGCACCCTTGTGTTAAGAGTTTTTGCTTAGGAATGACACACCTAGCACACCCTTAAGGTGCACCAAATTGTTCCCATCAAAGCTAGAAATAGGATTTTTGAGTGTTTTTTAATAGGTTTTGCATTTTGGGATAAAAAATAGTTAGCATTTAGGGTTTTTTTAGGGTTAGATTTTTAGCTTTCCATATTAATGTTTTCTTCTTGGTGTAGGTAAAAATGCATCCTTAACTTGTCAGGGTCATAACTTTTGACCTAGAACTCATAATTCAAAATCATTTACACTGTTGGAAGAAGTAAAAATCTAATTTTAATCCCTAAAATAGTGAGCCTTTGGCTACCCAATTTTAGGGACCAATAAAAGTTTCAACTTGAAATTTTGACCAGAAGACCTCTGAAAAAGTTAGTTAAAAAGACCTAGAAAATCTTTGTTTAAATGATATGAAAAAGTTTCAAACATTTGATCATTTTGGATAATCTGGATAACTTAGTCTTTGACCTGGAAGGATAAGACAGTTGGAGAGAAGAAAAGATCAAAGATATAGAGGTTAGACATATGAACTAGAATAGGTTTCTTATCTTATGCAACTATTAATGACAACATTCGACATGAGTGCCTTGAGATTTCAGATAGAAGGAGGAGTTCAAATCTATGAAAATATTTGGCTTTAAAGAGGGTATAAATCATTAAAAAAAGGATAAAATAAGTGCACTAGAGTGCTCCTACACCTCATCTAAGAAAAAATCAAAAACCATTTTCAAAATTGAGAACTTTGATTTTTTGGCGAATTAAGCTTCTGAGCTTCTGAGGTGTGCTACTTCTGAGGTGAACAAGCTTCCAAGCTTCCAAGGTGTACTAAGTATGCTTCTTCTAAGGTGCATCGAAAGGTTTTTTTTTTTAATAATTCAAAGGTGCATCAATAGTTAACTACTAGTTCAAAGTTTAGAACTTTCCATGCACTGAAAATGCATTCTGATGGCAGTTTAACTCCTACAAACATCCAGAGATGGTTGAGCTTCTATTTTTGGCATCTCTAGAGTCTCCTACATCATCTAATGGATTTCTTCTTCTTATTCTCTCATTCTTTCTTTGTTTTAAGACATATAAAGTCTCATGCATCTATTAAATGATATAAATAAGGATGGAGTCCTACTTAGCGTCAGTTAGAGAGTCAATTTGTACATAAATAGATGTTTTTAAATTAGTTTAGAAGCATATGTTTGCATAAAGACATCTATCACTCTCAACACAATTTAAGGAGAATATTTTTATAAATTTAGAAATGTAACATGTATTCCAGGCTATTATTTTGATGCAATAATATATATTTTTGGTGCTCGCATTCAAAGTGTAGTTATTCTTTCCTAAGTGTGTTATGTTTTGTGGATGTATCTTCATGGAGTGTAATTGAGACAATAGTTTTATTGTGTTATTTTGATTGAGTGATCTTTTAATTTTAGTATTTTCTATAGTTTTACAAATTCCACTAGCGTACTTAGTTTGAGAAGAGATCATACATTTTTTTCCTGCATAGCTTTTTGTCTCACATGAGTGCACTTTTTGTGGCCTTGCAATCTGATGAAAAGTGAAACATCTTAAAATTACTGAATTCCCTTCAATGATCCCATCAATTAAATTGAGAAAGCACTGCTCCTATTTTTATTGTTTACCTACCGATGTCTTCAAAGGCTTAACTCACAGACGTGTTGTTATCATGGTTTATGTCCGTTAGAAATTTCCCTTTCATGTTATTTTCTTTCATCTCTCGTTACCTTATATTTATTATTTTCTTTGCAAACCCTTGGTTAAATTAGGAATTTATATATTTGCATTGTTAGATTGCATTAATTTAAAAATATAAAATACCAAAGATATATCTCTTTTGTAGTTAATTTTGAAATAATAAGCAGATTAGTCATCTTATCTAAAATTGGCTTGAACTAGCAAAAGCCTCTTTGTGAACAAACATATTTATCTTCAACTAAGTGGATTCTAGTAGGTTGCAAGATCACTCAGAACCTTGGAGTTGATCCCAGATAATCTTTTCAAGAGAGGATTTTCAAAGAATTCTTGTCATTAAGCATTGTGCAAAATGACATCTCAAAAAATACCACTTATTACAAGCTAGGGTTGGCATGGCACCAAAATATTGACCTATCAATGTCTGATACAACCACTAGATTTATAGAATATAGTGAAGGATTTGAGTGATACAAATCGACAAAGCTCGAAGAATACATGCATGCAAGAACTTTTCACAAAGAAGAAAAAGACAAGAGGAAGCAAGGGTTTTTCTCTAAAAATATGCAAATATTATTCTCAAGAATGAAAAAGATTAGAGAAAATTATAAAAGATCAATAATTATAGAAGGAGATCAAAAACCTAAAAGGTAAATGACATTTAATAATTTACTAATTAATTATTAAATAGAAATGCAAGGTGCATAAAGTGAAATCTTAAGAAGGGAGAAAATGTAATTTAATAAATTAAATTAAATTAACCTTTTTCTCTAACACCCCCCCTTAAGATGAGCAACAATGTAGCTACAATGTTGAAATCGGACTTGGGTTCTGACAATAAGGCTTGATGAGGTACTGTTGGAAATTTGATTGAAAAGATCATTGATGAAAAAGATTGATTGCAAAGAAGGAAGTTGGTTGATAAAGAATGTTTTCAATCATTGTTTTGTCATTGATGTCAAAATTGCTATTTGTAAGAATGAAACTTGCTTATAAGATCCAAGTACTATCACTTATTTGATTGATGAAGAGGATTTAATCAACAAGATGTAACAAGAGCACCTAAGGGAAAGGTTGAGTCATGGTGAAGTGCAAGGATCAACTAAGACAATGGTTAAATGATGTATTGATAACATACTTGAAGATACAGAGGTTGGCCATGCTTGAAAACACTAGAAGTATAAGTTATAACAAGGTTGACTACAAAGCTTAAACTAAGTTCATCAGTGGGTGCAAAGCAAGCTAGTTTAAGCTAAGAAATTTTTATTTGGAGCCAAGCAAATGCAAAATCTAGTGTGTGCCGAGTGAACTTCAGGTGCCAAGTGAAGTTTAGGTGTCAAGCATCAGAAAATCTTAGTAGATGCTGAGTGAAGATCAAGTGTTGAGAAAAGTAATAGGTGTCGAGCATCAGTAAAACACAGTTGATGTTGAGTAACACAATATGTGTTGAGCACCAGAATTTTAATAGCGCCAAGCTGCTACATCACTGGAAATGATAAAGAGTCATCGAATGTGAGCTGAAAAATTTGTTGTCTTGAATTTTGTGAACCATTTGGAGGATAAGGATGATGAGTTGCTAGCACAAAATTTTATGTAAACCATTTTTGAGTGAATTCAAGAGGATTCTTCATGATATTTCTAGAAGAAATAAAATATGGGTTAGATTCAATGAATCCTACTTAATCTAGATGAATTAAAACTAAATGAGGGAAGAATTGAGAGGGAAAAAGAACTCCAAGACTTCTATTTAAGGAATCATAGACCAAGAAGCAAGAGCTACTAGTGTGCCAAATTGTGAAGTGGTTGAAAGGGTGTCAAGCAAAAGACATCTAGGAGAAGGAAGGATAGAGCATAGAGACTCTGCTTCAACAAGTGGTCAGAGAGAGATGATTGCACTGGTACATTGAGCATGGAGACTCAAAGAGACTAAGCTTGAAAGGAGGGAAAGTTGTCAGAGTTGCAGAGACTGAAAGTCAGGCAAAGATATGAGCTGAGAAGTGATTTGCAGACTGCAAGTTGAGTTATATTCTGTAATTAGGTCAAAACGCCTTATTATTACTCTCTAGTAATTGTATCAATTAGGGTAAAGGAAAATCCTATGGACCTAGGTTAGTCTAATAACCATTTATAAATCCTTTAACAAGGTGGCATTCCAAGTGAATGTTCTAAATTCCTCTAACTAGGCCCACCTGTAATAGGGTGGTTAAATCTTTTAACCAAGTCACATTTAATAGTGTGTTGTAACCTCTAACATGGTAGGCCTTTCACAGGGCATCACTTTAGAAGAGTGAGAATTGAGTAGCATGTTACTGGTGGTTTTTCCCAAATTGGGTTTCCACGTAAATCATTGTGTTATGTGTTATGCTTGCATGTTGATTTACAATAACTTGCTGAATAGGAAAGTTATAGCTTGGATGAACAAATAGTTAAAATGGCACACTTTACTTGATGAAAATTTTTGAATTGGACATGTTGGACCTTGAATAACTGATTCATCACCCCCCATTTATTCTAAAGAATTTCTAACAATTGGTATCAGAGCCATTTTTTGATTTAGTTTCAAGGTACTAGAAGCAAGAAGATCAAGATGTCCAAGAGAGAAGTCCCTAAGCTAAAAAAAGACAACTTTTTTGCATGGCAAAGTCTAAAGAAATTTCACCTTGGATCAATAGGTGATTACGAAAAAATTTTAATTGGAACAAAACATGTAGACCTAACTAGACCTCTTACTACAAATGATTTGAACAAAAGGAAGGAGCATAATCAGGCAATGTTGGAGATTCCCTCTACACTCGATTATGTTGAATTTGATGACATCAAAGAATGTGATACTATATTCAAAATGTGTAAAGCCTTGTTAGATATCTATGGAGGTGATCAAAATGTTCAAAGAGCAAAGAGAGAAAGCCTCAAAGGAAAGTTTGATGACATGAAAATAGAGGAAGATGAAAATGCTGCTAGAATGAAAGAAGTGGTAATTGAAATAAGAATTTTGGGTGGTCAATTGGAAGAAGAGACTGTCAATAGCAAATACTTAAGGACCTTGCTCCCCATCTATGCTATTAGAGTTTTAGACATCCAAGAGCTAAGGTGTGTACAAGGAAACACACTAACCTTTGAAGGAATAATGGGAAGAATTACTGCATTTGAATTGTCCAACTTTGAGAACTATAGACCTAAGAACATTGAATCTACTTTCAAGGCCAAGTTGACATTGAAAGACATTGAAGAGGTGACATCAAGGAAGAAGAGTAGAAAAGGAAAACATACATCCAATGATAGTAGCACAGATGAGGAAGATGTGGAACAATTGTAAGCACTATTGGCTAGAAGATTTCATAGAGGCAAAGGTAAATTCAAAGGTAAGCTACTTATCATTTGTTTTAATTGCAATGAAGTAGGTCATATTGCTACAATGTGTACACAAAAGAACTACAAAGAAGGAAATAAGTATAAAAATAAGAGAGAAGATGATAGCAAAGACTACAAGGACAAAGGCAAAAGATGCTACATTGTTGAAGAAGATTCTGATGAAAATGATGATGAAGTACTTTGTTTGGCCATGAAAGATGAATTAGATGAAGATAAAGCAATAACACTAGTAACCTATGTAAACAAGAATGACAAGTGGATCATAAATAATGGATGCTCACATCACATGATAGGAGACAAAAGTATGTTCATTACCTTTACTCAATATGATGGAAATAATGTTAGATTTGGTAATGATGCTTCATGTCAAATCAAAGGAAAAGGCTCAATTAAACTCACAGAGAAAATTTTATGTGATGATGCATACTATGTTGAAGGACTGAACTACAATTTGTTGAGTGTATCACAATTAGGAAATGTAGGTTGTAAAGTAGAGTTTGTAAATAAAACTACCAAGATCTATGACATTGATGGAAATCTGATAGGAAAAGGTGAACAAACTAGGAGCAACTTGTTTTACCTAAATATGGAAGATGCAACCTATCTTGTTGTTAGACTTGATGATGTGTGGTTATGGCATAAAATATTGTGTCGTGTTAACTTTGACAATTTGATTAGCATCAGCAAAAAGAAGAAAGTCAGAGGTTTTCCTAAACTAAAAAAGCCTAAAAATAAAATGTGCAAACAATGCCAACTAGGGAAGATGAATAAATCTAATTTCAAAAGAAAAATATAGACTTCCAAAGAAGTACTAGAGTTATTCCATAGAGACTTATGTGGTCCAATAGAAGTGCAAAGCTACCTAGGAGATAGATACGTAATGTTATTTGTAGATGACTATTCAAGGATGATGACTGTCATGTTTTTAAAGAAAAAATTTGATGCATTTCAAATGTGATGCAGGAGCATCTTGCATGGGAAAATTATTGAAAAAAAAAATTTGAAAAAAAAAAATTATGGAGGAGAGAGAAAGTGACGAAAATTAGAGGAGAAATAATATTTTAAAAAAAAAGGGAAAAAGGAGAAAAGAAAGGAAAAGAGGATTTCTATTTTTGACGTGCATAGGTGGCATAATAAAAAAAATAATAAATAAATGGTTGTCATTTCATTTATCAAGATGTGTGGGTAGAATTCTAGAAAGTTATGAATATTGTAAAAAGTTGTGGATATTGTAGAAGGTTATGGAAGTTGAAGAAGGTTGTGGAGGAATTCTAGAAGGTTGTGGATAAGTCATGCATGGGGTGGTAAGTGCCTATTTAAGAAAGGCATATGAGCATTTCTAATCAAGCTCAAGGAAAAGCTCAAGGAGTAGCTTGAGAAGGAGAAGCTCGAGAAGTGGAAGCTCGAGAAGAAGGTGAAAGCTTGGAAAGGTAAAAGTTGTGGAAGGTGAAGCTTGGAAAGCTTGGAAGGCTTCAAGGTGTGAAAGAGAAAGAGTAAGTGAAGAGTGATTTTTCTTGAGTCTGTGGACAGAGCGCCGAATGTGAGACAGTTTACAACAAGATTGTGATGGAGTTGTGAGTGTGTAGACAAAGTGTTGAATGTGAGGCAGTTTACACTTGGATCTTGGATAAAGTTGGAGAAGAGCTAGTGGTTGTGGTTTAGAAACAATGAGTTTGCTTGGTGGCTTGCGAGCACAAGTTGAGATCTTGAAGGTTTCTACCAGAGTGTGGATCTAGACTAGCTTGGGTTTGGGTTGGATCTTGAGGGATCTTGCAAAAATGTTATTGTAATTACTATTGGATTTTCAAGTATAATAAAATTGTATTCATATTGTTGCATTCTTGGTTGTGAGTTGGTAAGGTGGTGTGGCCCTTCGTCATTTGTATCAGAGTAGTCCTTCATCAGTGGTATCAGAGCAGGTTTTCCTGAGTGTACAAGCAGATTGCCGAAGTATGAGGTAGTTTGTACCAGGACCTTGGTTGGGTAAAGTTTATCAGAGTAGGAGTTCCTGAGTGTACAAGCAGATCACCGAAGTGAGAGATAGTTTGTACCAAGACCTTGGTTGGGTGAAGTTTATTAGAGTGGGAGTTCCTGAGTGTGTAGATAGATCGCCAAAGCTGAGGAAGTTCGCACTAGGACCTTGGGAGGACATGTAGATTGATTGATGGATGCAGAGATGGAAGACTAGACTTATTGAGGCATGATTGTGGCGAGCTTGTGGATTTCAAATCGGTTGTCCTATACTTGTGATGTGGTTCCTAATGGTTCGTGCGAGGTGGCAGGTTGTGATCTGACTTGCAAAAAATTTGGTTTTCACAAGGAGCGTGGGAAGGACTTGTTGCAGAGGGTTTACGAAGATCTTGGAAGATGGCTCCAAGAGGATTGGACCCTAAAATTATTGCAAAAATCCATGATATAGTGGAGAGAAATTTTTCTAAGATGTTTTCTCGGTTGGATGCTAGATTGGATGATCAAACTAAGAAGGTCAAGGTGGAAGAGGTTGGTTTTGCTTATCAGTTTGTGGAGTCTAATGCAGAACCTACAGAGCAACTAGAGGTTGTTGCTGAAGATATTTCTAATGTTGTTGATGTTGGAACAGATGTTTGTTTTCATGATCAATTGGTTGAGTCTGACATGGAGATTGTGGAGCATTTGGTTGTGGATGATCTAGTTGTTGGAGGTGAGTTATGTATTGCAGAGCATCTTATTGTGAGCAATGAGATTGCTGGTGTTGAGAGTTTGGCATGTGTTGATGGAGATCTACATGTGGTTGTTGATGTGGGGTTTGTTGCTATGGGTGTGAACTCACTAGTTGTTGATGTGAATGGGAGTTTGGTAATGAAGCATTATGTTCAGTTTGTTCCTGGGAATGAGCATGTTGGTTGGATGGTTGAGATTCTAGTGTTTGATAGAGTAATGCAGATGTGGAAGATTTGCACGTTGGTTTTCTTGTCCCTGTTGAGGTGGAAACCTTTGGTGAAGATGAAGATGGTTTTAGACCTTTCTTTTTGGCGTCAAAGTGTGGGACACACTTTTCTATCTATCGGGGGAGTCTGATGCAGGAGCATCTTGCATAGGAAAATTATTGAAAAAAAAATTGTGGAGGAGAGAGAAAGTGAAGAAAATTAGAGGAGAAATAATAAAAAAATAAAAAAAGAGAAAAAGGAGAAAAGAAAGGAAAAGAGGATTTCTATTTTCGAGGTGCATAGGTGGCATAATAAAAAAATAAAAAACAAATGGTTTTCATTTCATTTATCAAGGTGTGTGGGTAGAATTCTAGAAAGTTATGAATATTGTAGAAAGTTGTGGATATTGTAGAAGGTTATGAAAGTTGTAGAAGGTTGTGGAGGAATTCTAGAAGGTTGTGGATAAGTCATGCATGGGGTGGTAAGTGCCTATTTAAGAAAGGCACATGAGCATTTCTAATCAAGCTCAAGGAGAAGCTCAAGGAGTAGCTTGAGAAGGAGAAGCTCGAGAAGTGGAAGCTTGAGAAGAAGGTGAAAGCTTGGAAAGGTGAAAGTTGTGGAAGGTGAAGCTTGGAAAGCTTGGAAGGCTTCAAGGTGTGAAAGAGAAAGAGGAAGTGAAGAGTGGGTTTTCCTGAGTCTGTGGACAGAGCGCCGAATGTGACGCAGTTTACAGCAAGATTGTGATGGAGTTGTGAGTGTGTAGACAGAGCACCGAATGTGAGGCAGTTTACACTTGGATCTTGGATAAAGTTGGAGAAGAGCTAGTGGCTGCAGTTTAGAAACAATGAGGTTTCTTGGTGGCTTGTGAGCGCAAGTTGAGATCTCGGAGGTTTCTACCAGAGTGTGGATCTGGACTAGCTTGGGTTTGGGTTGGATCTTGAGAGATCTTGCAAAAATGGTATTGTAATTACTATTGGATTTTCAAGTATAATAAAATTGTATTCATATTGTTGCATTCTTGGTTGTGAGTTGGTAGGGTGGTGTGGCCCTTCGTCAGTGGTATTAGAGCATACTTACATCAAAATGTTTAAGTGGTATTTGGCTAGAGTTGAGAAGGAAACAGGTAAGAGTCTAAAATGCCTAAGATCAGATAGAGGAGGAGAGTTTACATCCATGGAATTTGAGATATTCTATAATGACAAAGGTATCAAAAGACAAACATCAACACCAAGAACTCCACCTCAGAATGGTATTGCTGAAAGAAGGAATAGATTAGTAATAGATTGTGATAGAACCTTGATGATGGAGAAAAATGGTTCTCTAAAGTACTAGAGAGAAGCTATAAGTACTATTGTTTACACCCTAAATAGAGTCCAAGTCAAGAAAGGTACAAATACAACAACTTTTGAATTGTGGTATGGTCACTTACCTAATGTAAAACATTTCAAAGTTTTTGGTTGTAAATTCTATATTCTTAAAAATACTAGAAATGGCAAGTTTGATGCAAAAAGTGATGAAGGCATATTCTTTGGATACTCCACTAGAAGAAAACCATATAAGTGTTTGAATACTAACACTAACAAGAATGTGGAGAGTGCAAATGTAAATTTTAATGAGTATATAGAAGTTCAAGTTGATGAGTCCAAGAAATTAGAAGATTATAGATCTTTTGTATACTTCTATGAAGGAATGACTATTGAAGATAATATTGTTGATCAAATTGGAAATTAGCAATAAATCTCAGTATCAACCAAGTCACAGTCAGTGCATGCTGAGATACATTCAAAAGCTAAGTTGTAGAATGAAGAAAATGCACATTTTGACTCTAAAAATAGTACACATGAAAAAAATGATGAAGTACCAAATGAAGAAGAGAAAAATGACTCTGAAGCTGAAGGATCAAACATGGAAAGGAAAGAACTAAGGTTAGCCAAGTATGTAAGGAGACATCACCCTGCAGATCAAATCATTGGTGATAAAGATGCTAGACCAATGACAAGGAATAGAGTAAGGAATGAATCATGCTTATTGAACAAGGTTGAGCTCAAAATAGTAAAAGACACTCTAAAAGATGATGACTGGTATAAAACAATGGAAGAGGAAGTTTACATAGAACAACTAGAAGGATTTTTTGATGACAACAACAAGGATATGGTTTGCAAACTGCATAAGACACTTTATGGTTTAAAGCAAGCACCTAGAGCATGGTATGAGAGATTGCACAAATATCTTGTGAAGAAAGGATTTGAGAGAATAGATGACAATAGAAACTTATATATCAAGGTTGAAAAAGGTAAAGACACTTTGATATCTGAAATCTTTGTTGATGATATAATATTTGGAGGAAAAGATGCTCTATGTAAAGATTTTTCTGATCAAATGAAGCATGAGTTTGAGATGTCAATGTTTAGAGAAATCAAGTTCTTCATTGGATTGAAAGTAAATCAATTGAAGCATGGCATATTTGTGACCCAATTAAAATATATCAAGGAGATACTCAAGACATTTGATTTAGAAGACTCAAAACTAGTTAGCACACCAATGGTGATAAGACTATCTAAGAATAATGAGTCAACTAAAGTGAATCAAACAATGTATAGATCAATGATTAAAAAGTTTCAGTATGTTGTACATAGTAGACCAAACATTGCATTAACTGTTGGAATAGTGGCAAGATTTTCTACAAATCCAAGAGAAAATCATCTGATGGTAGTAAAGAGAATACTGAGGTACGTAAAAGGAACTGATGATTATGGTTTGTGCTACAAGAGAAGTGAAAAGTTTGAATTAAGAGCCTACACTAATGCAGATTGGGGAGGTAATATTGATGACAGAAAAAGCACCAGTAGAAGATCACTTGTCTTGGGAAGAAGATTGATTACATGGACCAAAAAAAAGACAAGTTGTACCCCAAAGTCTATTGCAAAAGCTAAATATGTTGCAGCTGCTATAAATTGCACTAATATTGTATGGATTAAACATCTACTGCAAGGTATGAAGGAAGAGAAAAATGAGCCTGTGATACTCTATTGTGTTAATACAAGTACTATAAAAATATCAAAGAACTCTATAATACATGCCAAAACCAAGCACATTGCAATCAAGTACCACTATGTAAGAGAATTGGTGGAAGACAAACAAGTGAAGATGGAATATGTTAGCTTAAAGGAACAAATTGCTAACATCTTCACAAAAGCACTATCCAAAGATGATTTTGAGAATCTTATAGGTAAGTTAGGGGTAATACCCCTAGCCAAGGCTACTTAAGAAAAGAAAGGCTACCCTACATCAAATGAGCTGATTGTTGAGATATTACACATTGATGTTGAAGATACTTACTTTAGGATTCATGCTTGAAGTAATCAAAGTGCAAAAGCTAAAAAATTAGTCACAAGCAAGGTGATAGAGGGAGAAATTAAATGAACCTACAAATACTACACTTTCATGATAAGATGCTAAAATAGTATGTCTTTGGCATTGTTTTCAAAGAGGGAGGAATGTCAAGAAACTTATCAACAACATTTGATCAGCATTTTGAGGGAGAAATAAAGTGATCAATAGATGAAGGAGAAGATGAAGAAGTTGATTATAATAGATAATAGTAGAAGATGAGCAATGCATACAGAGGGAGAAAATGTAAGAAGGAAGAAAAGAAAGGAAAAGGATATAGCAGCTAAGAGGGAGAAGCAGAAATGAAGCAATTAGGATAAGTAGATCAAAAGAGGGAGATGTGAAAATTGATGGTAATACAATTAATTTTTTGCATTTGACTTACTATTCTAACCTAGTTAGTACTTTGATAATTTGGTTAAATAGTTTGGTCTGATGGTTGATCATTTTGGTTTGCCATCAATGCCCAAGAGGGAGATTGTTGGAAATCTTAGTGAAAAGATCATTGATGAAAAAGATTGATTTCAAAGAAGGAAGTTGGTTCATAAAGAATGTTTTCAATCATTGTTTTGTCATTGATGTCAAACTTGTTATTTGTAAGAATGCCAATTGCTTATAAGATCTAAGTACTATCACTTAGTTGATTGATAAAAATGACTTAATCAACAAGATGTAACAAGGGCACCTAAGGGAAAGGTTGAGTTATGGTGAAGTGCAAGGATCAGCTAAGACAATGGTTGAATGATGTATTGATAGCATACTTGAAAATATAGAGGTTGGCCACACTTAGAAACACTAGAAGTATAAGTTGTAACAAGTTTGACTGCAAAGCTTAAACTAAGTTCATCAGTGGGTGCTGAGCATGCTAGTTTAAGCCAAGCAAATTTTTAGTTGGAGTTGAGAAAATGCAAAATCTAGTGTGTGCCAAGTGAACTTCAGGTGCTGAGTGAAATTCAAGTGGTGAGAAAAGTAATAGGTGTCGAGCATCAAAAAATCTCAGTAGATGCCAAGTGAAGTTCAAGTGCCAAGAAAAGTAATAGGTGTCGAGCATCAGTAAAACACAGTTGATGCTGAGTAACATAGTATGTGTTGAGCACCAAAATTTCAATAGTGTTGAGCTATTGCATTATTGGAAATGATAAAGATTCATCGAATCTGAACTGACAAAGTTTTTACCTTGAATTTTGTGAACCAGTTGGAGGATAAGGATGATGAGATGGTGGCACAGAATTCTATGTATATTTTTTTTGAGAAAATTCAAGAGGATTCTTCATGATATTTCTGGAAGAAATAAAATATGGGTTAGATTCAATGAATCCTACCTAATCCATATGAATTAAAATTGAAGGAGGGAAGAATCAAGTAGGAAAAGGAACTCCAAGACTTCTATTTAAGGAATCATAGACCAAGAAGCAAGAGCTACTGGTGTGCCAAATTGCGAAGTGGTTGAAAGGGTGTTAAGGAGAGGACATCTACGAGAAGGAAGAATAGAGCATAGAGACTCTACTTCAAAAAGTGGTTAGAGAGAGATGATTGCACTAGTACATTGAGCATGGAGACTCAAGGATACTAAGCTTGAAAGGAGGGCAAGCTGTTAGAGTTGTAGATATTGAAAGCCGGGCAAAGATATGAGCTGAGAAGTGATCTGAAGTATGTAAGTTTAGTTTTATTATGTAATCAGGTCAAAACCCCTTATTGTTACTCTCTAAAAAGTGTATCAATTGGGGTAAATAAAAATCCTATGGACTTAGGTTGGTCTAATAGCCATTTGTAAATCCTTTAACAGGGTGGCATTCCAAGTGAATGTTCTAAAGTCCTCTAACCAGGCACACTTCTAATAGGGTAGTTAAATATTTTAACTAGGTCACATTTAATAGTATGTTGTAGCCTTTAATAGGGTAGGCCATTCATAGGGCATCACTTCAGAAGAATGAGAATCGATTAGCATGTTACTGGTAGTTTTTTCCAAATTGGATTTTCACATAAATCACTGTGTTATGTGTTGATCTTTTATGTATTATGCTTGCATGTTGATTTACAATAACTTGTTGAATAGAAAAGTTATAGCTTGGATGAACAAATAGTTAAATGGGCACACTTTACTTGATGAAAAATTTTGAATTAGACATGTTGGACCTTGAATAACTAATTCACCCCCCACCCCCCTCTCAGTTATTCTAAAGCATTTCTAACAGTACCCAATCACAATCAAATCTCTATAAAATAGAGAAATAGAGAAAATCTAGTGGGAAAATACCTACTCCAAAAAGAGATAGAAAAGAATGCACAAATGAAACATCTCAAGAGAATCTCTCAAGACCATAAGTATAATGAAAGCCCCCATGATAGAAGCTTGAGACTCCATAGCCCCCAAGGATGGAAAAACTCATGTGTCAATGAAAATACCAATGTGGCTCCAATCTAAAGAAAAAAAGGCAGTGGACAAGGGTTATAAAACCCATGTATGAAAGGTGTTGCTAGAAGTCCTAGTTGATGTTAAAAGGAGAAAGGATGAGAATCCTAAAATGGAATCTCTAATGGAGCTATAATAATAGGTTTGTTCAATCTATCATTTGATAGGAGATGTGTGTCATCTAATATATCCTTAACAACTATAGTAGGTGGCTCGATGTCTGGAGTTGTAATAGTAGGCAATGATGAAGAGTAATCTTGTGCAAGAGATTTGAATCTGAATAGGAGGTGGAGGTGTAGAAGTCACAACACTGGTCTCAAGAACAACACATAAGTTCAAGTGAGTTGACTTCACCTTACTAGTCTCTTATGAAGAAGGAGAGTGAGTCTCAAATAGTGGAGATGGTGGACTAGAATGTGAGAAAGAATATAGGTAGAAAGCATGATCAACAATACCTATATCAATAATATTGCATGTCTCACTATCTCTGATGTGCACTGAATCATGTGCAAACTCAAGTGTCTTCCATGTCTGACTATGTGTAATTTGAGAAAAAGAGAGAAGGTTAGAGGAAAAAGATAGAACACAAAGTACATCATGAAATGTATCATCATCAATGTCAATAGAACCTTTCCTACATACATTCATAATAGTGTTGTTTCCTATCAAAATATGTGTAGTAGGAGAAGCCTCAAAAGAAGAGAAAAAATTCTAAGAAGATGTCATATGGTGTGAAACACCTAAATGCAGTAACCATCTAGAAGTATGAAGAATAGTGGTTAGACATATTGCATGACCCTTTCCTATATTTTAACCATCTGATTGAAATGATGATGATGAAGAAGATCTATGACAAGTAGAAGGAATACCAATGTTGATCTTTTGAAGGAGAGTTGTCAAATCTGAAACATGTTTGGCATAGCCATCTAACTTATTCTCATAGAAATGTGACTCATCATGATTAGGCTTATTAAAATAAGCACACTTTGGTATTTATGGATTTGGTTTATTCCCCTTATGAGGAGGTGACCCTAATGAATTATGAGTGCTAGAATCAATCTAAGGCTTTATAGAATGAGATTTATGTGTCTTCTCCTTCATCCCTGGAGATGGTTAAGCTATTAATACATAAGTTTATGAGCCTATGAGAGAATCCAAGTGAGAGATCTTAGCTTTCTCTCAAGTCAAACGATCACAAAAAATCTCAAAGGATGGCATGGAAAATCTATTACCCAAAGCATCTTTGGTGAAATAGAATGAAGAGGCAAAAATCTAAAAGTTTTCACAGAGCCTAGAAAGAATCAAATAAATACACTCAGTTTCAGTCTTAGTCTTCCCACAACCTTGCAATAAAGATCTTTGTTGATTGAGCTTCATCAAGAAATCGTTAATAGAAGGAAAAGAATTTTGTGTAAGAGAGGTAAGCTCTACCTCAATCTGAAGTGTGTTGAACTCATTCACTATACCAAATAGGCCTTCAAGCTTGGTCCACATAGCTAGAGGGGTATTGCACCCATCAAGATGAAACTATAGGTTGTCGAATACCTATAAAGAAATCAATCCTATTGGCTCATCCATCTTGTTCTTGTGTTGCATGACCTCAAAAGGCCTATGGAAAATTGGTTGCACTACATCTAAACAAGACCACAACCCTTTTGACCGAAAAAGTCATGTCATCAAGGTCTTCTATGTGTGATAGTTATGAGGGGTCAAAAGTTATAGACAAGATGAGGTCTCGACCATTGTTTTAGAAGGTGTTGGATTGTTTTGGAAAAAAAAAATTGGTTTACAGATGTAAATAATAGGAAAAAAAATACAAAACACTCCCCACAATACAAACAAATGAACTCCAGCTACTAGAAGGAATGTGTAAATGAGAGAAGAGAAAAAAATCTTTAGATATGAAACACAAATAACTAATATAAAATACTGATGAAATGATACCAAATCAAAAAAGTGCTTGAGAAGAACTTTTTGGTGCTTTTTCTAGATCAAAAAATGGAGCTATAATGAAGAAGTTATGCCCCCTAGAAGATAGAAGGCATCAATGGACTTCAAGTGCCAAAAAAGATACCAAAATGGAAAAAAATCCAAAAAATACCTTTCCATTACCTCTGTCTCTGAACTAGATTTTTTATGCTTCTTTCAGATCGAAAAAAGACCTGTTTATGCTCAAGATATTGCAACAAAATGACAGGGCCCCTAGATTAGCAATAAAAAATTATTTAATAAATAAATAATTAATTGATTAATTATCACCGCTAGTGGTTCAGTGGTTGTCGGGTGGTGGAGCCATTGGCTAAGTGGAGCAGAGACATGGGGAGTAGTGGTGGTGGTGAAAACAAAATGGCGATGGAGAAACCCAATGGCATAGGTGAAAAACCTAAAAATGGTGGAGAAATTTAGCAGTGGCAATAGTGGTCGACTGTGAAAGTCGCAGCAATCAGGGTAACCATTGGCAGTTAGACCACTAGCTATTTCGATGCTTGCTATCTGGTATTTCAAATTGCAACTGCCAAAAATTAATCTTTTTCCAATTTTCTTAATTGATCATATCTCAGATTATGTGTAGAGGTTATACAGCCCTATTATGCAAAAAAATTGCCTCGCAGATCAATGTTGTCAAAAATTGCCAAACTTTATATGAAAATGGGGTTTTTAACGTCTTCTAAATCCAATAGTGAGGCTTGTTTGGCCTCAAAGTGCTCCAAAAACTAAAGACCCCACTATTTTCACAAAAAAAATCTAAAAAATACCATATATGTTCTGTCAAACCTTCGTTCTTCTTTTTCTCCAAATACTAAACAAGCTACAATAGATATGGCTTTGATATCATGAAAGATTCAAGAAATACAAATTAACAAAGCCCAAAGAATAACTGCATGCAATAACCTATCACAAAGAAGAAAAAAATAAGAAAAGGCAAGGGTTTTTCTCTAAAAATATGCAAATTGTATTCTCAAAAATGAAAAAGATTAGAGATAATTACAAAAGATCAATCCTTATAGAAGGAGATCAAAAACTTAAAAGAAGTAACCTAAAAGGTAAATGACATTTAATAATTACTAATTAATTATTAAATGGAAACGTAAGTTGCATAAAGTGATATCTTAAGAAGGGAGAAAAGCTAATTTAATAAATTTAATTTAATTAACCTTTTTATCTAACACGTAGAATTTGATTAAGCTATGTCATGAATTTAGAAGGGGACCATTGGTGGTTATTCCAAAAAATAATACATTTAAGATATTTCAAATTATCCTTAGCCAAAGGATTAGTAAATATGTTTTCTATTTGTTCCTTTGTGCTAACATACTCCAATATGATTTCCTTCATTGCTACCTTCTCTCTCAAAAGTGACACTTTATAGAAATATTTTAGTCTTTGGATATAACACTAGATCCTTTGACATTCTAACTATACTTTTATTATCAAAATGGAGAATACGAACCCATGAAATCTATAGGAAAATAAGTTATGGCACAAGATTTAAGAAACTAATGTTGATTATTAAGAAGAAGGGTAAAAAGGATTAGGAGGTAGAAGAAGATGAGGAGAAAGAGGAAGAAGTCATAGAAAAAGAATGAAGAAAAAGTTGAAAAATGACAGTTGGACCTAGCAACAGAAGCAAATTGGAAACCCAAGTCAATGAAAATATTAGAAAGGATTGAACATGATGGAAATATTGACCAAGTATAAAAATTCTATAGGAGATACAATAAAAATGAGCAGAGACATGTTGAAAATGGTATTGTGAAAAATCTTTTAGAGTTTAAATGAAATGTGATTTAACTTAAGGGAAGTACACTAGACCATGTTTTTGAGAAATTGGGAGATAGAAGATTAAGAGATATTGAGGAGGATAAAAAGAAGTGAGAGAAAAAGGTTAGTAAATTGTGCACTTTGATAAGTTATGATAATTTAAAGAATGTGCTTGAAAATATGAAGTCACTAGTAAGAAGAAAGATGAGGACAAGTGAATTAATGGTAGGAAATTATGAAAATGTTAAAGAGGAAACAAATAATGAATTACATAAAATTCTTAAAGTACCTAGTGCAATAAAGGCTAAGAAGAAATCAAATGGAATTATTGTATGCTCAAAAGTAGACACACTTCTATAAACTCTTCTATCCAATATATCCAATGGAAATAGAATCTTGAAAGGCAACTTATAGCTCTCTATCTATGATGTGCAAGAATATAAATACCATGATGATGGCTCTCAAATGAACCTAAGATATGATAACCTTGCAAGTTGAACCATAGAATGAGAGATTCAAATGAAGATGCAAGTATCCATGATCTCAAAGTAAAATGCAATGCAAAGTAATCTAAGATGAGATGCAAGACTAAGCTAAAATGACATGTAAGATAAAAAAATTTAAGCTAAATGATAATGTAAGATCTCAACTATTGCTCAAGAAATCAAATTAAAAAGTAACAATATCACCTTATCATGAATCAAGATGGTCTACCATGGATGCAAGATGTAATATGAGAGCTCCTACAATGCCAAGGTCACTAAGATGAAAGATGATTCCAATAAGAAAAGTAACAACATAATAAAAGTATTAAGATATAAGGTCAAAATTTGCAAATGAGGGGGAGATATCCTCCTTATAAATGAAAATGGATGATTGAGATTAAATGGAAAAATTTATGGTGGGGGATTCATCCCATGTTGACTTTGTGTGCAAGCTTCCAAGAGGCAATATCAACATATATGTTTAGAGGAAAAAATAAGATCAGTATTAGATAATGAATTCCCTATGCACACCCTCAAAGAGGAAAATGATTGGTTGAGATAAATAGGAAAAATATTTGTGGAGGAGAATTAAAGTTATTTAAAAAATAAAGATTCTTCTTGCATAAGAAAGTGTGCCTCCATGTGTAGACATAATCCCTTTTTCTTTTTCTTTTTAAAATAGGAAAATGTATTTATGTGTGCACATAGGAATAAAGTGGGATTTGGAGATTTTATTAATAAAAAAGGGACAAGTTTTCTTAGTTAAATAAGACTTAGGATAAGGTAGTCAAATAGATAAAATATTTTTGAGGTGATTTGATCAAGGATAATTTTTTGTAAATTATGCAAAAATTATTAAGCATAGATTGTAGTCTAGCATAGATATTAAAAATGATGAAAAGGGAGCTTATAGTTTCCTAGACCATTTTAGGGTGATTACAATTACTATCATTGAACCTAAAGTTCTATGTAGCAGCGAACAAGAAACTAAGAAACTATTTACACTATAAAATAACTATATGTATATATTGGAGTACCAATTCCTCTATATATAACCCTTTGAAAGATGTAGAAGATTTTGCACGCATCAATATTGATGATGTTATAAATTTGGAAGAAATTGGAAATATCATGTATGAAGAAGTAGCTATGAAAGAGGACATTAAAGATGATGATAATAATTAATGTTAAAATGTAGAGAAAGAGGAAACCAAGGAAGAAGAAAAAATTAGTCAAAAGATAGAGATGGAGGATAGAGATAAAGTTGAAAAACAACAGGAAATAACTATAGAAGATAAAAGAATGAATGAGCAACATGATAAAGACATTTAGTAAAGTGAGAATTGTTAGAAAGTACAGTCCACCAAGATAATTGACAAGGAGGAGTGGTGAATCATTTATCCAACTATTAAAAAAATTACCAACCTTATTAATCATTAACAATGTGAATAATACAACTAGCAACCATAAGAAGATACACATACACAATAACACTAGATATGTTAACTAGGGAAACCCTTGATCAGAGGGCAAACCCTAATGGAGATGGTACCCATGCAATTATGTACTAATATATAAGTTACTTGTAAGAGGATGGACTCTATTAGGATCCAATGAAATACATTCAGTGCAAATTAGTCCTTGTTAGGAGACTTTGAATCCTCATTAAGAGATTCCAACCATGTTAGGAGTTGTGCCAAGGAAGAACAACCCATTGTCTAAAAAGCTTTAGAGGCAAGACCACCGAACTCATTTTCGAACTAATCAATGTATTATTCCTTATATAATAATAGAAATAAATAACTTGAACTCCTTTGTCCTCTTGACAGGACCAATCCTCTTTCAGATTTCAATACCAAATCTTCCAATTTGCATCCAATAATCCCTTGGATTGCTTACATGCATTTATCAACTTTTCATATCAGTTGTATAATTTTTACTCCATACATACATTACACTTCACAACAAGGAAAATAACATTCCTTTATACCATATTCTCAAAATAATTCCATGAGTCAGCCTTTGAGGTTAGTCCAAAAAATAATACCTCATTAAAGTTTTTACAATTACATAACATTGTTGGCTTAAACAATAGCTACATTAACCTTGCACACTTACTGGAATCATCATTGAGTTGTCTACTATCACTATCTAAGTGTACTCATTATGATTCTATCCATGTTTAGAGATACAATCCAAACATCAAAAACCTCTTATCAAAAACTTTGTTTATTTGTTGTCTTCTATAATTCACAAATAACTTCCACATGTCTTTGACTCTTTGTATGCGCACTATTCCACTTCATCAAGACACAATGTAGAATACATCCTCAACTATTCTTGACCTTATTATCAATACACAGACTATATGGCCTTATTCTTTGTCTTCTACTATGTCAGTCTTCACAGAAATAATGCTATATTGACATCAATGACATACAAACACAATCATGAATGCAACATATCAATCACATATAAAATATATCCAATTCTTCAAATACTCTCTTAAAGGAATACCATCAATATTCATGCTAATGATTAGTTAGATTATAGAAATAGAGAGTAGAGAAAAAGTTGAACGACAATAGACAATAACTACAAAACATCATAATGAATGAGAAGCATGATAAAGACATTTAGGAAAGTAAGAATATGGACAAGGATACATTTCCATTTATGGAAAATAAATAAGAATCTTCATTTCCTATGGTTACTAACTCTAGACAAGTAGTTTTTCCAAATTCTAGTGCAAGATAGAGGAAAGAAGATCCGATATAGACCATTGTACAAATATCTCTAGGATTAGTTAACAAGGTAAAAGATATTTCTACTCCAACATTGCAAGAATTATTAGCAAGTTCTAGTATATTAGGAAACATTAATAAACTAATGAAGGAATACTTAGATGCAAATAGTTTCATGCAACTATCTACATTTTCATTTTCTAAAGAAGTTGAGCAATCAAGGAATAAGACTGAGTAACACAGAATGTAACTTCTGAAATCTTTGGACAAATTATAGAAGGCTCTTCCCACACCTATTCAATTATAAAATATTGATGTGTGAGAAAAATTGGAAAAGGTTATTATGGAATTTGACAACCACTTTACATCACTTAAAGATTGAATAAAACTAAAAGTTCACATAAATCATGAGGCAAAATTATTTCATGAGGTGTACAATAGTAACAAGAATGAAATTCAAGTTATTGATACATGTATAAAGGATATTAGGAAATTCATAGTTGAAGGAAATAAAATCAATAGAACATTTATAAGGGCACACATATTTACTAAAGATGTCAATGAATATATAAGGAATAATGAAGCCAAACTAATTCACATAAATGAAGAACTATAACAATATGAATTGAATATCATTTAGGTAGACATGAGAGTGAACAACATTTTTAACACTCTCGATGTGTTGAAGAGAGATATAAATAGAATAATTGAAAGATTCAACCTATTTAGGAACAACTTGACACCAAAGATAGACTTAATTCAGAAATAATTGATACATTATTGGATACAAAGAATTCTTATGAAAGCTTTGTACTTATGGATCTAAATGTAGCAGAAGTAGTTGTGTATGGCATTTGTACATCTATACTTGTTAGAGAATATATGAAAACTAAATGGGTTGTGGCATTTTCAACTTTAAAGAGGAACTTTGCATATTGTATGAATCTTTTATCAAGAAGAATAGTTTGGGTGTCAAATTATTGTATTTGCATGACAAGTTTGACTCACCTTTGTCATTGATGTCAAAGGGGGACTAAAAATTGGTAAAAAAATGTATTGAAAAAGAAAATAATGCAATCTACAAGGTAATAGAGTATATTCAAAAGGGGGTACAATATCTAAATGTATATATGGTATGAATATATTATTGATAATGATCAACAAATTTTGTATTGGTCAGTTTTACAAATTTTGAAATTTTGAAATTTTGAAGATCTTATACTAAGCCAATTTTTCACATTGTTGCCATCAATTCCGAAGGGGGGGATTTTTGTAAATTTAGTTGAGGTAATTTGATAGGATTTTTCATTTATGTAAATATTATGTCAAGGTAAGGCCTTTGAAACAGAAAGTTGAGTTAGATATTTGTTAACCAAGAAAATTGTCTAAGTACTAAGCAGAATTACAATGCACAAGTAGATAGATTGTTTCAATGAACTTCATGGCGATTAGAAAAAGGCTACAAATTTGAAGGATGATACTTTGGAAAGTATAGAAGACATTTTTAAGGATTCTAAACTTAATATTATGTTTTGTGTTTTTTTTGGTTGGATACTCTATTGACAATAAATAAAGAAGATCAGAGAATGAATGAGCATCATGATAGAGATATTAAGTGAAGTGAGAATATGGACAATGATATAATTCCATCTATGGAAAATGAATAATCATCTTCATTTCCCATAGCTATTGACTCTACACAAGGATTTTTTTAATTCTAGTGCAAGATAGAGGATACAATATTGTATATATACCATTCTACAAGCACCTCCAAGATTAGTTGACAAGGGAAAAGACATTGCTACTCCAAAATTACAAGTATTATTAGAAAGTCCTAAGATATTAGGAGACATTACTAAATTGATGAAGGAAGTCTTATATGAAACTATCTATATTTTCATTTTCTAAAGAAGTTGAGCGATCATTGAAGTATATTGATCAACACATAATGTTACTTTAGAAATATTTCAACAAATTACAATAGACTCTCCCCACACCTATTCAACTACAAAATAATAATATGGGAGATAATTTGGAAAAGGTTATTGAGGAATTTGATTGCCACTTTACATTACTTGAAGAATTAATGAAACTAAAATTTAAAATAGATCATAAGGCAAAGGAATTTCATGAGGTATGCAATAGTATCAAGAATGAAATTTGATTTATTGAAACATGTATAAAGGATATTAGGAAAAAGTAGTTGAAGGAAAGAAAACATATACATCATGTACAAAGGCACACTTCTTTACCAAATATGTCAATGAATCTATAAGGAAGAATGAAGTCAAAATAATTTAGATGTATGAAGAAGTGGAACAATATGAATTGAGTTTCATTAAGGTAGACATAAAAGTGAGTAGCATTATTGACACTCTATGTGTTGAATAGAGATAGAAATAGAATAGTTGAAAGATTCAACCTATTTAGGAAAAAATTGACACCAAAGATAGACTTTCTTCAAAAAAAATTGAATACATTATTGGATGCAAAGAAGTCTTATGAAATCTTTGTACTTATGGACCTAAATGGATTAGAAGTAGTTGCATATGGCATGTGTGCAGTTATATATGTTGGAGAATCTATGAAGGCTACATGAGATGTGGAATTTGTAACTCTAAAGAGGAGATTTGTAAATTTTATGAATATTTTATGAAGAATCATAGTTTGAGTATCAAATTTTGATATTTACATAACAATCTTGATTTAACTTTGTCATTGATGTCAAAGGGGGAAGTCAACTGAAAAATGTTTTGAGAGAGAAGATAATGAAAACTATTAAAATATGAGTATAGTCAAAGGGAGAGTACAATATCTGCATATACAGATGGTATAAATATATTATTCATGATGATCAATAGATTTTGCATTGGCCAACTTTATACATTTTAAAGTTTTGAAATTTTGAGGATCTTATACTTAGCCAATTTTTTACAATGTCACAATCAATACCAAAGAGGGGTATTGTTGGAAATTTAGCTAACATTAGTTGATAGGATTTATCATTTATGGAAACCATATATCAAGCTAAGATCATTGAAAAATAAAGTTAAGTTATATATTTGGTAACCAAAAAAATTGTCTAAGTACCAAGCAGAATTACAATGCATTGTCAGATAGATTATTTTGATGAGATTCACAAGAATCAAATAGAAGGCTAAAATTTTAAGCATGATCCTTTGGGAAGTGTAGAAGAAATTTTTAAGGACATTGAACTTAATGTTATGTTTTTAATTTTTTTTTGGATACTCTAATGAAATTTGTAATATCACAAAAATAGGGCACTTGGCAAAGTATTGGAAAATTTGGTTAAGGAATTGATTTTAGTTGTCAAATCAAGAACATGACAAGGTAGATATGGAATTATAAATGTTAAATCTTAGCTATATGAATGATATATTTAATTATGGGTAATGTATGGTTAAGTACAAGGTTGACAGACCAAATAACTTAGTAATAAAAGAAGGGATTTTCTTATCAAATATGCCAATTTTATTGTAATAATATGATTTTTATATGGGTAAGTGCACCAAGATGGTGTACAAAAAGGGGGGTATAAGTGGACATCTTTTTTTCTAAAATTGGGTAAACTTGAACTTGGTCAAGACATTTGAGGGTCATCCACTAAAAATGACAAAATGTGTAAAACATATAAATTTTAGTACTCTGAATCTACTTTCTAAACTACTATAGATTTTACAAAATGGATATGATTAGGTGAGTCAAACCCTGCACACACAAAAAATAGTTCTTGATTTTTTTAGAAAATATAACATAGTTGTTTTTGTGTGTAGCACAAAAGACATAGTTATATTTGTTAGGAATAAGGTGTCTCAACCTTGGATAATTCCTATTCTTATTATTTGTTTTGTAAAATGTATTTCTTGCAAATAATGTTGATGTGTTGGCATCTTGAATTGTGTATAAGGAGATCATCGCTAAAACGGTTATAAGGAGATCATCGCTAAAATGGTTATGATGGATTCCTATGACATGTAAGAGCTATGTCAGGAAGATTCAATGGCAAGTGAAGACATGTGGCAACTGATAAATTTGAGTACTGTAGACTCTACCCCAATAGTGGGGTAAATTTTTTGGGGTTCCTATTTTCTCGAAGAATGGTAAAACCCTAATACAGTTACCTTTGGGAGTAGCCCTAAAAGTGAAGGGCATGATATAAGGGTTTTTTAGGGTTGTGAAGAGGTGGGATGCAAGAAAGTGTATTGTTGGTACTATGAGTTGCTACTGGAGTCTTCTGTTGTTGCTGTTGAACTTGCATTGCAAGTGTATTGTAACCTTGTGTTGAAGATAATACATTGTGCACGTTCTGTAGGGGTGGGGTTGTTTTACCAAAAGGTTTTTCCCCACCGAAATATCTTTGTGTTAATTGTTTCTTTCTCTATCTATTTTCTTTATGCTTGGTTGGCTGAAATATTATTGTTTACATGATATTAAATCTGTAAGTGTAAAATATTTTAATAGGATTTACACCATACTTCTCTTAAGAGATTAGTGTAGGAAGCTATTTCCACACCTGAGTTTCCTTACAATATTTAGTATTTTGCATATCCCTTTGGTAGGATGATAGTTAAGAGTCATATCTAGAAGTTGTGTATTATTTTTTAATTTTATGATAAGTATTTTTTCTTATGAATTATTGAATAGACTACATCTTGAAATTTTGGTACATGTTCGTGTGCTAAGCATAACTTGCATCGAAATAATTGAAAATTGAAACTTTTTTTTTTAGATGTGTATATAATCAAGAGTATAATAGTAATATGTAATTTATTTTGAATTTGGTTAAGTATATCAAAAGTTACTAAAAAATGATAGACATATGTCTGTGAGGAATGTCAAGGAATTGGTAAAAGTAATTAAAGTTTACAATGTTAACGTTGTCCAAAAAAAGAAAAACTTATATGGTTAGAAAGCTAAGAACATGTGTAAGATTATGGTGGTGATTTTAGAGATACCCACTTCACCATTAGGATCCTGGTGAAGACAAAGAAAATAATTCATGTTAGAAGACGAAAAAATGTATAAAGGAAAAAATGGAGGAAAAACAATCACCCAAGCCTTTGGGCCATTTTCCTAGGCTATCACCAAGCCATAACCCAATTGGGTTTTTTGGATTCATATAAATTGATTGAGTTATGGAAAAAAAAATGTATTTAGAACCTGATCAGGTATTCTATTACTACTTCACAAGGTTAGATTAAGGGAGAGAGTGAAGGAGGGAGGGAGGGAGAGAGAGAGAGAGAGAGAGAGAGATCAGGTTATGTATTATAATAAAAAAGTGTCTATGATATCCCCCAATCATTTTCTCTATCTCATCCTCTCTCTCCATCACTCCCTCTCATTTTCTCTCTTTATCCTATCCTCATCTCTCTTTCTCCTATCCCCTTCTCTCTCCCACTCTTTATATTATATCCCCTAATCTCTCTCTTCATCCTCTCTCTCCTATTCCCCCTCCCTCTTTCTCCTATCCCATTCTCTCTCTCAATATGTCTATCCTTTCCCTAAATCTCTCTCTCTGCCTCCCTCTTCATATCACACACACACACACACACACACACACACACACACACATGCATATCCCCTCTCTCTCTCTTCCCCTCTCTCCCTTTCTCCTATCCCCTTCTCTCTCACTCATTCTATCATATCCTCTAATATCCCATAATTTATCTCTCTCTCTCCCTCCCTCCCTCTCTCTCCCTCCCTCTCCCTTCCCTCCCTCCCTCCCTCCCTCTCTCTCCCTCCCTCCTATCCCATAATCTCTCTCTCTCTCCCTCCTATCCCTCTCCCTCTCTCTCTCCCATCCCCTTCTCTCTCTCACTCTTTCTATAAAATCATCTAATTCTTCTCTCCATCTCATCCTCTCTCTCATTCTCTCTTTGTCATATACTCTCTCTCTCTCTCTCTCTCTCTCTCTCTCTCTCTCTCTCTCTCTCTCTCTCTCTCTCTCTCTCTATCTATCTCTTTCTCACAAATTTCTATCATATCCCCTAATATTTGTCTCTCCATCTCTCTCTCCATATCTCTCTCTCATTCTCATATCCCCTTTCTATCTTTCTCCCATCACCTCTCTCTTTCTCCTATCCCCTAATCCTTTCTCCATATCTCTCTCTCTCTCTCTCTCATTCTTTCTCTTTATCCTATTCTCATCCCCTCTCTCTCATTCTGTCCATCACTCTCTCCCTCCTTTAATATGCCTTTTGCATAGTAATAAAATAGAAACTGATTGGGTTTTTAAAAGTATGATGGCCAAGCTTGGATACCAAGCCTAGCTGGCATTTTACTTTTAAATAACCTGATCAGCTTTTCAAAAAATCAATCAGGTTATTGAAAATTTCACTATTTTTTGGGAGGGAGGGGATGTCCACTTTTTTGTACACTATCTTGGTGAACTTACCCACATACACACTTTAGTTATGTTGGTTAGATACAAATTTCAATGCTAGAGGAGAAAAAGGTTGTATATATATGATTGTATGAAAGGAACTACAAAGGATTGATCAAATATTGAAGATGTCAACAATAGTCAAGGTTTTATTATTTTTCTATAATACTTATAAAGATGTATATGATTGTAAGAGTAGTGAGCTCACTCACTTTTTTAATTACAAATCCTAACAGGGTTGAGGCTTCTAATAAAACCTAGTCATCTAACAAGGACAAAGACACTATATGTATGTAATAGACTCCTAATAGGGTCAACAACTTTCACAAGCTACTTTATATTAGTGGATCATTTTGTGGGTATCATCCCCACCAAGATTTCCCTTGGATAGGGTTTCTATTGTTAAAAAAATATGGTGTTGTGAGTTTCATTGTGGTATGCTTTTAATTGCTCTTAAGTCTAATCAATTATACAAGTTTAAGGTATATAATTGATATCCATAGTTGGGAAAAATATTGTGGAATACTAATTTACCAAACACCTGCCCCCCCATAGTGTTCCCTATTTCTAGCACTTGGTATCAAAGAATGAACTTTGAGATGAACCCAAGAAATCCATAGCATATCAAATCATCAAGTCCTTTCTCATGAATTTTAACATATTAAGGAGATCCATGGCATCATTCAAGGAGAGTCTAAAATTTGATGGAGAGAACTATGATAGCTGGAAGGAGAAAATAAAGATACATTTATTATGTATGGCGATTGACTGTTTATTAGTGATGAGGGATAAGAAGACTGTGATTTTAGAGGAATATTTATAAACACAAACTATTGAATAGAAGGAAATTTTCTTGTTTAACATGTATGCAAGTGAAAAACTTATTACTACACTACATAAACCAAAATTTGTTGAGGTAAAGAACTTACATCTTGTTTATGATATTTGGGTCAGATTATAATATCTTTTTGAAGGTGGTCATTATGGAAAGAAATAAAATTTGTGAAATTGGAAAGATATGTTTGATAGTGCTAAGATGTAGGAATATGATGTTGGCATGAATGGTGATAATACTAGATTGGGGGAGTGTCTTAAACATTGGAGAGTATTGACATATTGCATTCATGACTTTTTTTGTCATTGATGTTAACATATCATGGTTTCTATAAAGACTAGCTAAGTAGCAAATAGATATAATAGTGGTACAGACAATGGTTTGATTGTTTGGTGATGTGTAGCTATGGACATGTTTTGCATAGTGTCTTGATGATGTGGTTGAGTGCACAAAGTTTGAGTCAAAGATGTATGGAAGTTGTACCTGATTTACAAAGAGAAGTTCAGAGACAAAGTATTGGGAAAGAATTTTCAATTTTTTTTACTAGATTACATATGAGATACAATAAGAAGATGCACAACCAAGCAGTGATAGAGGATAGTCAAGTGGTGATGACAACGAGTGTGCAAGCCCTAGTATTGCACGTGTGAAGTTTTGTATAGACTGTGAGTGGACAATGCTATTATAATTTTAATTAATTAATTTTGTTATTATAATTAATTAGGAAAGCCTCAAGGCTAACTCAAGGAATTATTATGAAGATATGATATAAAGGAAAAATGTTTTCCTTGTTTGTAAATTATGAAGTTGTGATCGTTGTATGAAGTGTGAAGTGCGAAAAGAACCAAAGTACTTATTGAATGCGCGTAAGTAATCCAAGGGATTACTAGATGCAAGATTTATGATCTGGTTACAAGATCAAAAGGAGCAGAAGTCTAGTTGACAAGATAGAGAAAGAGGAAGGAACAATACAATACAATTCTATTATTCTAAAAGGAATAATACAGAGATCATTTGGAAAGTGAATTCATTGGGCTTGCCCTTGAATCTATTTATACAATGGGTCCAATTGTCTTCTACAACTCCTAATAAGGTAGGGTTGGAATCTGGTAACAGGAATTCATATGTACTGAATGTGTTCATCAACTCCTAATAGGGTCCATCCTTCAACAAGGAACATTTATATTAGTACATCATCTCGTGGGTACCATCCCCATTGGGGTTTTCCCTCTGATCAAGGGTTTTCCATAGTTAACATATCTAGTGTTATTGTGTATAAGTATCTTGTTGTGGTTTTAATTTATATTACTCATATGGTTTAATTTTTTTAAAGTTGATAATTGTGATCATAGTTGTATAATTGATTAACACCCCCCCCCCCCCCCTCTTAGTTATATTAGTGGACTACATATTCTAACAGATGAATCTATAAGATCGTACCTTTAAAGGATAGAAGAGATTATTGTAGGGATAAAGAGTTGTGAAAGAATTATTAGAATGGCTAATATAGTTTAAAATATCTTGAAATCATTGCCACTTGCTAATGAAAACAAGGTAATAGATATTGTTACACCTAACTTTACAGGAGAGACATTACTTGGGAAGTTATAGGTATTTGAGAAAAGATTGAAGAAAAAATAGAATCAACTTAGTGTTAGAATGTTTGGAATAATTGAGAGGGGGGCTGAATAAGTTATCCAAGTTCTAGATGTACCAATTCAACAAAAAAACACTTAAACTACTTCAGATCTGAACATCCATTTTCTTGGCCTTTACATTAAATTACCAATAACATCAACTAGTAGTCTATTGTCCTAATAATAATAAATTTTCAGAATGTAAAATATTAATGGTAATTCATCACAAATAAAATCCACACAAGTTTGACACTAGGATTTAAAATGGAAACCCAATTTGGGAAAAACCACTAGTAGTATGTCACCAATCTTTTACCCTTCTAAAGTGAGCTCTGTTAGGAACCAACCCAATTAAAGGTTACAAAACATATTGTTAAATGTGAGCTTGTTAAATAATTGAATCACCCTATTAGGAGTGGCCTTTTTAGAGGACTTTAGAACATTCCATTAGAATTCCACCTTTATTAAATGATTTACATATGACTATTAGGTCAACCTTGTTTAAAGGATTTCAATACTGATACAATGGTTAGAAAGTAATAGTAGGTTATGATCTAACAAATATAACTCACTTTGCAAATATAGGTTATAATTTGGTTTAAATGATGATCCATTGATTGGCCTTCATTTTCATCTCTATCTCTAATTCTCTTGGCAACCCTTCAAGTAATCACTCTTCATCTCTTCTAACCTCTTCTCAACCTTCTACTTAAGTTCACCAATCAATTGCATAAAAAATTACTCCAACATTGTTATTTTAGCCCTTATACCTCCTTAAATAGGTAATTTTGATCTTTTTCCACTTAAACACCACTGTAGATCTTAGAGTTAGGTTAGATTCATGGAATCCTTCCATTATTTCATCTCCTCTTTTCTCTTTTAAAAACTTCTCCTTGAATCTTTGCATAGAAATTTGCAAATAAAATTTCTCTTGATTTAAATATTCTAGGTCATCCATCCTTATCTTCCAAATACTTTACATATTCCAAGAAATCAACTGTGTCGGCTGGAAATCATGATTTCCTCATAAACTTTCAAATGTTGTCCTTCAGCCAATACTATATTCTGATGCTTGCCCATCAATGGGTTACTTGGTCACTACTATATTTTATGTTTGGAACATATACTGATACTAGGTCAATGCTAATCCTTGGTCAATGCTACTTCTTGGCACATACTATGGCTTGATCAACACTAGCATTACTCAACATAAACTTAAAGTTCCTTTATCTTTTGCTCTATTTCTTGGTCAAGCCTATGTATTTTTTCATTCTTTGATCACCTCTTCAAGGCTTCATTACAAATGCCTTTTTCACTTGTAGCATGATTAAACAATCACTTTACCTTGTCAAAGTCTAACTAATTAAGTACCCATTGTTGTTTCCCTTTTATAATGCAACCTTTCCTCTAGGTGCTTTTGTTGTGTCTAACTTCACAATTCGTCTTCATCAATCATCTAGATATGAAACTCAAATCAAATAGAAAAAAATTTACCAATAAGGTTTGACATCAATGACAACATAATAATTGTTCCAATTGTAGTTTCCAACAATCTCCCTTTTTGGCATTTATGGAAACATCTGTAATTACCATAAATCATCATCATTAATATCCTTAGTTTCTTTATGATTCTCATCTCTATGTCTGACAATATACAACTTGCATGAATTTTTATTCTTTGCAACAATTCTTGTTTTTTTACATACTCTCCCTCTTTATTGTTATTGTATAGGTAACTACTTCAGAATATCTCCCCCTTTGAAAACAATAAAATATAGACTTTATCTCCCCCTTTGAAAACAATAAAATATAGACTTTATCTAACTCATATGTATTGACCATGTAGATATCCTTATGTTGGTATTTAATTCATGTCATCTATGTATAATTGATACAACATTATGTCCTTCTTTCTTTACTACTTTAGGAAGCTCCTAAAGTAGGAATTTCTACATCATCTTGTAAGATATACTTATTAACACATTTGATGCAGAGCTCCATCTTAGCTTAAGTATCCTTGTTTAGGGGAATCACCCATAATTTACTTCTTAGATATTCATGTGCATCCTTAGGTAATGCCTTAGTGAAAATGTTAGCCATTTTCTCCTTAGTGTTCACATATTCCAATCTCGCTTCTTTGTCTTGAACTAGCTCTCTCAAGTAATGATACTTGATAGCAATATGCTTAGTTTTTGTGTGCATCACAAGATTCTTTGATATATTTATGGCACTAATGTTGTCACAATATATAAAACTAGGTTAGTGATCTTTTCCTTCATTCCTTTCCACAATTTCTTGATTCATATTCACTATTGCTACAAAATATTTAGCTCTAGTTGTAGATTGAGAAATATAGTTCTTTTTTTTTCTTGTCCATGAAACTAGTCTCTTACCTATAAATAATGCTCCTCCACTTGTACTCTTTCTATCATCAACATTTCCTACCCAATATGAATCAATGAACACTTTTAGTTCAAACTTGTCATTCTTCTTGTAATAAAATCCATATTCTTATCTTCCTTTTAGATATCTCAATATCACTTTCACTTCCATCATTTGTTTCTCCTTAACACTTGCCAAAAATTCTACAACAATTACAACTGCTAATGCAATAGCAGGTCTGTTGTGAACAACATATTGTAGCTTTCCAATCATTTTCCAATCATTAATCTATACAATGTTTGGTTCACATTAGTAGAATCATCATTCTTAGATACTTATTTTCTATGGCCATAGGTGAACTAACTAGTCTTGAATTATCCATTCTAAAAAAATTTAATATCTCCTTGAGGTACTTGGATTGAGTAATGAAGATACCATGCTTCATTTGATATACTTTTAAACCAACAAAGAATTTGATCTCACCAAACATAGACATTTTAAATTCCTACTTTGTCTCATCTACAAATAATTTTCATAATGCTTATTTTCCTCCAAATATGATATCATCAAAAAATATTTCAAATTACAATATTTCATTGTTACTACTAGTCTTCAAGTATAGATTGAAGTTATGATTAGTTCTAAAATAAAATCCAATCTTCACTAAATAATTGTGCAACCTTTCATATCAAGCTCTAGGGTTTTTTTTAAACCATATAGAGCCTTGTGCAGCTTACATACCATGTTCATCTTGTCGGGGTCAACAAATCCTTCTACATGTTTAATGTAAACTTCTTCTTCCAATATTCTATTCAGAAATGCAGATTTTACATCCATTTAGTATACATTAAATCCTTTATAAGAAGAATATTCAAATAGTACTCTAACTCCTTATCTTGCAACTAGGTAGATGTTTCCCCATATTCAATTCCTTCTTGTGCATATCCTTTGCATACCATTCTAGCTTTATTTCTTGTGACTTCACATTTTCATTTAGCTTTTTCCTAAATACCCACTTTGTTCCATTGACATTTTTTTCCTTAGGTCTAGGTACCAATGTTTGGGTTTTATTCTTCTCTATCTACTCAATTTCTTTATTCATTGCATGAATCCAATCCACATTCTCCAAAGAATCTTTTACTGATTTAGGTTCAAATTCACAGAGTAAACATGTATCATTTCTTAGTCTTATCCTTATCATAGCTCCAAATTCTTGGTTACCAACAATTTACATAAGTGAACAGTGTCTTCTCACATACTTTTCCCATACAAGTTCTTTTCTTTTCTCTTCTTCTATAGGTTCATCTTGAAAAATGAATTTCAAGTTTATTTGGTCTTTCTTGTTTATATTCTTGTTATGATTCTACTTACTTGACATTGTCTTCCTATTGTTTGGCATCATCTGCATGTACCTCATTATTATTTTGTTGTTCTCAGCTCCCATAGTCTATTTCTCAACAACCTATTCTTGCAACTCAGTATTCTCATTTTGTTGCCCACTTGTAGTTGTATTCTCTTCCTTAGGTAGGGTGCAAGGAGCACCATCATTCAAATATATGAATTGTTGTAATCTTCAAGTAATGTCTTGCATTGAACTTCATTATTTTATGCATATTCATCAACTTTCACATTTTCACTTTCCACAAATTTGTTAGTGTTGGAGTTCAAATACTTATAAGCTTTTCTCTTAGTGGTGTAACCTAGGAATATTCCTTCATCACTTTTTGCATCAACTTTTCCATTTCTTTTATCTTTTAGTATATAAAATTAACTTTCAAAAACTTTAAAATACTTCACATTAAGTGCATATCCATACCACAATTCAAAAGGTGTAACATTTGTACCTTTTTTGACTTGCACTCTATTCAAAGTATAAATTGGTGTACTTATAATTTCTCTCCAATCTATGATACATTCTTCTCCATCATCTGTGTTCTAGCATAGTCCATGATTAATCTATTTCTCCTTTAATCTATTCCATTTTGGGGAGGGGTCCTACATGTGGAAATCTTCCTTTTGATTCCTCTATCATTGCATAATATATTAAATTCTTTAGAGATGAATTATCCACCTATATCAAATCTCAAGAACTTTAGACTCTTACTTTTTTCCTTTACAACTCTAGCCAAATACCACTTAAACAACTAAAAAGCATCATATTTTTCTTTAAGAAAGATCATAGTCATCATCTTATAATAGTCATCAACAAATAGAATGAAATATTTGTCTTCGTAATACCTTTGAACACTAATAGGTCCACAAAGGTTAGTATAAACTAATTACAAAATATCATCAAATGAATATGTCTTGCTCTTAAAACTAGACTTTGTCATTTTTCCCAATTGACATTGTTTGCACACAACATTATTAGGTTTCTTTAGTTTTGGCAAACCTCTTACTGTTCTCATCTTACAAATGCTTACCAAATTGTAAAAATTCACATGACATAACCTCTTATTCCATAACCATATGTCTTCATATTGTTCAAACAAACATATCTCATCAAAATAAATCTAGATAGAACAAGTTACATTTTGTTTGATCTCCACGTCCAATCACTTCACCATTAGCATCAAATATTTTGGCCTTATTGTGATAGAATTTAATAATGTAACCTAATTTTTTTAGCTTTAAAATACTCAAAAATTTATATTTAATTCCTTCAACCCAATAAAAATTGTCACACTTGATCTTATCATTCAATTGTATTGATCATTTACCTTTCATAAGACATGGTGCATCATTACCAAACTTAACACAACTACCCTTGTATGGTCTCATGGTTTCAAATTTACTTTTATCACCAGTCATGTGATGTGAGCAACCAATATCAATTATCCACCTATCACCTTTATTCACATATGAGATTAATACAATTTTCTCATCTTCAATAGAATCTTCTTTCAAAGAAACATGGATAACTTCTTCATCATTACTTTTAGATTCATTATCAGTTTCTTCTTTAGCAATGTAACAAGATTTTTTACCTTTATCTTTCTAGTCCTTGTTTCTCTTGTTGTCCCTATCATCTCTTCTACCTTTGTACTTATTTTCTCTTCTTTCATCCCTTTCTTCTCTATCAGGACATCTTGTAGTAATATGGTCAACTTTGTTACATGAAAAAGAGATTATAGGAAGTTTACCTTTATATTTTCATCTACTTCTTGGAAGTCTTCTAGCCATCAGTGCTTCAAGCTCATCAAGCTCATTATCAGAAATATCATTATTACTTTTCACAAATTTTCCTTTTCCTTTCTTTCTAAGAACTAATTATGATTTAAAAGAAGATTCAACAGTGGTCGAGGTGAAATTATCAAAATTTGACATCTCAAAAGTAGTAAGCCTACCAATCACACCTTCTAGAGTTAGGTTATTACTAGGAGTACATCTCAATTCCTATATTTCAAAAACCCTAATAGCATAAATAGGAAGTAGAGTCCTTAATACCTTGTTGATCACAGTCTCATCATCAATATTTCCATTCACTCCTCTTATTCCATTTATAACTTCTTTGATTCTTCCACAATACTAGACTATACTATCACCTTCCTGTTGGAAACTTACAATTGGAACAATTTTGTTTTGTCATTGATGTCAAATCTATCAATAAGACATATTGATACCTAATATAAATATCATATTTATTTTATTTATGAAAAGAATTTGAGAAATTTCTCATAATAATAGCACCTAGAGGAAAGGTTGAGTTATGAAAAGGAAGCTACAAATGGACATTTGATTAGATAGACTGTAATGCCTCACCCAAAGATCATTGGAACACAAGGATGAAACATGCACTAAATAATTTTTTTCTTAAGATAATCTACTTTAAAATAGCATAAAGTAACCAAGTGTAAGAATGAAGCATTATAATAAGGTGCTAAGAATAGGGAACATGGAAAGACTAGCATGTTCACGAACACTAGCAGAAGACTTATAACTACATCCAAAGATCTCCAAGCTCTAAACTAAAACTCACAAACCAAAGATCACATGAATTATGAGAATATACCAAGGGGATATTCTCTTTAAAACCCAAAGAAGATCTCTAAGCTCTAAACTATAACTCACAAACCAAAGATCACATGAATCATGAGAATATACCAAGGAGATGTTCTCTTTCAAACCCAAAGTAAAAGATCCTAGCATGGTTAGACATACAATTTCACAACTACTATACATATTATAATCAAGAATCTCAAGTAGAGACAACATTCATGCAGAAGATAAGGGCTCAAAGTTACAACCACTCATCTACTAAACACCATGTTGAAAGATAAATGTTGATTCCTAAATTTTGGCTAAGTCTAAAATTCTGAAGCCTTGAAAATTCTTAGAATCTTTATCTTAACTCAGAGAGTTTTGGTACCTATCTCAAATGAATCATCAAATATGTTAAAATATATCTAAATTATAAGGCTTTGGTATACTTAAATTATATAGTGTAAACCCTAAGAAAAAATTTTTGAACTAGGAAGGTGTGAAACCCAATAGGGTGTCCAAAACCAACTTCCAAACTTTCCTCTACCAAGATCTTCAGTCTCGCATGATACTTTGCATCACTCCATGTGAGAAAGTGCATTTCTACATGTGAGGAAGTGTATTACTCTACATGAGGATTCACATCATGCCACACAAGGAACTATATAGCTATGCACGAGGAATTACACATGTCACACAAGGAAGTGCTCACATTGTGTGAGACTTTGTTCATCCATGATAGGAAGTACATGCTTGCACAAGGAAGTACATTCTCACGTGAGGGAATCTCCTTATCATGCAAGAAAACAACTGACAACATGACCAAAAAGTAAAGGAAAAAGCATAAAAACATGAAACCTCCACATAGGGGAGTACCAAAACCATGTAAATCAAGGAATGATCACTTAAGAGCATAAGAGACAAGAAACCAAGAAAAAAGAAGGAGAAAACATCCATCCATCTAATCCATAATAGTATATGAAAGAACATGTAGAAAATAACATCACAATGTACATACATGGTTCGTAAACCAAATATCATATGAAGGAAAGCATAAACATCTAAGCATCAAGAAAAATAAAACTTGTTCTTAGCTCCTCCCAACCATAATAGCATCATGAGACCGCAAATGCCCTAGCCATCCCCCAAGTGTAACATCCAAAACTATCAACTACATAGTCAGAGTTGTCTTATGAGGGTCTTACTACTACAAAAGTAACTAACATCATAAGAACAAGAAGATCTAACATGATAATCCATCAAAGCATAGATACTCCAACTAGTAGCGAATCACATCATCTAACCATATGTTAAAACATCATAATAAAGGAATGCATCTATGAAACTAACATACTTAACATGATATCCAAGCATTCCAATTAAAGCATAAATTACAAGGAAATATACTCCAGAAACTTGAAATACCAAGTGAACATCAAGCACCGGTCTCAACTAGAAATAGACCATCTTTATACATTGATCCCCAATAGTGGTATAGGTAGTTATGCTTCCCAACCATGTGAAACCTATAGGCCCACTCCCATCATACTAATGGATATAATGATCCAACCACACACACAGAAAAAATGAATTTCCATGGCTAACACTTACGCCAAATAGTAAAGCAGACTGAAACCAAGATCATGATAAAATACCGTTACAACAGGTCCTGGTCAAGTACTCTAATATGGGTCAACTTTGTACGGACTCGATGGAGGGTAAGTCACTTGGCATCATGAATCCTAAGCTAAATATCATGTTGAATCAAAATCCCCCAGGAAGCACATCACATCATGTCCTTGGGTCAACTCTAGGTGCTCACATTTTAAGTGTCCTCAAATCAACTCCGGGTGCTCACATTTTTGTTATCTTAGATTTATTACCTAGTAATTTATTTAAATCACTTGTTTAAAATTTCTTCATGCCAACCTAGGAAATAGTCACCGAGGTTGCAAGAGAAGCCCCTTCATGGTGCTATCTACATACCCATGTTCATCACATAATGAATGCCCATAGGCAATGCATATTCCCAACCCAACCCCAATGAACATAACTCCACCAATGTCAATCGGAAGATCAAGCCTCATAAGCACCTAACAAATGCATACACACGTACTCTTGTGTGGGTGCACCAACAACATGAAGACCATAAAAATAAGGGTTGGATGAGAACACAAGAAAAAATACCAAGTATGAAAAAATCACTCAATTGGCCTATAGTTGGGAGCACATATTCTACACGAATCCCAATAAATAGTAAAACCAAACATCATGACTCACTCCACTAGCCTAAATTTTGGAGTATGGATTCTACACAAATCCCAATGATACAACCAAACCAAACATTATGAACTCATTCAACCAGCCTCAAACCAGGAGTATGGATTTTACATGAATCTTAGTGTTTACAAAGAATAATAAGGTTTTGATCAGAAACAATAACACCATGTACAAAATCACTCAACTGAACACAAGGTCGAGAGTACAGATTTGGCATAAGTCTCAATGTAAACATAAAGATGCAATAGCGATTAGATTGAAATCCTATGGATAATCTAAATCCATGACCAAAACCATGCCAAGAAAACTAGATGTGACACAAATCAAGACAAAAACCTTAGAAACCCAACATTGAGAAAAATCAACAAAAATAAAACTCATTCTACCCTTGTGTAAATGACCCATAGAAATCCAATAAAAATTAGTTTAGAACACCATATACAAAAATGGCTAGCATAACAGTGTGAAACCTTAAACCCCCATCCCAAAAATTAGGGAAATGCTCATACCCGACCAACCGAGTAGAGCTAGCAATTAGAAATGAAGGGGAACACTAGTTCTCAACCTCCTAACATAAATCTAGCAAAAATAGAAGCTGAAATAGAGCTGAAATAGGAAAATAGGAGAGCCCTACTTGACAGCCAAAAAGGAAAACATGGGAATCTGAACAATAAAATAAAAATCTCGTAGAACTTTCCAAAAATTACAGCAATTTAAGGTCTTCCTAATTTGAATCTAACGAGACCAACCTCATGATGATCTCATGTTTATAGCTCCCACAGTGAACATAATAGTATTTCCTCTTGAAGAGGATTTGGAATTTTCTCTTAATTTTTTATTTCAAAAAGTGAGAAGTGAGGAATAAAATTCCTTTTTGGATATATATTCACTTTTCAAGTGAATAACAAATTAGAGTAATTAACTAGGTCACGTAGTTAAACCCTAAATCAAGCCAAACAAAAATAGGCTATTCCAAGTAATTGGAATTCAACTATGGAAAAGTTGTCAAGTATTAAATAAAATAAGATAAAACCCAAAATTCCCTTAAACCAAAAATCACATAATTTCTTAATAACTTTTGCAATGAATATGAACCTCTAAATGCATAGATATGCTCACGGGTCTAATCAAATAATGCAAATGAGTTTAAATTTATTAAATCACCATAGGATTTAATTTAAACAATTAAATAGAATGTGTTTACCATATAGGGATGACATTGGCTAGATATAAATAGTTGAATCACTAACTCCATGTGTTACTGCTAGCGACATAAATCCTACACACTAAACAACATGATCAAGTGCAATTTCATATAATAATATAGTCAAAGCAATAAATGCATTAAATTACATTAAATAACTATTTTTCATAAATTACCAAAATGAACAAGGTAAATACTCGTAGCACATAACCAATGAATCCAACATGGACAATTCATTTCTAATTATTTAAGCATTTAATAATGGTTGTTTAAATAACATAAAAAGGAATTTAAAACACATAAGTGAACATTATCAAATACATGACTAACCACTACTGCAAGAACCTAGTCAAATACATGACTAACCACAACAAGATAATACTACAAGAAGGTAATTTTACTAGTAAAGTAGAGACCGAGCAATAGTAGGATAAGTAGAACAGTAGATATTTTATTCTTCAAATGGTACTTATGGACATCCTCCCCCCCCCCCCTCTCTCAGTTATTTTAAACATTTGTAACACTTCCATCATTCTCATTTCATCAAACTTACCTCTCAAGCTTTCTGATTTTTCCCTCAAGACATTTTTGTCTCCTCCATAGATGGTCTACAGTGTATCCCACATTTCCTTGGCAATCTTGCAATCTTTTATGTCATCAAACTCAACATAGTTTAGGGCTGATGGAATCTCCAACATAGCTTGGTATTGTTCTTGCTTCTCTTTCATTTGATGAGTTATTAGAAGAAGAATTGTTATCTCCACATATGCATTATCCATAAAACATATTACACCATCTCCAATTCTTGCAAGATGTAGCCTCATCAAATTTTTCCATGTAGGGAAGCTCTCTTTGTTCAACCTTGGCACCTCCTTTTTGTACATATTGATCTTTAGCTTTTCTTTACAAGAACCAAAGCTTTGATATTGATTTTTAGAATGTTTAGAATAATTGAGAGGAGGGTGAATCAGTTATCCAAGGTCCAAATGTACCAATGGAACAAAAAAACACTTAAACTTATTTAGATATGAACATCCATTAGCTTGGCCTCTATAGTAGATTACCAATAACATCAACTAGCAATCCACTATCATAATAATAACAGACTTGTAGAATGTAAAAAATTAATAGTAAATCATTACAAATAAAATCCACACATGTTTAACACTAGGATATAACATGGAATCAAATTTGGAAAAGTAACATGTCACCAATCTTTCACTCTTCTCAAGTGAGCTTTGTTAGTAGCCAGCTCTGTTAAAGGTTACAAAAAACATTGTTAGATTTAACCTTGTTAAAGGATTTAATCACCTTGTTAGGAGTGTCTTGTTAGAGGACTTTAGAAAATTCCATTAGAATGCCACCTTTATTAAAGGATTTACATCTGACTAATAGGTCAACCTTGTTAAAAGGATTTTAATATTGATATAATGGTTAGAAAGTAAAGGAAGTTTTCAATATGACAAAAACAACTCACTTTGCAAATACATATCACAATTCAGTTCAAATTTTGATCCACTAACTAGCCTTCATTGTAATCTCTATCTCTAATTTGCATAGAAACTCTTCAAGCAATCACTCATCATCTCTTCTCAACTCTTCTCATCCTTCTTCTTAATTTCATCAATAAATAGCACCAAAAACTACTCCAACCTTGTTAGATTAGCCCATGTAGCTCCTTAAATAGGTAATTTTGATCTTTTTCCACTTAAACACCACTGTAGATCTTAGGGTTAGGTTAGATTCATTGAATCCCTCTTGCATTTCATCTCCTCTTTTCTCTTCTAGAAATTTATCCTTGAATCATTGCATAGAAATGTGAAAACATGATTTCCCTTTACTTAAATATTCTAGTTCATCCATCCTTACCTTCCACATACTTTAAATATTACAAGAAATTAACTATATTGGCTAGAAATCATGATTTCCTCATAAACTATCAAATGTTGTCCCTCAGCCAACATTGTGTTCTAACACTTAGTCATCAGTGGGTTACTCAGTTGCTACTATCTTTTCTATTCAACACATATACTAATGCTTGGTCAATACTGATCTGGTCAATATTGATCCTCAGTCAACACTACTACTTCTTGGCACATACTATAGCTCGATCAACACTAGCATCACTCATCATAAACTTCAAGTTCCTTTATCTTCTACTCTATTGCTCAGTCAACCCTATGTTTTTGTTATTCTTTGATCACCTCTTCAAGGCTTCAATACAACTATCTTCTTCACTTGTAGTATGATAAAAAAATTATTTTATCTTGTCAAAGTCTAACTAATCAAGTGCCCATTTTTGTTTCCTCTCATATCTCAACATTTCCCCTAGGTTCTTTTGTTATTTCTAACTTCTCAAATCCTCTTCATCAATCATCTAGATATGGCACTCAAATCAAATAGAAATTTGTCTTACCAATAAGGTTTGACATCAATGAAACATAATAATTGTTCCAATTGTATTTTCCAACACTTGCACAAATATTGATTTTATAAATATGTGCATATTTAAAGGAGAACCTAAGCTAAAAGTGCAAGAACAAGTGGATATTATGCTATGTAATGGATACCTAAGCTAGAGGAAGCACTAATACATTAGGGGTGGATTTGCGATGCCAATTTGCAATGTGGGCAGATGTAATGTGTATTTGGCATTTTTTTTCAATTTTAATTTGACAACATCACAATTGGGACATCAATTTTTTTATAACATTGCAATTGTGACATTGTTGGGTTATAAGAAAAAAAAAAAAAAAAAGGCATGTTGGTCACAATGTTTAAGCTTATAAGCATAATGTTTAAGAGTAGCCGAAGAAAAATTGTGAACCAGATCTCCCAGGGCCAGGGTATTATCTATATTTTCAAATAGACACACACAATTGCACTCAATGAATCTTGGAGGCTCCTAGGCTTACATAAAGGGAATCCAAATAATGGAATTCACTCTGGAGTAAAGCTAAATTTGGAAAAGATATCATTGTAGCTCATTTGGATATAGGTAAGAGACTTATTGTAAGAGCATTGAAAGTAGGATATTTATCAAGTTACCAATTATTTTATCAAATAAATAATTAATTAGAGCTGAAATGATTTGGTCTTTATCAGGTGTCTGGCCAAAATCTACAACCTTCCATGATGAAGGGCTTGGCCCTATCCCATCGCGATGGAAGGGTTTCTGTCAAAGTGGCGTGAACTTCACTACAGCTGACTGCAACAGGTATCTGCATCAACACCAACATTTCAAAAATTCACCATTAATGTGCTTGAAATTTCTACTTATCTTTGTTTTAAAAATGCCCTTGCACAAAATTTTTTTGGTATTTTTGCTTCTCTTTTTGCAGCACATGTGTTTTGATAAATATTATTGTGGACTAGGAAATTAATTGGTCCAGATACTTCTACGCGGGACATGAGGCTAGAGATGGACATTTCAAAAATGGAGATCTTGCTACACCACGAGATGTAGAAGGGCACAGATCTCACACTCTGTCCACATCATCTAGGAATTTTGTGAAACATGCGAGTTTGTATGGATATGTTGAAGGGGTTGCAAAGGGAGGAGCTCCTCATGTGAGAGTTGTAGCCTACAAAGTTTGTTGGAGCGAGGGTTGCACTGCTGTAGATATTCTTGTAGCATTTGAGGCAGATATTGATGAAGAAGTAGATGTATTCTCTATTTCTCTTGGCTCAGATCCCCCTCAATCCTTTGTCATTTGCGTAATTTGTATTTTTGGAATCAATCAACTCTGCGATCTGTGGCAAAACTAGGGCATTTGGTAATGGACTACGATTATGTTCCTATTTGAGTATATAAATGAGATGAATTGGAAAGCTTTTGTATTGGTAATTAATTTTTCTATTTCTTGCATGACTCTTAGGACAACCAATCATAGTTGACTTCTCTCCTGTTATAGACTTTCGTGAAGCTAGGGAGAATGGTTTCAACTTATTTTGTTTCAAAAATGTTATGTTTTACTATAGTTTCCTGATATTTTCCCTGCACACACTGCCCATTATTTCTCATCGGCATTGTTGATAGCACATCACAACATGTACAGAATCTTGAAGTACCTCACTTTCCATGGTTTCGCTAAGTTTTTCTTTTTAGAGGAATCTACACACATCTAGATCAACTTCTTGTGTTTTAAAAAATTCTACGATATTTATGTTATTATTTGTTAAGGTATTGGTTGTATGGTGATATCTATGGTTGTTTTCATTTGTGATAATGTTGTAATATTTAGTATTAGATTCCTTATTTGAATTTTGAAATGACTTTTTTCTTCTTTTCTCAATAATGAGATTGTTTTATTTAAAGTGAGAAAAAAATTATATTTCAGAAGATAAACCCTAAGTAATCATAGTTCAAGTTAGTGGCCATCTACCATTATGGGAAACCAAAAACCACCATTTGGGGACCATTACATCAAGTATAAAGTTATACACAAGAAATTTAACATTCTCCATGTCATCCGAGTAGCTCAAATAGACATTCCTAGCCCAACTACAGAAAAAAAATGAAAAAAAATGCCAAATACACATTACATTTTCCTGTCATCGCAAATTGACATCGCAAATTCACCCCTAATGTATTAGTGAAAGTACATAGGTGGTGGTTAAACATTAGCTTGAAACTTGTACACTTGAATTCTGAAATTTCTACCTTTGTGGCATGAGAGAAATCATTAAAGTGTATGTTATCTTCTCATCCCATATTGTAATTCTAGATTCATACCACTTTTAGAAAAATAGAGGTTGGGTGATTGAAAATGTGTTAATTATTGGTGCCCATGTCATACTTAATTGATTGAAATGGTTCTTGCAATTATGTGGCCTTCTTAATCCTTCTAAAGGATTTAAATCCCGTGTCTTGTAATCTCATTTCACACAGACCAAGTCTTCATCATAATACCAGAGCTCCTCTTCTTGCAAACTTTAAGCCTAGATAGTGATTTTCTTGAAAGTCAAGTGGTTCAACAACAAAAAAGGACACCAATGAAGTCTAATACTTTGGTGGATGTTGATGATCACCTCTTGATTCATTGCCAAATCCTATCTTGAGATAGTAAGTAGAGAAAGGTGGTAATGGAAGCTATTGTGATTGGTTATGTTGTGATGGTAAATTTTTAGTAGGATGTGGAGCATGGTTTTATTCATTTTGGTAGGGCTTTTGATAGTGTGAGTGGGGGTCCACTAACTAACCCATTTTCTAGTGTGGACATGTACATCTCTCTCATTCCATCTTGGGAAATTCCTCATTGATGACCATGTCATCATCAACTTCACCAAGGAGGAGATAAATAATTAGTTTAGGTAATGATGTTTAGGGCTCTTGTCTCTTTTTTTATCTTTTCTATGCCATGGTTGTCCTATTTTGATCACCCGATGATCTTTTTTCCTTACGACATGTAAAGGGTAGAATCTTCAAGGATAGGTGGTGTTCACTATGGGGATCTTACTTATCAAATGATGGGACTATCTCGGTATCCCAATCTTGTACTTCTTTTTTAATGTTTAATACAAATATATACCATTACCAACCAAAAAATAAAATAAAAAGAGAGCATGAGTTTGAATAATAAATTTGCATTTCCCAAACCTTTACATTATTTTAATCAAGCTATCTATAACAATGATATTGATTTTACTAATAGAGGATAGAAATATTTAAGAATAATTATTTTCTACATAAATAATAATCATGGATTGAATCTACTCTTCACAAATAAAAGCCTAATCTACACTAAAGTAATTATTGATCCTTACAAAAATAAGGATTTCCACACTTTGAAAGTTAGTCTATAGATGCAAATCAATACATGATGGATATGTAGTCATTAGAACCAAGTCTCCATGGTAATTAGTTGATTATGTTTGAATCTCAAATGTAGGATAACTCAAGTGGATGAGTTGGAACATTAAGGAATATTTTTTATTAGGGAAAAACTAGTCTCTGAAGGGGATCCAAAACCCTTTACAATAAAATGTTTAAGGGGATGTGGTACCCCACTAAAATAAATAGCTACAATAGAAAAATTAATACAAGACAACAACCCAAAACAAGAAAACAATTGACAACTAGAATAAAGTTAAACAAAGATCCACTTGCCCAAAAGTTAGCACAAGGTTAAAGCCACACATAACATAATGATTCTATCTATCAAGGAGACCCATGGGGTTTAGAAAGGCTCCCTAAACCTCATCATTGGGTTTTGACTTGGCTCCAATAGCCGCTACTATGGGTTTTAACATGGCTCTCAAAAACATCATCACCCACAACCTTAGAAGATCAATCATCAAAAATCCAACTAAAACTTTGGGGTTTTGGAATGCTCCCAAATTTTGAATTGGATTGCACAATATTTTGTTAGGATTCCCAAAACTTTTAAAAATCACATACCTCATAGAAATGATCATTAGAAAGTGATCTAAAACTCTAGGGTTTAAGAAGACTCCCCAAACGTCCATGGGATTTATTTTGGATCCCACAACCATAATGGGATTTTTAGAGAATCTCCAAAAAAACACAATTTTTTTTAAAGGATACCCAACCCTTCAAAATGGGATTAAACTTGGCTCCCATAACCAAAATGTCACTAGAAAAAAAGAGACCCCACCAATCATCCATAGTTGTAATGTTTATTTGGCATTTTTTTTCAATAAATTCCCTATCTGAGCAAAATCATGACTAATTTATCATATCTCTGTTTTATGCAATCTGAGACAACTTATCATGGTTTTGTTTGATCAAATACACATGGATTCTTTTCCATGGGTTCCTGCAAAGAAGAGGGAATATAATACACCTTTTTCCCCACCATCTATTTGAATTTGGGGTCTTGTTCCATATTTTATATTACAGATTTATTTGTACAAAGTTACCCTAGTAAGGGTTTGGACAGCTTACACAAAAAGTTGAATATCTTTTCATCCACCTAATGAAATTGAGTGCTTCACAAACCAAAATAAAGTAGATTTGACCCTCTATCATCTACAAGAAATGGATCATCAAATGGGTACCAATATTGCCAGAAAAGGACACAGAAATCAGACTTCTTTTTTACTGATCAAAGTAAGGATTATATAGGAAACCTTGTTTGCATTGATTTCCAAACTTCATGTATCAATTTGGGTCCCTTTGTTTGCTCATTGCAATATTATTTAAACTTTGGCTTAAAAATATTGTTTTCCATTACATCATTGGTCTAAATTATCGATGTAATTTATTATACTTATTATGCCCTACTAGGAACTTAATTAGTTTTGGCCCTTAATCTAAGCTTGAGGTGTTCTTGCATGATACTCCTAAAGAGAATAAGTCTAAAGTCCTCTTAGAGAAAAATTGATCCAAATCAATACATTTCTTCCTAATTTCTCCCTCTAGCATCCATGTGGCTTCCAAGTTTTATAGTCTAATCCATTATCAATTATTTTTTCCCATTACACCTTGTGCCTTGTCATTTTGGATTCTCTATTATCCACAATAGCTTTAATCTATGTTTCCTTTGTCAATGGTAATTCAGACACCTAGTCTTCATCATTTAGAGTTGAATATGTTTGTTTAACACCTTCATCCATAAAATTTTTGAACATGGTCAAATCTTAGATATTGAATATAGGAGAAAGACCTATATAAGGTGGTTACAACAACTTGTAAAAAATTTCTCCATACTTTCCTAGGATCCTATAGTGACTAGTATTTCCCATTATAATCTTACCCTAACTATCTTTGGAAATTCTCTCCCTATTCAAGTGTATCATTGTTGTATGTCTTTTCTCCTAACATTTTGGTCGGTTGTAAACACTTCCATAAATTAGCTCTCACCTTTTCATGAACCTCTCTCATTGCTTCTACTATATCTTCAGCATGAGAACTCCTCTTATCCATACTCTTCATATCCCTCAATTTAAAATATCCTCTATATTTTTTGATATACTATCTTAAAAGGACTAATACCATTTCTCCTATTTGTCCATTCATTATAGGCATATTGTTCCTATGGTATTAATGCATCCCATTCTTTCCCATGATCCTTTGTTGGACACCTTGACATGTTTTTGTTAAATAACTAAGGAGGGAGGGGGGCTATCAAATAGGGCCTTAAAAAACTTTCAGCATCTTACAAACTTAAAATTTTCCTATATCAACTTGGTAACTATATTAAAACTTCATAATAATATCTAATTCATCCTTCACTAGTAAATTGTTAGCTTTTACCAAGTATCAGAGTAATAAACTTTTAACTATATACTTCATGTACTGAGTTACATCAACAAGAAGTATAGAAAAAATAAGAATAAAATAACATGTAACACAATAATCCACACATTTAAACACAATAATTTTTAACATGAAAACCCTATAAAGAGAAAAATCACCTATGACTAATCACATCAAATTTGTAGTATCAAATCTTCACTTCCTTTCATTTACTCATTATTTTCTCCTTGTTATATATTCATTCATTTCTATCCCTTGTCAACAATGCATATGTATATTTTATCTCTTCCTTAGCTCGTGTTCAAATGTTCTCTTATACCATGATCTTCCTTCCTTCCATAACTACATATTTCATGTTTAGATCTTCTCTCCCTTTGAAAAAAATGCTAAAGAAAAACTTAAAACTTTAATATAATGGTAGTTGTACCTTGTACCTTACATGTGCTAATACATTTTTGTTTTAATAAATCTTTGCTTTCTTTCTTTCATCTTCTTCACATATTTAGGACTACATAAAGAGTGAACTCCTTCAACTCCAAATAGATATTCCCAGGGTATATTGGTTGTTGTTTCTTTATTAATTTTTGGCTCTAGTTTTAACAGTTCCAGCTATATTTTTGTGTACTATTTTCTCTATTTGGTGTGTATGGTTAGATCTGTGCCATGAATCTCCAACTGTGAAACCCTAGCCTGCCATAGAAAGCCTGCACTGCATCCCTAGTTCCGCCAATAAAAAATACTGCAGCTTTACAATAAACCTGATGAACAACTTCACAGTTTCTAAAGCCAGATGACAATGCAGATTCTTGTTCTTGTGTCTAATGTCATATGTTGCATAGTAATTAATATCTCTTGTATAGATTACACTAATGTTGGTATATATTATGCTCTCTTCCATATTAGAACATTCTAACCTTTTATTTATGGATATGGTGCTCGATTTGGTCACACTGTAATCTGTATCTAGTGTCTAATTTGTAATAGTTGGTTTAGTAACTACGTAGATAAGCTTAATGTGATTGTTATAAAAATATTTTTATGAAATGGTGTTTCATGTGCTAGCCAAGGCTAGTTTGAAGGCCACCCACTTCAATACCCTATTAGCATTTATAGATACGGAGTTCTGTAATATCATGAAAAATGATCAATATAAAAAAATGCATTCTCTTTGTAACATTTTTGGCTTTCATTTTAATTTCATCTTTTCTTCTATTGTAACAGGCAAGCTGGAGAGAACTGCTATATTGAAGGCCATATGTGCAAGATTTATAGAAACTACTGAACCTCTAATTTGTTTGACTGGAGGTAGATTCCTGATTCTTTGCCTTAGAACACTATCATCTTCAAAATCCTATATGAAATCTATATGACAATTTCATTTCTTCAATATGCCCTATGGATGTCCCTATCTAACTATATATCTTTTAATTGCATATAATAACTAATTTATGTGTTTTTTCATGACTATGTTTTGACTCATATAATTGTGATCTCTCTAGCACTATGATGTCGTTTAATATGTCTTGCTAAAGCTTGTAAATTTTGTTCCTTTTTCCATGTCATGTAATATGCCTTTCTTTGTAGCTTATATGTTTTGAAATTGTTGTTAGGCCTTGTAGCTTGTATAATTTGATTGCTAGAGAGCTTCTACAGCTAAGCAAGAAGGTCGTTGCACGAGTTATATAGCCGCGTGCTCAGGTATGAAAATTGTATATTTTTTAATCTAATGTATATTTTAACTAGAATTTTAGCTTATATGTTTTGAAATTGCTTTTAGTGACTTAATGTTGTAAGGTCTCTTGAAATAAGACCTTCAGGTGGTTGGTCAAAGTTTTACAAATAATCTTATCCACAAATTTTCCTAGAGCAATTGACTGAATGTTATAAAAGGTGATTGGGTTAAATGTCTTAGGAATAAAGTCAAAGAAAGTATTTTTAAAATATTAAAGTATTTAGCTAGGTCTAAGAAGATTTGTGTACTTTTGACAGTTTTGTTTTGTTTGTGAAAGTTGTAGACCGAAGTTTTCATAGCTTGATTTTTTCTTTCTGCGAAGAACGATCATGTCAGATAATATAAGTGAAGAACAAAATAGGGAGACAATCGATAGATTGTGGTCTAACTTGAAAAGAAAAGGTGCTGGAAAGTGTTATTGTCCTTGCAAAATTTGTAAGGGCTTAAACTGTAGAAGACTGCTAATCAAAATAGTTAAGAGACATTGTAGGGAGATTGGTCACATTGAAGGGGGGCATGACTATCATCCACTGGTAAGTTGTTCATTATATCATTTTAACAATTTATATACATATGAATTCACTTGATGATTAGTTGATGATCATGGTTTATTTATGTTAATCAATTTTATATAGGTTTATCTCCCCAAGAAAGTACATGATATGAACCACAACAATCCAAAGAATATGGTTTTCAAAGTGGAGGAACATGGAGATGCGAATATCCAAGGTGAAGATAATGATCCCATGGAAGATGACAATCATATGCTAGAAAACACAATTGAAGCTGATGGTATAAATACATTGATCCATGACACATTTAGTCCAAGCATACTGATCATGATGATGATGATAGCCTTGATGGAGCTCTACTTGAGAAGGCATACGAGCCCCTATACAAAGACTCCCAAACAACTCTTCTCTCTGTTGTATTGTTTTTGTTGAACTTGAAGGTTATGAATAACTTATCCAACATAACAATGTCATGTATGTTATGGTATTTCATATATGTCTTTATAGTTAACAAAGGGTGAATAATGTACCACTAATATTGTTTATATTAACAACTTATATTTTTTGCTGTAGATTGATAATTATCTTCTATTATGAAAGATATTGGAATGGAGTATCAAGCAATACATGCTTGTCCCAATGATCATATTATATATTATAAAGAACATGAATTTGTAACACAATTCCCTGTATGTCAAATGAGTAGATATCGAACAGATCAACTAACAAAAAAGGTGCCCCAAAAGGTTCTTCATTACATCCCCATTATTCCACGAATGTGACAATTATTTAGGTGTACTATCTTGGCTCAATTTATGGATGATCATGCACACAATATAAGTTGAGATGACATTATTCGAATCCCTACTAATGGTTCAGCATTTATGCACATAGAGGAAAAGTGGCAACACTTCAAAAAAGAAACTCATAATCTCAGGCTTTCATTGGCAGCAGATGGTGTCAATCCATTTGGAGAGATGAGATCTATTTACTCCGTGTGGCCTATTTTTGTTATTAACAATAAAATTCCTCCGTGGATGTCAATAAAGAGGGAGCACATTATGTTGGCAATGATTGTTCTAGGTATCTTATCATTTGATAGTTATTAATTTACATGTACTTACAAATCTTGTAGTAAAACAGTCACAATAATTATGTAATGTTAATATTCATTCAAGTAGGTAAATATCAAGTTAAAGATATGAATGTATATATTGAGCCTCTTATCGACGAGTTGGTGGAGTTATGGAATGGTGTCACTATGTATGACATGTCTAGACCAATAGAACAAAGACAATTTCAATTCCATGCAATACTTGCATGGACAATACATGATGCCCCAGGGCTAACACATTTTTGTGGTATGTTATAGTGAATTCAAGTTGCACACAATAATTCTAATTATAAAAATCAACATATTTAATAATCCAATTATATCATTATCTTGTAGGTCTTCAAACAAAGGGAAAATTTGCATGTCCAGTTTGTCGTCCAAAGATGAAATCTCATCATTCAAAAAGTTTAGGAAAGCAGGTGTTTGATGAGTGTAGACACTTCCTCCATAGGAATCATAAGTATCGAAGTATGGAAAAACATCTTTTCAATTGGAAAGAAGATACTATATCAAAGCCATGAAGAATGACACCTCACCTATGGAAGTTGGAATACAATAGAATTAATCATTGAGGTAATGTCATTCCACCTAATGGTTTATATTTGTAATTTATATTTTTCTATTCTGATTTTTGTTTACTAATTGTGTAATTGATGATCGTGAAGGTGGTCAAGGTAGTACTGACAACCTTGCAAAGGGAGTAAAAAGCTATCCCAGACAATTTAGCAGGTTGCCCTACTATGAGCACTTACAAATTGTGCATTTGTTTGATACTATGCATATTGGATAGAATATAATAGAGACATTGTGAAAAATATTGGATAAAAATCGTGACAAAGAAAAAATTGTCAAAATTTGTAATGACATTCATGAATCCAATCATGCATTGAAGAATTTCATTCACACAAATAGCAATAGAGATCAGATTAATATAAGTGCCCTTCCTTGGTTATTAACGGAGCAGCAAAGTGATGCCATAAAAGAAGTCATACAAAAAATTCAATTTCCCACAAGATTTGCTGCAAACATAAACAATTTCATATAAAAAAAAAAGTGAATTTGGGCCAAGGCTCAAAATGCATGATTGGCATACTTTCATCAAGGTAAGTTATGTTCTTCTATATTTACAATATATTCATAAACTATGTGTAGTGTTCATTATGTTATGTTAGAAAACAATGAAATGATTGGTTTATAATTACTGCAGTGTGTGCTTCCTCTATCTCTTGCAGAGGCCTTCAACAATAACATCAAACAAGTGATATACAATCTTGGAAAATACATGAGGTAAGCAGTAATATCTATTCAATTTGTTGTATATATTTATTATATTCATGATTTGTTTTTCTTGCTATGTAATCTATTGTATATTATTTTGTAAAGTCTTGTATCTATATATTTTTTGTGACTTGAATCTCTTAATGTAGGTGGTTGTCATCTAAAGAAATCCATAAAGAAGATATAAACTATTGGAAGAGAAGAATTCCTCATTTACTGTGTGAAATGTAAAAGTGTCTACCTCCAACTTTTTTCAATGCATAGGAACACTATCTCATACACCTAGTTGAGGAGATTGAATTGTGTGGACCTATACACAATAGGTCAATGTGGATGGTTGAGAGGCACTTGAAATCTTTGAACGCTTTGATTCGACAAAGAGCACATCCTGAGGGCTCTATGGTAGAGGGATATATGGCATACCAGACTATGGTGTACATTCACTAGTAAATTTAGGCCTAATTTGCGACGCTAAAAGGTCTCAATTTTGACACAAGTTGGTCGCTAAAGCCACCAAAGTTGTCGTTAGACAAATTTGGTCAATTTTCTGCCACATTCATTGCGTGTCAAAATTTTGACTACATAAACGTTGATTTACTAACACAAATTTCATCCATTTCTCTATCTAGCCTAAACTGTTATTTTCCCAATTTCAACGTAAACTTGCCCAATTTTGAGTTGGAATTTCGATGACAAACCCTTAGCTTTTGACGTCGAAGCCATACTCACGACATAAATGGTGCCAGTTTGGTGTCTCAATTGCGATGAAGATTGGTCACAATTGAGACCAACATATGTCGCAATTGAGACGTGTTGTCCCATTTTTTTTAAAGCTTTTCTCTCATAGGAGCATTCAAAACTGCACAAAACTTGATTATAAAGCATAATTTCTTGATGCATGAGATTCAAGGTAATTCCTCCACACCATTGTTTCATTCGTCAAATGATTTATTTTATACAAAAAAATGGGAAGGAGGACGAAATGTGCACGATATCCTGTTTCCACCGAGCAATTATGCTTTACAACTCAAATTTTGTGGAGTTTAGAAGGCTCCTATGAGAGCAAAGGCTTTGCAATAATTGGCATAGCGTGTCTAAATTTTGGTTCCTGCAGGGAAGAATAAAATTAGGAAATAATTATTTATCAGGAATGAAAGCCAATAATTTCATCTATTTTTCAAATAGATAAACGTGACAAAAAAACTTACAGTCCCAATCACATCATCATAAGAGTGCATATATAACTATAACTATAACTATCTAAAACCAACATAATTTACAAATATCCACAATTCAAATATTATCCCTTGATGTTTTCTTTAATAATGCTCCAATGCCTTAGGGCATTCAGTTAGAAACTTCAAAATTAATGCTATCAAGTTAGATGTTGTTTCATAGCCACCAAGGATAAGGTCCATAATAAGATTCAATATCTCTTCATCCATAATGTATATTAATGCTATCAAGTTAGTTGTTATATTAATAAGATTCAATATCTCTTCATCAATATACCTATGGTTCTCAATGGAGACGTGCTCCAATCAATAGGAAACGTCATCATGAAGCAGGAGGTGAGATTGAAGGATTTTATGGAGGCATTCGAAAGTTAATTATAGAGGAAGAGATTTTAGCCTGGAAGAAGTTGTGGCCAAAAGAATCGCTAGAATGATTGATTGTTACATTAGAATTATCTTCATTTAACATTAAAGCTGCATGCATATTGGAATGGCTGACATCATTGTTAAGTGCATTTGATGATAGCACATTTGTTTAGGATATACATAGAGAATGTCAAGAGTGTTGTTGACAACTTTTGTATTTCTTTTGGCTTTAACATTGATGACTGTGTTCCAACTATTTTGGGCTAATATTTGCTTCACAAATGGCCAATGTATATGAATCTTGTGCCAATAGAATGACTTTTGTTGAAGTTAACCATAATGTATACATATATTTGTAATCATTATAGTCAGGATGACAACTATTGTAGTTCACTTGCCCATTGAAGAGTTGATTTTTTTATGATGGCACAACAAAATGTACTAAACCATAGATTGCTTATCCTAAAAATCTTTCATCATCCTCTGAAACTGATCAATAATAATGCAATATATTGTAGTATTAACTATTTAAATTATTCCTAAAAATGAGGAACTTAATATAATTTGATTGAGCAACCTTACATTTTGTACGTCGCCATTTTGTATTATACCTCAAACAAAAAAATGATGGTGCCATGTGATCAAGACAGCAAAAATATCTATGGAATGTACAAACCTTGGCACTAGACTTCTTCTCCATCTACGAGTCATTCAATGCTAGAGACAGAACCTTGTATCTACTCCACAAATAATGTGCTTACTAAAGTTGTTGTGGCAAAAAGTTCTCATAGGTTAGTTCTAATCAGGTCTGGTGAATAATATGTGAAAACATCAATATAGCCAAGGCACTAATTTTGCCCCATTTTCCTCATGTATGAGAGCCTTGAAGAGAAGCTCGGATAAAAAGAAATTAGTCGTATGGATTAACTTAATAGTAGAAAAATTGAAGAGAAAAATTGTTGGCGGTGAACTACTTAAGCTACAAATACAAGAAAAATACTGGTCGCAATGTATGGGCTATCCTAAGTGGCAAAAATGGTCATAGTACAATGAAGTTCACAGTTTCAATTAATCTAATTTGTAATTAAAAAGAAATTTCACTGTATGGAAATATGAGGGCTTCTTTTACAAACCTTTTTCATTTATAAGAATTTTAAGAAACTTTTTTTTGTCAAATTTTAAACCAAAAGGATTGCATTGAGCTAATGTTTGAAACTCTACCAAGAGGAAATTGAACTAAGGCATCCAAATCTTAACACACTATATTATAAAAATTTCATAGTTAAGAGTTGTGCTTGTAGACAACATCCAAATCTTATTTGGTGGGTCCCTCTCATATTAAATTTTAAAATTATTTTTTTCTAGTTCAACATGGAATGACCTTTCATTTTGGTTAGTCTACTAACCCTAACTCATATCATCTAGGTCATATTAGATCTTGATAAAGGCTAGTGTGCAACAATTTAACTTCTAATAGCTAGTTTGTAAAAGTAGTTAAAATAACTTGTTAGTAATATAATTATCTTCATAAGGAGGTCTAATTTGCATTCTCAGTACAACACTCACCCAAATATGCTTTCAAAAGGTATTTAAACAACAATTAGATCTTGAAAAAATTAGATATGAAAGTGGAAATGATAATCAGGTCATGCACCTCTTCTTCATCTCATTTGTGCTTGTTTTCCTTAACCTTTTCGTGAAGATTTGCAATGTACTTATCAAATATCTCCCGACAGAAGCTTTCATCACTAATTGCCTTGAATATTCATATCCAATATATTTATAGCTACTACTAGTGTAAGGTACATGATAACTACCTTTAATTACTCACAATAAGATTAATTCCTGATAGTGGCTCTTTTACTTGTATGCTTCCGCATCTTTGAGAAAAGGTATGCAATCCTCCCATTCTGAGGAAGCAACAATTTCTTGAAATGGAAAAACAATATATAACTAATTTATCGTTACATAGATAGAAATTTGTTTATGATAAGAATAGAAATTCATTCATATTCAAGATTTTTAATGTACAAAAGTCTGTGAAATTTTACTCCAAGTGTAAAAGTAGTAGAGGAAAAAGAGACTGCATTAGAAGGAATTTTTCCAAAATGAATAATGTAAACCTTCAGAGAATAAAGCAAAGCCATGAAATCATTTGCCAACCTTTCCCTGCTTTTTGCTTCTTTCTCTTCCTTTTCCTTTACTTGTTCAATAACTTCTTCAAACACAAGTTGCAAGCAATACACAGGATGTCAGTAAGACCTAACAAAATCATATATCCCAAAACAACTTGCATTACTTTCAACATTTGCAATTGTTTCAATTTAACCTAATAAGAATCCATTATCCACTAATGAGAACAGACTAATGCATTTGTGATAGAGATTCACTTCCAGCAACTACTTACTAGTGCAAATGAGTCAAAACATAATATAGTTGATGCAATGATCGAATCAGTTAGGAACCAGAGTCATATGGAACATAAGGATAAGATCCTTGTTTGTATAAATAGTAGTTACTAGGAACATAACAATATGTGACAACATTGTTCAAAGGAAAATACCAAATACTTTTATTGTGAAGTCTTTTGTAGCTGAGACAAAAAATCTAGAAATGTAACCAGAACAAACCTTAAGATTTGTTTCAGCTGCAGTAGCCAAATCATATAGTTCCCCAATGGAGGCTTTGAACTTGTCAAGAGTCCATGTTGATCTTACTGCGAGCTGCAATCATTACATCAAAAAGATTACAATATATTTTACATCCAATGGAAAATCTTAAAGCACAAAAGGCACACCTTTCCTAACTCCATAACACCTTTTATGTTTGATTTTTCCTCCTAGTAGTGCCAAAGATACATATTCAAAAAATAGTTACATCAAAGGAATCAAACATACATTGCCTTAAGTAATAATGATTGCAAGCCTAATTGTGAAAGTGCAATTAAATCCTACAATCAAATCATTAAAATATATGCAACTTTATTACCTGCTTTTTCATCCCTTCTGCAACATCTTCAAACAAATCCTTGGGTGGTGAACCAGATGTATTTGAAGTAGGCTCTTTGCTTTATGATCCTCCAGTTCTTTGCTTTATCAAAGAACTGGAGGATCATAGATTAAAGAGCCTGCTTCAAATGAAGTGTGTCTTTGCTATAAGCAGGCCAGTTGCTTTATGATCCTCCAACAATCTTCAAAATTCATCCAGGTTTTTACGTTCTTTTTGGCATAGTTCTTCCTACATTTAAAAATATTCAAGTCATTCCAATATACAAAAATAAGATAGATGAAAACTATGGAAGCACACTACTCTCTCATTCTAGACAACCTTTTGAATCGTTTGTACTTCTTCCTCCTCCAAATCAGATATAACATGTCAAAATTTTAGGATGTTCTTAGGTCATTAGGTATGACAGCTTTTGGAAAGATAAGATGCCCGTAGTTGAAGCAATTATCCACATAATGACAGCAAACTATTCATCAATCAAGATAAAAACCAAATAGATTTCCAAACACAGGCATTTCACAGCTATGCCATCTCTAGCGCACCTTCCAAATTTGAGTACAACAATATGGGTTCTAAGATTACACCAAAACTAGGTCCAAAAAGAAAGTCAGATAAATTCACAGGTTAACATGTGTATTCAACACAAGATCACAATTTCCTACAGGCAAGACTTTAAGATACAAAAAAAAAAAAAGTGAATTTGAGATTTGTTGGGATACCTTGCAAAGTCATTACAATTTCAAAGATTCCTGACTTCAGAATTCATAAAAGAAATGGAATAATGTTTTAAGGAAGATCAATTGGGGTTATAAAACCCAAGCATGAAATTGAGGAATAGGACAAAGAATGAAATGTCATTAGTTTATCAATCTAATTCCGTATTCATGTTTTCTACTCACGATAACCTTCCTACCCATCTCAAATATTATAATGTGAGAAAATGCCAAAAACTCACCTTGGTTGAGCGACTTGTCCACCCTTTTGATTCCCTCCACTGTTGAAAGAACTAAAATATATCAACAAATTAAGTGTTAGTGAAACTACTTGAACAAATGAAAGGGAAAAGTTAACAAATTTTGTACAATCTAAGGGATTTATTGTGAATTAAGTAGACTTTGAGATCATTTGATTTCTAACATATGATAATAGATCACACTATTGAAACATTGATATAACAAGCATACAATATATTGAAAAATAACAACAAAAAGCATTACATATTGTAAAAATAATAATATGTACTAGAGATGCAAGGGGTGAGGACGCCATCTCCTATAACCATACAAGTCCCCACAAGGGCTAGTATTAACAAACATCTCTTGGCAAAGTTACTTTATTCAAGAGCTTTCTTTATCCTAATGGCTCTATTGGGCTGTCTACCTGCAACTTCAAGTGTATATGAGGAGAGTTTCCTGTTTTCTTCCTAGTGATTGGGTATCATGCTGACATTTGCATGGCAAAAAATCAAAGAATAAAGAGAAAATGTTCCACCTGCAAAAGAAATCATCCCTTTAAACTTAGAACACATGTTTTCACATCAAAAAGATCAAACTTTGACCTAAAAACAAAGTGAAACTAGAGTTGTTATAATCTTACCATCTCCATTATCATTGGCCCACAATACAATGAAGACGTATTTGATGAGGGGCAAAAGAGTGAGAGAATATATGATCAAAGACAAAGCCCCAAGAACCTCATCAGGATGTTTGATGCCATTAGGAAAAGTACTCGCATACACATAACATGGTGATGTTCCTATGTCCCCATAAACCACACCAATACTATGAAATGCCAATTGCACAACTGCAGCCATGCTCAACATCTGAGAAACAGGATTTGTCATAAAGCGATGTTAGAATAGTTACTAAAATGGTCATAAATTATGTGGTTATAGTAAAAGAATACTTTAACTTAAGAGAAAAAAACTATACAATATTAAAACATGATATCGTGCTTTAAAAACTGAAAAGGTACCTGTAATGAAGAACTTTATTTTGACTTGCTAATTGGTTGTCACTATTAACTATAAGCTTATCTTTAAAGTTTGAGCTTCACTTGGTTTCAAGAATAGTTAAATATTCTCTACTTAACAGGGCCAACCACGTGAAGGTGGAAGCTCATTTGGCCCCTCCCCCCCCCCCCCAACATCACTCTAAATTCCCCATTAACATTTAATAACATTCAATTCATCCATTTTTGAAATAGAACATTCAATCATTATAATCACATGATAACATTCATTAACACATAAAATTCATAAACACACAACATTCACGAATAATATATTAACACGCAACATTCAAGAGTAAGTCATTCATGAATAATTCATTAACACAATATTCATTAACAATATTCAAGAGTAAGTCATTCATGAATAATCATCTCTTTTTTGCTTTCTTGCCATTTCTTTTTTTCATAAAATTTCTAAGAGGAATATCAATGTCCTCGTTAGGATCCCCCTCCTCTACTAATTCTAACACATGTCTCCTCCTCATCCATTCAAGAACACCATGAGGCCGCTACACTAAAGGGGGGTCCGCTGCAATAACAAGTACTTCATGAGGTTAAATTCCCACCATTTTATATTAGTGAATTACAAGTTTTTATTTAAGTAAAAGAACTATAAATCAAAAAATTAATTTAAAAAAACAAAACATAGATTTTCTTTACCTGAATGTGCCACATGATCTACCTGTTGATCAGTTTGAACATCCTATGGCACTCGTTCAGCACGACATGAATCTATATCCTCAACACAAAAAGGTTACACCAAGTTTAATTAAAGATGTTAAATTGTATTAATAATTACATAATTAGTTTTAAATAACAAATGAGCACCTCCATCGATGGTACAATGCACATCAGGGGCTTCATGATGCTGCGTATGATCTGTGTCAGGATTAACAGGATGCATTGCAATGTCATGTACATTATTATCAAATAAATTGTTGCTCAAGTATTCAATTTCTAATATATTTTTTGGCATATTTACATATGCACATGATGCAAGAGACTATTCGGTTGGGGCAATAGAAGCTTGTTGTAGGCGTTCAGCCACCACAACATAGCCTTGCTTGAAGGCAATTTTTTTGTGTTCTTATGTGGTCTCCAGATTAAAATCAATGCCCTGCATTTTTTATTAATTAACAAAATTATTTGAATTTTATAAATAATTTTTCTTTGCAATTCATTTATTGCTACTTACAACGCGTGCTTTGATTTTTGAATATCCCCCAGAGCCAAGTTTGTGCTGCCCAACCTTTTCCAGCCTCACCTTTGTTGCCTTTGATGTTTCCTGCAACCTATGAAAAGTTTGAAATATGTTAGATGATATAAAGAGAATACTAGAATCATTGTGGAAACATTTACTTCACTTGGGTTTGATGTATTTGGAGGAAAAAATGCGCCATATGTATGGGTTCAATTTCCTGGTCAAAATTCATGGGATATTTTTACTGAGATCCTTGAGAAAGCGCATATAGTTACAACTCCAAGAAGTGGGTTTGGACCCGCAGGTGAAGGTTTTATAAGGGTGAGTGTCTTTGGTCACAGAGAGAACATATTAGAAGCTTCATTTGTCAATATATCTTATGTAGGATTTATGCCCACATTGAGATTGAGATTTATAAGCAATTGTGTCAGCATATGAATTACATACCTTTCATATTTACAATAACAAAATTTAAATACCAAAATTGAGGATTATGCGTGGTAGTATGTTGGAGAAATAACTCCTATTTTAGGGATTTTGACAAAACAACATAGCGAGAAATATTGAATTCAAAAGGATGAGAATGTGAAGGAACAAGAGGTGCAGGTGAAGGTTCAAATCACATGAAAAGTCATTTGTACACACTATGAATTTTGTTGTACATTATGTTGTATTTTAAGAGTGCTCCCCCAAGGTAGATGTGTTAGGCTTGGTACTTTGTCTCTTTACTTCACTAATATATGTGTTTGAATTAGTCTACACACAAATAATTAACATGTTACCAAAGCTGATATGCCTTTTGTGAGCTTGCAAAGAGCTAACGAACGAAAGAGAAAGATTGGAAGCAGGGTGATATCAGGAAAAATCTCTTAATGAGTTTCCATCTTTATAGTTTCCACAGGAGAAAAAGAAGGGATTTCCTAAAAAGGATAATCTATTGGTTGGGTATAGACACATAATACATGTGATCAAAGCTTTAGCAACAATGGAAAATACTAAAAAAGAAGAATGGATTTTAGATGTGTTGGAAATGCTCAACTTTAAATTCTTTAGGATTCTCAGACTACATTGTTATCTAAAGATAGAGATTAGAATTTGTGATGCTTCACACTTAAATCTGATGTATAGTGTATATGCACTTCTTTTTTGATATGCAAAAAAGCACAAAATGGAATTGATGACAGTATAAAATAACAATCACTAATGACAACATTATATACTATTATCATAGTTAACAGAATACTACAGATTATGGGATCTGATATCTTCAATGATGGATTTCATTAGGATTTACATGCAGATTAAGTGCAGATTTGATGCACACATAACCCAAAATAAAATAGGGGATAGGAAACTCAAGATAGCGAGCAATTATTGTAAAAGAAAAGGAAAGTCAACAAGTATAGTGGTCAAGGCGTTGCCTATTTTTATGACTCAAAATCTAACATGGTGCATCATATCACAAGATTCGGTTGTCACAACTTTGAGCAGGAATTTCTTAGTTGAATTAGAGTTTGAGTTCAGCGAAGATAAAATTTGAGAAAAGAAACCATAGGATACATAGGCTCTAAAATTTGTCACTAAATATGAATAAAGGGCTTCATTTTGTCAATATATCTTATGTAGGATTTATGCCCAAATTGAGATTGAGATTTATAAGCAATTGTGTCAGCATATGACTTGCATACCTTTCATCAATAGATAGATTAAATTGAGCTAGTTGAAATTGTTGATACTAAAGTTGAACCCTAAATTTGCTCATTAATGTACTAGTAGTTAATACTATTTCATACCTTTTTGGATTTGCTAGTGCACTTTCTTTTGGCGGACGTTACCCTTTCTCCTTTGCATCCAAAATGAACTCATTCTAGTCCCTCACTGAAACAAAGGGAGGACACTCGTACTTCGGGTTGTGGATGAGGCTCTTTCTATATGTGTCTCTCACAACCTTAAGATGTCTGGCAGCTTTTTGTAACAATTTCTTACGATCAAAAATATTACTACCAAACTCATGCTCTATATCTTTGATGAGCTCATCTTTTAATTTTTGAGATTGGTAGTTCCACCTTTTAAGAAAAAACACAAAATTGTTAGATATAGCTAGTATAAGAAAAGACTCGAATGAAATGAAAAATGTTGCACCAATTAATGATATGAAAAAAAATAGTGGGATAAAATTAGTTCAGTTATGATGTATAGCAACCTAGTACGTACGGTGGGCCCGAATCTTCGTAGCGTGAGGTCATAAAGCATCCTATAAAATATTTCATTTCTTACAAAAAATGTCATAAGATAATTAATAGTAAAAACCATTAAAATGAATCATATGAAAGAAGACTCCCACTTTTGGTTCTCTGTAGAAAAATTAGTTAGTATCTTTTACTCAAAGCATGAAATTGCAATGTACCAAATTACTAAACTAGAGAATTACTGGTATAGGCAAAAGGTCATTGATAATTTAGATGATCCTACCAAACCCCTAATAAAAAGGAATTCCAGAATAATTAAACAACTTGCACAATATGACACACTAAAGGTCATGAGGCATCACTTCACATCAAAAGCCCTTGCATTCACCACTTCCTATCATGTTTACATCTTGCAAGAAAAACCATTTTACAATATAAAAAATAATTATTTAAAGTATCTGGAAACTTAGGACATTTCAAATGCATTAGTTCATTATGGTCAATCAACAATGATGCCTCCATAGATACCATGCTAGAAACATGGGTAGCTCTAGGAAATGACAGTGAATTATCACCAATAGATGTACTATGATCCGCATTTGGTGGCGTACCAGATGGTGCATCTCCTACCACAAAAAAACAATACACTATGTGATGCATCCCAAGATTAAAGTACATATTATCAACTCATAATTAACACAAAACCAAATATAGCAAAACAAAGATTTACCAGCTGGATGTCCCCTTGTTTCCGACATTGCAGTTGGCAATCTCGTACGGGCATCCGTCAACCTCATAGGAGTCTCCTACACTAGATAACTTGAACAATACATTGTTAGAAAAGACATTCCGAAATAATAAAAGTAAGAGTTAAGAAGTTTTGAATGTTTGAAATAAAAAATTCTTTCTAACTTGTCAACTAAAAGATTATTTTACTAGTGGCAATCAGAACTCTGCTACTACCGCCCTCACCGCGTTGTCCTTGACCATGTTCTGGACCAATTTCCAAAAATTCCTTTATAAAAAGAATTTAGTAGTTAAAGTTTCTTACAACTCTTTAAAAAAATTGCATCAATAAAGTATTTTTGCACATATTACATATTTTACTTCACAACATAAAAGATTATAAAATATAAATCTTTATTGAACTTTTGTTATAACTAAATATTCATTAGAGCTTACTTCATAATGCTGAGCTTGCACTTTCAATTCTGATAGCCTCTTCCTCATCTCCTCGGGTTCCATATTTGCCTCATCCAAAATTTTCATTGCTTCTAAATTAATTTGCCTAATTTTTTTTTTCAACATTTTTATAAAATTGGGAGTATCAGCAATATCGACCTCATCAAAATGAATAGCTAGTGGCTCGGTGGTCACTGCTACTGCTTTACCCTTATCCTGAACATTAAATTGTGAGAGGAATATCAGTAAAACTATCATAAAAACTCAAAAACCATAAATAAAATAACGTAATAATATAACATATTTCAACTATCTAATTTTAACAGTTTCAAAAAGGTTTACTCTCGCTGAAGAAGGGGTGGGAGTAGCATCCTGCTGACCTCTATCATCTATCAGATCCATACCATCCTGTAACAAAGATTAAACATAAAAAATTCAGCTAACTAAAAGCAATAGATAGCAAAAAAAAAAACAAAAAAACAAAATGGTAAATAGTACTTACAGCCCTCATGATAGTAACATTGTTTGTATCTATGCGATTTAAATGGTAATCAATTAGCAGTTCTTCCCCTGCACTTATTGATTTTATTGCACAAACAAAAACTTCATTCCCCTCACATGCCTCAAATATGCAATTGGGTTGCTTACTAGTTGAAGCAGGTCGCGTACTATTTATAAAACCTACAATATTACCTATTGCTTTTGGTCTCCCATCAATGTACATAGCAAATCTTTTACTTTGATCATTTTCTTTCCGTTGTATATAATTAGCTGATACCCCATACCTATGCATACTTTTTTTATATCGAACAATCTACATCCAATCATTGTAATTGTAACATGGACCGACATACTTGAACAATTCGACAACTTTGTTGTAACATACCCTTATCCCATCCATGGAAAATAGGCCCAAACCATGTAATGAGGATGGAGCAATGTGATATATCCTCTCATAACACAAAAATCTGTGTTAATTGGAGGTAGCTCATTGGGTATCCATTCTTTCTCAATGTGTGAGTACCGAAAGGGCACCTTGATGTCACCTTTGGTCTCATCATCATAAGAACATGACCCCCCATTAGCAAGTAAAAATTGCATGTGTTTATCAAATTTTTTCCTATTCTTTTGACCTCTAGTTGATCTCCCTCTTTTAGCAGTACTACATGTAGAGCTTTCATCTACCATTTCCTCATTTCCCTCATTCGATGTAGATAGATCTTACAAGTACCTATTTGGTGGGTCCTACAATCCATCAAATGGAAAGTGAAAGTGACATATATAAAATGTAGTAAGTTGAAAGTGATTATACAATTATATTTCTATACGGACCTTCTTTGTCTATATATACATTATATGATTATATAATGTCTATTTATAACATACATGCTCAATGATAAACAAGAAGAATATAAGAAAATTATGTCTATTTATTGACTTATACCTGCTGATCCATGTCACTATGCACAATCCAAGCCAAACGGGTCAAATCTCCTATAGTCAATTGACTGTTTGCAAAAAGGGTGACAATTAGACACAATATAAACATTGGTAATTATAAATAACCTATGTTGTAATCCTTAGAAATGAACACAATAAATATGCAATCAAATTTCCTGAATATGTTAATTATTTACCTTAAGTTAGCTAAAAATTACATGATACACATTTGCTACAAATAACTTAGAAGACAACATGAACAATACGCAACATCGCAAACACGTCAACAGAAGGGGTGATGATGTACCTGTAGTCAATTGACTATTTGTAAAAAGGGTCATAATCAGACACAACATAAACATTGGTAACTATAAATAACATATGTTGTAATCATTAGAAATGAACACAATAAATATATAATCAAATTTTTTGCATATGTTAATAATTTATCTTAAGTTCGCTAAAAATTACATGATATGTGTATGCTACAAATAACTTAGAAGACAACATGAACAATATGCAACATCATAAACATGAACAAAATTACCTTATATATGGAATGCAAGATCGTCAATAGAAGGGGTGACGATGTTTGTAGTCATTGATTATCTTCTTCTTCTTCTTCTTCTTCATCATCATCATGATCATTGCCATCATCACCATCATCATCGCCATCATCATCGCCATCATCACCATCATCATCGCCATCATCACCATTTCCATCATCATCATCATCACCATCATCATCATCATCATCACCATCACCATCACCATCATCGTCATCACCATCATCTTGATCTTCATCATCTACTTCTTCATCATCTTCAATATCTTCTTCTTCCATAACATTATACTTTATCGGCCTTCCTCTTGGATCATGTCTAACAACAAATGAGCAACCCTATTTATTCGGAACCTCTGAGTAAAACACTTGCTCACATTGTCTTGGAAGAACATAGGGCTCATCTCCAACTAGCTCAAACGACCTTGTATTGATCATTGTAAATCCATTATCATGTTGAATAACCGTTCTATCTGGATCATTTTGATTTAGTCCTAACTTGTACCATTTGATGATGAATAGAACTACTTTGAAGGTGTTAAATTCACACTCAATTATATCATCCAAGATTCCATAGTATTGATTTTGAGATTATTGAGGATGTATGTCGCTTCTAGATGATATATTGGTGACCTCAAAAACTGCAGTTATCCCAGAATCACAAGTTTTCTTTGTGTCATCCAACCTTTTTATGCGGAATTTGTGGCCATGATAGTACATAGCTTTGTGGTGCTTGACCTACAATTTTTGAAGTCTCTGTAAATTAATTGCATCGTGAGTTGATACGAAACATACGTCGAGTTATGATCATTAATAAATTTCTATGTACCTCTCCACCTCTTAAACCATTTACTAGATCAACTACCATCGGCATAACATTGGAATCTCCATTATGATGAGCTTCTGTAACTAATGAAGCAACACCTTCCCATGTTAATGAGCAACCATTTTGTTGACATCGTTCAATCCATTCTGTCATCCAATCAAGATTGTTCGCAATATACAAATGTATTGCATCCCACTCTCGACCACCTATTTCAAATAAATATGCCAATTAAAAATAACTTATATTGAATATTTATATGAATTAATTAACTACAATAAAATCTTAGATTTACCTCTCACTTTCCTTGATCTACCTTTGCCCATCAAGTACTACCCTTCGAATTTGTTAATTGAGTTGGGATCCCAAATACGATCTACATGGATGTTTGCTGCAAACTTAGGAAGATATTCGGTAATGTACACCATGGTTTGGTATACCATATATTCCTCCACCATAGAACCCTCAGGATGTGCTCTCTGTCAAACCAAGCCTTTCAAATATTTCAAGTGCCTCTCAACCATCCACATTAACCTGGTTGGTACAGGTCCACACAATTCAATCTCCTCAACTTGATGTATGAGGTAGTGTTCTTGTGCATTAAAAAAACTTGGAGGTAGACACTTTTGCATTTCACACATCAGAAGAGGAATTTTTCTCTTCCAATATTTTATATCTTCTTTATTGATTTCTTTAGATGAAAACCACCTCATGTATTTTCTAAGATCATATATAACCTGTTTGACATTTTTGGCAAAGTGGTGTGGGAGAGATAGAGGTAGAACGTACTACAATATTTGTAAAATGATCTTGTCAATATTTTATAAAAGAATACAATTGAAACTACATGCAGTATATAAATATATAATGAATACAAAATAACATGAATTACCTTAATAAATGTATGCCAATCGTGTGTTTTCAACCCTAGCCCAAATTCACTTTTATTTGATATGACATTGTTTATGTTCGCAGTAAATCCTGTGGGAAATCATATTTTTTTTATGACTTCTTTTATAGCATTGCTCTGTTACTCTAACAATAACCAACTAAGGGCACTTGTATCAATCCAGTCTCCATTGTTATTTGGTCAAATACAATTTTTCATTGCATGGTTGGATTCTTCAATGTCACTACAAGTTTTGACAATTTGATCTTTTTCACGCCTTCCATCCAAGATTTTCCATAATGTCTCTGCTACATTCTTTCCAATATGCATAGGATCAAACAAATACACAATTGGGTGTTGCTCGTAGTACGGAAACCTAGTAAATTGTGTAGGATAAATTTTTAGTCCTTTTGGAAGTTGGACATTGATGTCTTGATGACCTTCACAACCATCAATCACATCATCCGTGAACAAAACACAATATCAAAATATAAATTTGAAACAAAAAGCATCAAATGGAATGACATTACCTTGACAATTTATTTTATTGTATGCCAACTTCCATAGGTGAAGTGTCATTCTCTGTGGCTTTGATGTGGTCTCTTCTAGACCATTGAAAATATGTTTTTTGCTAATTCGGTACTTATGATTTTTGTGCAGAAAGTGTCTATTCTCATCAAACACCTGCTTTCTTAAACTTTTTCAATGACAAGATTTCGTCTTTGGACCACAAACTGGACATGCAAATTTACCCTCTGTCTGAAGACCTACAAGATCATGTATAATTGGATTAAATGTGTTAACTTTGACATACCAAAAAAGAGGTGTCAAGAAGAGAACATACCACAAAAATGTCTTAGCCCAAGGGCATCGTGTATTGTCCATACAAGCATTGCATGAAATTGAAATTGTCTTTGTCCTATTGGTCTACAAATGTCATACATAGTAACCCCATTCCATAACACCACCAACTCGTCGATAAGGGGTTCAATATATACGTTGATATCTTTGACTTGGTACTTATCTAGTTGAATGAGCAAAAACATTACATAATTATTTTGACCATTTGATGGATTAGTAATAATAAATTAATTTAGATGACCACTAAATCAAAAAATACCTGGAACAATCAGTGTCAACATTATGTGCTCTCTCTTTATGGACAACCAAGAAGGTATGTTATTGTCGATAACAAAAATAGGCCACACTGAGTAAGTATATCTCATCTCTCCATAAGGATTGACACCGTCTACTGCCAATGAAAGCTTGAGATTAAGAGGTTCTTCTTTAAAGTGTGGCCATTTTTCCTCTATTTCCTTAAATATTGAACCATCTGTAGGCATTCACATAATGTCATCTTGACTTCTATTGTGTGCATGGTAATCCATAAATTGTGCCAAGCTATTGCACTTGAATAATCGTTGCAGATGTGGAATAATGGGAATATGGTGAAGAACCTTGCAAGGCACCTTTTTTGTTAATCAATCTGATTGATATCTACTGATATGACAAGTAAGGCATTGTGTTGCAAATTCATGTTGTTTATAATATATAATATGATCATTCGAACATGCATCTATTGTTTGATACTCCATTCCAATATCTTTCATGATGGTAGATAATTCTCGGTACGAGCGAGGTAGAATGTTTGATGGTGGTAACAAACACTCACCTATCAACCTACGACCAAAAATATAATTCCTTAATTTAAAGAATATTAATTGCTACACGAACCCAATGTTAATTGTAAGGGAACCATGAGTAAAATAATGGAAGAAGATGGCATACCTTAACATACGTGTCATTGCTACATTGGATAAACCATTCATTACCTTCAAGTTCACCAATAGTAATACAGCGGCAAGAAGAGTTGTTTTGGAGCCTTCATATAGGGGTTGCTCTGCCTTCTCAAGTAAAGGTACATCAAACTCTGCATCATCATCACCATCATCATCATCATCATTATCATCTTGATCATCGTGATCATTTTGATCATTGTGATCTTCATCATCCTGATCTTCTTCCATGGTATCATTACCTTCTACTTCAATATTCACACCTCCATGTTCCGTCATTTGGAAATTCACATTCTCTGAATTGTCATGGTCCATAACATGAAACTCAAGGATGTTGACCTATATGAAAATGATGACCTTATATTAACCATGACCATGATGTCATCATCAAATCATGTCTCATGTAATTTATAAACTATTCAAATACATACCAATGGGCGATACTCGTTTCCCCCTTCAATGTGACCATGTTTCCTACAATGTTGCTCAGCTGTTGTGATTAGATATCTTCAAGTCTTTAAGCCCTTACACATTTTGCAAGGACAATAACATTTTCCATCACCTTTTCTTTTTAAGTTAGACCACAGTCTAGCAATTGCCTCCCTATTTATTTGTGCATTGATATCGTCAGACATGGTCTTTCTTGAATGGAATGACTTATTGGTGGAAGAAGGATGATTTGTTTGCAACCTGCAGATGGAGTAGTAAGAGAAAGACACATATAAAAAGGAGTTAGGTCTCTGAACCAAGTAGGATTTAGGACATGCTGGAGTGGGGTTAGCCCAAGATATTTTAGAATCTTGAAGAACCTGGTAAAGGGTATCTGGAAAGGTGAAAATAAACAAGTATTTTTACAGCTACAAAGGAGGAATCGAGAGCATTATAAATAATGAAGAAGAAACTTAAATCCATACAACTTCACCTCTATTTACAATTTGACCTTTCTACAAGTGAAATATGACAATATACAAAATTTCCAATCACATTTTCACTTTAAAAAGAACACCAAATATACCTTTGCTACAATATCTTCTTCAAATTCTTCGCTATCAGATTCTTCGGAATTGCAAGCTCCTGTGCAAAAAAAAGATGAGATGTACTAAGTAATTTTTGATGGGAAATATTTAAACAAATCGACTATCAAAAAAAAAAATTATGAAATTCAGTTGCTTTATTATGTACTGAAGACTTGGCAAGATGTTCCCAAGTCTATCTATAGAATGCCTATCTACATGGTTGTTTGCAAATAGTCTAGTATGGTGCCACTTTTGAACAACAACAAATGTCACTGGGGCCTTAAATTCATTGACTGTGATTTTAAGAAAAATCTATGGCAAGACTTATTTTTCAGATGCATGATTAGAAACAATTTCCACATTGAAAAGTTTTATGAGAATTCCTAGGTTCAACAGCTATGTCTTTTCTAGGGCTTATATCATCTCTTTTTTTGAGCTTATGCAAGTGACAAAGTATGAGAAGGGTAGACTTTAGCAATGGCTATTGCTTTTGTTATTATTCCATTGTTTATTATTTTTCTTATCTCATATCTATGTTTATTTTACATTTTTTCATTTACACGTAAATTGTGGCCTGAGGGGCCACACCTTTTTATATTGATTTAAGAAAAAAGATCATACATAAGGGTGCATCTATAGCTAACTACTTAACATCTAGAATCATATTAATAAAAAGGTTCATATTCATTCTCAAACATATTAAATTGTACATCAGAATAGCCACCAGGGCTAGCCTCCAAGAGCAATCTAGAAAATTTCCACTATTCAGAAGGGTGACAAGAATCATAGTCCATCTTGCGAAAATCATTTTCCAGACTGATACATAGGCTTTCTCAAGAGTATAGAGAATAGCCCAAGCTTCCATCTAATTTTTAGAATGAGTACTTAAGGAAGTAGAAAAGAAAAACTAAACAGAGCTTAAAGTTCCACTACTAGTACCACCCATTCTTGTTGGACGTGGATTACTCCTTCAAAACCCATCTATATTGATTTTGAGGAAATCATTTGGGAGGGGAGACACTAACCTAAATGGTTCACTTTATTGACTTGCTAAACTCTGGGACCAAATCTATTTTGTGAAGAAAGAGAAAAGCATTGATCCAAGTGATTAGCAATGTGGAGATCCAAATGAACAATTGACTGAGATAGCTCTTGTTTCGATAGACCACCCTCTCATGAAATCTCATTCATATTATAATCTTGCATGATCTTATCATAGAAAAGGTGATTATGAAATTTCTGGCCGCTACTACTATCTGGCACCCTCAAATTACATGTTACACTTTGATGTTGGTGTTGCCATTCAAAAGTTTTCAACTTCAACACTTCAAAAGCAAAAATGTACTGCTGATGAGGTTATGAAAATGTCATCTATGCAAATAAATGTTACTTATACAAATGTCGGTTATGACATCTTGTACATATGTTACTTATTCTAGTGTCACTTAATCAGTATCGCTTTTAAAATTTGTAAAACTAATATTGTTCTTCAAACTTACTCTTTTGTTGGTTTAGAGTCAACAATTTATTTTTTAAAATTAAATATTTAAATTTATATTGGAAAAGGTAGAAATGAATACTTATTGATTTAACTCAATTTATAATTTTTATTTAAATATTTCTTAAAATAACATAATCCTTAATCTTTTTTTTAATTCTCTTCCAACTATCTCTATTTCGTGACTACCATGTTTATGTGCATGTTTTTTATGTGTTTTGGATAATAAGTCTAATTTAATTTTTCTATGGACTAAGACCTTAAATTATTGAGCTTCTCTTTGTTTTGTGAAAACTATAGCATTCTCTACTTAACAGGGCCAACCACGTGAAGGTGGAAGCTCATCATGGCCCCTCCTAGGAGTCTCTTATGACCCTTTATGACATTTTAAGAGCTCTAAGATTTATTCTTAGGGATTGTAAATGGTCGTAAAGTGTCATAAGAGATCTTAGGACACAACAACTAAGAAATATAATTGTAAGAATCATGGTCACATTTTTTTTGGAATCAATGTAATTGAGTTGTATACCCAAGCAACGAAGTGCACCTAGAAAATGAAACTACAACCTATTGGGATTGAGACAAACCTCATAAAACAAAAGCAGCTAGGAATGATCGCTTGCCAATATCCTCATAAATAGATTTGTGGGAGGACCTTGTATTCATGACCTACACCTTGTATTCATGAGCTAGGAATGATCGCTTGCCAATAGTTGTTGAATAAATTTGTTGGAGGACCTTGTATTCATGAGCTACAGATGTATTCAGCAACTGTTGGCAAGTGATCATTCTTATAGATGAATTAGACTTGGAATCAAAGGTGTGGAAGTTGCTTTACATTGCTTGGGTACACAACCTAATTACATTTCCAAAAAAATGTGACCATGATGCCTACAATTATGTTTCTTAGCTATTGTGAAATCTACATATTTGATAGGAGAAGCATTTGAATTTTATGTTGTGAATCCACTAAATAGGGTCAAGATTTGATTTGGGAATGTTGGTCAGATGATCTGAGAGAAAGAATGGACAAACAGATGGAGAGAGAGATAATACAAGTGGTAGAAAGAGCCATGCCATTTGCAGGACACCACCATCCTTTTGGTAGATCAAAGGAAAACATGGTAAGGACTATAATACACATTGTCCTCAAGAATATTATCTAGGAGTCTATCTATCACTTGTATTATCTCTCTCTCCATCTGTCTCTCAACTCTTTCTCTCAAATCATTAGACCATACTATTTAATCTTGCCAGGCTGTTTGAACAACTACATGACACTGAAAAAGAAAATCTTTTGTACAGGCTAATATTGTTCAAGTTTCATGATTATGTGGATGTATATCTATGACTTGTAGCCATGGCCCAGGCTCGAAATGAGATCCAACTAATCCTAGAATTGATTGGGGAGGCACTTAAGGTGGATAAAACCTAAGTAAATGTGATTACCATGCTTGGAAACCTGGAACTAAAAATAGATGACTGGCTTAAAGAAAAAGAAACAATTAAAGTTGCACAAAATGTATCAGATGGTAAGGATGCTTATGCTGACATTAATTCTCTTGGAAATTGGAATTATTTTGCAGCTTCACGCAATGAGAAGAAGGATCCAGATGCGGAGGGAATACATCTTGATAAGGCTAGGGAACTATATTGTAAATTGTTGGCTCAGAGACCTAGAAATGTCTATGCTACAAATGGGGCAAGCATTGTGCTAGCCAAAAGGGGTCATTTTGATATTGCAAAGGAAATTTTCACACAGGTTCAAGAAGTTGTAGTAGGAAACATCTTTGTTCAGATGCCTGATGTGTGGGTAAATCTAGCACATGTTTACTTTGCACAAGGACAGTTTGGGCTTCCAGTGAAAATGTATCAAAATTGTTTGAGGAAATTCTATTTTGGCACTGACACCCAAATTTTATTATATTTAGCTCGATCACATTATGAAGCAGAATAGTGGCAAGATTGTAAAAGAACATTATTAACAGCAGCACATTTGGCACCCTCAAATTACATGTTACGCTTTGATGTTGGTATTTCCATGCAGAAGTTTTCAACTTCAACACTTCAAAAGCAAAAATGTACTGTTGATGAGGTTCGTCAAGCAGTGTCTGAATTAAAGAATGTGCTCCGTGTGTTTAGACAACTGTCAATAGTGTCAAGCCCTCATACACATGGCTTTGATGATAATAAGATAGAGTTGCGTGTGGACTACTGTAAACACTTGCTTGATGCTACCAAAGTTCACAGAGAAGCAGCAAAATGTGAAGAACAGCAAAGCCATCAAAAGCTAGAAGTAGCACGCCAACTTGTCCTAGCTGATGAGGCAAAATGGAAAGTTGAGGAAGAACGAAGGATTATGATGGAAAGGAGAAAGCAAGAAGAATAATTGTGGTAGGTGATGCAACAAGAGGAACAATTTTAACGTGTGAAAGAATTATGGAAGAGTAAGAATAAGGACAGGGATGATGATGATGATGAGGCTGGTCAGTCTGAAAAGAAAAGAAAGGAGGAAAAGAAGAAAAAGAAGAAGGATAAGGATCACAAGGCTTATGATTCTAATAGGGAGGAACCTGATATTGCCATGGAAAATGAGGCAAATTATATGAGTGATAAGGTAGAAGCTGATACAGAAAATGCCCAAGATCTTCTTGCAGCTATAGGTCTAGAAGACTCTGATGATGGCGAGACAAATTCTCCAGTTTCAGCAAAATCATGAAGGAGACGTGCATACACTGATTCTGAAGATGAAGAACCCTTATAGAAGTAGAGTCCAAGAGAAGACAATACTTTTGATGATGATGTCTAGGCTTCCTAAGGATTAACTAAACAGATTCCAAGAGAAGATGATGCATAGAGTGATGATGGATAAGCTACCTAAACATTTAGTCAATCAAATATGCTTTGTCCCTTCCAAATCTATTTGACATTGTTCGAAGTCAAAAACATCAATTGAATCATCTGTATGGAATCTTTTCTTTTTTTCCATTTATTGTTTTATATGGGCAACCTATTCTTGTCCTTATTCTAGAACATTTTTTGTGTTCTTCAATGTATATGATTTATCTTCCTATTAGATTCTAGATTAGAAGAACACAAAATTGAAAATAGATTATCTATTTTCTTGAGGTTTAACCTAACAGATTCCAAGATAAGATGATGCATACGATGACGATGGATAAGATACCTCAAAGTTTAGTCAATCAAATATGCTTTGTCCCCTCCAAATCTGTTTGACGTAATTAAATGAGATCTATTCAAAAAGCCTCAAACGAATCATCTGTAGGGCATCTTTACATATTTTCTATTTATTATTTTTATGGCAGCCTATACTTGTCCTTTTTTTATATCATTTTCTGCGTACTTCAATGTATATGCTTTATATTCCTATCAGAGTAACAAGTAGTTGGTGTTGTTGTTTCTATTACTGTGAATTATGCAAAGTAGTCAATTGCGTTTGATAAGAAACTTAGTGTCAATTCAAATGACATCCATTTCAAAGGAAGAAGACCATAATCTATTTTTTCAAGCACTTCTTCTTAATGTGATAAATCAGTAGATATAAATAGAAACTAAACTTTGATCAAATTAGTACATACAGTTTGAACCTAGAAGACTTTTATCTAATTCATCAATTATAGCAATATTAATCATACCATAATAGAATAATACTGAAAAAATAAATTACAAATGACAATTTTCATACCAGTATTTTTCATGTTGATCCACAAGAATCACCAAATGCATTGTAGAATAAAAATGTAAACATATTCATATTCTTTAAAAGTTTTCAATTGCTTCCATCTAATTAGTTTCACAATAAAAATTCTATGAATCCAAAGTTCTGAATCAGCAAGACAAAAGATTTTTAATAAAATGTATGAGTTAGAGCTTCAACCGAAGATTTAATTCTAACAATTAAGCAACATATATACATTCAAGTTTTATACAACAGAAAGAAGGCAAGATTAGAAGGGGTTTAAGCTTCTATGTGCACGATCGTAGCAAGAATGAAAGAAATTTTGTTCATGTAGATTTCATTTTTTTTGTCACTCACAAAGATAAGTCGGAGTCTTGTTTCAAAGTGTAATCCTACAAGAAGGGGGTCTAAAACATAGGAGAAGAAGTAAAAGAGAACCACATATTGGAGATATTACATGCATAACTAAAAAGAAAAAAGTGTATGAGTTTTCAAACACTTGCAGACATACATGATAGTAACCAGACGCAAATAGCTATACTCATGAAATGCCAACAAAAATATCTAGTGAGAAGTCTCTAAGAAAATGAAACTTGATTTCTAACATTTGAGATACTTGCATGTGAGTTACAAATTGAAATCTTCTATAGGAAAAAAAGTTGGGTTCAACAATAATAACAAATTTTCATAACCCTATGATTTTCTTCCAACTCCTACAATGAAGATGGAAGAATTATATGCAGAGAATAGAAAGGAAAAACATAACTTTTTCTATGGAGGAAATAACCCACTATATACCTTTAAAATGGTGAAGAATGCCCAAATGTTTAGTAGGAAAAGCCACGGATTCTACTCCAAACATAAAAATGAAATGCTATAGGAAGATGATAAGGGGTTTGTTATTATAAAGGTTTGAAAGCAATAGGATACCATATTATCATTACTCAAACATAGTTACCTTCATATAAAAATTATGGAGAATATGGCGAAAAGCTCTAAACAATAGTGCCAAATTCATCCAAAAAAAATTCTAGGAAACCGCATGAAGGCTCAGTAAGAGAATTAGTGATTATGTTCAAACCCTAAGGAGAGGCTCTTTGTATTTGAAGTTTTCATATTCCAAAATATTGAATGGTGAAAATGATTCATTTAGGGTTGAAAAAACACAACATATATGCTCCTCAATTCCTTTTTCATAAATTTAGGAGTCCAAGTGCGTTGATGGGATTTTATTTTTTCCATGTCCATGTTAATAACACAAACTGTGGGTGTTTAGTGGGGTCTTAGTTTTATGTCCTTAGAAAATGCCTCAATTGCTAAGTGCACCCAGCTACACTCAAAGCTGATAGGAGCAGACGAGTAGCTGAATACAAGAAAAATGCAGTGAAAACCACCCATACAACAAACAAAGAGGAAGCTTATTGAAGAGGTTCCCATCTCACACATAGATTAAAGACAAAGAGTAGGCCAATGAAGAAATTCACGCAAGTGATAGAAAGTTGTGGCCATTGTGGGAGATTTCAAGGCACCAACAAAGAGAAGTCGGGTTAAGAATGTAGCAAGCATTAAAAGGGAGAAACAAGCCAGCTAGGGGAGGCATTTCTAAAGCAAAGAGTAGCTGACAAAAAGTTTAAACACCTTTGCTAAATGGGAAGTCAAAAAGAAGAGCAAAAACGCCCATAACATGAATGATCAATACATAGCAATAAGTCGCAACAAAGTTTAATGCACCCATGCCCGCGTGCCCTTTTGCCCTTTTCGCACAAATGTTGACACAGATGTATCCTTGTGCCCTTTTCATGCAAATGTTGACACAGACTCGTAGACTCATAGTGCAAATGAAATGTGAATTACATTTTTTCCTTTTTTTTGTTTTATGCTGCCGTGTTGGTCGCAATTCTGACCAAAATAATTCGTCGCAATTGAGACCAACACGGGCTAGTTATTAAAAAAAAACAAAATTTGTCTTTATAACACAACCAACCAAACCATTTTAAAAACTTGGTCGCAAATTTTTGTCGCCATTTAGGGTTAAATCCACTAGTGATTACTGAATATCTTCCTAAGTTTGCATCAAATATCTGTGTAGATCACATTCGGGATCTCGAGCTTATAAAAAAATTAGAAGGGGAGTACTTGATGGGGAAAGGTACATTGAGGAAAGTGAGAGATAATAAATTATAAGATGTTATTGTAATAAATTATTTCTTAGTTTTCAAAATAAATCGGTTATAAGTTGTCTATTTATTTTTTGTACAGGTGCTCAAGAGTGGGATGCACTACATTTGTATATTGCAAAAAATTTTGATTGGACGATAATATGGATTTAATGATGTCAACATTCCATGGGAAGGTGTATCTTCATTGGTTAAAGAAGCTCATCATAATGGAGATTCCAATGTTACGCAAAGGGAAATAGATTTAGCACATGATTTAAGAGATTTCTAGGTACGTACAAATTTATTAATCACCCGTATGTTTATCAACCCATGATACAATAATTTTGACATGTTTCATGTATTATTGTAGGTTAAACACCACAAGGCTATGTTCTATAATGGTCAAAAATTTCGTGTCAAAGTGTTGGATGACACGAAGAAAACTTGTGATTCAGGAATAACTACAGTCTTTCAAGTGACTAATATTTCATCTAGAAATGACTTACATCCTCGAGAGTCTGAAAATTGATACTATGGCATTTTGGATGATATACTTGAGTATGACTTTAGTTCTTTCAAATTAGTACTCTTCATTGTCAAATGGTACAAGCTACGACTCAATCCAAATGATCCTGATAGAACTGTTAATGGACATGATAATGGATTTATAATGGTTAATACAAGGTCGTTTGAGCCAGTTGGGGATGAGCCCTATGTTCTTCCAAGCCAATGTGAGTAGGTATTTTACTCAGAGGTTCCACATAAACCGGGTTGGTCATTTGTTGTTAGACATGAACCGAGAGGAAGGCCAATAAAGTATAATGCGATGGAAGAAGAAGATACCAAAGAAGTAGAAGATGATGTAGATGCTGCTACTAATGATGATGATGAAGATGATGTTGATGTTGATGATGATGATGTTGATGATGATGACAATGACAATGACGATGACAACGATGACGACGACGATGATGATGATGGTGAGGATGATGATGATGATGATGATGATGATGATGATGATGATGACAAGGAGGATGAGGATGATGATGATGACGAGGATGATGATGATGAAATTTAGAGGTATGCCATCAATCCTTAATCTATTTAATATTAATTTCTTGATAGAAACATATTTGTCTTATATGGTTACATAGTTTATTCATTATCTATTTAAAAGCTACAAGTTTCAACTAGAAATAGAATACTACTAATCTAAATTAACTATTAATCTAAATTAATTAAATAAAACTATTTAAAACACATATTGATGTGTGAATGTATTGAGCCTTATTTTCTTTTAGGTCAAAAGCATTTGTAAGTCTTTAGTTTAGAAAAGGGAATTCATTAAATATCTATAAAAGGGAGTTGTACCTAGAATAAAATTCATAGGGAAAACATAATATAAGTGCTTAGCCCTTTACTACGCCTACTTCCCTAGTAGGCTTATAATGTGAGCCTGATTTAAGTGTTATATTATGTACCTTTTAATGTTTTTAATTTTTATGTGACGCTTATGATGGATGTGATCATTATTATGATGTGATTATACTAACGATAATTGAATTACATTGCCAGGAAACTAAACCCCTTTTAGGAGCATCTCGCATAGTCTCATGGATCAATATGTATAAGTCAATACTCCTTATAGACAGTCTATTTAATACACTTATCAATAGTAAGATTGATGTCTTCTAAGATCTCTCCCATTTGCAAGTACTAGCGAATAGGTATTTGTCAGAAGTGTCTTCCTCGAGTGAGGGAAATATAGGAATAGAAGAGGAAAGTGAGACATGCAGTTTATCTAGAATAGGGAGATTAACTAGAAGTCAAAAGACTAGAAGGAAATTCAATAAATGCATGAAATTTTTCCTTGCTCAAGGGGGGTCATGTTCTTATGATGATGAGATGAAAGGCAACATTGAGGTGCCCTTGAGGTACCAACATCTACAGAAACATTGGGTACCCAAGGAACTTCCTCCAATAAACATTGATTTTTTCATTAACGAGAGGATATATCACATAGCACCATCATCATTACATGGTTTGAGCCTATTTTCAATGGATGGCATAAAGGTGTCTTATAAAAAAGTTTTTGAATTGATGGAGTATGTTGGACCATGTTATGATTACAAAAGTTGGATGCATATTGTTCAATATAAAAAAAGTATGCGTAGGTATGCCCTCTCAGCAAATTATATACAACAGCAAGACAATAATCAAAGTAAAAGTGTGGCTATATACATTGATGGAAGGCCAAAAGCAATAGGGAATATTGTGGGTTTTATAAATAGTACACAACCCGGGTCAACTATAAAGCAACCCAATTGCATATTTGAGGCACGCGAGGGAAATCGTGTATTCATTTGTGGATAAAATCAATACGTGCAGGGGAAGAGCTTCTTATTGATTACAATTTGAACCGCATAGATACAAATGAGGCTACTATCATGGGTGTGGTACATACTATTAAACCAACTTCTAATCAATGACTCCAACATACCATTTAGTCAATAAATTTTTGGCTAACATTTTTATACTTGATCTTTGACACAAGGGCACAATATGGAGCAACTTCCTGGAGGGGATGTTGGCGATGTTCCCAGCTCATCTACATATGAGCAGGTAAAACTCATTGTAATTGTGCAAACTAGATAGAAGCAAAATGTTATTTTTTTAATGTTGTTTTCTTCATTGTTTTGGAGTAATTTTGATAATACTAATACTATTGTTGTCACAGAGGACTAGTGGTCGGAGGGAGGCAAAGGAACCTGCAGTCCCTCAGTAGCCTACCCCTGAGGAGGACCCTTTTTATATTGATTTAGCAGAGACCAATGACCCAATCGGTTTGATTAAAAAGTTACTAAAGAAAATTGGTAAATAAATTATATGTTTGGCAACCATTAAGCCTACTACTCAAGAAATAAAAAATAGGGCATCTGAATTGTTGCACACCTCTGAAACTTTAAAAGTAAGTATTAATGAAATTTTTAATTATAAAAAGAGTTCAATAATGGTTTTTATGTTATGCTCTTTTATGGCATTAATTAAAATATGGATGTGTTGTCTTTACAGATTTTTTTGCATGATTTCGAGCCCCATTCCCATGATGAGGGTGTTGTAGGTGGTTTAGGTAGATCACATGTTCCATTCCCCACTTGTGTTTTCCATTGAATATATATAGGAATTATCATAATCATTGGCAATACATGCAATTAAGACTGAATTTATGCACGTGTTCTATATTTATGCATGCTCTAACAATTTTATTCTTCAACTTTAGATCCTATGATGATGTCGCCTCCATCTAGGACAACCACAAATCTCTTTTCGACTGTTGAGTCGACAACATGCAGCTTACAGGCATCGATTGTTGCACCATCTAATGGTACACAAATCCCTCTTTTTCTCTCTTTTGTTATGTATTTAAGTGTTATGTGTTTATGATATAGATTGTAATGACCCCCCTTTGGTAGTCACTCAATGTTTAAACTTTTTCACAATTTTCTTACAACTATTTATTTGATACGCCTTTGGTTTTTATAATTCACATGAATGATTAACCAGACTCACATGTCTACTATCTTTGAACTCAAACATTACTTTTTCGTGTATTTTTCACATCTTCTTGCATGAATCATCACCTTCTTTTGACTGTTACAATTGCTGACTCTTGTTCAGTTGCTATTTCAATGAGTACACCAAGCCTGCACAAATTATACTTGTTCACTACAGCCTAAATAGATTTACACTAACCACTAATGTTGTCATGGCTTTTAAAAAATTTGTTATGGCTTAATACATATCTGGTGGGCATGCATGGCCTTTCCTATAGATAGCAATGAATGTGAATGTGCTTCCTATATGCCAATTTTTCCACCCACGAGTTCCAACAAATGTCTACTTCTACTTAACATATGCTTGTTCTACCATATCGATGAGGAATGGAGCTATCAGCTTGCATAAAAGGGTATGGGTACACATTCTTACGCAGTATTCTCAACACTGACACATAGATGTATAGCCTCATATCCTTGAGATGCCTCAGGAAGCTCATGTGTTTCATCAGATTGTAGCAACTATAAATTTTCCTATCTGTTCCTTCCTTTAGCTGTCTTGGCATTGATCACTGTCTCCATTGGAAGCCACGTGATGAATTGTTATACTTTGCTTCTTCATGTCTATTCATTTGACTATCTTTTGCTAATCTCTTGTATTTTGTTATGTTTTGAGGTCCAATTCCTTTCTACTTAAGCCTATATCCCTCATGTCATGACCTAACATACCTTTTGTGACTATAGAGTGGTCAATTCTTTCATAATTAAAATGGTGTGCATATTGAGCTGCAACATCTTTCCTACAATTAATCGATAAATACATGCATTATGGCTCCTATTTGATAGAGTATTTCCTAGTCCTGTCATGTTGAAAGTGGAGTATATTCTCGAGTTGCAACATTGTATAGATGCAACAGATCGACCAGCTTGGAGGCTGAAGCCATTATTTGAGTTATATAGTTATAAATATCTCTATCCATGTTCTTACAATGTTTACATTTACAAACTTTTCAAAAAAATTGGCCTCAAATTCCCCATGATCTTAATATGATTAGTTGTCCTTTACACTCTCCAGTTGAACTCTGTTTAGCACGTGGATGACTAAGCCATGTTTTTGTTTGTGATATTTCATAAGACCATCTGCCATATATATCTGCATGGCAAAAATGTATCATGACTAGCCTTTAAACCATCTTCACATTAAAAACATTTTTTGCCATACGGCTTAGTTGAAGGCTGAAATGATACTTCAGCATCACAATTAGATTTCACAAGATGGCTCTCAATTTGTTGTATATGAGGCTCCTGTTGTTCTTGTTCAAGCAAAGAATGTGATTGTTGGACTTTGAAACTAAAGGCTTTCTCTTCCTAGATAAACCTCACTCAGACAGCATGCACTTGATGTTTTAAAAAAAAAATCTCTTTTAACATTTTAGCAAACAGTTTGTATGCATTCTCCCCAACTTCAGCTTCTTTTGGCATTATGCTAAATTACTCATGCCTGAGTTGATGCTGCAATTCAACTTTTGATATTCAAATCCATTGAAAATCAATGTTCTCTATGTAAAATTTATGATAATCCTCATCAAAACTAATGGATGATTTTTTGCAAGGCTACTTTATGACATTCTTGGAGCAGACCACAACTGGAACAACATAACAGCTAGAGGTTAAAGATAATTCCTGCAGTTGTATGCGCTATCAAAGTTCAATAGTTTTTTTTTTTTTACAACTTTTTAACATCAATTTTCATTTGTTCTTTTATACTTTGTGACAAAGACTTATGAAACTTTTTGAAATAGGAGTTGTAGCATCATTTCCTAGATGTTCCTATGTTCCTAGTACGAGAACAGTGAAGGATGTCATATTGATCATCAGCGACGACTAATGATCCCATGATTCTTTTGTAAGGAATGATATTTTTTAGAAAAAACTTGGTGATGAGTGTTTGCAAATATTCGGGCCCACTGTGCATACCTGGTGGAACATCATATCCTAACTAAAAGTCCAAACCACTATTTTGATTTCATATCATTGCTAGAATAGTTTTCCTTTTCATCCATTTCTTGAACTATATTAAAGGTAGCTTCACTTCATTTATGAGTCTAACATGTTTTTTTTTACTTAAAAGGTGGAATAACCAAGACAAAAAGTTGAAGGATGATCTTATAGAGAGCATGACCTAACTCTTTGGACCTCGTACATTCGAGACTAACAAGCTCCTTGAAAAATCATGTAGGAGCATCCAGAGGTATAAGGGCAATCCTGTGTCACCCAAAAAAATGTACTTAGACATAGTTTATGTTCATATGTTCTCATTTCTGGATACCCATTTGGGTCAAATAAAGGTTCCAACTCTCACAGTTCCACTATTAGTGTTCTAGGATAGAGTATTTGAACACCTTGGGATATGTATAAATGCCAAAAAAATAGGAGTATGTAATTGGGCCATCATTTTGGTAAACTAGAATGTGTAAATTGGCCAGATGAATTTCATTGTAATTTAGAGCATTCCAGAAAAAGAATCAAGTCAAAAGGCCCCACGGTTTGAAAATTATTGCAGTTTTTCAAGTTTTGGAGACCTCCTAAGAATGCTTCAAAGTCAGGTTAGGGGCATTAAATGACCTCAAAAATGGCCAAAAAATGCGGGACGAGCTAAGCTAGTATGTGCTATGCTTTGATTCCTAGGAAAGATAAAGAAGGTAGTAGTGAAATACCACTTGAAGTTTCAGATTTACTAGGTGAGTTTGGAGATATTATCTCTAATAATGTTCCAAATGGATTGCCACCAGTAAGGCAAATCAATCATCAGATAGATTCAATCTCATAAGCTAATTTTCCTAACAAGGCTGCTCACAGGATGACTCCTACTGAAACAGAGCAGCTAAACAAACAGGTTCAGGAGCTGTTGAGGAAGGGCTTGATTCGAGAGAGCCTAAGTCCATGTGCAGTACCTGTAGTACTCGCACCAAAGAAGGATTGAGAGTGGAGGATGTGTATAGATTCTCGAGCTATAAATAGGATAACCATCAAGTACTAGTTTATTTTGCCAAGGATGGATGATCTTATGGACTTCTTGAGTGGAGCTTAGTACTTCACAAAGATAGATCTGAAGAGTGGTTATCACCAGATATGGATTCGAGAAGGAGATGAGTGGAAAATAGCCTTCAAGACCAAGGAGGTTCTTTATGAGTGGTTAGTCATGCCCTTTGGATTGACGAACACCCCAAGCACCTTCATGCGGCTTATGAATGAGGTACTTAAGAAGTTCTTGGAAAAATTTGTTATTGTCTATTTGGATGATATTTTAATTTTCAGCAAGACTTTGGAAGAACATTTATTGCATATTCGTAGTGTTCTTGAGAGGTTGAGGTAAGAGAAACTATTAATTAATTTGAAGAAGTGTATCTTTGCAAAAGGGAGTTTGTCTACTTGGGGTTTGTTATTTCACTTGAAGGTCTCAAAATGGATCCAGAGAAGGTAAAAGCCATCTTGGAATGGCCTACTCCAAGGTCTACTACTGAGGTAAGATCATTTCATGATCTGGTTAGTTTTTACAGGAAGTTTATTAAGAATTTTAGTGGCATATGTGCACCCCTAACTGACATAATAAGAGGGGATAGAAAAGAGTTCAAATGGACTACAGTAGCTGCAAGAAGTTTTGAATTGTGGAAGAAGAAGGTGACAGAACAACCTGTGTTGGCACTTCCAAATTTTAGAAAGGTGTTCCAGGTGGATTGTGATGCTAGTGGCAGCACTATTGGGGATGTATTAAGCCAAGAAGGTAAGCCTATTGCATATTTTAGTGCAAAATTGAATGATGCAAAGAAGAAGTATTCTATTTATGATCAAGAGTTCTATGCAATAGTTCAGGCCTTAAAGAAATGGAGGCATTATTTATTTCCAAAAGAATTTGTTTTCTATACTGATCACCAGGCATTACAGTACCTAAATAGCCAAGGTAAATTGAATCAAATGCATATGAAGTGGGTAGAGTTCTTGCAGAGCTATACATTTGTGTTGAAGCATTGGAAAATCTAACAGGGTTGCAGATGCACTAAGCAGGAGACAGTTGTTGCTTACAGTAATGCAGACTAAAGTAGTTGGGTTTGATGAACTCAAGAATTTGTACCCTGATGATCATGATTTTTCTGAAGTGTGGAAAGCTTGTAAACAACCTGTTGCTGTAGACATAACCAAGTGGTTAGACTATCTTATTCAGGATGGTATGTTATTCATGGGCACTCAATTATGCATTCCAAGGAGTTCCATGAGGGAAAATCTGATTAAGGATAAACACAATGGAGGGATGGTAGGACATTTTGGTCGAGATAAGACCATTGCCATTCTGAGACAACATTATTTTTGGCCCCAAATGTCACAGGATGTGAAAAAGTTTGTACAGAGTTGTCAAGTTTGTCAAGTTGCTAAGGGATTTAGCCACAATACTGGACTATATCAGCCATTGCTTGTTCCATCAAAGCCATGGGAGGACATAAGTATGGATTTTGTTCTTAGATTTCCGAGGATACAAAGGGGTAATGACTCAGTATTTGTGGTGGTTGATAGGTTCTAGAAAATGGCACATTTCATTTCATGCCATAAAACTCATGATGTTGTCCATATTGCAGACTTTTTTTTTAGAGAGGTGGTAAGACTGCATGGTCTTCCAAGGAGTATAGTTTCTAACAGAGCTACTAAATTTGTGGGGTATTTCTGGAGGACATTGTAGAAGAAGTTGAGAACAGACTTGAAATTCAGTTCCACACATCACCCGCCGACTGACGGCCAAACAAAAGTGGTAAACAGAAGTCTGGGCAATTTGCTGAGATGTTTAGTTGGGGATAAGCCCAAGGGATGGGATTTGATTCTACCACAAGTTGAGTTTTCTTACAATAACTCTGTAAATAGGAGTACTGGAAAATCACCATTCCAAATTGTATATGGAAGTAGCCCAAGGACTACACCAAAATTGAGGAAGATAGAACAAGGGGAGAGGACAAGTGTTGAAGCTGAAGAATTTGCTGAACATATCAAGTGTCTACATGAGGAGGTTCAAACACACATTACCAAGATGAATCAAGAGTATAAAACTAGGGCCGATCAAAGGAGAAGACATAAGGAATTCCAAGTAGGGGATTTAGTCATGGTACACTTACAAAAAGAAAGATTTCCAGCCGGTACTTACAACAAGCTGAAAATGAAGAAATTTGGCCCCTGAAAAATTTTGAAGAAACATGACTCAGGAAATGCATATGAGGTGGAGCTGTCAAATGGTATTCACATTTCTCCTATTTTTAACATTGCAAATTTAACAGAGTATCATAATGATGGTGCAGATGAGGAGCTGGTGTTAGAGCCATTTCTGATTCCTGCTTCTAAGGAGGAGGAGATAAAAGACATTCTAGATCATCATGTGGGTAGGAGTACCAGAAATAGGAAGTATGAAGAGTATTTAGTCAAGTGGAAAGGACGGCCGATCGAGGACTCAACTTAGATTTCAGCAATTGAGGTTTCCCATTTTGGATTTCCTCTACCATTCATAAAGTGACAGGGTCACTTTTCAATCTACCCTGGGTGTCTGATGCAGGAGCATCCAAAGGTATAAGGGCAATCCTATGTCACCCAAAAAAAAATGTACTTAGACTTAGTTTCTATTCATATCTTCTCATTTTTGGATACCCATTTGGGTCAAATAAAGGTTCCAACGCTCACAGTTCCACTATTAGTGTTCTAGGATAGAGTATTTGAACACCTTGGGATACGTATAAATGCTAAAAAAAAGGAGTATCTAATTGGGCCATAATTTTGGTAAAATAGAAGATGTAAATTATCCAAATGAATGTAATTGTAATTTAGAGCATTCCAGAAAAAGAATCAGGTCAAAAGGCCCCACGGTTTGAAAGTTATTGCAGTTTTTCGAGTTTTGGAGACCTCTTAAGAATGCTTCAAAGTCAGGTTAGGGGAATTAAAGGACCTCAAAAATGGGCCAAAAAATGTGGGAGGAGAGAAGCTCGTCCATAGGGCTATAAAGCACTTCGAGAGCTTTTCAAAAATGTAAACGGTTCATCAATCGGAGCTACAGTTCAAAAGTTATGCCTCCTAGAAGTTCGGTTACCATTTCTAAATTCTTCTAGATTTGCGTTGACTTCTAACGCAGCTTCTGGAGCCTTCTATTTGGTCGGTGGATGCCTACTAGCACTTTCTAGAATGTATTCCTAGTCCTTAACCCTTCAGGGTCTATTTAAGGAGATTTCTGGCATTGTAAAAGGCAGTTCGGAGTGGAGTTTGAGAGGAGGTACTAAAAGGAGAAATTATCTCCAGACTTATTCTATTGTAAGCCCTTAGGGCATGTTTTGAAGTTTATATTCTCTGTACTATTTGTACTAGCTTATTTTCCCTGTTAATACAATTTCCCCTTTTCTATTGTGTCCATTCTATGTGTGGTTTGTGTCCCCATCAAAAAAGTTGGTTCATATTTGAAGTATATTAGGGACCAATACAGAAAACATTTACAGGATAACTCCAGGTACGAGTGTCCGCCCTATGTTCCTGAGGCTAAGTGGCAAGCTCTGATTTTGGATGGAAAGTATAAAGCTAACAAGAAAAATGCAATTACACCAGCAAAGAGTACACCAAGGTATGTGATACTATTCAGAATGTAATTATGTACTAATTAAACTCTATATTTATACTATCTAACATATTTCAAACTTTTCATTGATTTTCTGACACATCAAAGGCAACAAAGGCAAGACTAGAAAAGCACGAGACACGCAAGCTCAGCTCTGGTGGTTTTTTGAAAATTCAAGCAGGAGTTTTAAGTATTAGTAAATGAAAAATTGTATCAAATTTTTTATATATTGTGATGCGAAATGCTAGGATAGACTATCTTGTTTATGCTCCTGATCCTCAACTTTTGCAACTTTTGTATTTCCTTTTGGTATTTTGACTACCCTCCATTGGTTGATGAAACAATGCAAGTAAAATTGAGCATACCATGCAAAAATGTAGGGCTCAGAGTTCAAGAGATGCCTCACAGAAGAGGATAAGAGAAAAAGACTCGGCCATAAACAATGTAAATGATAAACATAATCTGAAAAAATGGTGTAAACATCATCTATGTTTTTCACCACATCCTCCTCCAAAGAGATCCAAATAGGTTTAGAAATAGGAAAAGGACTCTCTTATGAAAAATTTGTTCATGTGAACCATGAAATATGGATGAACTAATTGAACCAAAACCTTCACAATGAATCTTAAAAAACAATTATCTTTTTTCAAAAACTTGATACTGAATCCTACAAAACAAGCATCTACTTAGGAAAATGTGCTCAACTTATCTATATGATAGTCCCTATGATATATAGTAAAGGAACATGAGTTTTTGTCTAATATTGCTTCTTTCAAATTATCCAAACAATATTACAAGGAAGTAGATAATAATTTATCTTCTTAATATTACCTAAGATTTTGTAAATATAATTTTAAACTGAATTTAATCTTGAAGGAAACTCTATAATTAAGACTAATTTTAATCAAAACTATATTTAAATGAGTGATCAAAATCTCAATATTTCATCTTTATGAATAATATTGTCTAAACTTAATAGATATTAAGATTTTATATGAACTGTAGCTAATTTGATCTAAAAACTATAGAATGAATCCTACTATATAGCCTCGGGAATATTAGAACATTGCATAATTGTTTATGTAGTCAAATTGTCTAGCAACTTGTTTATGCAGTTAAAATTGTTAGGCTTCTCCATACTATATGGGAAAGGGAGATGGATTTGGCCTTTGTTTCCTTAATGAACTCATTGACCTCTGTTTGGTGAATCAGCATAGAGCTATTCTACTTCATTTAGTTTTGCTTCAATCAAAATTGAAATACAAGTCAAGACTATTTAAGCTATTTCCCCACCATCCACATGTTTTAGTTTAGGCATTTAGAATAGATTAGCTAGCTTTTCTAGTTGTGATTAACATATCTCTTAACTTGGGTATGTATGTTTTGTCTAGTTTCTGGTTTAGTTGTCTTATAGTAACAAAGTTGCTGAGTGGTCTCAAGTCATGTGCAGATATAAAAAATTACATGCAATACAATGATGCTATGGATACCATGGTTTTTACTCCTCACGTTAGTTTTCTAGCCCTTTCTACTCGTTATCAGTGAATTGTTACACAAGAAAAATAATAATATGATCTGAGTATGTTGTAGGAAATTAAGGTTGAGACAAGAAACAAGCGTGGGCATAGAAGAAAAAAACTTAGGCTTGGAAAGTCTCTAACAAGAAAAGCAAGCATGAGAGGCAGAGATTGGAATGAGTTGATGCCACAATACACTCCTTGCAACTGTCAATCTGGTTGTGGCAACATGTGTTCTTGTTTAAAAAATGGAACACGTTGTGAAAAATATTGTGGGTAAGATGAGTATAACTACGTATTTTAGATTAATTTTGTTGCAGAATCAGTGTTCAGATTATGTTTCAAGTTAAATAGTGGACATTCCTTTGTCTTAATTTGCAGGTGTTCAAAAAATTGCAAAAATCGATTCAGAGGGTGTCATTGTGTGAATGACCAATGTTTGAGTAGATGTTGTCCATGCTTTGTAGCTGGTCATGAATGTGATCCAGATGTGTGCCAAAATTGTTGGCTCGGGTAATTTTCTATCTCATTAATGTGCTTTTATTTCCATTAAATTTATTTGATTAATTCTTATCGGAAAATATTCATTTCTCCTTCATGTCATCTAGTTACATCTTCACTTGAATATCTTTCTCACTAAGAGTTGATACATTCATTTATTTGTCACCTTGATGATAGTAGAATTGATGTGTTTTGTCAAAGCCTCAACATCTTTTATCGCTCAATGTCCATCCAATGTAAACTAAGGAGGCCTTGGGCTTCTTGCAGCCTATGTGTTAAATGGATTGTGTATGTTATCTTTATAAGCCAAATATGTATATCATGGGATCATCAATCACATTTGTGATTCTTATTTATTTAGGCAGTTGAATTTCATGCATTCTTTACTATACAATATTTCTTTATATAATTGACAAGATTTTGATTTATCAAATTTTTAATTATTATTTGTTTTCTTACACTTTTTATATTTGAAATTTCAGTTGTGGAGATGGATCATTGGGCTACCATCCAGATGAAGGTGGCTCTTACAATTGTCAGAATATGAGGATTCGACTATCTAAAAAGTGTCAAGTAAGAATTGTTTTCATTATATTAAATCTATTTAATTTATTATTATGTCAGTATTCAAAATCTAATAGTAATTATCATGTTGATATACTAAATAATATTTTAGAATTGTTTTCTATTTGATTTGTATTGAATGTATAGATTTTGTAGAAGATTAATTATTCTATGTTTTCTCTTGACAATATAAACTTTACTAAAATGTGTCCATAAACACAACAATGAAAGCATCCATTGTTGTAATTCATGTTGTGAACAAAGACATAGAACTAGATTCTATTAATGTCTAAAGGTGATATTGTGAATAAACTACTGACAATGTTTTATATGGCGTGAAGGTGCTACTTGGGAGGTCTGATGTCTCTGGATGGGGGGGTTTTCACCAAGGTGATTTTAGCTTCAATTTACCCAATGTATAATGTGTGCCAATTTTATTTGTAAGTTATTAACTTCTAATGGGTTATCGGAAAAATGTGAGAAAAGATGATTACATTGGAGAGTATACAGGGGAATTGATCTCACATGAAGAAGCTGAAAAGCGAGGGGAAAATAATAACAAAGAGAGCTCTTCATTTCTTTTTGACTTGAATTTAGAGGTAACCAACAACCATTTAAATTCCTAATGAACTAATTACTCTAAAAATGAAAGCAATTTTTTATTTTTTTACAGCCTGGCTATCACAATTGAGGCGTACAGCACTAGCTTAGCAACAGAATTGTTGTGGTGGTGACACCAACTGCTGTCACAATGCTAGTGGTAGACATCACAATTGCAACGTCTGCTACAAACATTGCGACAGGCTTACTATGGCGGCGACACCAAGTTTCGTTGTAAATTTTATTTGTTTTATGGCATAGCCATCGCAATTGTGATGTACGTCACTAGCTTAGCAATGGAATTGCTATGGCAGCAATGCCAAATTTTTTTGCAATGATAGTGGCAAATATCAGAATTGCAATGTCCACCATAAGCATTGCGATGAGGTTGTTGTGGCGGCAATGCCAACTTCCATCGCAATTTTTAGGTATTTTGTCGCAATTGCAACGTTGGCCATAAGCTATATCACCATCAAAAAACCCTGCCATTTTTTGTTGGTGCCATAGCACCTTACCGAATTTTGGCCACCGTCGCAATTGCGAGGTCTGCCACAAGAATTTCGGCAGGGTGCTATGTCACCATTGGAAAACTCTGCAATTTTTTATTGGTGCCATAGCACCTTGCCACATTTTGGCCACCATCGCAATTGTGACATCCGCCACAAGAATTTCGACAAGGTGTTATGTCACCATCAAAAAATCTTGCCATTTTTTATTAGTGCCATAGTGCCTTGCCAGATTTTGCCAGATTTTGGCCACCGTCGCAATTGCAATGCCAGCCACAAGAATTGTGATGGTGTTGATGTTACACTGAAGTGGTCAACTACTATCGCAATTTCCAGGGTTTTCGTTGCAATTGCAATATCAACCACATGAATTGTGACGGTGTTGATGTCACAATAAAGTGGTTGCATAGCAACGGATATGTGTCATAATTGCGATGGTAAAGGATAGATGTCGTAATTTGTGACTAAAAATAATGACATCTATTATTGTCGCAATGGCGACACATTTTTGTCATAATTGCAACACATAGCCATCGTAAATCAATGCCAAATGTATTAGTGAAGACAAGAAGATAGATGAAGGACTTTCATGACTTATGAAAAGAATGTTATATAATTTGGGGGGGTTTAATCAGTTATCCTCGGGTTCGTCTAACAATTTTAAGTAGTTTTTAAAAACATAAACATATCAGACAATTTACTCGATATGCAAGTTAACCTCTTCAACCAACCCACAACAATAAATAATAGTATTGAAAATTTTTCACATGCAAACATAAAATAACATGTAAATCATTCATACATAGAAAAACAACAATATTTTTTAATGTGTAAACCTAATTTTGCTCAAAATACTTGGGAATTATCACCCAAAAATAATTCACTCTTCTAAAGTGGGCTCAGTTAAGAGCAGTCCTTGTTAAAGGTGTCATACACATTTTCTAGGTGTAACTCTATTAGGGGATTTTTACAAAATATCATCTAGACTTTATTACCCTTAAATGAGTGGCATATCTTAAGGAATTAATTTATTTATTGGAATGTCACCTTAAAAAAGGATATACAAATAGGATATTAAATCCACTCAGTTAAGAGATTTTTTGCTACAATGGCTAAAAAGTAACAATGAAATGATCTAATAAATAGGAAACTACCTTTTCTTTTTCAAACTCCATTTCACTCAAATCTTTTCATTATTGACTAATCATCACATTAACTCCATCAAACCACTTTCCTTTGCACTTCAAATATGCTCGATATGCCCTTTTGTACTTTCTAGCTACCAACTTGTTTAGTAACTTGACCAACACATTTAACCTACTTGTCCAATCCTTATATAAACATATTTTTGTGACTAAATCAGATTCATTAGAGTTTCCATGAATTCCTCTCATACACACAATCAATTACAAATTTAGAAACATTAAATATGTCACTACGTTAAAATAATTATGGATCATGTCAACTATAAATTCACCTTGGAACTTGAATTTTTCTTAGATCTCAAAATACATCTTGAATCTTCACCATTTTATTTTACCTTGCCAAATTCATTTTTTGATCTTGCTAATTGGATTTTTCCTTATCTTATAATCTTTTGGATTACTCCATATCTCCATTCAATGTTGTCCTTTGATCGATCTTCCATAAATTGATCATCTTTGTCCACTTGTGTTCTTGTTTCACTGAACACCTCCATCACTTGGTTAACATTACACTTAGTTAATACTATTCTTTCTCGATAACCATCCTTTCTTGGCAACATCTCCTACTCAGTAAAACTATTCTCCAAATAACTTGACTTATTTAACCTTTCTTCCTCTTCTTTTATTGACCACAATTTCTAGCTTGGAGCAACTCACTAATTTCTTAACTCTTCACTCTACAATGTCATTCCTTTCTTACCAACCAAAAGAACTTATTTGTGCATCACCTTAGTACTTCATCAAATCATGTAAAATAATCAAGCTATTATTACCTTCCCAAATACTAATTCATCAGTTGCCCAAATGATTTCACATACTTAACACCACTTCTTCATTTCATCTTCTAACTTTACCATCAATTTCTCTATTCAACACCACATCTCCCAAATGATTTTCAACTCACATGAATTGGTATTTTCAATCTACTTGACATCAATGACAATATAACAACTGATATAACTCTTTTACATACAAATCATAGCTCAGTGATGTGATATTTTTCCTCATCAGTATAACTTGTGTAACCATAAAAGTTCTCTCATTCATTAGCATCAATTGTATCTAACAATCTCCCTCTTTGACATTGATGACAACACTTGAACACTTCTAACACTTATGTTAGAGTAATAAGATATTTTCTTATTAATTAAATCACTTCAATTTAATTATTAAGTCACTTATTCTATATATTTAATTTAAGCTAAATACTAGGCATATAATAATTAATTATTTTATTATTTATTATAGTGCAACCTAGGTTAGTTATCTTTTAGGGTTTTGATCTCCTTTTATAAGGATTGATCTCTCTTTGTAATTAAGAACATTCAATACACTTTTTGATTCAATTTTAATTTCTCTTTGTCACATCAAGAATGTCTCCTCTATCATCTCTAAAGTTAAGCCTACATAGCTTTGGATAGGTGTTTGCAAACAAGTGACTCTTGGGAGTTATAGGTTGAGATTTCCTCAACTTCAAAATGGTATCAGAGAATCAAGTTTTTATTCCTCTATTCTCTTCATGAGAGGTTTGGCTTTGGTTTTTAGATCTATTTTTTCAGATTATTTTTTATTAGATCTAGGGGACTTTTGTTTTTGATTAATTTGAGCCCAAACAGACATCACCGTTGAGCTCAGAACACCCAAAAACTCTCATTTTCATATAAAATATGTCTAATTTGAATGAAATTGCAATCTATGAAAAAAACATTTAGCCCAAGGTTATACGACCTTGGGAATAGAAATCAAAATGGTGAGTTTATCATTTTTTAAATAATAAGAAAAAAATCACTTTATTAAAAAGTATTTTATTGTTTTTGGATTTAATTTTTTTAAAATCTAAAAGGGTGTGTGTTTTTTTTTTATAAACATTCAAGAAGGCACTTTTATTTTAGCAACCCGTATACATTGGAGAAGTTAGTGAAGACCTATACCATACAGGTATATAGGACCCATGTGGCCCTATTTTGTACTCCACCTAGTCAGACTAGATAGCACCCAATATTTTTACAGGCCCATTGCCTCCCTTCTCAGCTCATTCAAACCATTTTCCACCATTGTTTTGGGATTTTCACATGTAGTTAGGGTGTGGGCCCTCTAGGAAGATATCCCAATAGCTCCTTAGGCCACACAAAGCCTTCTACCTCTACCCCTTCAATGGCTCATTGGGATTTTTCCACTAGAAGTAGCTTGTACAAACCTTACGCTCTTCCCTTCCTCCATTGCTCACCATTATGGATGATTGTGTCACTAGCAGGCTTGCCTCCTTTTTTAACTATCACATCATGTGACCTACGTAGCTTTTACATCAGTATTTTCATGTTTTCAGAAATTATGTTTGGATTTGAGAGAGAATTTTACGTCTATATGCTATTCCTCAAGTGGTTTATCCATTTGTTGCAGTGGTATTTTCCCTTTATGTTTTTTTCAATGTGATTAAAGGCATGATCTACGTACATGCATTCCATGTCATGTACCATTTTTTAGACAGTTTAGGTAGTACACATGTTTCACCACCATTTCATCATCCTTTCTAACATTGGAAGCATGTTTTTTCTTGGAAGGAATTAACATGCATTTTTTGGGAATTACTTGGAATTTGGTTTCAATGTTGAAAAGGTGGAGCCTTTCTTGAGAATTGTCAACATTAAAAGACCCTCATTCCATGTGCAAGTCAATAGACCCTATTATCCCCCATGCTTCTTCTTTTTTTGGCATTTTGACACGTACATTTTTTGGCCACTAAAAATATTTCTTGGAACGACCTTTTCAGCAACATTTCTCAAGAAGGGGATTTTTTTGGCATTTGTTTACCTCAATAGTGGTTTGACTGTCAAATTTAGGCTTGTAATCTATTGATGTTAGCACTACATTAGCATGCATCTTAGCCCTTTTGGCCCAATTTGGACTTACCTTTGGTCTTTTTCTCATATCTTGGGCCAATAGACTCCATTTTTTACAAATGAGATACTGTGAAAAAGTTGGTTCTGAGCCCATCTCAGTGGCACAACTATTTTTCAATTTTGATTTTTTCTCTATCAAATTCAAGGGTTCTATTATACTTTTTGAGACATATCTTTAGTGTCTAATCTCCATATTGAGAAAACTTTATATCATTGGAAATATTTTTGTATTATTTCTAGTAATGCTAGTTGTTTTTCTAGATTCTGCTCTAGGTACATTCTATTTAGTTTTTTTTTTTTAGTTTTTCACTCTAGTGGATATCTTGGTTGTTTTCAATCTGAGAATCTTTTTTTTTTTACATGGGATGACTCCTCTTGGGTTGTACTTTCTATTGTACTAGCCTTATGTCTCTTCTCATCTTTGTTGACATCTTTTGTATATATTTGTTAGAGTAATAAAGTATTTTCTTATTAATTAAATCATATTGGTTTAATTATTAAGTCACTTATTATCTCTAGTTTACCTAAGTTAAACTTTGGGCATATATTAACTAATTCTTTTATTAATTATTATCATGCAACCTAGGTTAGATTCATGTTAGGGTTTTGATCTCCTTTATAAGGATTGATCTCTCTTTGTAATTAATTCATTCACTTTTTATTTATAGAAATCATTCTTTCTTCTCATCAAGAATGTCTCTTTTGATCTTTGTTGACATCCTTTTGAAGTATTTTTACAAATTCACTAAGATAAAGTACCACTCTATCGCATTTTGGGATTTTACACATCTTTGCATTTTGTTATACTTGCACTACATTATAAAGTGCCTTGGGAGATACATGTTTGCCATATTTTTCATCTTCCTTTGTCAAGTGAGTGTTCCTTCCACAACATTAGCCCCATGATGTGTCAATGAAAAGTGTCATTATAGATGTTTGAACTTCTTTTGCACTTTTGATGTTCCAGGTTCTTCTTTATATAGGAGATATTGCATTCAGTTTCAGTGTTAATGTCTTACCTCTCAACATTATAGGGGGTTATGTTGCTTCTATTTCTTTATTGGTTCAATGGAGTGAGCTATATATTTAGTATTTGATCCTATGTACCAGGTAGTTGTAGTGGCTAGATACCTATGAATTTTAGTGAGATGAATCATTTACCATATAGACATTCTTTCATTCATGTTTTTGAAGGTCATAAAAATACCTTCCATCTTCAATTGATCAACTCTTCAAACTTAGTCTTCTCTACCTGGTCATGTTCTATATAGTGGAGGTTCTTCAAATCAATTATTTGGCAATGTTTGTAAGTTTATGCTTTAGTGGTGTTCTTCATGATCATCTTTTGTTCCTATCTTTTGGGATATTCCCTAGTTTGGAGGCTTCTTCAGTCTTTCACTAGTTCTTTTAGCATTCTTTCCATATCTTTTTTAGTAGGGTTTTTCCCATGTGGTTTTCTCTATTTCTCCTCTTTCTAGATATTTTTTTGTGTTTGGGTACCTCATAAGGCTTTGTTGTTGGGACCCAAATTTTCTTTCAATAGTATTTTCTAGGTTTTAGTACTTCCTATGTTTATCTTAAGGGGGTTGTTACAGTAATAAAGTATCTTCTTATTAACTAAATCATATTGATTTAATATTTAAATCACTTATTATCTCTAGTTTACTTAAGATAAACTTTTGGCATATAATAACTAATTCTTTTATTAATTTTTATCATGAAACCTAGGTTAGATTCTTGTTAGGGTTTTGAAATCCTTTATAAGGATTGATCTCTCTATAATTAATTCATTCACTTTTGATTTATAGCAATCTTTCTTTGTTTTCATCAAGAATGTCTCATCTTTGGATCTTAGAGTTTCAGCCATCATAGTTTTTTCTTCTCTCTTTATGTGATAGGTATTTGCATGCAGGTGATTCTTGAGAGCTACGACATTGAGATTTCATCAACTTCAACAATATTTTACGTGCGCATTTAGATAAAGTACCATATTTCTATCTATATTTTTGTTTCAATTTTTTCACCTTGGTTTGCCTTCTTATTTGAGTAGTGTTAGAGGAAACTCATAGAGATGACTATATTCTTTGGATCTACCACATCTTGTGCCTTATTATACATATGTTACTTTGATAAAGTTCCATGGGGGGTTGATGTTTTTTCTTTGTTTTCCATTTGTCTTTGTTAGTGAGTATTCTTCCTATGAAATTCACCTCATGATGTGTTTGAGATTGATCACCTTAGTACACAATTGTGTATTCTTTTGTGCATCGTGATCATGGTTCCTTGATATATAGTTCTTACTGGCCACTTCTTTTTAGTTGTCTATCAGCTCACCCTTTTCTATATTAGTCGGGTTTCTCATGTTATTTATTATGCATCCTTGGTTTGATGGAGTGAGATATGTATACAGTATTTGTTCCTATGTACTAGGTGGATGTAGCGGTCATATGCCTCTGCATTTTAGTGAGATTAATTATTTACCATAAGGACACTTTTTTCATTCCTATTTTGGAGGAATCCTTCCATTTTGTATTCATCATCTCTTTAAGCTTTGGTATTTTATGTCATATGTATCTTTGAGCTCAGTTGTTTTACTCCTAATTTGAGTAGAGTCATTTGATGGAACTCATGCAAATTACAGTCTTCTCTACCTATCCAAGTTCTATTTTAGTGGAGGTTCATCATATCATCAATTATCTTTTGGAAATATTTTGCAGCTTCAGTGGTGTTCCTCATGGTCATCATTTTGTTCTTATTTTATGAGACATTCTCTAATTTGGACACTTTTGTGGCCCTTCACTAGTTCTTTCAGCATTCTTTCCATCTCTTCTTGAAGCAGAGTTTTTCCCATGAGGTTTTGTTTATTTCTTCACTTTACAAAGATTTTGTTTTGATTGGGTACCTCATCAAGCCTTCTTGCCAGGACCAAAGTATTCTTTAATTAATAATTTCTAGGTTTTTAGCTACTCCCTAAATTTATCTTAAGGGGGGGTGTTAGAGTAATAAGGTATTTTATTATTCATTAAATTATTTTGCTTTAATTATTAAGTCATTTATTATCTATATTTTACTTAAGCTATAGATTAGGCATATAATAATTAATTCTTTTGTTTATTATTATAATGTAACCTAGGTTACTTATATATTAGGATTTTCATCTTCTTTTATAAGGATTGATCTCTCTTTGTAATTAAGAACATTTAATACACTTTTTTATTCAACTGAAAGCTCTCTTTTGCACATCAAGAATGTTTCCTCTATCATGGATCTCTGAATTTAAGTATCCATAGCTTTGCTTCTCTCAATTTGTGAAAGGTGTTTGCATGAAAGTGATTCTTAGGAGTCATGGAGATTTTCTCAATTTAAATAATATACCATCCAATACCATGTACTCAAAAACACATCCCACTTCCATACTCTCCCTCTTAGGATAATCTTCTTTCTTAGGCATATTAATTATTTGCTTCTTATTCTCCATCTTCCAGCTTAGCATCTCCCCCATTGTTTGTTCTCTCTTTCTTGGAAATGCATCTTTTTTTTTGTCAAGTCTCCCCCTTTGATTTTTTTCTCCTTCCTCTTTAATCTCTCCTTTTCCCATATGTTTATTTCTTTATATAGTTCATCTCTCCCATACAAAACTTCTCCCAAGTAACTATCACCCCCTTTGACAACAATGCCAAAGGCATCTTCAAACCTTACTATAAACTAATTTTTCATGTATTTGTACCTTTTACCTTGCTTGTACTAATCACTTATGTTTCATCACATCATTTTTCTATCATCCACTTGTACTTTTTCTTGCATGCCCAATCAGCATTACTATAAATTCTCAACTTAAAATATACATCCTTATTGTACCATTAATCATAGTGCTTGATTCCTTTCATATATCTAAATATTTTCTTCATAGCAATCATATGTGTTTCTTTGGGATTAGAAGAAACTATTATCACAATACCAACAACATGAGAAATATATAGTCTATTGTGAGTAATATATTGTAGCTTACCAATCATTGATCTATAAAGTATTTCATTCACCTCAGTTGAGTCATCTTCCTTTAATAGTTTACATCATGTGATCATTAGTGTGTCAACTAGTTTTGATTCTTCCATATCAAAAGTTTTAATAATATCCTTGATATATTTTGACTTTTTTATGCATATACCATCCTTGACTTGTTAAACTTGCAATCCAATAAACAATTTGATCTCTCCAAAAATTGAAATTTCAAATTCCTTTATGATTTTATCAACAAATGATCTACATATCAGTTCATTTCCTTCAAATATTATATCATCAAAAAATATTTTAGCTATTAAGTTATTATCTTCATATCACTTTTCAAGTACACATTACTATTATGACTAGTTCTTATGAAACCAATCCTCATCAAATATGAAGGTAATCCTTCATATCATGCTTGGGGTGCCTACTTCAATCCATATAAAGCCTTGTGTAGTTGGCATATCATATTTTTTTTATTCTAGTCCAAAAATCCTTGTAGCTTCTCAATGTAGACTTCTTCCTCCAAAATTCCATTTAGAAATGAAGATTTCACATCCATTTGATAAACCTTGAATCCTTTATAAGAAACATACTTTATTGGAAACTACAATTGGAAAAAAATTTATGTTTTCATTGATGTCAAACCTTACTGGTAAGAAATTTCCCAATAGTGTAGTGTCATATTAGTTGATTGATGAAGAGGAGTTGAAAAGAGAGATAACATTATGAACTAGTGTCCATGTATTGAATAAAGAGGAGTAAGCATGATGAAATTGAATTGTGAACTTGATCAGTTAGTCTTTGACAAGATAATATATTGTTTGATCATTATATAAATTGAAGAAGACAGATGAGTTGAAGTATGGAAGATATATTAGTTAGAAGATAAGAAGATACTAATAACACAAGCTTAACCAAGTGATAGTTTTACCACGTCATTTAAGAAGTTGAAGAAGAAGATTAAGGGACTTAAGAGAAAGCCAAGATCAATAGTATTACCTAAGTGAAAATTATGGATGAATAAGATAAAAGAAGAAAATTGTATAAGTGACCAAGTGTAGTGAAGGTCGCTCAAGCTAGTGTAAGTCAAGCAAGACATAATAATAGAGACTAAGCTACCCAATGATAACTAAGCTAAAGAACATAGTGATAACCAAGTGTTAGCAAATAATAGTTAGTAAAAGAATCAATTTTTTAGGCTAACACAGTTGAATTTATGAATTAGTCAAAATGTGTTAATGATAAGGATTGATGAGCTAGCATATCTAATACGTGAATTGAATTTGTTAAGTGATCTAAGACATGGATTTAAAGAAAAGTATTTAGAAGTTTCAAGAAAAGAGGAGGAAAAATGATAAATAGATTCATTGAATTTGATCAAACCCTAAGATATAAGATGATGTTTAAGTAGAAAAATTTCAAAGCTATTTAAGGAGGTAGAAGAGATGTTTTATGCTTTTTTATTGGAAAATTTTTGAAGGACTTGTGAAGAAAAAAGTAGAAGAGGAAAAGTGCTAAGTTGGTGAAGTTTGATTTCTTGAAGGTTTTCCAAGAATATTAGTGATGGAGAATATGATGAAGTATAGTCAATGAACTAGGAATGACCTGAATGGAGATTTGAATTTGCAAAGTGAGTTGTATTTTATCAGATCAAACCTAGTTGTTACTTCCTAACCATTTTGATATTAAAATCTTTTAATAAAGGTTGACCTAATAGTCATATTGTAAATCTTTTAATCAAGGTAACATTCTAATTGAATGATCTAAAGGCCTCTAGCCAGGTCACTCCTAATAGGGTGATTAAATCCTTTAATAGGGTCACACCTAATAGTGTGTTTTGTAACCTTTAACAAGGTTATCTCTTAACAAATCTTATTTTAGAAGAGAGAAAAGTGGTAGCATGTTACTGTAGAACCAGAATCAGTATGCAAAGAACATTAAAAAATAAAGTAAACATTCACAAACCAAAAACTAAATTCACATATATGCTTAGAAAAAGGAAGAAACAAGAAGTGCAAACCTCACAAAAAAAAGCACTCCATGCTTTCTTGATTCTGTAGATGTGTCCTTTTGCTGTGGATGTATGCTCAAGATGCTCAAAAGTTGCTTCAATGGAGATGGGTAATGGCAAATTGGTAGCTTTGTGAGCTCTCAATTTGGCATTATAAGGGTATGGTTGATGGCTTTGGTTCTCAAAATAGCATGGTAACTTTAGCTCAAAGATTGTTGATGAAATGGCTTGGGATGAGATTAAATTTATAGGCTAAGGGGTAGAGGGATGGAGGGCTTAGATGCAAGGATGGATGAAGGCTTAAGGAGGGCTAGGATGCACTCAAAGGAGAGCACATGGATTGTGCTTGTTTAGCACCAATGGGAAGGTGACACTTGTCACAAGGAGGATGAGTGTGAGAGGGTAGGGTAAAGGGTTGGTTAAAGGCATGATGAGTGGGGTTGAGTATGTAAGATGGATGTAAGAGGAATGAGTGTGGAAGAGGGAAGAGTGTGTAAGATGGATGTAAGAGTCATGAGTGGGCTTGTAAGAGTCTTTATGTTTTGTAAGAGCACTCATGACTTAGTGGTTGGGTTTTTTGAGGGGAGACTTTGGTTTGGATTAGGAAAGTCTTAAACTTGTTTAAGGAATGTAACAACATTAGGGGGTGGATTAGGCTTGGGTTTAGGATTAGATTAGGGATGTTAGAGATGTGCAAGTGGATGGCATTAATGAGGGTGGGTGAGTTAGTGGCTAAACTAGGTGGATGGGGTGGATTAGGCTAAATGGAGGATTAGAGATAGGTTAGGGGTTTTTGAATTTGAGGATTTCATTTATCAAATAGATTTATTTAATAAATGGGGATTTTTGGAATTAGATAGGAGAAAAGGATTTAATTGATAAATAATAGATTGTTTGATTTATCAATTAGGACTATAGATGATTAATTAAATTAATCAACTAGGGGATGACAAAGGATTAATTAAATAGAAATTTAATTAATAATGCCCTTTTTAGATAACTAAATAGGATTACTAAAATAGTGTAATCAAATTTAGGTGTCTACATTTTGCCCCTCTTTGACATAGTGTTGAGACAACACTATTTCAAAGAAGTTTGAATGAAGACGACACGAGAAAGATTTTTTAGCAACAAGGTTGCCCCAGTCTCGGATAAGAAGAGGAGAGACTAGACTTAGATGATGCCCCCTCAAGAAGGCGACGGGGAGAGAAATGAGGCTTGATGACTTCTTGAAAAGTACAAGAAATTGAGACGAGCTGAGACGCAGGTTGGCGAAGAGAAGGGGCTGAATTAGCTCAAACTCTCACTACGGGAGAATGATAAAGGGAAATCAGAGGCACAACAGTAAAGCAAGCTTAAGACTTTCCAGGATTGGGGGGGGGAGATGGAGGAGCGGAGTGCTATAAAAGGAATCCATGGTAGGGAGATGGATGATAGAATGATAAAGCTGATGTAACAGGATTTCAAAGAGTCAGACTAGTGGAAGATGGGTTTCGGAGATCCCTAGAACTAGGATTGTGGATCTCGAAAGATTGATTTGATTGGTGGATCCCTAAGACTAGGATTGTGGATCCCTAAAGCTAAGCGTGAGGAGTGATTCAAAGAGATACTGATGCATAAGCTGGGGTAGGAGCGACAGATGTAGGATATGGATGGGAGATAATGAAGATGAAGGGAATCCATTGAAGCTTTTTGAGCAGGGGGATACTTCAAAGAGAAGTACCACCATGTAGTTGAGCACTAGATTTGCTATAGGACTATTGGTTAATTGCCAAGGTTACCAAGAACATCAAGGCTTTTTTACCAACCGTCCAAAGGACTGATGAACTGACTCGAAACAAACACACAAGGATTGTCCCAGTATCACACATGAATCCCAGAGGAAGCAGCGTGGAAATGACACTAGGTAACCCACAAGCAGAAAAAGAAAACAAGCAAAAGACCTGATCAAGACCTTATGCTCTAATTGCCCCATTCGTAGCATACCATGATATGGAAGATCGTGGCAACCTTGAGGAGGGAACAAGGAGATTTCTTGGAAAAGATATTTCAAGACCCAAAAGGGAAGATCCCAAATCAAAAGAAAGCGAAAATCCAAAAGAGAACTGTTTGCCAACGAAATGGGTAGGACGAGGTACTAACAGACCAAGATCAGACATGAGGAAAGCTATATCCTGCAAGGATCTATCAAAGAGCACCTAAGCTAATGGATCTGGATGAGTGATGCATCTAGCAAGCTGAACTAAGAAGGATAACACTTTGGTGACAGGAGATCTAGCTAAAGGATGCATTGGAATATCTAACCAAGGTGTGTGATGTGTGCAAGATGTTGACCAAGGATGAACTAACACGAAAGCTGGATAGATACAATGATACTAAGCTAAAGAGGATGTACAAGCTGATAGACCAAGATATGTTACAAATGTACAAGTTTGTTCATGTTTTGGTTTTTTGTGAGATGGAAATGTTTGTGAAGGATGGGATGTCTATAATAGTTGATAGGTCGATAGGTAGATGGTTTGTGAAAATCTTAAGGAAAATGGGATTCTGTGTGTGCATGTGATAGGATACAAGCTAGGATACAAGATTATTTACAAGCTGGAATATGCTACAAGCTTTGGACAAGATTCAAATATATACAAGGTATGGTACAAGATTTACAAGGTATAATACAAGCTTTGGTACAAGATTTACAAGCTGTACAGGAGGTATTGACAAGCTCCATCAGATTTTGGATATTTGATTGGAACACCAAGGGAACAAGTAGGTGTTTTATGGGATGGTGGGTGGATGGGTGAGGGATAGGATAGTGATAGATAATGGATTAGTCTTTAGCACACAAGGCGCCTGAATTACCAGGTTTTCACCAAGGTACCTATCCAAGGTGCTTGAATTGCCAAGTTTTCACCATTGGATGCTTATTTCTCTTTACTATTTTTTTGTATTTTTCAAAAGTTGGGTATACCAAAGATCTTTAAGCATAGAACTTCTTGAGATGAATGATGTTAGTGGGATCATTCAAGAGTTCTCCTTCTGGTGTAGATAATTGATAGGCTCCAGAGCCAAAGGAGGCAGTAACCACATAGGGACCAAGCCATGTAGGTTCAAACTTGCCTTTCTTTTCTCGATCTGCTTGGACTTTCATATTTTCTTTGAGGACCATGTCACCTGGCTGAAAGTGTCGTGGGAGCACCTTCTTGTTGAAATTTCTTTTGAGATGAGTTTGATAGACTGTGAGATGGTCATAGGCTTGTTGTCTCTTCTCATCTAAGAGATCTAGCTGGGTGAGTCGAGCTACTCTGTATTCTTCATCTGAGATTTGCCCTTGCAAAGATATGCGTAGCGAGGGAAGTTCAACTTCTATAGGTAATACTGCTTCAACACCATAGAATAGGGAGTATGGAGTTGTGCCTGTGGATGTATGGAAGGAAGTTTGATAGGCCCATAGAGCTGGATTTATTTGAAGGTGCCAATCACGGCCAGAATCATTGACAACTTTCTTTAGGATTTTGAGGAGGGTTTTATTAGTTCCCTCTGCCTGGCCATTACCTTGTGCGAAATATGGGCTAGAAAAGTTGTGATGGATGCGGAGAGAAGTGCATAATTCTTCCATGTTGAGATTTTCAAAGTTACCTTCGTGGTCAGTGAAGATGGTGGATGGGATGCCGAAGCAACAAACAATTTGGTACAAGATGAACTTGGAGACTTGAAATCCTATAGCTGAGACTAGGGGGACTGCTTCCACCCACTTAGTGAAATAGTCTGTAGTTGTTATTATCCATTTATGTCCATCAGATGAGAGAGGTGTGATAGTTCCAACTAGATCAAGGCCCCAACAAGCAAAAGGCCAAGGTGGTGCAATAGGCTGTAGATCCTGTGCTGGAGTGTGCACAAGATTTGCATGCTGCTGACATGGGAGACACTTTCTAACAAAGTCACAAGAGTCTTCTTCAATGGTAGGCCAATAGTAGCCTGCTCTAAGGATTTGTTGTGCTAGGACAATACCACTCGTGTGGCCACCACAAAGTTTGGAATGTACTTCTTTTAATGCCATCGCAGCCTCACTTTCATCTAAACATTGAGAGAGAGTATCGTGATAACCCCGACGATATAGGGTATTGGCTCTGACAAAATAGCGAGATGATTTTCGAATAAGGTTCTGGCATTGGGTGCATGTGAGGTGAGGGGATATGATACCATCGTTAAGGTAAGCGTGAATTTCATGGTACCAAGGGGATTGGGGACCAACCAAGATACAAACACGGTTTGAATCCTCATTCGCATAAGCAGGTGTGAGGAGCTGCTCGACTAAAAATTCATACTGCGTAGCATCTTGGTGAATTTCCAAGAGCGAGCCGATAATGGCCATGGCATCTGCTGCCTTATTCTGCATTCGAGGCACTTGTGTAAACTGAAGCTTTGTAAAATGATGGGTCAGCTGATCAACTAGCTCTTTGTAGGGTAATAGCTTTTCATCTTTGGTTTGATATTCATTTAAGACTTGTTTGATGATGAGTTGGGAATCACCAAAGACTTGTAACTCAGTGATATTCCATTCTGCAGCTATCTTTAATCCTACTACAAGAGCTTCATATTCAGCTATATTGTTGGTGCTAGGGAATTGTAGCTTGAAGGCTTTTGGAATGTAATCTCCTTGAGGTGTAACTAATAATATCCTTGCCCCTGATCCATGAGAGGTGTATGAGCCATCAAAATAAAGCTTCCATGGGGGTTGTTCTTCAATTAGGCAGATATGCTCATCTGGAAATTCTATGAGCAAAGGATATGCATCTACTAGAGGTGCATCAGCTAGGTGATCTGCTATAGCTTGCCCTTTGATTGCCCTTCTGTCCACATACTGGATGTCAAACTCACTTAGTAGCATAACCCATTTGGCCAAACAGCCTGTAAGTGTTGTTCTGGAGAGCATATACTTCAGAGGGTCAATCTTGGAGACTAGTTGGATGGTATGACTTAGCATGTAGTGGCGAAGCTTTTGAGTTGAGAAAACAACTGCCAAACAAGCTTTTTCCATAGGAGTGTAATTGAGTTCATAACCAACTAGGGTTCTACTGATATAGTAGATGGCTCTCTCTTTGCTATAATCATCATGTTGTGCTAGAAGTGCCCCTAGAACATTAGGTGTTGCTGATATATATAAGATCAAGGGATGACCAGGAACTGGTGGAACCAAGATAGGGGGATTGGTGAGGTACTGCTTGAGCTGATCGAAGCTGCGCTAACATAAAAGATCCCACTTGAAGTTCTCATTCTTCTTTAGCAAGTGTGAAAATGGTGTACACTTATCTGCAAGTTGGGAGATGAAGCGCCAGAATGATTGAAGTTTTCCCTGAAGAGAGTGAAGCTGTCGCAGTGTCTGGGGAGGAGGCATGTTTAAGATAGCCTTGACCTTTTTAGGGTCGATCTCTATACCTCGTTTAGAAACTATGAAGCCTAGAAGCTTGCCAGATGTGACCCCAAAGACACACTTCTTGGGATTTAGCATGAGATGATATTGGGCCAACCTATCAAAGACTTTTTCCAGGTCAGCAAGATGATCCATGAAGGTGTGAGATTTGACCAAGATATCGTCCACATAATCTTCCAAAATGCTATGGATAAGATCATGGAAAATGGTTGTCATAGCTCTTTGATAGGTAGCCCCAGCATTCTTTAGGCCAAAAGGCATCATGGTGTAGCAAAAGGTTCCCCAGGGGGTAGTGAATGTTGTCTTTTGTTGATCCTCTTTTGTAATCTTGATCTGATTATACCCAAAAAATCCATCCATAAGGGACAGGATTTCATGTCCAGCTATAAGATCTACAATCATATCTATGTTGGGCAAGGGAAAATCATCCTTTGGACAAGCTTTGTTAAGATCTCTAAAATTAGTACAGATTCTGATGTCACCGGAAGGCTTAGTGATAGGGACCATGTTGGAGATCCATTCTGAGTAGTCGATAGGTCCGATAACCTTAGCAGCTAACATTCTTTCTAGTTCAGCTTTGACTAGTAATGCCATCTTGGGGTGCATTTTTCTAAGCTTTTGTCTGACGGGCTTGATCTTTGGATCGACTGCAAGATGATGAACTACAAGCTTTGGATCCAGTCCTGGCATGTCCTGATATGACCATGCAAATCGGCCAATGTTCTCTCGTAAAACCTCAAAGAGGAGGTTAGCTTGGTCTTGTGATAGGGATGCAGCAATGTGAACAATTCTAGGGATCTCTGAAGAACCAATGTTGACTTCTCTAGTATGCTCTATTAGAATAGAAGACACCTCTGGTCGATTATCTTGAGGAGGCAATACTAAATCCTCATGTTCTGCTTGTGGCTCTAGATTTTCTTGCTGAGGGGTTCTCTTCGCTGCCTTAGCTAGTCCCAGATTTACCTTAGTTCCAATTTTGGGTGTATCGAAACTAGGTTGGGGATTTTCTCCAAAATACCCCTTGGGATCTAGCTTGTAGATGTAGGCAGAATCTGGCTTTGTCTTCTTATGAGGAATTTCAGCTCCCATGAATCTTAGAAGCGCTTCCTCTGATGTGAACTCATCAATATGTATGACACTTGGTTGGTCCCAATCTATGAGTTGTGGATGAGCAAGTGGTAGGTCAATGAGATGGATGGATAGTTCTCGGAGAACAGAGTCTCCTAGGAAGATTTGGTCTAGGATATCGTCGTAGGCTCTCTTTTCAACTTCCTCAGGAATGTCTTCAATTTTGACAAGGTCACGGTGGATGTTCAAAAAAGTGTGACCGTTCTCGTTGGTGCCCCCAGTTGTGGGTATGCCAAAGCCAAGACCTGACTTTATTTCCCAATTATGTGCTTCGATGGGACATTGCATGCCCCTTTCTTCTAGTCCTAGTCCACCTCCTTGATAGTTCCATTTTTCAGTGATGAGCTTATGTTGTTGGGGATACTTCTGGCTGAAGTGATCAAGGCGTGCTTGATTTCTTGGAGGTGCATCCTTATGTAACCAATTGTTGATATCTGGAGTGAGCTCCTCATGAAGAGGGGTTTTTGAGGACACAAAGGTGGTTGGGCCAAACTATTTGTATCAAGGAGGTGGAATCTCCTTAGCTTTGTGATATGTTGGCTGTCCATGGGTATGTGGATCAAGTGGGATTGCTCCGACAGCAAATGCATCTGATAGACTATATTCTCCACAACCTTTGTTGTTGATCTTTACAGTAGATAGGGTGGAGGCAAGGATGGTTTCTGCGTCATTACAAGTGTGGGATGAGCTGGCAATGGCTGTGCCGATGTCTATTCCAGGGCAATGGTTTGTATATGAAGCTTCAACCACATTGCAGTAAGCAAAGGGTTCTGGATCGACATGGATGGTTACCTCAGTGCCTTGATGCGGAAATTTGATGCACTGATGGTAGGTGGATGGAACGGCCTTCATAGCATGAATCCATGGGCGACCGAGGAGGATGTTAAATGGTAGGTTTAGATCAACAAAATGGCAAATTGTCTCTTGAATGACTGGCCCAACCTTGATTGGTAGCAAAATAGTCCCTTCTGTGGTCCTTTCCAAATTGTCATAAGCTTTGATGGTGATAACCTCACTGATCATATCTGCCTTAGTATACCCAGCTTGTTTATGAATTTTAGGGTGAAAATGTTCAAGGCTGATCCATTATCTATCATTACTCTTTTCACGGCAAAATTGGATACCATGATGGCTATGCAAAGCGGAAGGGTGTGATCTGGCTCAACCGCGGGTATGTCGGTGGGTTTGAAAGATAGGGCACATGAGGATGAAAGGTGTCCAACAAAATTACGAAAATCAGTAGCATTGATATCAGAATGGACACGGGATTCTATGAGAGCACTATCAAGGATGTCTTTGTACACAGGACTAGTGCGAAGAAGGTCTAAAATGGATATTTGGGTTGGCATGTTCCCAAGGTGTTCCAAAATATTGTACCGACTTTTTGATGGAGCTAATGGTGTTGATGAAACTGGTGGGCCTGTGATGTTAAATCGCGCTCTTCGAGTGGTGATCGCACACTCATTGTCTGCTCCTCAGATATTGATAACATTGACAGAAGGCTCTTTCTCAGATATACAACCTATAAGGCTACCATAGTCTATATAGGATGAAGTGTGGTCATTGTTCTTCCCATGCTGTTGGTTTGGCTGGCGGTTGTTGGTGTTGTTTTGGATAGGTGCTTTTCCAGGATTTTGGTTGTTGTGTGGAGGAAAAGCATTTTGATAAATCTGTAAGCCTGCATTGGGAGAGGTTTGGGCACCAACAGTGATTTCCTTCCGATCAATGAGGTCTTGCACATAGTCTTTCAGTTTCATGCATCTAAGGGTGGTGTGACCGCTTACCCTATGGAACTTGCAATACTCATTGTCCTTGTACCATGCAGCTTTGGATTGGCTTGGATCAATTTGCTGGGTAGGAGGAAATTTGATGAGGTTTTCCTTAGCCAATTTCTCAAAAATAACATCCAATGGCTCACCAAGTGGTGTATAGTTTCTAGGTGCAGGTTGGAATCTGGGCTTTTGCCCTGTAGCTACATTGATGGCATTAGCTTGATTGTTAGACCCTTGAAAGTTGGGTCTTGTATTGTGGTTTTGATAGCTTTGGTTATTTTGTTGTTGGTAATTGATAGCTTGTTGGTTGTTTGTTTGATATGGTGGGTTAGACTGGTTTTGAGAAGGACCAATGATATTCACATGTCTGGTGTCAGTAACCCCATCTATTGCAACATGCTTGTTTTTGTTCCAATACCTAGACTTGTCATTGGAATGTGATTGATTTTGGTTGGCCTCTTTGTAAATCTTTACCACACCATCTTTGATGAGTCCTTGCTCAAGGATCATTCCTTTCTCTTTAATATCCTTATAGGTCTATAAACAGTTCATGGTCATGTGGTGAGCCAAGCTGGGATGTGCATTATCAATAAACATTTTCACCACATGGCATTCTGGCAAGGTGCAGGATATGCGGGTGGTAAGGGTTTTCCATCTTTGCAGGTATTCAGAAAGGCTTTCTCCACCTTTTTGCTTGGTGTGGACAAGATCAACTATTGATAGGTCTGTTTCAACAAGATGGGCATATTGGGCTACAAATGCCTCAGATAATTCAGCAAAGTTTTTAATTGTGCCATAGGGGATTCTATAAAACCATTCAAGAGCTGCTCCAGCCAAGCTTTTGGGAAAAAGTCGCAAGAGGAAGACATCATTGTATGCCACGTCCTGGCAATGCATGTAAAATTCTTTGATATGTGTGATAGGGTCTCCTTTTCCTCTGAATTTGTCAAATTTAGGTACCTCAAAGTGTTTGGGAAATGGTGTCATGGTAATGGCTCTATCAAATGGGTAAGGACACACATTCTCAAACTTGAATATCTTTAGATCATTCCCTTCTTGGATGGCTTTCAGAGCTATCTTCATTTGCTCCCACTCTGAATTGATAGGTGATGGTTGGGGTGCCCCCAATGTAGGAGTGCCTTGAGGTAGGTATGTGCTGGATGGGGCCACTGAATATGGATGGCTGTGAGGGATTTGCTGATAGGGATTGTACATTGTTTGGGCAGCTGCATGGTGGATGATAGGTTGTTGAGGGGGAGGTGGCGCATATTTCTGCATGTGCTGCGAGGCTTGTTGTTGATATGGGATTTGAGGTTGGGATTGAGGAACATAAGCTGACTGTGGGATAAATGGATTGCTTTGTGGAGGTAAGGTATAAGATGGTTGTGAGGCTTGGGGAAAGGATTGGAGGGCTTGTGGGGTTTGACCAATATATGTGGGTTGTGCCCCCATTTGGGATGGTATCTACAAATAATTGGTGGTTGGCTAGGGTGGTGGATTACCTCCTAGAAGTGGCATTAAAAGTAGTTGGTAATTGGAGGTAATGGATTAGTTGGTGGTGGAGGTGGTTGGAATTGAAAGCTTGGGAATGGAACTAATGGGGTTTGATAGCTTTGTGGCTGGATTTGGAAGCTTGGTAGAGTGGTGGTGGGAGCTGGGGTCACTTGGGATCTTGGTAGAAGATTGGCAGTAGCTTGTGGGATTTGATAGCTTTGTGGAGTGAAGGTAGTAGCTTGTGGATTTGTGGCTGGTGGTATTGAGCTCCCAAGACCTAATGGAAATGATGGGATTGTGCTTAGGGCTGTGGTGAACAAGCTGGGGGCGATGAAAGGTTGATTACATGGCCCCATGGGTGGCATCCCTGTTGTATATTGCTGAGGTTGGCCAAAGATGCTAGCACTGATTTGGGAGATGGGTGGATTTGGAAGGCTAGGTTGGGGAGCAGCAGCAATAGTGAAGGGGGTGAACGGTGAGATGTTTTGGGTAAAGGGAGTTTGGAGTGGAGAGGTATGAACCAAGGATGGAGTGGTGGTGGCTGGGTTGGCTTGCAGCATGGAGATTTCAACTTGGGTGGATGATGGTATGTTTGGGTCTGTTGGGTCATATGGATTGGCTGGAGGCTCTTCTTTTGGAATATATTGAGGATAATTTGGATCATAAGAGCCTATGGGTGGTGGCAGCTGCCCAAACAATGGGTGAGATGGATCTGATAATAAAGGGGGTCTTCCAAAGTCAAAGGTTCCTACATTGTCCCTTTGAAAATTAGCCATGATTGTCTCTTTGTTTTTGTCTATAATGGCGTTTACCAATACTGCATTTCCTGGTTGGTTCATGAAAGCTTCAATGTCAGTAGGTGATGGCATAGCTTGCTCTGGGCTGAAGGATGGCTGAGTGCTCAAGGGGGGTGAGGCTGTTCGATCCAGATGATAGGGCTCCATTGTTTCTTTCTTCTTGGCTAAGCGAGTGACGGGTGGCATGAAAAATGCTCCTAGGGATGAGATGCAATAATGCTGATGGATGCAAAAGGGGGAAGGCTTTTCTATGCAAATGATTTCCTAGGTTGAGGCAAAGCTATATGACAAAAACCTAAGGAGGATTAGGTTGGGGATTCTAACTTCAAAGATATGTTGTCAAAGCACAAAAGGTCTGCTTTCCTATGTGCAAGCTTGGTGGTGATTGTGTCAACTTAAGGATAGACTGATGATCCTTTAGGAAGAACACGAGATTGACCACTTGCGGATCCCAACCTTTAGCTCAAGGTGATGAGGGATAACAAGTGACAAAGCTAGATTACCCTAGACAAAGCTCTGTCAAAGGGATAACCTTGGTGAGATTGGTGGATTTGGAAGATTTTAGGAATGGCAAACTTTTAGCAAGGTGATAAAAATTTTGAAAGCTTAGATGTGCAGATTTTGGATTGCTAGCTAGATGGTTTGATTCTAAATGAGATGGATGAGCTAATAATGCTAAAGGGGATAACCTAAGATGGTTGGCTTTTCTACAAAGATGACTCTGAAGTGAAGCTTATCCAAGAAGATGTGGAGAAACAAGGGTGTCTAATCATAGAAATCATGCCTAGTTGGTAAGGCATAAGCAGGATTAACTCCTGGATGTTGGCTAAATTTGATGGTGCGCTCTAACCAGGCCTCTTGAAATGCTTCGTCGGTAGCTTTGTCCTCTGCTTTGTGGAGTTTGGAAATTCGTGGGCTTGGTGTTATTTCTTTTCTCTTGGCTGAAAGTTCTTGGTATGCTAGAGATGGCTTGAGTTTGACCTTGTGAAACTTCTGTTTGGGTTTAGGTTGTTCTGACATAAATTCCTGAATTTGCTTGGCTTTGGGAAAAATCTTAGTTGTTTTGCTTCAACTTGTTCAACTTCTAAAATAGGTAGTGACTACGCTAAGTGTGCCCTAAGCTAGGATTGACCAAGTTTGGCAAACATTCATTCAACAAGTAAAATAAAAACAAGCAATAGATAGGAACACCCAGATAGAAGTTTGTGGTTCTCAGAATGTGATACTTGTGCCAAGGAGTGTGTATGTTCTACAAATGTTTCGATCAGTCACTCCAAACACATTAACATCCTAGATGGTTTTCTGCAAGGCTGACATTTGGTTTAGCTAGGGAGTCCTCGATATACGCAAGGTACGTGAGGCCCAAATCCGTAGATGAGACCAAAAGGATGTCACACAGCCAAGAGGAGCAGTAACCCACTTCTCCTCTTTCACTTCTCAAGGGTATAAAGTTCCTTGAGGCTTAGCCCGAATGACAAAATCTTGATCCCAAGAGAGGTGTCTTTCGATTCACCTCCTGATTCTTATACTCCGCCGGAACGCTAGAGTTGAGGTCGTCCAAGGGGTGATGAAATCCCCAAGCAAGCCTCCTAAAAAGAAACAAGGTTTTGGATCCTAATCTTATGCACCCAAGATGGCCTCGAAAGACGACAAGGGGAGAGAAGACTCGGATGACCTTGGGCTAAAAAACACGCTTGTTCTTTTACCGACTCTTATGTGTGCTAATCTAGACTTTGCAAGCACTCATGTTTAAGAGATAATGTTCAATTCCAACTTGAAGCACCAACAAAAGTAAATCGATCGAAGAATGCAAACAATAAAAAGAGTTAGGGTCAACAAAAGCAAACTCGCGCGCCCGGAGGCCCTCCACGTCAAGTATCGATTAATTTTCTTTAAGGCATTCAAAATTGAGTGTGAGTTTGTTTTAAGCCCAAAACAAAAGTGTGTGAGATTCGATTTCAAGCGCGCGCCCGGAGGCTCTCCACGTCATTGTTGTTCAATTTTAGTGCCCAAACTTAAAGTGTGATCGAATTAATCTAGATTTTTGGCCATTTAAGAATTTTGATAAAGTTAAAGCAAACGTTCAAAAACCAAGTGAGTGAGTTAGATTGTGGAACATTTAACACCTTTTTCAAGTAGACCCATCTCCATAAATGGCGCTGACATTGCAACCAATGGTTAATATTTGATGGGTGATTAGAAAAGAGGTGAGTCCAAGGAACTACTCAAATTGATTTTTGTAAATTTGTATTTTAACTTAACAAAGTTTCTTAAATGTTCAAAAATCAAACTTCACCTAGATTGCATGTGAAAAAGAGATTTGTAATGGTTAATTGATCCTTGGAATTCAAGATTGGATTTTTTGTTTTAAGCATGCATTCCAAAGAAAGTTGATTTTAATCCATGACATTCAAGAGTGTGTTTTTAACAACATTCATTCAATGGAAAATGTGTTTAACCATTCAAGTTCATTTTTTTTTTAGCAACATGCATTCAAAGACAAATGGTTAAACAGTCAAGTTCATTTTTTAGCAACATGAAAACCTGCAAGAAACATGGTTAGTGGTTCCATATGTGCTCCAACCTGCAATGAGACAAAAAAAAAAAGCAATTTAGTTAGTTAGCCAAAATCTTCAAAAATGAGAGCTTAACTATGGGAAAAAAAAATTAAACTTTTTTTGTTATTTTTTCTACGCGTAAAAATGCTTAAAATGGTCTAAATGGTCTAAAATGGTCTAAATGGTCTAAATGCTTAAAAATGCAGAGAAGACAGTCTGTCAAAATACGAAGACGCTAAAATACAGAGATGCCAAAATACGAAGAGGACAAAACAGATTTGCAGCACAGAACACAGGTGACAAGCAGAGACGCCGATTTGCGCAGATGTGGATTTTCGCAGACAACGATTTTCGCAGACGCGGATTTTCGCAGACTTCGATTTTTGCAGATGCGGATTTTCGTAGATGTCGATTTGCACAGACGCGGATTTTCGTAGACGTCAATTTTCGCAGACAGAACAGGTTGCAGATGCCAAAACTGTGCCAAAAAAAGCTGAAAAATGCGAATTTTTTTTTTTTAGATGGTATTTCTTCTTCCTAAGTGCGTTCTTTAACCTGCAAAAACAAGCAAAACACCCTCACAACACACTCAAACAACAACAGATATTAGATGGTTAGAAAAATGACATATAGATGAAAATAGATGATTAAATGACCCATAGTGGGGTCCCACCGGGCGTGCCAAAATGTAGAACCAGAATCAGTATGCAAAGAACATTAACAAATAAAGTAAACATTCACAAACCAAAAACTAAATTCACATATATGCTTAGACAAAGGAAGAAAACAAGAAGTGCAAACCTCACAAGAAAAAGCACTCCATGCTTTCTTGATTCTGTAGATGTGTCCTTTTGCTGTGGATGTATGCTCAAGATGCTCAAAAGTTGCTTCAATGGAGATGGGTTTTTGAATTTGAGGATTTCATTTATCAAATAGATTTATTTAATAAATGGGGATTTTTGGAATTAGATAGGAGAAAAGGATTTAATTGATAAATAATAGATTGTTTGATTTATCAATTAGGACTATAGATGATTAATTAAATTAATCAACTAGGGGATGACAAAGGATTAATTAAATAGAAATTTAATTAATAATTCCCTTTTTAGATAACTAAATAGGATTACTAAAATAGTGTAACCAAATTTAGGTGTCTACAGTTACTTGGTGATTTTTTCAAATTGGGTTTCAATATTAAATTTTGATGTCATATATGTGTGAATATTATTTTCATGATGCATGAAAATATTATTATTTACTTCTATTATTCAGCATATACTAATTAAAGATATAGTGATGTAATGAATAAGTTAAGTTAATGATAAGTTGTTATACTTTTCAAGTGAATTTATGAGTTTGTATAAGTTGTTTATTGCAAAAAGTTAAATTGGTACATCTAGACTTGAGAATAATTGATTCACACCCCCCCTCCCACCCTCCTCTCAATTATTCTATCATTTTAACAATTGGTATTAGAGAATGAAGATTGGATTAGAGAAATGAAGGAGAATATTGATCAAATAGAAAATAATAAGATGTGGGCATTGGTACCAAGGCCAAAGGATAAGAATATGATTGGAATAAAGTGGGTATTCACAAATAAGTTGAATGAGAAAGGTGAAGTCACAATAAACAAAGCAAGATTAGTTTGTAAAGGATATGCACAAGAGGAAGGAATTGACTATGCAGAGACATTTACCCCAGTTGCAAGGTTAGAATGAGTAAGAATATTACTTGCATATGTTGCCTACATAGGTTTCAAGGTATATAAAATGGATGTCACATATGCATTTCTAAATGTAATCTTAGAAGAAGAAGAAGTTTGCATTGAACAACCTAAAATAATTTGTTGACCCTAGTAACAAGAGCATGGTATGTAAGTTGCACAAAGAATTTTATGGTTTGAAAAAAGCCCTTATAGCATGGTATAAAAGGTTACATTCATATTTGGTAAAAATTAGTTTTGCAAGAACTAATGATAATAGCAATCTATATTTGAAGAGTGAATCTGAAAATATATTATTAGCTGAAATATTTGTTGATGATATCATATTTGGAGGACATGATGCATTGTGCAAATTATTTGCTAATGAGATGAAGAAAGAATTTGAGATGTCAATGTTTTGAGAGATTAAATTCTATGTTGGTTTGCAAGTCTATCAAAGGAAAGGAGGTATATACATTACACAATCAAAGTATATCAAGGAGATATTGGAAACCTTTGGAATGGATGGTTCAAGATGATTTGGAACGCTTGTGGCTACTAGACATAAACTTTCAAAGAATGATGATTCTCCTAAAGTAAATTAGACATTGTATAGGTTAATGATTAGAAAATTGCAATATGTTGTTCATAAAAAACTTGATATTGCATTAGCAATTGTTATAGTTGCAATAATTTCTACTAATCCTAAGGAGAATCACATGATGGTTGTAAAAATGATAGAAAGATATATGAAAGAAATAGGGGACTATGGATTATGGTACAAGAAGAATGAGAAGTTTGAGCTGAGAGTTTACACGGATGTTGATTGGGCTGCAAACATTGATGATACAAAGAGTACAAGTGGAAAAGTAAGAAGAAAATTTGTATTTCTCAATCCATGGTAGAGGTTGAGTATATTACAATAGAATTTAATTGTTTTGATTAAGTAAAAGTAGGTTTTAAAGGACCTGAAACTTATACAATAGCAGAGTTTTGGAAATAAGCAAGAGAAAAGAACTACAGAGAAACAAAACCAAGACCAAGCATGAAACAAACCTCAGACAAGAAAAAAGAGGTCATGTTGGTGTTTTAAATGGTACTAAAACTACTAAGTGACAAAAAGCTTAATACCAGAATGACAGTACATACACAATCTAAAGACTAGCCTATTCTTATCAACAATTGCATATGTAAGGTATTTGGACCCAACTTCAACAAAACCACAAATGGTTTTCTACTCTTTTGGCTCTGCACAACCAGGGTGGGTGTACCCAGGGATGGTTTAAATATGAAATGACTGTATGAGGATTATTCTTAGTTTCATTATGATTCTCATTTCAAAATCCTCAAATATATACATAATTCTTACTAACTTTCCAAACACATCCCATAAATAGATATGGCCAAGAAGTCTTATATAGATCTGCAGATGTTTTCAACAACAATGGCTAACTGAAGCTAAAAAGATTTCATGCAGACAAGTGATGGCCAACTTTGAAGATCTACAAGAAATAAAAGTAAAATTTGACTTGATGATGCATTTGAACAACCATTTGTAAGATACTTCTCTTTCGGCTGAAATAACTTGATCAGTGCCTAATCCATTGGGGTTTTAGAGTCTATAGCAAAATCTAAGATCTAATTTGTTGCCTTACAACAAATTGTATCAGCAATTCTTATCAGAACTTATCATTCAAAATCCTTTTCAATACTTAAAGAATCTTATCACATTCATCAAAGCTTTTACTTAATCCATTGAATTAACAGCAATGATAGATGGATATACAACCTAGTTAGATTGCATTCAATTGTACAGGCTTTTACTCATACAACATCAAGGTAGCTAAGTATTAAGCAAGAGACAAAATTCAAAAAGAACTGATATGGGGACAGTTCATAGTTTGTATTCATTTCCTTTGAAAATGGTACATCTTTTACAATAAACTCAGAATAGCCTTCAAAAATAAACACAGTTCATTCTATCTTCATGTATTTTCAGAAAATTTGACAGAGAAACACATTACAAACTTGCCTTCAAAATTTGGACCAAAAACTAGACTAAGCACAATACTTAGAAGAAAAAGAATTTGAACCCTTCTTTAGCCTTGAGATCCCACTTAAATAGTGTGAGATGCAACAAGCTTAGGGCTAAAGAGAGTGACACGTGTCCTTTAAAAGATACTGACGAATGTCTGTAGTAAAAGACAAAAACAAATAATAGAGAAGCTAACACATCAAAACATCCTAGGTGGGTCCCTTTCTGTTATACTTCTCATTTGTTTTAACAAGAAGATAGGATCTGATTCTCCAATTATTCTTCATCCTTAGAGTAAGTAGCCATAAGGTTTGAAAGTGATGTATTGTCTTCAGTTACCTGTAAATTTACTTCAACCTGGGGAGTTTCTGTGTCCTCAGTATTAACTTTGGGGGTGATTGTTACTTTTTCACTTTCTTCCTCATCATCTTCTGATATTTGTTCTAGAAACTAATTTTTCCATTTATTAAAAGCATCATCATCTAGAAAATCAAAGCTCAGAACTTCTCTTTGTATCATTATTAAAGAATTTTTCTTTTCTTCTAAAACATCAAATTCTTTCCCCATATCAGTATAAAATAACTGTACTTTTACTAGTTCCTCATTAGTCTTAGACCAAAACTAGTGGCTAGTCTCACTCATGATGTTTATCATTCTTTCATTTAATAATTCATCCATCTCCCTTTTCCACTTTTCTTTTTCTTTTAGCATATCCACAGATTCTAAAGCACAAGGAAAAAGTGTGAAATTTTCAGCGATGTATTGGGAAAAGCAGAGTGTTAATCTTCTCTGTAAAGAATCCCTTTCATTATCAAAATTCTCTAGCTTATTTAATAAATCAAAAATCTTCTCAACTTGATGATAGGGCATTTGAACTGTAGATATACATATGATTGTAATATCATTATTTCTCTCCCTCCATTTCTGTGCAAGAAGAGTCAGCTTATCCTTATCCCTGTTCAACTCATCCATGAGGGCTGCAATTCTGGCCAACTGATCAAAGGATTTTGACCATTTTATTTTATCCCTCAAATATATTATACCTTGTTTTAACTTTTCTTCATATTGATTTCTCAATTCTATCTGCAACTCATGCAATTTTGTTTTTTCTGCTTCAAAGTCCTCTGCAGTATAGAATTGGGGCCTTTCAGGGGTGTCAAGTATTTCAATGATAGGGGTTGATCCAACAAATGACTATGAAGGGTATGAAATTCTAAGTGTACTGGATTCTCCCACCTTTCTTTTCCCAAGTATCTTCTCCAATTGAGATACCCTATTTTCTAGCTCAATTCTCATTTTTACTTCTTGATTGTAGGCATCCACCACTATTTCATACTTATTTTGCAAATCATTCATTTCCTTTTCTTCTCTTTCTGTAGTGGCCAAGGAAAATTTAGAATAGTCCACATTCATGTAGGCTACCTGTACATTTGAAGTATCAGCAACCCTCCTCACAATGATATTCCCTGTTAGTCCTGAATCATCAAGTTGTAATGGAGTAGTCCTGGATCCTCTTCTTAGTGACCACATAACAAGGGCAGCTTGATCATTACTGAATGTTGTTCCTAAGAATTCCTTTTTATCTAGATCCTGTAATCCTAAATTATTTGACACAGAATTAAAAATTAAGGCATCAGCAATATCCCAATTGGGCAATAATAAAATATTTGCATTTTTCACCATCTGTCTACCCTTGTCAGGGGTAATATTTTGGAATTCTTGTATCATTTTTTCTTTTATTTGATTCTAAATGGAGGCTTCATCCATTTATGGATGCTCTGCTTTCATATTCCTACACCTTTGTTCAAAAATGTGTATGTTTTCCCTCCATGCAAACTGATGGAAAGCCCTAGATTTTACAAAACTGTTATCAGACAAAAATTGCTGACTGGCCTGCTCCAAAATAGGGTCTAATTCCCTTCCTCTGAAATCTCCTACAGTCAATTCAAAACTTGGCACAGGAGGCTCTTGGGGGTTCCCTTCATCAATTTCTGCTTGAGTAACAAAAACTGCTCCTTGCGACCCCATTTGTTCAATTTGCTCATTGGTGAGCTGTTCTTCCTCAATTCTCATTGGAGTTTGGGAAGGTGAGTAACCTTCATCATGGGATTCCTCTTCCCTTATTATTTTTCTTCTTTTGGGAGAAGGTTCAGGGGGTCTTTCTTCAAGGACAGTACTAGTAGATTCAATTACCTATTTTTCTTTGTTTACAATGGGCATCTGCTCCCAAATAATAGTATATCCTATCCTCTTTCAGACAACCAGTGGACCTACTCCTGTGTTAGGGGTGAAACCCAATTTCCTCATAACTTCTTTGGATTTATCTGGAAAAGAATCAATAAAATGTTGTTTCTTTTCATTCATTACCTCCATTATTTTTGAAAATGTACTCATGAGCTTATTTATCCTATATGCATTAGTTGCAGCATTACTAAGAGGATTGTAATCTTTGTCAAAACAATTAATGAATTCCAAAACTTTTGAATAGACTCTCCATTTTTCTTTCTTTGTTTCTTGTTCCTGGAGAGAGTATTCATTCCTTATTATATCTTCAGGGAAGTAGAATTCATGCTGACTTGGATGAAGCTTGATCCTATATCTAAGAGCAGAATTAAAGAAGTCTTCTGTGTCACAAAAATGAGCATGAGATACTGCCATCTTATACCGATCCAAAAATTTGTAGAGGAAGATCCACCCTTCTTTAGTGATTACAAATTGGTGAGCTATAGTGCAAGTAGGAAAAATTGATCCTGTTCCCCTTTTGTGCAAAAAGGTTTCCTCCACTCCTCCCAACTGCCATAAAAATTCAGCTACCCCTACCTTTAAAGGTACCTGATAGGGTAGTACATGGGGTGTCCCTTTGAAACCATAGACCCTAATGATAGTTGAGACTAGATATGGGATGATATCTCCCCAATTATGTGAAAATTTTAAACTATGGGGTCTGTCCATAGGCCTAACAAGATGCATTAGTGCCTTAGGAATTTTGGGATTGTCACTTAATATGAGGCATCTTAGTTTAGAAGCAAAGTGCCTATCAAATCTAACAAAACTAGCATTTTTTGCTTCCCAAGTCATGTTTGCACTCCATAATTGAACTGGTAGTGCCTCCCCTTCTTGTTCCCTATTTAAAACCATTTCTCTACCGAAATATGTAACCCCTTTAAAAAGAAACATATGCAACAATAGGGAGTACTGACCCCAAACCTTTTCCACCTTGCCCTTTGCAATCCCCACCAATCCATTGTGAATCTCATTAGCCAGGTAAGATGCAATATCAAAAAATATTTCTACACCGAAAGAAGAGATTTGGGTGATCATATACATGAAGCTCACTGGAATAAAGTCTTCTTCACCCTCTCTAAAGACTCTGCACAGGGTCCTGTATATTTCTACTGCCCTAGCATTAAAGCATGATTTCTTGAAAGGTTCTTTAGAAGATGATGTTATTGTTGGTAGGTTTCCAATTCTGCCTATGTGGGCTTTCAATGCACCTTGTCTAACTATATCCCTTTTGGACATATATTCTTTTTCTAACTCTATCAAATTAATGGGCACATGATACATGGTGAGAGGTCCCAGACTGAAAACCTTCCTAATTTCTTCTGGACTGATGGTAATTAAAACCTCACCATCCATTCTTCTCACTACCTTAGTGGCTGGATCATAGCTTTTCACTATAGTTTCAAGCAGGTCATAATCCATAAACACACTGGGAACAACAAGCTTCCCAAGATCAAAATTCCATATATTGGCATGAGGGGCATATAATTTCCTTTCTATGAACCATTTTTTGAACAGACTCAAACCAGTTTGAGAAGTCTGAGCATCCTGAACCCAATTACCCTTATCATACAGTCCATCAGCTATCCTTAGCCTAGGTTTCAATGAGGGTAACCTCTTAACTTGTGATGTCTCTACAGTAGACTCAGGAAGCAACTCAAGCAAATCATCATGCACATTCCTATCCAAATAATTTACTGCACCTAAAAATCCCTTCTATGGAGGCATCTTGGACTTATTTTTTTACAAAACTAAAAAGCCCACGAAGATTATGGTAGTATTACTTACTTGAATTTTGTCTTTGTTTTCCTCTATATTTCCACAAACTTTTCGCGAATAGATAACTTCACAATTTCTACCAAGCTTTGGCACACTTTCCTTCAGTAATTACTTCTGCACAAGAATGGCTTCAAATCTTTTCTCGCGTAAGATGAAACTGATGAAATCTCTCTGTATTATACTCTATTTTTTCTCACGGACAATGCTTTCATGTCTAATTAATACAAGGAGTGGCACTACATTCTATGTTTAAAATTAGGTCGTTGATCTTCAAAGATCCTACGATCATGTGATACAAAGAGAACAACTAGGAGTTGCATTTGACATGTCAGTTAATTTACCCAATGAGAACTTACCACGTATATCATTCTTTCCTTGATGATGCTTGTATCTGGACTCATTAACATTTGAGGACACGTGTCAGCATGTCGCTACTTTGTTATGCATAAAAAATGAGCATCTTGTCATAGCAAAGCAGTGACAATCGTCAATCTGATTCGAAATCAATCAAATGATATGCTACTCGATTTTCTTAGAAAGAAGGCGGTGGGCCCTATTTGCTATGTCGCTATAACTATCTCCCTCACAACTCTTCATAGCGAGAAGATGATAGTTGTTGATCACATACTCAATCAAGGGTGAGGAAACTACACGGGGTCTTCTGATTCATATTCGCTATGTCGCATGGCTTAAAAAGCATGCAATTTTGCATAGTGAGGTAGCAAGCTCTGTTGATTTCATTCCAAGCTAATGTTCAAGATCTCTTTGTACATTTGGTCAGAAAGGCATTAATGAAAAAAGGATCTATGCAAATTTGGCGCCTGTCAAAAATTTACTGTAGTCCTAATTATCTTTCCATGTCACCAAAGGTCCTATCAATCTTCAAATTTCACGAGGCCTTGCTACTTCGCTAACGGTGAAGTATCTAATTTTTTCGATAGCGAGGTAGCAAGCTCCGACATTTTTAATGAATTCTGTACCAGAAAATGCAAAGGGGTAGAAGATAATTATTACTATTATTTAAACTGCTTCTAACAATGGCATTTATGACTTGTCATGCCACCTGGTGTAGTCACGGTACCGGCAAAATGCAACGTCACCGCCCCTTCAGATTTCATGGGCCTCGCTACTTCGCTAACGGTGAAGTGTCTAATTTTTTTGATAGCAAAGTGGCAAAGCGTCAGAAAAATCATCATTTCGGCTCTATTTTCAGATATTCTACTAGGTCCCCTTCCCTGTTTGGACGGTAGTTGCAACGTGTACTTGCACAATAAATCATTCAGAAAATAAATCTTCGACCTCCGTATCTTCACTTTGTGATCCCGCCTTGTAAAATACTCAACACTCGCTACCTCGCATGGCTTAAAAAGCATGCAATTCTTCATAGCGAGGTAATGACAGCGGTAGATCTACTTGGATCTAACGGTTGGAAAGATTGAGAAAAAGGGGATCTCGGGGGAACAAAAAATAAAGGGGACAGAATATTCGTCTCACTTGAAAATTCAAAAGTTTCACGCCCGAAAGTTTATGAACAGAGAGAACATAGGGTTTTCATGAGTTTTTTCTTTATGGATGGATTATCCAGAAACCCTATGTTTCACTTAGAAATAAAAATTCTGACTTTTCTACAATTTAACAAAAACTTTTGTTGCACAAAAAGTTAGACCAACAAGTCACAAAGGACAGTGCTAGAAAAAATAGCAAAAGTCTGGCAAAGGAAAAGCAACCAACCAACTAAGGAGTGTTGATCAGATTCACCACCTGGTCCACCAGAGAATGCATGGTTTTAACAACAGCTTTGACCTCATCTATCCTACTAGTTTCCTCAATCTTCTTTGAATGGGCCAGGGTATGCATACTTGGTCCTTGAGAATCAACCTCCAAGGGAGAATCCTGATCTTTACCTACCTCATTCTTCTTTAGGAAGGTAGAAACATTTTCCACCTTCTGCTTCAGTTGTTTGTCCATGTTGCCCAGTCTGGATTCAAGTTTTGACACCCTCCCTTGGACACTACTAATATCCTTGTCCATAACCCTTTGTTTAGCCTCCAACATAGGAATCTTATGCATCAAATTTTTAACTTCTTTAGCATTTCCTATGACATCCGAGAGCTTGTCAATATGTTGTCCTAGATTTCTTTCCTCTCTCGCCATTTTGGAAAATTGTTCCATTTCCTTGTTTAGCAGAAATATTTTATGCTTTAAGATGCCTAAGTCCTTCTAAATAGAGCCTAGGTTGCCAAACATACCTTTTGAAAACCCTAACCTACTATCATCCCCTTTAGATTTAGATCCTTGCTCATCAATATCAACATCAAAATCATCTTTAACCTTCTTAGCATTTTTATTGACCTGATACCGCACAGGCTTCCTTTTCCTCTCCAAGCAATGAGCTAAAGGCTCATCATCAGAATGCATGGACACTCTCTCATCAAGACAACCCTTACCTTTACCTTTACTACCTCCCCTATTTTTTATGTGCTTGCAAACAATTTCTTCAAACAAATCACTTTCCCTCTCCCATTCAGAATCCTCCTTCTTAGTATTCTTCTTCTTTTTCTTATTGCTGCCACTGAAACCAATTTTAGGGCTAGCCAGACCTCCTTTAGCCTCATCTTGTGCATCAGAGTCATTGCCTTTTTCATGAATACTCCCTTTCGTGTATTGATCTTCCACTTTAAAATTCCTTGGTTTCTGAATTTTTTTTGATTTGAGAATTGTTCAAATATTGTGTGGATCAAGAAATTGTTAGAAGGAATGAAGGAAGACATTTCTAAAGCTATGTTGATATATTTTGATAACACAAGTGCTATAAACATATCTAATAATCTTTTGATGCACACAAAGACCAAACATATTTTCATTAAGTATCATTAAGTATCATTACTTGAGGGAGTTAGTGAACACAAAGGAGAATATAGATGATATATTCACTAAGAAATTACCTAAGGATTTGTCTCTGTATCTAAGAGATAAGTTAGGAGGCATTCTCTTATCCAAGGTAAACTAATAAGAGATGCAGTATTGCATCAATTATTATAATTAAAATATCTTACAGATTGATGCCTGAGGTCACACTTTAGGAGCTGCCTAAAGATGTGAAAAGATGGACAGAAGTGTGAATAGATAGAGCTACAAGTCAAAGATGAAAGAGGGATTGATATTTCAAACATCAGTAAAAATAGTGATCAGGAGGATGATGTTTATGAAATGGGTGATGTCTTTGGCATTGTTGTCAAAGAGGAAGTTGAAGTATGAAACTCACTATCCAATACAAATTGTAAAATAAAAGAGGGGGTTAATACAATTATTACTACAGTAAAGAATCTACAATTGGTATCATAGAGGAAAAAGTGTAATGAGTGCATGGATGAGAATCAGAATGAAACTAAGCATATTAATGAAGATCTCATACATATCATAGAGGGAGATTCAAGTGACAAATCATTAGAAATTATTTTGCATTTTCATGGTAACTAAAGGTGTTTTCATCAATGCCAAAGAGGGAGGTTATTGGAAACTACAATTGGAACAACAATAATATTGTCATTGATGTCAAACCTTACTGGTAAGACATTTTCTACTAGTGTAGAGTGTTATATTAGTTGATTGATGAAGAGAATTTGAAAAGTGAGATTACTAAATGAACTAGTAACGATGTTGAGTAAATATGAATAAATATTATGGAATTACAATGGGAACCTGATCAGTTAGTCTTTGACAAGATAATGTGTTTTTTGATCTTTATATAAAGTGAAGAAGATATATGAGTTCAAGTATGAAAGAGATGCTTGTTAGAAGACAAAAAGTTGTGAATAACACAAGCTTGATTGAGTGAAATTTTTACTAAGTCATTGAAGAAGTTAAAGAAAAAGATTAAGGAACTTAAGAGATAGACAAGCAAAATAATATTAGTTGATTGATAGTTATGGTCGACCAAGATGAAGAAGAAAATTGTAGAAGTGACTAAGCATAATGAAGGTCAAAAAAAGATAGTGTAAGCTACATGAGATAGAATAGTGGAGACTGAGCTATCCAATGATGACTAAACTAAAGAACATAGTAATAACTAAGTATCAAAAAATAACAGTTTGAGAAAGAAATGAGTTTTCAGGCTAGCAAAGTTGAATTTATAAATTGGTCAAAACACATAAATGATGAGGACTGATTAACATATTTAATGCACAAATTGAGTTTGTTAAGCAATCTAAGAAAAGGATTTAAATAGAAGTTTCGTGGTAAGAGAAGGAGGAAAAAATGATGGATAGATTCATTGAATTTGATCAAACCCAAAGATCTACAATGATATTTAAGTGGTAAAGGATCAAATCTACCTATTTGAAGAGGTACAAGAGATATTTTATGGTTATTCACTGGCAAATTTTTGAAGGACTTGTGAAGAATAGAGTAGCAAATGAAAAGTGAGAAGTTTGTGAAGTTTGATTACTTAAAGGGTTGCCAAGAAGATCAGTGATGGATAATATGATGAAGTTTAGTCAATGAACCATGAATGAGCTAATTAGAGATCTAAATTTGAAAAGTGGGTTGTATTTTATCATATGAAACCTAGTTGTTACTTTCTAACCATTATGACAGTAAAATCTTTTAATCAAGGTTGACCTAGTAGTCATACTGTAAAATCCTTTAATCAAGGTGACATTCTAATGGAATGATCTAAAGAGCTATAACCAGTCCACTCCTAACAAGGTGATTGATGAAGGGTGCTCCCCTTAAAACCATAATCTCATAACAAAAATAAAGAAACAACAGCAAATGTGAGAACAAAATATGGACTTCTTATTTGTGCCACAAATGTGGAATTACAAAATTCACGAGTACAAAATGCTAACCCACATGGGTGCCTTCATTACGATAATTTGCAAGACTAAGCTACAAACTACCACCCAGAGCTATCCTAGACAATGTTTGTGCCTTTCTTAAATAAGTAATTTAATGTCATTTGGAAAGGTTCTAAAATTTTGAACTTAATACCTAGGGCCGACAGACCCTAACAATCCATATAGAGTTAGCCAAATACATCTTTGACAATTATTTTAGATATTTTTGGTAGCCCAACTTTGAAAGGCCATAACTCATGAATTGTTGCTTTGATTTCTTATTATAACAACTTTTTTGAAATGCCAGCTCTTGATCTATAAACTCAAAATTGTGCATGTGCCCTATTGTTGAGTTTTTGGACCTCATCTAGGTACTCTAAGGCCTCCAATAGTGAGCCTAAAGATTTTTTGCAAATATTTTCCAAAAATCTACAATAACTTCTCTTATTATTAAGTTAGAGCAATGAGATTTGTATGATAGGCTTATAACTCTAAAATGAACCTTCATGTAGAAAATGGGAACATTTCGAGCTTGTATGAAGAACTTATTAAAAATAGCAAGTTCTCATAAATATTAATCACCCTATCTACCAGTCCTTATTAAAATATAAAAGACTGAAAAGAAAATATTTTTGGGTGATGCAAGATTTCTTTTACACCCAGGATGCTCCTGTATCATACACCTAGGGTAATTTGAGAAGTGATTTTGTCACATCTCAAGTGTTCAAAGGAAAACCAAGATGGTGAACCTCCTTCCTTGCTAGCCATGACGAATCCTCTACTAGCCTCCCTTTCCATTTGACTAGGTATTCCTCATAAATTTTGTTCCTTGTACTTTTTTCAACATGAATATCCAGTATCTCCTCAATCTCCTTTGTAGTCGAACTAGCTACTGGAAAACTCCACTATGATTCTACAACTTCATCTCCATCACCTCCTTCATAATACTCTGTCAAATCTAAAATATTAAATACTGGTGAAATATTCAATTCAATAAGCAACTCCACTTCATAAGCATTTCCAAAATCATGCCTTTTCACTATCTTGAATGGTCCAAAGTTCTTCACCTTTAACTTATTATATGTACCCACTAGAAAATGCTCTTTTCTCAAATGAATGATTACTTCATCTCCAATCTAAAATTCCTTATACATCCTTTTCACATCTACCTTAGTCTTATATTGTATATTCATTTTTATGATGTGTTTCCTCACCTCCTCATGGATGTTCTTCAAATGTTTAGCAAATTCTTCTGCTTCAGCACTACTTATCTCTCCTTTATCCAACTGTCTCAATACAAAAGCATTTCTGGGACTACTCCCATATACAATCTAGAATGGTGATTCACTAGTACTCATATTATTATATGCAAATTCTACCTATGGTAAAATCAGATCTCATCCTTTTAGCTTGTCTCTAATCAAACATCTTAGCAAGTTTTCCAAACTATGATTCAAAACTTTTGTCTGTCCATCAGTCTGTGGATGATGTGATGAACTGAACTTCAACTCTATCTTTAATTTCTTCCACAATGTAAACCAAAAATACCAAAAAAAATTTGTATCTCAATCTAAAACTATACTCTTTTGAAGATCATGTAGTCTAACCACTTCTTTAAAAAATAACTCTGCCACATGAACAGCATCACTAGTCTTCTTGCAAGGAATAAAATGTGTCATCTTTGAAAACCTATCAACCACCACAAAATTAGAATCATGCCCATGTTGCATCCTTGGTAATCCAAGAACAAAATCTATGCTGACATCCTCCTACATCTTCTCTGGTATAGGTAATGGCTAATACAACCCTATATTCTGTTGCACTCATTTTTCCATCTAACAACTGTACAACTCTGTACAAACTTCTTCACATCTTGCTACAACTATGGCCAATAATAATTCTCAATAGCCAAAGATATGGTTTTATCTCTACCAAAATGTCTAGCCAATCCTCCACTATGCTTCTCTTTGATGATATTCTCTCTCATTGAACTTCTAGAAATGCACAACTAGCATCATTTGAACAACATACTATCCTGGATCATGAAATCCAACCACTTTGTCCTATCAAGTGTAATAGGTTATGTACAAGCCTTCCATGCTTCACCAAAATTAGAATCATCTAGATACAAAGTACTGAGTTTCTTGAACCCAAAACCTCTATTTGCATTTTTTTTAGCAAAAGTTATCTTCTACTAAGAGCATCTATAACTTTTCTAGACTTCCCACTCTGGTGTTTCAAAACAAATGTATAACTCTAGAAAAACTCAACCACTTCAAATGCCTTTGGTTCAATTTTTCTTGACTATTTAAATATTGCAAAGCTTGATGATCAGTATACAAAACAAACTCCTTAGGAAGAAGATAGTTTCTCCACTTCTTCAATGCTTGAACTATAGCATAAACTTCTTAATCATAAATAGAATATTTTCTTTTGGCATCACTCAATTTTTCACTAAGCAATGGGTCTACCTTCTTGGCTCATAACAGCTCCTATTGTAGTACCACTAGCATCACAGTCTACTTGAAACACCTTGTTAAAATCAAGAAGTGCTAAAATAGGCTTCTTAGTAACTTTATGTTTCAATAGATTAAAACTTTTATCTACCCCTATAGTCCACTTAAATTATTTCCTATTCCCTCTCATTGTTTAAGTTAAAGGGTCCACAAATACTACTAAACCCTCTTATGAAATTTTTGTAAATATCAGCTAATCCATTAAAGATCTTACCTCTATCACACTCCTTGGAGCATGTCATTCAAGGATAGCCTTCACTTTTTTTGGGTCCATTTTTAGACCTTTTACTAAGACTACAAATCCTAGGTACACCAACTCATTCTTTACAAAACCACACTTCTTCATGTTTATCAGCAACTTTTCTTCCCTCAACTTATCAAACACCTTGCGAATATGGATCAAATACTCCTCTAATGTCTTAATAAATATCAAAATATGAATCAAATACTCCTTTAGTACCTCATTCATGAGCCTCATGAAAGTGCTTGGTGTATTGGTTAGCCTGAAAAGAATGACTAACCACTTATGCAGTCCTTTTGTCTTGAAAGCAGTCTTCCACTCATCACCTTCTCTAATGTGAATCTAATGGTACCCACTCTTCAAATATATCTTTGTGAAATACTCATCTTCACTCAAACAGTCCATAATGTCATCCATCCTTGGCAATGGAAATTTGTACTTGATTGTAATCTTTTTGATAGTGCAAGAATTTGTGCACATCCTCCATTCTCCATTCTTCTTTGGTGCTAATATGGTTGGTACAGCACATGGACTCAGACTCTCTTGAATCAAACCCTTCTGCAACAACTCATGAACTTGTGTATTCAACTCTTCACTTTCTGTTGGTGTCATTCTGTGTGCTACCTTGTTTGGAAAACTAGCTTGTGGAACCAAATCCATCTTGTGACTGATCTTTCTCATTTGGGGCAATCCATCAGGTACATTATCTTATACAATATCAAAAAACTCTTCCAATATATCTACAAATTTTGTAAGTACCCCATCTACTTCTTATTTACTATCTTTTAGAATTATAGAAAAACACATATGTTCATGCTTTGTACCTTTAAGAAACTCTTTTCCATCAACAAAACATATTCTAGTAGCACTACATACCTTTTCTTCTTTCTCATTCAATGGCTTCAACTTATGTTTCACTCCATCCTTGGTTAGAGTGTACGTATTTTCTCACCCATCATGTGTAGCACACCTATCAAACTGCCACAGCCTACCCAGGAACATATGAGATATGTCCATAGGTACAATTTCACAAAGTACATCATCTTAGTAGCTTCTAATCTTGAACTTCACTAAGTACTACTCATTGGCCATGACCTTCTGGTCATCTTACACTCAAGCAATATGGTATAGATATGGGTGTTTCTATTTCTTCATCTTCAACTTGGTGAAAATCATTTCTGACACCATATTTTCAATACTTCCACCATTAATGATCACATCACAACACTTATCTTCACATTTGCACCTTGTGTGAAACAAGCTTCTTCTTTGATTAGGTTCATTCTCCCTAGTCGATAGGACTTCTCCTCTTTCAACATTTTCAAAATGTGAGGATCTAGCATCTTCATCAACATGTGAAACTTCATCCTGGCCTTCTATTCTTTGATATTTCCTTTCTTGGTGCTAGAAACATTCAAACACTCTATGCCCTTCTTCTCTGTAGTGAAAACATTTCCCGTAGAAGCCTCCTCATCTAGATCTTTTTCCTCTACCTCTTCCTCTCTGATCTCTATTGTTCAGATCATGAAAATGATGGGAATTGTTTCCCCCTTCATTCTAACTACTACTTCCAACCTCATCCTTGTTCTTCTAATCATCATTGTAGCCTCCATAAGATTGTCCACCAGATCTTCCACTCCGGCCTCTTTTGCTATTCTTGTTGTCAAACTTTTTGTTCAGTTTTTCTTCAACTCTTAGGGAAATATGGTATGCCTCCTCAATAATTTTCATTCAAACTAGACTTAGCTCATCCTAAACATTTGGCTTTAACCCATAAAGATAATAAGCCACTTTTTCCTTATCAAATTCTACATGGCTAGTTCTAATAAGAACTAGTAGAACTCTTCAATGTACTCTTGAATAAATTTTTCCACTTTCTTCAACCCATTGCATTTTCTTAAAAAATTCAAGCTCATAATGTACAAGAATGAATTGTCTCTTTAATTTAGCTATCATATTTTCCCATCTGGTGATTTTTTTCTTTCCCTTCTTATTTCACTCCAACTAAACCTCCTGCCACTAGATCTTTGCATGTCCATTTAGTTTTTCCTTCACAAACTTGCCCCTATCAGGATCCTCAATATCTTCATACTCAAAGTATTGACAATTGGCTAATGAAAATATGTAATTTTTCTTATTTATGGCAACACATGATGTACATGTTTACAGGAAACCTCGAACATAAAGATACTTAGCTTTTGGTAATTGAAAAATTGTTTAAGTATGGAATTTAGTATATAGCAGTGTATTATTTTTTTTATAACTTGTTTTTGACGTCATGTTATGACTAGTAAAATTAAATGGATATAGTATACATGTTGGTGATGATGTTTATAACCTCAAAAGTGAGTACAGACTATATGAAATAGAGATATTTGTGTTTTGATGAAACAAGATAGTGAAATTGAAGGAAAGGATTTATTTTTTACAAAATAATTACTTTTCCAATTAGGGTTAACATCCTAGATGTTTACTCTAAGTTGGAAAAATATATTTTGATCTTAGTTGACCTAGTGGCAATTTGTGTAAAGGCATGGTATATATGCAAAGTACATCTTGTTGATTCAAGTGTGTAATCATGTTATCTTGAAGAAGTTATGTTGAGCAATTGTATGCAATTTTTTGTGAAAGCAATATATGTGAAGTTTGTAAAGTTATTTCAAGATCTAAGATTGAACTAAGAAATTTTTTATATTCTAGAAGTCTAATTACTTGTTTGGGCAGTGAGCTCTTCTTGTAATTGGAAGTGCATGTTTGGGCAGTGGGCTCATCTCGTATTTATTGTTCTACAACTCCTAACCAGGTTGGCACAACTCCTAACAAGGTTGGAATCTCCTAATAGGGATTCAAAGTCTCCTAACAGGGACTCCTTATACTGAATTTTCTCATTGACTCCTAACAAGGTCCATCCTCTAACAAGGAACTTATATATTAGTATATTATCTAGTGGGTATCATCCCCACCAGGGTTTTCCCTTGGGTAGAGTTTCCCTAGTTAACAACATATGGTGTTATGAGTTATCTTTGTGCATGGTTACTATTATTTTTTAGCATTACTTTATTACTTTGTTATGTATGGTTTAAGGTAAGAAATAATATCCAGTTGGTGACTTAAGTTTGTAGATTACTATTTCACAACCCCCCCCAGTAATCCCTATTTCTAACAATTGGTATTAGAGCTCAGTTATGTTGAAGAGGCTTAACATCTTGATTAAGATCCCTATGGATATGGAATAGTTGATGAAGAACCTTGAAGAAGCTCTTGAACAAATTAATCTCCTTACTGAAGAAAGAGATAAGCTAAAAGACAGATATGAAGACTCCAAAGTATACATTGGCCAATTGAAGGAAAAGATTGAATATCTCAAATCCAAGCATGAATCTACTAAATCTGGAACTAATGAGAATGATTATTCAAAGCTAAATATAGAGTAAAAGATCTTGAAGCATGAATTAATGATTATGAATATGAAGTTGACGTTGAGGAATGATCCTAGCAAAGTTGAGTTTGATTTAAAAATTGAAAATGTAGATCTAAGAGAAAGTTTGAAAAAGAAGACATCTAAATTTGAAACATTAAAAGAGATCATGAAGAACTTCATAAATACAATACTATTCTAAAAGGTGAATTAAATCGATGCAAATAACAACTTTAGAAACTTTATTCTAGTAGAGAAAAGCTTGATGATTCAATGTCAATACAGAGAGCTACTTATGATAATACTGGTCTTGGTTATCTGGCTAACATGTTTGCAAAGAAACATGAGATTAGATTAGAACCAAAAGAAAAAGGTAAATCTAATGATAAGATTGAATATAGTAAATCTTCTGATAAATCTAAAGTAGTTGGACAAGACAAAGAAGTTGAAATTTTGGATGAACCAAAGCAAGTGGAATCTTCTAAGGAAATCAAGTATGAATTTAGAGGTAAGTGTTTTTCATGTAATTAAATAGGTTCAAATGAAAAGAGATTGTATTAATAAGTCATTTAACCATGTTAAGGACTTTTATTGTCATAATTGTCATGGTATGGGTCATAAAGCAATCGATTGTAGGAAACCTAAGTATGATAATGATAGAAGGAATAGTAGAATGTCTATAAATACTAACCCTATAGATAGAAGAAGATCTAATGAAAGTACATCAAGAGAATAAAGACCTTATGAAGATAGAAGACAAATAATGTGTTATAAGTGTAACAACTTAGGGCACATTGCTCAGAATTGTCATGCAGCTAATGATCAACAGAATCCTAGAAGTAGAGCACCAATATGTTAGTTATGCAACAAATTTGGACATACAACAAAGTATTGAAGAATGGATAGAAATTTTAGTGATAGAAGGAACAATGGAAGAAACTTTCAAAATAGAAGAAATTATCTAAAGAATGTTAGAAATGATAGAAGTAACCATGAGAGGAACCCTAGAACTAATAAAGATAATGAGGAACAAAGAAATGTAGTCCATAAAATTTGAGAACAACTCAATGAGGCATTTTTAAAAGGATCGGACATCTCAAGAAAAAAGCTAGATGATGACGAGACAGGAAGATCAAAGTTAGTTATCAAGTTTGACTCAATTAAGTTGAATTAAGCACCAAAATTTGAGAACTTCATTCAAAGATTGAATTAGAGAAAGTGAAGTTAGGAAAAGGTGTATCAAGTTAAGTTTAGATGGTATCTAAGTCTGCCTATAATTTGGAGCTTATCTAAATGTGTTATGAAGGAATTCAGACTTATTGGTATTACAGAAAAGGTTAATTCTATAGCAGAAGATGAAAACTATGTTTTTGCAAAGAATTTCATGAAGAAAATTTCTTAAAAACATCATCATGATGAAAGGAGGCTATGGTAAACCTTGGGTGGCATCTAAAGATCAGATAAATGATCTTGAGCAATTATTTGATTATAGAATTTAATTGACAACTTTTTGCGTTTGCAAGTATGCAATTAATACAAGTTCAAGTTGATGGAATAAATGGAGTGTAGAATTTATTTTCACTTCATTATGAATATATCTGAGGTAGAGAGCAATTAGAAGTGACTTGCCAAGGCAATTTTGAAGCAAACCCTATTTTTGGAAAGAGGATTTTCATCATTTTTCTACAAAATTATTCAGTAAAAGTTCCTATTTAATAGAATCAGGGATATTTCAGTATTGGACAATGTTGAGAATGAGGATACACCTAAGTTGAAGGTTATTTCTATAAAACCTACTAAAGGAACCCCTAAATCAATGTTATCCATCACTCTGAACAATGTAGTATATCTTGAAGATGTAGGAAGTTATCTTAATAGTAAATTTGAATCTATTGGGAGTAAATACATGAACAAGGATATGGAATTAGTTTTCAATCATGATATGACTATGAAGCCCAAATTTGATCATTCAAAGGGATTAGACATATTCAAATATCATTTTACTATGAATTGGACACAAATAAATGGGCACAGATCATATTGAGTAGGATACATGATGGAAAACTATGGATTCAAGATAATGTAGTTGATATTTTTGCTAACCTTATTTATGAGGTAACTGGTCTTAGTAAATAATGTAGTGTACCTATAGGAAAGAAATTGGTCAAAAAAAAGTTGAGAGTTATATCAAAGCAGTGTTTAATAGACAAGCTATAGTGATCAGCACCATTAAGCAAGATGATGTAAGATTCTTGAGCAGAATCATTGCCTATTATGTATGTGCAAGCTCAAAAATTGATGAAGTATCAACTGGATTCATCTATGCAACATATAAAATATGTATAAAGAAAGAACAAGTAAATGTTAGTGAAATCCTAAGAATGCAATTACTTGAGAACCTAGACAAGATCAAGAGGACTAAGAATGATGTGTTTAGATTTCAATCATTGATCAATCACATATTCTTTTTGTTGATATATGATTGAAAAGATTATTTGAGTAGAAGAATGTTGAAAGACAATTGTCTGTTTTCAATCATTATTTTGTCACTAATGTCAAACCTGCTACATGCTAGTAAGACAATTTCTTATATGTTTCATGCACTATCACTTAGTCGATTGATGAAGAGGACTTGATCAACAAGATGTAACAAAAATGCCTATAGGAAAGGTTGAGTTATGATTATGTATTAAACTGTAAGAATCAATTAAGATAGTGATAATATAATGTATTGATAATCTACTTAAGGTTACAAAATAATTGGTTGCACTTAGAAAGTTTAGAAGAATAAGGTTGGACAAAGTTTATTTGCTAAGCTTGACCAAGTTGATAGAAGGTGCCAAGAAAAGTTAGTGCAAGCCAAGAAAAAAGTTAGTTGGAGCTGAGTGAAAGCAATTTTTAGTTGATGCCGAGCAAGTTAGTGGGTGCCAAGAAAGTTAATATATGTCAAGTGACTTTCAGTTGATGTCAAGCAATAGTAAAATTCAATTGATGCTAAGTAACACAGTTTGTGTCAAGCATTAGTAAATTGATAATATTGAGCTGCTACATTATGAAAAAGATCAAAGATTTGCCAAATAAAAGCCGACAAGTTTGTTTTCTTCCAACTTGTAAATCAAGAGGAAGAATCTTATGTAAATAATTTTGGAGGCAAATTCAAATGGATTTTAGGAGAAGTTTCTAGAGAAGACAAGATATGGGGTAGATACATTGTACCTACCTAATCCATTCAAAACCCTAATTTTTTAATGGATAATGAGTGGGAAAAAGAATTCTACTTTCCTATATGTAGGGATCTTTAGTCATGAAGCTATGTTGGATAGAGGTTAGATGATGCAGGAGCATCTAGAGGTAAAAGCGCAATCCTATGTCACCCAAAAAAATATACCTACACATAGTTTCTATTTCATGTGTTTTCATTTCTGGATACTCATTTGGGTCAAATAAAGGTTCCAACTCTCACAGTTCCACTATTAGTGTTCTAGGTTAGAGTTTTTAAGCACCTTGGGATACATGTAGATGTCAAAAAAATAGGACTATGTAATTGAGCCATAAATATGGTGAGTTCAAAGGTGTAAATTGGTGGGATGATGATAATTGTAATTTACAATATTACAAAAAAAGAATCAGGTTAAAAGGCCCCACGGTTTGAAAGTTATTGCATTTTTTTAATTTTTGAAGACCTCCTAAGAATGATTCAAAGTTAGTCAGGGGAATTAAATGACCTTGTACAGGGCCAAAAAATGGGGGACGAGCGAAGCTATCTATAAGGCTATAGAGCACTCTGAGAGCTTTTCAAAAATGTAAATAGTTTGTCAATTGGAGCTACGGTTCAAAAGTTATTCCTCCCAGAAGTTTAGCTACCATTTTTGGATTCTTCTAATTTTGTGTTGACTTCTAATGCGACTTCTGGAGCCTTCTATTTGGGCATTGGATGCCAACTGGCACTTTCTACAATGTTTCCTAATCCTTAACCCTCTAAGGTCTATTTAAGAATATTTCTAGCATTGTAAAAGGCAGTTCGGAGTGGAGTTTGAGAGGAGGTACTAGAAGGAGAAATTATCTCCAATTTTATACTATTGGAAGCCCAAAGGGCATGTTTTGAAGACTGTTTTCTCTATATTGAGTGTATTAGCATATTTTCATAGTTAATAAAGTTTTCCTTTCCCATTGTGTCCATTCTTTTATTGGGCTTGACCCCATCATTAGAGAGTTTTGAATGCTTCTCACAAGTGTTATAAATATATCAAAGAATCTTGTAATGCATACAAAGACAAAGCACATTGCAATAAAGTATCATTATGTAAGGGAATTATTTCAAGACAAAGAGGTGAAGATGGAATATATCAACACAAAGGAGAAAATTATTAATATCTTCACCAAAGCATTACCTAAGGTTGCTTATGAGTATCTGAGAGGTAAATTGTTAGAGTAAATAATTAATTATTTATTAATTATTTATTCTATTACTTAAGCTTACTTAGGTAAATGCATTTATTTAATATTTTGTATTTAATTCATGTAGTAGTTAGTTGTTGACAACACGAGAGTTTGTTCCCTTCTAGCATGTTCCACCTTTTGTGGATATGTGCTGATTTGTCATCCTTATCTTCTACCACCTTCCAACTTGTTCTACAAGCTTCCATGAGCTCTTTATAAGCTGGCTCTCTCATTGTATTTTCATATCATAAGGCATTGTGCATATTGTAAATACATTTCTTCTTGTGTTTGCATATTTGTCTCTCATATCCGTTTAGAGTTTTTCTCTTGCTCCATGTTCTTCCTCTCCTTGGCTTCTCTTTGACAGGTTTTTGCATGCAGGTGATCTTGGGCATTCTCGAAGTTGGCTTTCATCAACTCCAACATGGTATCAAAGCCTCCCTGCTGCTTCTTATTCGAAGGTTTTTCAAAGCCGTGGTTTGAAGTCATAAACCCTAGTTTGTTTGTGCATTTTTCTTCAAATAAGAGGATCACCAAATTTTTGGAGCACATTGGGGCCAAATGAACATCACCATTGGATCTGAACGGTCGTTTGTAGTTAGGATTCATATAAAGCTTTTCATTTTTAGAGATAGAGCTCCGAGAGGCAAAAAAAATTTCATTCTAGGGCTTCCATACAGATTGTACGGACACAAGGTCAAAAAAATATTAAAAATATACTGCGCAGAGTGCGCCACTGCGACTCCGCCCATCGGCCACTGTGGGGCCGCCCGAGCTCTACCAGCTCCCTGCTGCACTTGGTGGCTCCGCTTCCAATTCTTTCATCTTCGCTCCTCCTATCTGCACTTCTCCACCGAGGTAGAGCTTCTTACTGCCTCCACCGGCATTCGGCACCAGTTTTTTGCCGCTCCAACAGTGTTTCCGGTGCCCCGCTCTGATTATGTTAGTGCTACCCTCCTGCATGGCAGATTTTTAATCATCTATTTTTTGTAGACTCAGCACACAATCATTGCCACTTGGCAACCTGTAGGGGTGACACATGGCCTGGGTGCCACATGGCACCTTGCCACTTGGACTTGCCACATCACCCTGCCATGTCAGTAGATTGCCATATGGATACCACTTGGCATGCTATGTGGCCCTCTTTTTTGTGGTGATGGCCATGTGGCTATCAATTTTAAACCAGTGACTTGCTGACACCAGTACTGCATCAACCTACCTTGCACATCTCCTAGGGTCATTTTGGACCTACTTGTGGTTTTTTGGACATAACTTTTGCATACGGAGGTATTTTTTTGATCTGAAAGAAGCACCGAAAAGGTGGTTCCGAGGCAAAGACATTGGTGTAGGTATTTTTACATTTTGAGACTTTTTTATTGCCCTTTTTCTATTGAAATCTGAAGTCCTATTTTTGATTCCAGCAAGCATATATTTTGCATCCCATGCCTGTTTTTTGAAAACTTTATATTTTAGGAAAGCTGGTTTTGTCACCTTTTTAGAAATGTGGTCCTTTTTCTGATTTTTTTGCCCATGCTCTTTCTATCATAATTTTGTCATTTTTACTATATGGTAGATATTTTGCATGTTTTAGGCCCGAGGATCGTTTTCCTGGCATGGTTTCCTTTGTTTTAGGCTGTAGTATGTTTTGTATCAGCTTGTTTTCCATTTTGATCATTGTAGCTATCATTTTGAAGCACTTTTATGTATCGCACTAAGATAAAGTGCCACTTTTGCATTTCAGGGGTCATGAACATTGTTTTGAGTCAGTTGTACTTGCACTATTTTCATAAAGCACCATGGAAGGGATAGTTATTTGTTGTTTTAGGCATTCTCCCTTTGTCAAGTGAGTGTCCCTTCCACGACATTAGCCCCATGCAAAGTGAGTTTGACCGTGTCTTTATAGGTGTCTGTACATCTTTCCCTCTCTCGTCGTTCTTGGTTTGTCTACAGGAGACTTTGGCCCACCTTCTAAGTTGCCTATCATCACACCCCATCTACATTAAGAGGGGGTTATGCTATTGTTCTAATGCATCCCTAGTTTTATGGTTTGATAGTGTGAACTATGTATTCAATGGTTGATCCTATGTACAAGGCAATTGCAGTGGTTGGCTACCTATGCATTTTGATGAGATGGATCATCTACCATATAGACATGCTCGATTCGTGCCTTCTTCTTCCATGGAGGTTCTTCAGATCATCAGTTTGACAGATTTTTGACTTCTTCATGCTTCATTGATGTTCTTTATGATCACTCCTTGTTCTTATTTGAGGGGACATTTCCCTAGTTAAAGGCTTCTTTAGTTCTTCACTAGGTTACCTCTTTTGGGGGGAGGGTTTTTCCCACGTGGTTTTCTCTCTTTCCCCATTTTTAGAGGTTGCATTTTCTTTGCATTGTACTTGGGTACCTAAAATGGCCTCGTTGTCGAGACCCATTCTGCATTTCATTTTAGTTTTGTGAGCCTAAGGCATTTCACTAAATTGCACTTAAGGGGGGGTGTAGAGTAAATAATTAATTATTTATTAATTATTTATTCTATTACTTAAGCTTACTTAGGTAAATGCATTTATTTAATATTTTGTATTTAATGCATGTAGTAGTTAGTTGTTGACAACACGGGAGTTTGTTCCCTTCTAGCACGTTCCACCTTTTGTGGATATGTGTTGAGTTGTCATCCTTATCTTCTACCACCTTCTAGCTTGTTCTACAAGCTTCCATGAGCTCTTTAAAAGTGGGCTCTCTCATTGTATTTTCATATCATAAGGCATTGTGCATATTGTAAATACATTTCTTTTTGTGTTTGCATATTTGTCTCTCATGTCCGTTTAGGGTTTTTCCCTTGCTCCATGCTCTTCCTCTCATTGGCTTCTTTTTGACAGGTTTTTGCATGCAGGTGATCTTGGGCATCTTCGGAGTTGGATTTCATCAATTCCAACATAAATTAGGCGTGATACCCCTATCATAAAGCTATGTAAAAGACAAAGGGAATACTCTGCATCAAACAAGCTAACATTCATTCCATACAAATTGATGCAGTGAATCTTGCTTTAGGAATTGCCTAAAGTAATCATAAAACTAAAACTTCAAATCAGTCACAAGCAAGGTGACAAAGGAAGAAAATTGAAGTGCCTACAAAATCCTATGTTTTCATATATCAAGATGCCAAGTGTTGACTATATGTCTTTGGCATTGTTGTCAAAAAAGAAGAAAGTAGAATAAAATGATCAAGTTAATAGATGATCAAAGCAAAAAATCAAGGTAAAGAGGGAGAAAGTACATTAAATCGATTAACACATGAGAGTAATGAAGTGAGAGTACATCATTAGAAGATCAAAAGACTGAAAGAAAGAAAAGAGGGAGAAAGCAGGAAAAAAAAAAAGGAGAATTCTTGAGTTATATTTTGTAACCTAAGAGGGAGTTACTAATAGAGGGAGAAGTTTTATTCACAAGCTTTTTTTTTTGGTATTGCCTTACTATTTTGACCTAGTTAGTTCATCATTTGTTTGATTGGTTGTAGTTTGGTTTACCATCAATGCCAAAGAGGGAGATTGTTGATATATGATTTAAAAGATCATTTGAGTAGAAGAATTTTGAAAGAAGACTATGTTTTCAAACATTATTTTGTCACTGATGTCAAACCTACTACATGTTGGTAAGATAATTGCTTATATGTTTCATACACTATCACTTACTTTATTGATGAAGAGAATTTGATCAACAAGATGTAACAAAAGTACGTAGAAGAAAGGTTGAGTTATGATTATGTATTGAAGTGTAAGAATCGGCTAAGACAATGATAACATAATGTATTGATGATCTACTTGAGGTTATAAAATGATTGGCTACACTTAATAAGTTTAGAAGAATAAGGTTGGAAAAAGTTCATTTGCTAAGTGGACCAAGTTGATACAAGGTGCCAAGCAAATTTAGTGCAAGCTGAGTAAAAATTTAGTTGGAGCTGAGTGAAAGCAATTTCTAGTGGATGTCGAGTAAGTTAGTAGGTGTCCAACAAGTTAATAGATGTCGAGTGACTTTTAGTTAATGTCGAGCACCAGTAAAATCCAGTTGATGCTAAGGGATTTTACAATAGATGCCAAGTAACACAGTATGTGTTGAGCATCTATAAATTGATAATGTCGAGCTGCTGCATTATGAAAAAGATCAAAGATTTTCCAAATAAAAGCTGACAAGTTTGTTTTCTTGGAACTTGTAAATCGAGAGAAAGATAAGATTAATGAGTTGGAGGCACACAATCTTATGTAAACCATTTTGGAGGTGAATTCAATTGGATTTTAGGAAAATTTTCTAAAGAAGACAAGATATGGGGCAGATACATTGTATCCTACTTTGATCAAAAACCCTAATTTTTGTGATGGATAATGAGTAGAAAAAAGAGTTCCAATTTTCTATGTGTAGGGATGTTTGTTCATGAAGCAATGATGGATAGAGGTTAGAGAGTTTTGAATGTGAAAATATAACAAGGAGAAGGAAGAGGGTTTGCTTCATTAAGTGACCCAAGAGGAGAATTCTAAAATGGCGAACTAAGTAAGAAGGCTTAATGAGAATGAATGCTTGAAGAGTGAACAACCTATCAGAACTGCAAAGATTAGAAGCCAAGCAAAGTTGAGAACTGAATAGTGATCTATAATTTGCAAGTAAGGTTGTAAATTGTATCAGATCAAAGCTCTACTATTACTTTCTAACAATTATATCAAATTAGGGTAAATCCTTTAGAGAAAGGTTGACTTAAAAGTCATTAGAAAATCCTTTAATAGGGTGGCATTCAAAGTGAATGGCTTGAAGTCAACTAACAAGGCTCACTTTTAACAGAGTAATTGAAATCTCTTAACCGGGTCACATTTAATAGTGTGTGTTGTAACCTTTAATAGGGTTGGCCTTTAACAGAGCATCACTTCAGAAGAGTGAAAAAGGAGTAGCTTGTTATTGGTAGTTTTTCCCAAATTGAGTTTCCATAGCAAATCATTGTGTCAAGTGTGTTGATGGATATGTTGTGTTTTATGCTTTATATTTTTGCATGTTAAATTTACAGTAACATATCAATTTTGGTTAACACACAATGAATGCATGCATGGTTAAGAAAGTTTTAAGGGTTCACTAAATTGTGAAAAGTTTTATTTTGTACATTTCCCCCCCCCCCCAAGTTATTCTAAGAAACTTCCAACAATTGGTATCAAGGCACAATTGCTTAAGAGGATTAGTTTTAAGGTACTAAAAGCATAAAAATCAAGATGTCAAAAAGAGAGGTACCCAAGCTAAATAGAGATAACTTTCCTGCATGGAAAAGTTTGATGAAGCTACACCTTGGAGGACTTGGAGATTATGCACAAACTTGCATTATAGCAAAACATGTTGATCCAGTAGGAGCCCTAAGTGCTAAAGATTTGAAGACAAAGAAAGAGAACACTTTGCTATGTTGGAGATTTCCTCTGCCCTAAGCTATGCTAAGTTTGATGATATCAAAGACCTTAAAAGTGCAAAGCAGATGTGGGATGCCATAAACACCATTTATGGAGGAAACAAAAATGTTCAGTGAGCCAAATCAGAAAGCCTCAGAAGTAAGTTTAATGACATAAGAATGGAAGAAGGTGAAAATATTGCTCAAAATGTTGCTAGAATAAAAGAAGTTGTTAGTGCAATAAAAGATGCAGCTAGTAAAATAGATGATGATACTGTGCTTCTTGAGAACATTGTTACTTGTATATACTATTAGAGTGTCTTAAATCTAAGAGTTAAGATTTATTCCATGAAATGATCTAACCCTTGATGGTTTGGTAGGAAGACTCATAGCTTTTGAGTTATCTAATTTTGACAACTACAGACCAGAGAGTATGCATCTAGTGATAGCAATACAAATGAGGAAGACATTGATGGCAAGAAGATTTCATAGAGCAAAAGGTAAATTCAAAGGTAAGCTTCCTATCATTTGTTTTAATTGAATGAAGTTAGTCATATTACAACAAGATGTACACAAAAGAAGAACTTCAGAGAAGGGAACAAGCACAAAAATAGAAGAGACTACAGAGATAAAGGCAAGAACTCATGCTATATTGCTAATGAAAATAACTCTGATGAAAATGATGATGAAGTGGTATATGTTGTAATGAAGGGTGGATGAGATGAGGATGAGGCTACTGCACTCCTGACTTGTGTGAACAAGAATGACAAATGGATCATTGACAGTGGATGCTCACATCACATGACTGGAGATAAAAGTAAGTTCATTACCTTAACCTATTATGATGGAAATAGTGTAAGATTTGGTAATGATGCACCATGTTTAATAAAAGGAAAAGCATCTATTAAGCTTACAGACAAGATTTCATGTGACAATGCTTACTATGTTGAAATATTGAACTATAACTTGCTAAGTGTGTCACAATTGAATAATTTAGGGTGCAAAGTTGAGTTTGAAAATATATCGGCCAAGATATATGATACAAATGGAAACTTGATTGGAAAAGGTGATCAAATTAGGAGTAATCTATTCTATTTGGATATAGAAGATGCTACTTGTCTTATTGTAAAATTTGATGATGTATGGCTTTGGCACAAAAGACTATGCCATATTAACTTTGATAATTTGATTAGTATCAGTAACATGAAAAGAGTTAGAAGCTTGCCTAAGTTGAAGAAACCAAAAAATATAATGTGCAATCAATGTCAGATAGGTAAGATGACAAATTCAAGCTCTAAAAGTAAAGCTTACACCTCTAAGGAAAAACTTGAAATTGTTCATACTGACTTGTGTGGGCCCATTGAAGTGAAAAGCTACAAAGGGGATAGGTATATAATGTTGCTTGTTGATGATTACTCTAGGATGATGACAGTCATGTTTCTAAAACAAAAATTAGATGTTTTTCAAATGTTTAAATGGTACTTGGCAAGAGTTGAGAAAGAAACAAGTGCTTGAAATGCTTGAGATCAGACAGAGGAGGTGAATTCACTTTAAATGAGATTCAGATGTTATGCAATGATAGAGGAATCAAGAGACAGACATCAGCACCTAGGACCCCTCCATAAAATGGAATTCTTTAAAGAAATAGATCTATAATGGATTGTGCCAGAACACTCATGATGGAGAAAAATGTTTCTCTAAAACATTGGAGAGAAGCTATAAGTATTGTTGTATACACCTTAAACCATGTGCAAGTAAAGAAAGGTACTCACTCAACACCCTTTGAACTATGGTATGGTCATCCACCTAATGTGAAATATTTTAAGGTATTTGGAAGCAAATACTATATTCCTAAAGATGTTAGGAGTGAATAGTTTGATGCAAAGAGAAAAGAGGGTGCATTCATTGGTTACTCCATAAGAATTAAAGCTTGCAAGTGTTTAATTACTAACACTAACAAAATTGTGAAAATTACAAATGTGAATTTTGGTGAATTTATAGAAGCACATGAAGTTGAACCTACTAAAGGACTAGAAGATCCATAATTAGCAAATTGCAATATTTAGTACACAGTAGACCTGATGTTGCATTAGTTGTGGGGATAGTTGTCAAATTCTCTGCTAACCCTAGAGAGAGTCACTTGATGGTTGTAAAGAGAATAATGAGATACTTGAAAGGAATAGAAGAATATGGCTTATACTATAAGAAGAATGAAAAGTTTGAACTGAAAGCCTACACTGATGTTGATTGGATTGAAAATATTGATGACAAAAAGAGCACCAATGGAGGACCATTCTTCTTAGGTAGAAGACTTGTTATATGGACAAGAAAGAAGTAGAGTTGTACTTCCCAACCTACCATTGAAGTAGAGTATGTTGTTTCTGCTATTAATTGCACAAACATTGTATGGTTCAAACAGCTACTAAAGGGAATGAAGGAAGATATCACTAAACTTGTGACACTTTATTGTGATAATACAAGTGCTATAAATATATCAAATAATCTTGTAATGCATACAAAGAAAAATTACATTGCAATAAAGTATTATTATGTAAGGGAATTGGTTCAGGACAAAGAAATGAAGATGGAATATATCAACACAAAAGAGCAAATTGTTGATATCTTCACCAAATCATTACCTAAGGATTCTTATGAATATCTGAGAGGTAAATTAGGGGTGATACCCCTATTAAAGGCTATGTAAAAGACTAAGGGAGTACCCTCCATCAAACAAGCTAACATTTATTTCATAAAAATTGATGCAGTGGATCTTATTTTAGGAATTGCCTAAAGTAATCACAAAACTTAAACTTCAAATCAGTCATAAGCAAAGTGACAAAGGGAGAAAATTGAAGAGCCTACAAAAGCCTATCTCTGCATATATCAAGATGCCAAGTGTTCAGTATATGTCTTTTGCATTGTTGTCAAAGAGGGAGAAAGTACAATAAATTGATCAAGTTCATAGATCATCAAACCAAAAAATCAAGGTAAAGATGGAGAAAGAACAGTAAACTAATTAGTGCACAAGAGGAGCAATGAAGTGAGAGTACATCACCAAAAGATCAGAACATTGGAAGAAAGAAAAGATGGAGAAGTCTTGAGTTATATTTTGTAACCTAAGAGGGAATTTCTAATAGAGGGAGAATTTTTATTCACAAGCTTTATTTTTGGTATTGTCTTATTATTTTGACCTAGTTAGTTCATCATTTGTTTGATTGGTTGATCAGTTTGATTTTTCGTCAATGTCGAAGAAGGAGATTATTGATATATGATTGAAAAGATCATTTGAGAAGAATGTTTAAAGAAGACTATATGTTTTCAATCATTGTTTTCTCACTAATGTCAAACCTGCTACATTTTGGTAAGACAATTGCTTATATGTTTCATGCACTATCACTTAGTTGATTGATGAAGAGGATTTGATCAACAAGATGTAACAAAATTACCTAGAGGAAGGTTGAGTTATGATTATGTATTGAAGTATAAGAATCAGTTAAGACAATGATAACATAATGTATTGATGATCTACTTGAGGTTACAAAATTATTGGCTACACTTAGAAAGTTAAGAAGAATAAGGTTGGAAAAATCTCATTTGCTAAGCTTGACCAAGTTGATAGAAGGTGTTGAGAAAAGTTAGTGCAAGTTGAGCAAAAAGTTAGTTGGAGCCAAGTGGAAGCAATTTCTATGGATGTCGAGCAAGTTAGTAGGTGTCGAGAAAGTTAATAGATGCCGAGTGACTTTCACTTGATGTCAAGTAGTAGTAAAATCTAGTTGATGCCAAGTGATTTTACAATAGATGTCGAGTAAGATAGTATGTGTTGAGCATTAGTAAATTGATAATGTCAAGCTATTGTATTATGAAAAAGATTGAAGATTTACCAAATCAGGAGGAAGATAAGATTGATGAGCTAGAGGCACAAAATCTTATGTAAACTATTTTGGAGGTGAATTCAAATAGATTTTAGGAGAAGTTTCTAGAGAAGACAAGATATGGGGTAGATACATTGTATCCTACCTAATCCATCAAAAATCTTAATTTTTGTGATGGATAATAAGCAAGAAAAAGTGTTCTAATTTTCTATATGTAGGGATGTCTGGTCATGAAGCAATGTTGGATAGAGGTTAGAGAGTTTTGAATGCAAAAATTTGACAAGGAGAAGGAAGAGGGTTTACTTCATCAAGTGACCCAAGAGGAGAAGTCTGCAATGGCAAACTAAGAAAGAAGGCTTAATGAGGTTGAATGCTTGAAGGGTGAATAAGCTGTCAAAACTACAAAGATTGGGAACCAAGAAGAGTTGAGCACTGAATAGTTATCTATAATTTGCAACTAAATTTGTAAGTTGTATCAGATCAAAGCTCTACTGTTACTTTATAACAATTGTTATAGATTAGGGTAAGTCCTTTGGAGAAAGCTTGACTTAACAGTCATTGGAAAATCCTTTAACAGGGTGGCATTCCAAGGGTGGCCTAAAGTCCTCTAACAAGGCTCACTTTTAATAGAGTGATTGAAATTCCTTAACTGGGTCACATTTAACAGTGTGTGTTGTAACCTTTAATAGGGTTGGACTTTACCAGGGCATCACTTTAGAAGATTGAAAAAAGGAGTAGCATGTTACTGGTGGGTTTTCCCAAATTGGGTTTCTATATTAAATCATTGTGTCAAGTGTACTAATGGATATGTTGTGTTTTATGGTTTATACTTTTGCATGTTAAATTTATAGTAACATATTAGTTTTGGTTAAGACACAATGAATGCATGCATGGTTAAGAAAGTTTTAAGGGTTCACTAAATTGTGAAAAGTTTTATTTTGTACATCTGGACCTTGAATAATTGTTTCACCCAGCCCCCTCCCCCCCCCCCCAATTATTCTAAAAGAATTCCAACACTTTCATTTAATTAAAAGATTTTCATATTTATTAGTCACCAAGATAATGAGCAATGATAAATGTATAATGGAGAAGATCACAGAAGTATGAAGAAGGCATCCTATAGATAAGATATTGAATAGTGGAAACCTAATAATGAGGACATTTCAAAATGAAATGAGACAAATTGCACCTACAATTGTAGATAGATTTAAAGATGACATTTGCATTATGTTTGATACAGATTATACTTATATTCAAGTAGTAGAACCTCATGAAACATTTCTTGATCCCTTGGGTGTTGGATACAATTGTTCAATTGTGTGTTGTCTTTGATGTTACACAAATGTCAGATCAGTTATCAATCAAAGTCTACCGAGCTTAGTTGGTTAGCAAGGGAAAAGACAGAGTCTACTGAGCTTAGAAGGTTGGTAAAGTGTATTACAGAGTCTATCAAGCATTTTTGGAGGTTACACTGTGAAGACAGTTTCTACCAAGCTCACTCAGGCATTAAAGGCTTATGTGGCAGAAATCACTTTCTACCGAGCTAGCAAGGTCAGCAAAGGAAAGATAGCTCTTACCAAGTTAACTCAATCTCCAAAGGATTTTATAGAGTTTGCAGTGTTTACCGAGCTTCACTTGTTTAACACTAGAAATCATTTTTGGAGCAATGTTTACTAAGAAAGGTTAGCCAATGAAGGATTTCATTATTTTGGGGGAAAAAAAAAATTAATGTAATATTTGTAGCTGACTGATGTATAGTTTATTGGTAAATGTAACTTGAAAATGAGAAGACTTGATAATTTGTAGTGTATAAATAAAAGGTCAAGTTGTGGATTCTAATTGTAAGGAATAAGCATGCAATGAGTTGATTGTGTGAAGAGGAAGTATAAGTGAATTTTGAAGAAGGATCAGATATCCTTGAGAAGAAGTAGAGTTGTATTCAATCAGTGAGGATCTATTGAAGCAAAGCAGAGATCTATATCAGCAAAGTTCAGTTGCATCTCATTTCAGGTCAATTATTGTTACTTTCTAAACATTGTAACAGTAATTCCTAAAATCTCTTAACAAAGTTGGTCTAACAGTCTTTTTGTAAATCTTCTAATAAGGTGGAGAGTTCTATTGAATTGTTCTAAAAGTCCTCTAGCAAGGCAACTCCTAGTAGGGTGATTAAATCCTTTCATAGGATCACACCTAACAGTGTGTTTTGTAACCTTTAACAGGGTCCTAATAGGGCTCACTTAAGAAGAGTGAAAATTGGTAGCTAGTTACTTGGTCATTTTTCCCATACTGGATTTCCACGTTAAATCTAGTGTCTCTTATGTTCATATTGTTTACTTTTGCATGCATGTTAATAATTGTGAATGCTTTAACAAGTTAATCTACCAAGTTATAGCATTTTTTTGTATACCTACCGAGTAACAGCAGTAACTAGTTATTTAAGCACTAGTATATTTGAGACCATTTTTCAACCATTATTGGTCAAAATTTTGACCCAATTTTTGACCAAATTCGACCAACCCATTGATCAAAAATTTTACGGTCAAAATTTTGACCAACCTGCTCGACCAAATTTTTGACCAAATTCAACCAACCCATTGGTCAAAAATTTTACGATCAAAATTTTGACCAACCTACTGGTTGGTCAAAAAACCTCCATAGCCATGGTGCAAGTTCTGCTAGGAATTGGTCAAAATTTTGACCAATGAAGGTAGAAAATTTTGACCAATGAAGGTAGAAATTTCAATCAATGAAGGAACAAATTTTTGACCAATAAAGGTAAAAATTTTGACCAATAAAGGTAGAAATTTTGACTAATGAAGGAAGAAATTTTTTACCAATAAAGGTAGAAATTTTGACCAATGAAGGTAGACATTTCTACCAACACCTAGGTGTAAATTTTTTTTCAGGCATTCTATAAAACAGCTCACATGCCTTGTGTATGATATGACATTTTGCATGCATCCTACACTCTCTCATCCAACTGATGATGGATTATGGAGAGTGATCTGAAACCATGATGCTAAAAAACACACAATTAAATCCAAAATGAACTTGCATTACAAATGGATTGTGGAAATCCAATATTGTTGATTTTGCATGCATGTCTACCAGGACAAACACAACTTAAACATATATATGACATTTTGCATGCATCCTGCACTCTCTCATCTGGCTGATGATGGATTACGGAGAGTGATCTGAAACCATGATGCTAAAAAATACATAATCAAATCCAAAACGAACTTGCATTACAAATGAATTTTGGAAATATGATATTGTTGATTTTGCATGCATGTCTACCTAGACAAACACAACTTAAACATATATATATATATACATACATATACATATATATATATACATACATATATATATATACACATATATATACATACATATACATATATATATATATATGTATATATATCTACATATATATATATATATGTATGTATATATATATATATATGTATATGTATGTATATATATGTATATATATATGTATGTATATATATATGTACATATATATATATATATATATATATATATATATATATATATATATATATGTACATATATATAGATATATATATATATGTACATATATATAGATATATATATATATATATATAGATATATAGATATATATATATATATATATAGATATATATATATATATATATATATATATATATATATATATATATATATATATATATATATATGTTTAAGTTGTGTTTGTCCTAGTAAACATGCATGCAAAATCAACAATATCAAATTTTCACAATCCATTTGTAATGCAAGTTCATTTTGGATTTGATTGTGTGTTTTTTAGCATCATGGTTTCAAATCACTCTCTGTAATCCATCATCAGCCGAATGAGAGAGTGCAAGATGCATGCAAAATTTTATATCATACGCAAAGCATGTGAACTATTTCATAGAATGCTTGAAAAAAATTGACAATAACTAATCAAACTATCGTAAACACCAACAGTAACTAATATGCTTCTTCATTAATATGCCCAATACAATAAGCGAACTTGGAAACTATGCACAACAAGTTATATGCTAAAAGGAAATCATTTAGGAGATACAAAATTTGAAAAACCATATGTTAAGATTTTACAATTTGTATCACTTGCCTAAGTCTGATTGTTGAGAATAAGTTCGTCATCCTCCTTGCAGTATGCTCTAATGGCTTGCACATCCACAAAAGTTCCAACGTCTCAAATTTGTAGAATATGAATTGTTTGGTAGAAAATGGACATGATTGACAATAAATCATCATATAAAAAGACTCCAATGTTGTGATCCAGATGAATAAAGTCATTGCAAAAAGTTTGTACATCCTTGACTTCCCCATCTATCAACCTTCAAACAATGCCAAAGTAGGTTAGTACGAATTTTCCTAGACTGCAACAGGAAAATTCAATCATGGTTATTGTGACTGAATTACTCATCTATCACAAGCATATAAATAACTTTTTAGTTCAATTACAACTTATTATTATTACATTAGATGCTACAATCACATTGAGAAGGGAAAGCCAAATGGCAAGGGGCACCAACTACAACATCTATGTTTACTAGAAATGCTTGTCTATGCAACATCTATGTTCACTGGAAATGCTTGTCCTACAAATGCTTGTCTATGCACTAGATACCTCTCCCATGGAAATTATTTCAAGAGCCTCTTTATATTGTGACTTCTCAATTAAATGTCAACCTTTTGCATGAAGCATTAGTCCCATCATAACAGCCCTATTCAAGGAAAAGCATTCTTTAATTCAATATGGTTCACAAGAAAAGACTTATATAAGCTTATACAATTAGGATGAAAAACATTAGTAAGGGAAATTGATTGCGAGCACAACAAATATATTGTTGATGAAAATGGCAGTGAAATTGACATTTGTATTTGTACCAAGTATAATTAATTATGTTATGTATCACCACATGGGTACCATATGCAAAACAAACATTAAAAGTCATCATAAAATACTACCTTTGATTAGTCTCTGAAATAGATGACATCTCTTCCCCATGCTGATTCTCGAGTTCAATACAAGGCCAGTGATTCAATGCTCTTCTATCCATCTCACACTTCAAGCCAAAGATATGTAGTTTTTCCCTTGACACTACAATAAAACTTAACTTGCACATAGAGATATGATGGGGACATGACCCAAGAATAGAATGGAACCAACAGAAAGGGAAAATTATATTAACTAAGAAAATAAGCTAGTACAAATAGTGCAGAGAAAATAAACTTCAGAACATGCCCTAAGGGCTTACAATAGCATAAATCTGGAGATAATTTCTTCTTTTAGCACCTCCTCTCAATCTCCACTCCATACTGCCTTTTACAATGCCAGAAATCTCCTTAAATAGACCCCAAAGGGTTAAGGACTAGGAGTACATTCTAGAAAGTGCTAGTAGGCATCCACCAACAAAATAGAAGGTTTCGAAAGCTGCGTTAGAAGTCGGTGCAAATCTAGAAGAATCCAGAAACGGTAACCGAACTTTCAGGAGGCATAACTTTTGAACCGTAGCTCCGATTGACGAACCGTTTACATTTTCGAAAAGCTCTCGAAGTGCTCTATAGCCTTATGGACCAGCTTTGCTCGTCCCCCATTTTTTGACCCTTTTTGAGGTCATTTGATGCCCCAAACCTGACTTTGAAGCATTCTTAAGAGGTCTCCAAAACTCGAAAAACTGCAATAACTTTCAAACCGTGGGGCCTATTGACCTGATTCTTTTTTTGGAATGCTCTAAATCATGATTACGTTCATATGGCCAATTCACACCTTCTAGTTTACCGAAATGATGGCCCAAATACATGCTCCTATTTTTTTTGGATTTTCAAACGCACTGATAGTTGAACTATGAGAGTTGGAACCTTTATTTGAGCCAAATGGGTATCCAAAAATGTAAAGATATGAAACAGAAACTAAGTCTAAGTAAATTTTTTTGGGCACAGGATTTCCCTTATACCTCTAGATGCTCCTGCATCAAGATATATCCTTGGGTAATCATGAAAAGAGAAATATTGATTGGAAGAAATTAGAGAAAAGGAATATACCATCAATAATAATAAAGAACTAACCAAAGAAAAACCTATCATATCACAAGCTTTATATCACAGACTCAAAAATCATAACAAACGAAGGGCAAGTCCAACTTTACAGGCAGATAAGAAATGCACATAACTAAAGACGAGGATTGAGAAATATGCTAAAAATCTATATCACAAATAGTATTTTAATTTTTACAAGTGATTATAAATCAAATGATGCATTTGTGAAGTGGAATCAAAAATTGTTTAGTCATATTTTGGTTCTCAGAAATTATAATCTGACCTGGGTGGTGTTATGGTAGGCAAGCTTTCTAATATTTACCTTGTCGAAGAAAAATAATAAGAGTTTCTATTACATACTTTGGTATTTAAATAAATCTTGAAGTGCACTACATCCATTTACAAGTGTCTTATCTATAAATATATTGTGTGGCATTGCCTATATTGAGAAAACCACAACAATCAAAGTACACCAGCAAACCATAAGTAAATCAGAAAATTAAGGATTTATATCACAAATAAATTGTTTGGAGAATAGATCATAAATAATTTTGGAAATAGGAGAGAGACATTACAATTTATAAGAATTACTAGTCAAGACTTTATCATTGACAAAATTTATCTATTACTCACAGAAGTATTTAACAGTGAAACACTGCAGAAGACTACACACATTCCAATAACTTCACTTGTATAACTACAACTCCCCCAGATAGTTTAGCAATCCTTTCATTCAATTTTTCTTTCTTGTAATCTTGTTTAGAAACTTGGAAATAAAGAAAATATTCAATTGTCAAATACATTCTACAAGCTAGGTTGACAATAGCACAATTCTCTAATGAGTTATTCTCTGCCAATATATTGATATTATCAAAAAAAGATAGAGTGTTAACCATGATGAGATACTAGGTGCAGACAAAGGAGAAATAACATAAAGAATAAAACTAAAGTGTTCTAATTACAAAGCATAAGACTGATAATCCATGTTAAGGCCTGAAGAACACACACACAGAGATAAGAAGGCATACCTCAATCATGCTCCTAATTTGATTAACTCTTCTCTCAATAGCCTCCTAAGTCGTTCCATCACTAACTATTGTTGTTTAATCTTTTGTTAGCACTATCTTGGCAGTAGTTCCCAAAACCTCATTCTCAACAGTGTCAAGGGCCAACCCCACTTCATCTCTAATGATAGTGCATGCATTAAAATACATGGTTTAGATTATAGTTGTCTATATTACTGAATAACATAATTATTTTAAATGTTATAAAATTGGAAGAGTATACATATGTGTGTGTGTAATAACACATGTTATATTCAGTCTTCAACCCACTAAATAGTCATTAAATAACATCTAATGAATACACTCTAAGTTCATACCCTCTATATGTAAGATAAATCATATATAATTCATTACTATACAAAACTCTAAGCTTTGGCAGTACAGTATATGTCATATATTGTATTTTTGTCCAAAAATACAATTTAGATAACAACATAGGTTATTGTTTCATATCCTCTAGGTTGCTGCAAAATGGTAACAATATCTAGGTCTCAATAGGGTGAAAGCTTGATTGTCATTTGTATTATAGCACATAAGGCTATAGTGTACCACCTTAATCTGGCCACAGCTCCTTGCATATCTAAGTAGATAATTAGGTTGCATTATAGGGCCTCTGAAATTGCAGCAAAAATCATTAAAATTAAGGCACAATCTTAAACTATACTTGTTGCAATCCCCTATCCTATGACAAAACCCACTAATAAGCCTTCTTTGTAAGACCCAACACATTACTATTTGATGTTGAGCTAGAGAGATTGAAGGATTTAAGCTCTAATGTGTTTTCATGCAATCATGATTTTGTCATGATCAAAGCATAGTTTTTATGTTTCTTGTCAATTTTTTAATATAAATGCTTCCGGCCTTCTAAATCTTATTGAACTTTTCATGCACATGTAATAAGGAAAAATTGTTGTGAAGACAATAAACCATGTTACCATCCTTAACATTGATGGTACCATACAAATATTTTGGTAAGGTATATCAATAGATCTAATTAGTTTATGATTAAGCTTTACATTGACTAACTGAATTGTAAGTTTCTTCATTGTTATGTATTCAGGCAATTGTTTTGTATAATCCCTTGGGATGGAAGTGCAATGAAGCAATCAAAATTTTGGTAATTTTTTATTCGTAAGGGATTCTCTTCTTTAAATACTAGATTATAGATCTATGATAGTTCAGATCATTACATTCACACGTATGTCCTAAAAATGAAATCTAAATAAAATGTGGAAGATTTAGAAGCTTTAGTCTCTAGTGACCATAGATGGATTGGTCACCAAAAGGGCATCAAACTAGTGGTCCTCAGTTCGACTCCTGGCTGGTATATAGAAAATTTTACCCAGGTATCAAAGCCAAGGTAAACTAGATCGGGGCTAGGATAGGAGCCCCAAGCACTTGCAGTTTGGATGAAAGGGAATGTAGGAAACACCTCAACCATAGATGGACTAGTAAACAAGAGAGCTAGTAGTATAGTGATAGAGCAGCCCAACAACAAATAGATGATCCTAGGTTTGATTCCTAGCTGGCCAATGAATTTCTTTATCACTAATCCAATTGAATTGTCTTTCTCAACTCTATCCCTAAAACTTGAGTTAACAAAAGTATGACTTTTTTATTTTACTTGATCTGGGTAATTATTTATTCAATACCAATATTATTCCTAAGACTGCAAGTCATATATCCACTCTTAAGAATGTTTTTATTGTTCTAGACTTTCAGTATATCCAAATAAGCCTAAAGGCTGGACAATGCATAGTACAAAAATTGTACGTTTGAGACAAATCATCACTTTAGAAAGCTTAAATAATAGCTCTTCTGTCCCATAGGCTATCTTTGTTCTTGTGGATATTTAAAAACTTATATTCAATTATGTACAATACAAAAGTGCTCAAGTCTCTAAAAGAGCCCTCAAAATACTATAATATTTCTAGACCTTATATTTTGAATTTACTTAACAGGTTTCTATGTCTAACCATCGTCTACCACTTATCTTTGTTACCTATGATTATAAAGTTGCTCAACAATACTTGTTTCATATCCTAGGTTGGCATGGCAATGTCTTTGATGGAACTCCATGTAGGAATTGAAGAGAGAAAGATAGTACAATAATTTTTTTGAATGACACAAACATAGATCAACAAAGGGTGTAAATTGTAAACAATCTTCTCCCTTGAATTACACAAGAAGAATGCCACCCCCAAAACCTTGATTAGTAAGAATGGAAAAGAATAAAGATTTTAACCTCCACTACACTTCCTTAACAAAAATAGGCAAATTCAGTTGCAATTCAAACAAATCAACTAAATTTAGACATCTATATAATGAAAATGTCATCTGCAAAACAAGAGGAATCTATATAGTCCAAATGACATATATTTGATCAACACTTACAAATAGGCATACCAAACTAGAATCACTAAAAGATACAATAGCTCGCAAAAAAATTAATGTCAAGACTAACACATTATACAACATGTAGAAACTACAGAAAGAGATTAATGAGGAAGCTTACTCACCATTGATGGCATTCAAAGTTCAAGAGCTTTAGTAACCTCATTATAACTCAAATTGAATTCACAGTAATAACAACTAAAATGAGAAAAAATGTCTATAGATTTTTAAGAGCTTCAAAAAATAAAGGAACTAAGAGTATATAAGATGAATATTCATTATCATGAATGGAGATAACTTCTAGCCTAGCATGAAAGAGAAGCATAACCAATGGGCTACAAAATCTAGAACATTAGTAAAGTAGTTCAAATTGGCAACTGTAATCTTATAGAATTGAGAGTGTATTTTACTTCTAAGATTTAACCACATAATCATCTACAACACAATGGAAAACATACTTCGAAGCTTAAAGCTCCTGTGCATAAGGATGTTGTATGAAGCAGAATGCCTTAGGTTCTTGAGCTTCTTGCTTTCAATAAAGTGTAGATGAGTGATTGTGTTGTTCAAGGCAATTCTAAAAAGTAAATGCATCACAAAAGCATCTAGATCACCCATAAGTTTGGAGTATATTTGAAGCAAGAGTATGTTATAGACTGTACCCAGGTAAATTTGGGTCTATTTTGTAGGTCCTAGCCAAATCCACAAGAGAACTATGTCAGTACCCAGTCTGTGTACAAACTCGTCCTCGATCCAGGCTAGTTTATGAGTGAATCAGTAATACAATTTTTAGGCTCCATGAAGCCTTTCACACCAAAGATGCTTGTTTAAACATTTTTTGATTCAAGTTGTATCCAAGAGATGCATGTTTTGTTTCATATATCGATCGAATTTTCTCTTTTCTTGGTAGAATTCTCTGTTTGATGATTCTGCTAATAATGATGACCATGACAATAGCATCTACAACATTCCTCTTACTGCTTTGTCTTCCATTTCAATTCTCCTATTTCCAACTTTACTTGATACAAAATTTATAGTTGATATGGTCTGACACATTTGATCAATCCTAATGAACTAAAAGTGAGAGCTAAGATGATAAGTAAAATATTGCCAACCAAAGTAAAACATTAGAAACAAAGAATCAAAGATGATTATACAGCTTGTTGCTTTTAATGGAATATATTAATAGCTGCAATGATCAATAGAAAAGCAACAATCCATTTTTTTTGTATCAATGGAAATTCCATGTTTTCAAATTTTCATTGATATGCTTCAAATGGTAGCAACAGTGTTTCCTAGATATTAAAAGTTGGTATCATGTCTAAGCATGTATCCTTATTTTAGATGTATACACTGCTCTAAACACTAGATATGGGAAATATTTTCTACACAGAACAAAATGAAGCTTCGCTCAAAAATGAAATATTTTCTAATTTTGTTGCAGGCATATGAGAGTATGATGGAGATTCCTAGTGTGTGGAAGATGGCAATGATTGGCAAGAGTCATGTTCTAGAAGGAGCTTGTTATTGCTTCTTGATTCTACTTATTTGGTTGATGAGTACTACACCTAAAAAGACAAGGAGAAGGTACATGAATAAGGTAGGAGTTTTGAAGTTCAGAGAGGCTACTAGGCAGATGGAAAAGAAGGGTCACACAACAGCATTATGCAAGGGTACAAAAGCATGGAGTTCAAGGAACTTAGAAGGTGTGGAGTGTCAAGAAGAAAAGTATGCAATAGGGATGAAGTTGAGAGCTTTTCAAACACATGAAAAAAAATTTCCTAATGTTTATTTTGCAGGTACATAGTTTCCCAGGGACTAGGAAACATTTGAAGTCAGGGAGTTTGGTGCAGGGGCACCCAATGGACACATGAACATACAGGGTACACTAGGAGTCATGAAGGAGAACATGAAGGTACAAGGGAAATCAATGCCTAATGAAGACATGTCAAGTCATTTGATGAAGGATTATGGCTATTGAAGCCATCAAAATGTAAGGAACTTCATAAAGTTGTCAAATTGTAATGTATTGCCAAGAAAAAAATGGCATAAGTGAGGTGTCAAGAGTCAATCAATATGATGTAATGAGTCATTTTAAATTCCAGAATGTCCTAGGATGGGTTGTAGATTGCATAGGAATTTCTAGAAACACAATGTAATGGCAAAAGTTCAATATGTTGTAAAATTGTCAACATTGACAATGTAAGCCAAATATGGCACCCTAGAGGAAATTAAGGATAAAGGTGGAGTCTTTAGGTCACTTAGGTGTCATAAAGCCATTTAGATACAATAATACATGTTGCCAAAGTCTTAAGCCAAGAAAGTGGCTAAGAGAAAAAAAACAAGTTGTGATTAAAGGAAAAGAGTTACAAAAACTGTTGTTTACTGTCATGTGACAGTTATAAGGGACTTTGTCAATGGAAGTTAGTTTGTGGACAGTTAGAGGGCAAGAGGTCTTTAAAAAGAATGCATTTTTTATGTATAAAATAGTGGTGGTTGAGGAAAAAGTAGTTTGAAAGAAAGAATAAATAAAATCTCTGTCATTTCTGTTTTATTTCTTACTGTCATAACAGTGTTGTCCATTATTGTTTGTTTCAAAGTATTTACTAGTTTCTTTGCATGAAAAGTTTGGTGTTTTGTAAGATTTTAAGGTTGATAGAAGGCTATCAATCATTTATTAAAAGTATCTTTAGCATTGGAGTCAAATATATTGTAAAAATCTTATTGAAACAGTGTTGAACAATTAATGTCTGTCATAAACACGTGACAACAACATTGCAGTTTTGTAAACAAATGAAGTGAGGCCTCTCCCACTGTCTGTTTGGTACTGTAACTTGTGGGGGAGGAGTCCAATATTTTAATATGCATTTCTACTATGGAATAAGTGCAGGTTTATAAGAAGACAGAGAGAATAATAGACTCACAGAATAGTGTGACTGATAAACAAATAGTGAAGCTGCATTTGCAAGGCACCACATGGTGGATAAGATAAACTGAGGGTTGGAGTAGATGAATATTGATTGGAAACATTTGAGTGAGTAGATTTTAAGGTGTTTGAACCATTAGAAAGGTCTTGTAAGTCTGGGAAGGGTCTTTTCTAGGAAGCCCTAGGCTAGAAACCCTTAAAATGAGGGTTTGATGAAAAAGTGTTTAGAAATGCATGGACGGTCAAACAAATTGAGGAATCCTACTATGTAAGAGATGCCCTAAGATTGTGTCAAGGTTTGGAGTGTTGGGTATGAGTGCAAAGAGCAATTTCTTTGGCTACTGATCTGTAAAATCTGAGGCACACATACTTGGTATAGTTCAAAGGAAGTATAAAGTATTGTTGATTCAAGATTTTTTTTGGGTTGTTTAAAAAGAACATTGTGGTTTTTAAGGATTTAGAATCTAGAGTACAACATTATAGGCAAAGGTAGAATAGGTGCATTTGAAGTTTTTCTAAAGCATGTATAATGGAGTACTTAATGGTGCATCCATAAATCAAGTATATGTTAAAAATATCAAGTTTAAAAACTCTTATTTTGCAATGAACATTCTCTCAAGTATAACTATGGATCAATTCATATTAAGAGACTTCATACTAATTTATAGCATAAAGGATAGCAAATGATTTGATGTATTAATATTCTCTAATCTGTTTTATCATGGCATTCTAATACAACTAGGATTTAAAAAGAAAAAATGTATGCTAACCTCATCATCTTCATCTCTTCATTTTCTTTCTTTGATCTCTTCTTTTAGTTTCTTCAGTATTCCATTCCATCAAGGTTGTGCCTATATTTCCAATGAACAATTTTCAAAATCATTCACTCAAAATTTCACACATGTGACTCACAATGTCAAGTTACAAAACTAAAACTGTAATCAAAATAGGAGGAGCAGAGAATGGAAATCTCTCTAAATGAAGAATCCAATAAGTGGGATGGAGGTATTACATCTCTTTCTAATTTAATTATGCAAGCCTTTGAGTGTCATAAAGACCCATTAATAATATGCCAAGATTTTATGTCAAAGTAGGGTATGGGATGGAATAGGGTGACCCTATTTTGATAGGCTTATTTAACACAATATTAAAAATATAAAGCAAATGTGTAAACACAAGATTATATAAAGGAGAAAGAACTATTTCAACTTATAAAGCACAAAACAATAATAGGTCAGACATAAAATGTGGCTTAGATAATAGAAGAAAGAGATATTTAAATTTATAGAGGAAAAAATGATAATAGTTCATACACAATGCCTAAATTACAAAAAGAACTTGTCTAGAGTCATGAGATATACTTGATTGGTCACTATAAGTTTTCACTTCAAACACTTTAACCATGAACCAAGGATATTGAATATCATGTAGAGTATCAATATCAAGACATTTTTAGTCAAAGTGTTTTTTTATAAATATTGTAGTTGCAAATGCAAGGTCATAGCTACCTTATTTCCTATGTAGAAATTACCAATTGATTACCTTGATGTCTGTATGTAGGAAAGAATACTAGTGCCCACTTCAAAATCCACTTGTACACATGGAATAATAGGGGAAGAAACTATAGTCTTGGTTTTTATTTGAGCATAGATCACTCCAATTCCTTGGGCATTGTAGACACTAAGTGTTGTAGCAATGCTTGGCTATTGTGTTCTAGTTTGGAAGCATACAACAAATTTACCTTTTGCTAAAGTAGCATTAAGAGAGTCTATTTTGCAAGTCCTGCAAATTTATTACTTCCTATGAGAACCATTGCTTCATTCAAGGTGAAAGTTAGCAATAAATGTTAGAAGTCATACCTAGCTTGTGAGGCAGCAACATCCCTAGAAGTAATGTCTTCTACATAAACAAGGCTATACGACTTCCCAATATGCTTTTTGGTATACAATGCTTGACCCTGTTGGACAAAATATGCCTTATAGTAATGTCATCAACCTTTAACTTACTAAATCAGTAGAGAAAGAAAAATGGTTTAAAATTAAATTGTGTACAAGTTTTTTGTATCAATCTTTAAAATCAGATTTCATGATTCATCATCAGGATATTATGAATCACAGAGTGGGGTACAAAAATTGTGTACACAATTTAATCCAAAGACAACTTTCTCTATACAATCTAGATTGTGGAAATCTCTTATTATTGATACTAAGTATGAATGATCCAACTATATTAAACATCTTTAAAAATTTGCTAAATAGAGAAGAATGGGTTGTTAACCTTGAAGGTTCGATTGTTTCCAAGAGTCAATGCAGTAAGGAAACTTCTTTCAATTGTGCTTACTGCTACTCTAACTAAATAGGGAGTTGTATTTCTAATTGTATCCACTGTAGGAAAGAATACTAGTGCCCACTTCAAAATCCACTTCAATGACTTTTCATTATTAGACACTAATGACACACAACTCTATTAACCAAAATCAGATTGCACACAGTTGTTAAATATTAAGAACTTTCAGTGATGCAAAAATATTTGAAGAAAGTCGAAAGAAAATTCAATATTTCAAAGAATAGAAAATCTACTATGAAATTGGATATTATAGTAGAAAGCAAACAAAATCTCCATAATATTTACTAGTATTTAAAGTTTAAATAGAGCCATAACTACCATGAGCTGGCAACAAAAAATTTGGGTACAATTTTTACTAGCATTACTACTTTAGATACATACATCAGATATTTTAGGAGATTGTATAGATCTCAGAGAATAGAAAATTGAATGCTCCACTTTTGATGAAAAAATGAATTTATATGTTGTACAAGAATTATGTGTTGGATGTTTCTACAGATGGTAAAGTAAATGTTCCATTTTAAATTTCCTTGCAGACAAAGTTAACTAAAAAAGCTTTTATTTTCTTACTATGTAGAGCAATTGATATCAAGGACTTATAGAATAGTCATCCAAGGATTGTGAACCATTTTGTTGATCTGAGCATCTCTGTATCCCTTGCTGTAGGTGGACTTGATCTCTGGCAAGCTTATTTTGACTGTATCTTTTATTTTCAACAATACCAATATTTTTAACTTGGCCTAGCCCCATCCTATTAGATGCTTGATCCATGTCACTCTGCCAGTAATGAATAAGAATAGCATGTGTATTAAAGATAAATCACTTGAGCTAGAAATTGTATTCATCTTTATGAATCTAAAATATGACAGAGCAAAAAGTGGAATTGTTTTGATGGAGAAATATTATGAATGAGCCAACTTCAGCATCAAATGCCTAAATAAAAATCAAAGTATACCTCAAATTCATAATATTTGCAACAATATAGAGACCTTCCTCTTCATTCACTATCTACATTAGCCATTTGATTAGATGTATTTTGAGAATTAATGGAATGTTCTGAGACACTGAACATCCTCTCCTCTACCCACCTATAGCTTCAGATTGACAATTATTGACATCATTAGGTCTAATATGAGATAATTATTGCCCTCTTCTATCACTTGAGTCCACCTTGCTTTTCTCTATGACTCTACAGGCTTCTTCCAGTACTATGGATCCTCTAAAAAGGGGATTAATTGTCGTATTTCCAAAATCCATTTGGCCATTCAAAAAAATGTCTACTGATAAGGAGGATTGCGAATAGTTATTTGAAGAGTCAATTGCTCCTTGATCTCCTATGGGCTCCATTTTGAGAAGAATCTTATTTTCCTTTGTCTACTGTAGCTACACTCTTGTCTTTTGACATAGCCAAAGATCTTTTAGAAGTTGATTTAAAAACTACCACTGTCATCACTAGTTTGAGCACATGCCAACCTAATTGAAAAGAAACAACACATATAATATTAGCTTAAACATTAAATTTCATAATTCCCCAAAAAGAGAACAACTAGAATAATAAAACAAGTGTAGGTCCATTTATCCAAGGCAGTGGATCTTAAAACAATCGCTCCTACAATCCACCACTCAACAAAGCCTAATCAAAATTTCAGTAAATATCTAAATAATGGGTCTATTTCTTCTGTGAATGCAATACTTTAGGTTGGATAAGTAAGATGGAAATTTTATACCAATAGATTTGTATCAAATTAATTTTAAACTACCCTCTAGAATGTAAAATATGGAGAAGACAAATCACAAATTTAGCATGGCTCTGTTAGATTAAATCATGATCCTACACCACCATAACATTATGGTGTCTTAAAGAAAATATAAATAATATTGCTCACACTGATCCTATAGTTCACTCTCTTTCTTTGAGAAAAGCTCTGAATATCAACTAGAAATTGACCAGCTTGTTGATGTGTTGCATGTAGTTTCACTTATGGTGCATAATTCAAAAAGAAAATACTAATGTCAGGAAATATGTTATTATAAAACTGAAATGTGATCAATGTGTCTGGATGTGAAAACTGTGAGGTTGTTATTGTGTAAGTTTTGGGTGATTGAATGCAAGATTTATATTTCTCCAGGATTTATATTTTTTTGCCAATGTTGATAATCAATTTGTTAAACATTGACAGGACTAGAAATACAATTGTTCACAATAGCTAGTTTACGGAGCCTAATAATTATAATTTATAATTTAAATTGTAATTAATGTATCAGAACTACTCTTCCTTTAGGTGAGGCTTAATTTTGCTTGAGACAGTATACTCCTATTTTCCTTATTTGGAATATGTGTGACAGTGAACAATACCAATATGTGTGACAGGGAATGACAATTTGTAATGTCATCTGCTAGCAAGCAGCATAACAATAAAAAGACAAAGTATAAATTATTTTATATGTTACATAAATAACTGTTATATAATGCTTATTTCATTATAAGCATATATCATATATCTACATATTAAATCATTCTTATAATTGAATATTAGATCATTCAGAAATATAGGATAGGATATCCAGATATATAAATTAAAACATTTAGATATATAATTCAAATATATACTATACAAACACACACAAGACTAAATAGTAAGTAACTCTTAGTCCCACCAAGAGTAAGATATAGCATTTGGTAAATCAACATTACTCATAGATATGCTACAAAAGTAATATGTTGTTAGACAATGCTTACCGGCATTGTAAATACTTCATTTCCTTACTTATCTCTTTGTGTACTCTTCTTCCCATTGATTAGAGTACCAATTCTATTAATATATGTAGTCCTTTGATCAGTACAGTATATATGTAACTGATATTCTATGGTCTTTTATTGATTGCCTAATATATGTGCTCTGACTTTTGATCCTTTGATAAGTACTCAAATATATTTTCTAATCATGACATTGGTGTCAATGGGTCTCTATGAAAGGAAAAGAAAGGATGCCAATTCATTTAACAAAGTCCCAAATATCATACTTCAATCACAATTCAATTATGAATTATAACATGCAACACCATGTCTGATTAGATTGCTTCCATAACTCACAAGTTATAACTTTATTCCCAATTTCATAAAATGATTTTCCCTGAAGAATTTGGCTCTTGTGCCAAACACCCAACTGCTCTCGTTGTCCATTGCAAGAAAAGACTCACATGCCACTTGTTTTTTTGTTGAAGAAGTGTGATTGGTATTGAAGAGTCATTGAACTTCTTGCATGGTGTACAAATAGATTGAAAAAGATTTCTTATAACATAGTAGAATCATGAAAACTCCATTCAAACTTCTAGAAACTCTTTTCTATCTCCTTTCAAACGTCAAAAATTGCTTGATGAGGATAATGCTTTTCCCAAGGTGATGGAGATATTAGGACCCTATTATTCTATCATTCTATATATAAAGAGCTGAAGCACTTGTCACATGCTTAAACTTAAAATTAGTTTACATTACTCCCTTAAAGCCTATATATTTTCCAATTATTAGAGGTTGCCTTCTTTATGTGGTTTGCAATTTCACTTATTTTTAATATATTTATAAGAAATAGCATAGCAATTTAAGCTATGTATGTCAGTATTAGGGTTCAATTTAGGGCTACCCCAAACTCCTGCACTCATGCTGTGAACGATCTTCACACAGCTACACTCGGGAATTCAAATGCACTAGTTAAATTGTTAAAGATAATGATGGACATCAAGCTGTTGATGTGATAAAATAAAATAACAAGTGTCTATTTATTTTCCAATTATTGGAGGAAGCCTTCTTGACATGGTCTATAATTTTGTGGATTTTTGCATTTATTTAGAAGAATATCATAAAAATTTAAGAGATGTATGCCTTTATTAGGGTGTGATTTAGGGCAGCGGCTATGCAGCCACCAAAATAGCTAAGTCATATGAATGGACTATAGAAAATGTATATAGAATACTACGATTTAAGGCTACACAAAAATCCTACACTCACACTCTGAGGGATCTTTAGAGAACAAAAATTAGTAATTCAATAGCAATAATAGTTTAACAAATTAGTTGTTAAAGGTAATGATGTACATTAAGCTGCTGATGTGATAAAAGAAAATGCAAGTGTTGATGTAAAAAAGGTTGCTATCTATTATCCAAGATCCTTCTTTAGAAAACTACTTCTAAGATGTCTTTCTGAGTGCATGTTTTAGGTAGTGTGCAGCTTAAGTGAATAATGTGTAGGTTCCATGTGTAATTTGAAAAATACCATTGGAAAAAACAAAATAAATATGTCCCATTTACTTGCTGAATACTTATCTTTTTGATCTACACCTGTGCATATGCTCTATCTTTTGCCAAAGTAGTAATGTCACTGTAACATGTGTATGCAAGGTTTTTAGTCAAAAATGCAAAAGTTTACAAAATAAAAACAATAAGAACAAATCATTTAAGTACTCTACTCCTAACACACTGGCACAACTAACACCACTTTGTCGTGCATTTCCAAATCAATCACTAATAATTAAAATATTAATAAGTAAAAAGTGTATTGTGCGATAAGTACAAACACTGATAGAATCTCATTTGTAAAAATGATTCCAATGAATGCATACAACTTCACTAGTACAATACTTTTTCAATATAGATTACCTTCTAGAATAGATATCCACTAGTGAAAAAAATTCATCAACAATTGGGATTGCACTTACTTGAGTTGCAATAATAGAGAAGTTGTTAGATTTTAAGAAAACTATCATCATCTAAGAGCATTGCACTTGTATTTGAAAGTTTCATCTAGGATAGCAGAGACCATAGTCAGACTTTTGCATCAGACCAATCAAAGTTTGCATATTCCAAAGTACTTAGCAACAAATTGTGTCCCTTGATCATGATCCTTCAATAAGGATTTCATCTCCACTTTATTTTCACAAATTCATACTTGAGACTCATTTTTGGAATTTAACTGGATCCAAATAACCTATCTCTATAGCGGATTAAGCCCCAAACTGTTTAATATATTTTTTAATAGAATTAAGACACCTATAGTGCATGAGAATTATGAACATATGATAGCAACTTGTAAAAAGTTCCATCTGAAAAAATGCATACTATAAATTGTATATGAGCAATGTTAGTATGCTAATAGAAACCAAATTTAAATAAAGCTTCTACAAACTAAACAAAATTCATAAACTTCAAGATAGACTAAGATGAGCTCTCAATTGAGAATATGAGCCATTAATGGGCTCTCTCAATGAGAAGCTCTCTTGTTGAGTAGCTTTGTCTAAATAGATAGGATGTATGCTCAAGCTTTATGCTTCAAAAAGGGCTTCAAATGGAGTTGGAATTTGGGTGTGAGTGTACGGTTTTGATGTAAAATGGCTTCTCAAAATGGCATTATGACTTTACTTCATGGATTGTGTTATTTTGCAAAGGGGAAGGATCTAATTTATAGGCAAGAGGCTTGAGGGATTGAGGGCTAAGATGCAAGGATGCGAAAAAGCTCATGGAGGGCTCAGATTGCATGAGAAGAGAGCACATGGATTGTGCTTCCTTACAGCCAATCAGGGAGTGACACATGTTACAGGGTGAGAGGATGGAGGAAAGGGGAAGGATGAGTCAACAAAGGAGGCTCAATGGGATAAAATCTACATAAAGACCCTCATAATGACTTGTAAGAGCAATAAAAGGGCTTGGAAGAGTCATTTATGGCCTAGTGGGCTTCATAAAGTTTTATGGTTGAGATATTTTGAGGGAGATGAGAGCAATTTCAATGTGGGCTTGATTAGAAGGGTTTTAAGCTTGCTTAGGATTGTGCAAATGATTAGAGGATGGATTAAGATGGTTTAGGATTAGCTTAGGAATAGGCAAGTGGATGGCATTTAATGAGGGTGGGTGAAGGAGGAGATATTTGTTAACTTTGGCTTGGGTTAGTAAGTCTTAACCCATGTTTAGAGAATGTGACAAAGTTAGGAGGGGATTAGGATTAGGTTTAAAGACATCTTCTAGAAGAGTCTAGACTTTGGATGAGGATAAAGACTTTCTAGAATAGTCTAGAACTTCCTAGGATGAGGATGAAGACTTTCTAGAAGAGTCTAGAACTTCTTAGGATGAGGATAAATTAGATTTTTAGGAAATAAATAAAGTTTTATTTATTTCAAGGGTTTGGGTTGAGGAGATATTTATTAAAACTTTTTTAATAAACATGAGGATTAATATTTAATCTTAATTAAATATTTTGAGTTGGGATTAGGGGTAGGAAATGATGGGATTAGCCTTTAATCAAAATTAAAGAAGGATTAGAAGATATTGGAAGAGGTTAGTGATCTTAAGGAAATTGGCCAAGTTTTGGGCAAAAAATAATTTATTTTTTTTATTTTGAATTTTTTGGTCAATTTATTAATTAAATAATTAATAAATAAGGAAATAATGTTTAAATAAGATTTAAACATTTTTGGGAGGGATTCCTTAATTAAATATTTTTAATTAAGGTAAAGGGATTTAATGGCATAAAAAAAATTATTTAATTAAATAATTAATTAATTAATTAATGATGATGTCATCAAGAACTTTTTTCAGAAAATAAAAATATTTTATTTTCTAAAAGATTTTTGGGTGTCTACATTTTGCCCCTCTTTGATGTGATGCCACAAGTGGCATGGCATCAAAGATAAGAAAATAAGATGCCCAAAGCTAGAGCAGAAGAGGAGAGAATGGACTGCGAGATGCCCCCTCAAGAAGGCAATGGGGAGAGAAAGTGAGGCTCGATGGCTTCTTGAAAAGTACAAGAATCTGAGATGAGCAAGGAGATGCAGATTGTTTTAAGAGAAGAGGTTGAATTAGCTCAAACTCTCACTATGGGAGAATGATAAAGGGAGAATCAGAGGCACAAGAGGAAGCAAGCTTAAGATCTTAGGGATTTCAGAGGATGAAGGAGTGGAGCGCTATAAAAGGAATCTAGGATGGGGAGATGGATGAGGGGATTAAATAGTTGATGCAATAGGATTTCAAAGAGTCAGATTGGCGGAAGATGGGTTTTGGAGATCCCTAAGACTAGGATTGTGGATCTTGAAAGATGAGGCATGGTGGATTGATTTGGATTGGTGGATCCCTAAGACTAGGATTGTGGATCCCTAAAGCTAAAAGTGCAAATTGATTCAAAGATATACTAATGCATAAGTTGGGGTAGGAGAGATAGATGCTGGATATGGATGGAGGATAATGGAGATGAAGGGAAACCATTGAACCTTTTGAGCAGGGGGATACTTCAAAGAGAAGTACCACCATGTAGTTGAGCACTAGATTTGCTATAGGACTGTTGGTTAATTGCCAAAATTACCAAGAACATCAAGGCCTTTTCACCAACTATCTAGAGGACTGACGAACTGACTCAAAACAAACACACAAGGATTGCCCCAGTATCACACATGAATCCCAAAGGAAGTGGTGTGAAAATGACACTGGGTAACCCAGAAGCAGAAAAGAAAACAAGCAAAAGACATGATCAAGACCTTATGCTCTAATTGACCCATTCGCAGTATACCATGATATGGAAGATCGTGGAAACCTTGAGGAGGGAACAAGGAGATTTCTTGGAAAAGATATTTCAAGACCCAACAGGGAAGAGTCCAAATCAAAAGAAAGTAAAAATCCAAAAGAGAATCGTTTGCCAATGAGATGGGTAGGATGAGGTACTAACAGACCAAGATCAGACATGAGGAAAGCTATATCCTGCAAGTACCTATTGGAGAGCACCTGAGCTAGTGGATTTGGATGAGTCATGCATCTAGCAAGCTGAACTAAGAAAGATAACGCTTTAGTGATAGGAAATCTAGCTAAAGGATGCATTGGAATAGCTAATCATGATGTGCGATGGGTGCAAGATGTTGATCAAGGATGAACTTACATGAACGCTGGATAGATACAATGGTACTAAGCTAAAGAGGATGTACAAGCTGATGGACCAAGATATGTTACAAATGTACAAGTTTGTTCATGTTTTGGTTTTTGTGAGATGGAAATGTTTGTGACAAATGGGATGTCTATAATAGGTGATAGGTGGATAGGTAGATGGTTTGTGAAAAGCTTAAGTGAAAATGGGGTTTTGTGTGTGCACGTGATAGTATACAAGCTAGGATACAAGATTATTTACAAGCTGGACTATGGTACAAACTTTGGACAAGATTCGGATATACAAGGTATGGTACATGATTTACAAGGTATAATACAAGCTTTGGTACAAAATTTTACAAGCTGAGGTACAAGATTTTACAAGCTGTACAAGAGGTATTTACAAGCTCCATTAGATTTTGGATATTTGGTTGGAACACCAAGGGAACAAGCAGGTGTTTTATGGGATGGTGGGTGAATGGATGAGGGATAGGATAGTGATAGATAATGGATTAGTTTTAGTACACAAGGTGCCTGAATTACCAAGTTTTCACCAAGGTACCTATCCAAGGTGCTTCAATTGTCAAGTTTTCACCATTGGACGCTTATTTCTCTTTACATTTTTTTTTTTTTGTATTTTTCAAAAGCTGGGTATACCAAGGATCTTCAAGCATAGAACTTCTTGAGATGAATGATGTTAGTAGGGTCATTCAAGAGTTCTCCTTTCAGTGTAGATAGCTGATAGGCTCCGAAGCCAAAGGAAGCAGTGACAACATAAGGACCAAGCCATGTAGGTTCAAACTTGCCTTTCTTTTCTCGATCTGCTCGGACTTTCATGTTTTCTTTGAGGACCATGTCACTTGGCTGAAAGTGTCGTGGAAGTACCTTCTTGTTGAAATTCCTTTTGAGATGAGTTTGATAGACTGTGAGATGATCATAGGCTTGTTGTCACTTCTCGTCTAAGAGATCTAGCTGGGTGAGCCGAGCTACTCTGTATTCTTCATCTGATATTTGCCCTTGCAAAGATATGCGCAAGGAGGGAAGTTCAACCTCTATAGGTAGTACCGCTTCGGCACCATAGACTAGGGAGTATGGATTTTTTCCTGTGGATGTACAAAAGGAAGTTTGATAGGCCCATAGGGCTAGATTTATTTATAGGTGCCAATCACGGTCGAAATCATTGACAACTTTCTTTAGGATTTTGAGGAGGGTTTTGTTAGTTGCCTCTACCTGGCTATTACCTTGTGGGAAATATGGGCTAGAAAAGTGGTGATCGATGCAGAGGGAAGTGCATAATTCTTCCATGTTGAGATTTTCAAAGTTACCTCCTTGGTCGGTGAAGATGGTGGATGGGATGCCGAAGCGGCAAACAATGTGGTACAAGATGAAATTGGAGACCAAAACTCCTGTAGCTGAGACTAGGGGGACTGCTTCCACCCATTTAGTGAAATAGTCTATAGCTATTATTATCCATTTATGTCCATCAGATGAGAGGGGTGTGATAGTTCCAACTAGATCAATGCCCCAACAAGCAAAAGGCCAAGGTGGTGCAATAGGCTGTAGATCCTGTGCTGGAGCATGCACAAGATTTGCATGTTGCTGACATGGGAGACACTTTCTGACAAAGTCATAGGAGTCTTCTTCAATGGTAGGCCAATAGTAGCCTGCTCTAAGGATTTGTCGTGCTAGGACAATACCACTCGTGTGCGCACCACAAAGTCTAGAGTGTACTTCCTTTAACACCATCGTGGCCTCGTTTTGGTCTAAACATTGAGAGAGAGTATTGTGATAACTCCAATGATATAGGGTATTGGCTATGATAACATAGCAGGATGGTTTTCGAATGAGGTTCTGGCGTTGGGTACGTATGAGGTGAGGGGATATGATAACATCGTTAAGGTAAGCGTGAATCTCATGGTACCAAGGGGATTGGGGACCAACCAAGATAAAAACATGGTTTGAATCCTCATTTGCATAGGCGGGTGTGAGGAGCTACTCCACTAAAAATTCATACTATGTAGTTGCTTGGGGAATTTCCAAGAGCGAGCCTATAATAGCCATAGCATCTACTGCTTTGTTCTGTATTTGAGGCACTTGTGTAAACTAAAGCCTTGTGAAATGTTGGGTTAGCTGATCAACTAGCTCTTTGTAGGGTAATAGTTTTTCATCTTTGGTTTGATATTCATTTAGGGCTTGCTTGATGATGAGCTAAGAATCGCCAAAGATTTGTAGCTCAGCAATGTTCCATTCTGCAGCTATTTTTAATTCTGCTATGAGGGCCTCATATTTAGCTATATTGTTGGTGCTAGGGAATTGTAGCTTGAAGGCTTTTGGAATGTAATCTCCTTGAGGTGTGACCAACAATATTCCTGCCCCTGATCCATGAGATGTGTATGAGCCATCAAAATAAAGTTTCCATGGGGGTTGTTCTTCAATTAGACAGATATGCTCATCTATAAATTTTGTGATCAACGGATAAGCATCTATTAGAGGTGCATCAGCTAGGTGATCTGCTATAGCTTGCCCTTTGATTGCCTTTCTGTCCACATACTGGAAGTCAAATTCGCTAAGGAGCATAACCCATTTGGCCAAACGGCCTGTAAGTGTTGTTCTAGAGAGCATATACTTGAGAGGGTCAATCTTGGAGAATAGTTGGATGGTATGACTTAGCATGTAATGGCGAAGCTTTTGAGTTGAGAAAACAACTGCCAAATAAGCTTTTTCTATAGGAGTGTAATTGAGTTCATAATCAACTAGGGTTCTACTGATGTAGTAGATGGCTCTTTCTTTGTTGTAGTCATCAAGTTGTGCTAGAAGTGCCCCTAGAGCAGTAGGTATTGTTGATATGTACAAAATCAGGGGACGACCAGGAACTGGTGGAACCAAGATAGGGGGATTGATGAGATACTACTTGAGATGGTCAAAGTTGTGCTTACATAAAGGATCCCACTTGAAGTTCTCATCCTTCTTCAGTAAATGTGAAAATGGTGTACACTTATCTGCAAGCTGGGAGATGAAGCGCCAAACAGATTGAAGCTTTCCCTGAAGAGAATGAAGTTGTCGCAGTGTTTGGGGAGGAGGCATGTCTAAGATAGCCTTGACCTTCTTGGGGTCAATCTCTATACCTCATTTAGAAACTATAAAGCCTAGAAGCTTGCCAGATGTGACCCCAAAGACACATTTCCTGGGATTCAGCATCAGATGATATTTGGCTAACCTATCAAAGACTTTCTCCAGGTCAACAAGATGATCCATGAAGGTATGAGATTTGACCAAGATAACATCCACATAATCCTCCAAAATTCTATGGATGAGATCATGAAAAATGGTTGTCATAGCTCTTTGATAGGTAGCCCCAGCTTTCTTTAGGCCAAAAGGCATCATGTTGTAGCAAAAGGTTCCCCAAGGGGTAGTGAATGATGTCTTATGCTAATCCTCTTCTGTAATCTTGATTTGATTATACCCAAAAAATCCATCCATGAGGGACAAAATTTCATGTCCACCTGTAAGATCTACAATCATATCTATGTTGGGCAAGGGAAAATCATCTTTTGGACAAGCTTTGTTAAGATCTCTAAAATCAGTGCAGATTCTGATGTCACCAGAAGGCTTAGTGATGGGGACCATGTTGGAGATCCACTCTAAATAGTCGATAGGTCAGATAACCTTAGCAACTAACATTCTTTCTAACTCATCTTTGACCAGTAATGCTAGCTTCGGGTGCATTTTTCTAAGCTTTTGTCTGACGGGCCTGATCTGCGGATTGATTGCAAGATGATGAACTACAAGCTTTGGATCAAGCCCTGGCATGTCCTAATATGACCATGCAAATCAGCCAATGTTCTCTCTTAAGACCTCAAAGAGGAGATCAACTCGGTCTTGTGATAGGGATGCAACAATGTGAACAAGCCTAGGGATCTCTGAAGAACCAATGTTGACTTCCCTAGTATCCTCAATTAGAATAGAAGATATCTTTGGTCGATTATCTTGAGGAGGTAATGCTAAATCCTCATGTTCTACTTGTGGCTCTGGATGTTCTTGCTGAGGGGTTCTCTTTGCTACCTTAGCTAGTCTCAGATTCACCTTAGTTCCAATTTTTGGTGTATCGAAACTAGGTTGGGGGTTTTCTCCAAAATACCCCTTGGGATCTAGCTTGTAGATATAGGCAGAATCTAGCTTTGTTTTCTTGTGAGGTGTTTCAGCTCCCATGAATCTCAAAAGTGCTTCCTCTAATATGAACTCATCAATGTATATGATGCTTGGTTGGTCCCAATCTATGAGTTGTGGATAGGTGAGTGGTAGGTCAATGAGGTGGATGGATAGTTCTTGGAGAACAGAGTCTCCGAGGGAGATTTGGTCTGGGATATCATCGTAGGCTCTCTTTTCAACTTCCTCAGGAATGTCTTCGATTTTGACAAGGTTGTGATGAATGTTTGAAAAAGCGTGACCGTCTGTATTGGTGCCCTTAGTTGTGGGTATGCCAAAGCCAAGACCTGACTTCGATTCCCACTTATGTGCGTCGATGGGGCACTGCATGCCTCTTTCTTCTAGTCCTAGACCACCACCTTGATAGTTCCATTTGTCAATGATGAGCTTATGTTCTTGGGGATACTTCTGGCTGAAGTGATCAAGGTGTGCCTAATTCCTTTGAGGTGCATCCTTATGTAACCAATTATTGATATCTAGAGTGAGCTCCTCATGAAGAGGGATTTTTGAGGATACAAAGCTCTTTGGGCCAAACTGTTTGTATCGAGGAGGTGGAATCTCCTTAGCTTTGTGATATGTCGGTCATCCATGGGCACGTGGATCAAGTGGGAGTGCCCCAACAGCAAATGCATCCAACAGACTATACTCTCCATAGCCTTTGTTATTGATCTTCACAGTAGACAGGGTAGACGCAAGGATGGTTTTTGGGTCATTACGAGTGTGGGATGAGCTGGCAATGGATGTGTTGATATCAATTCCAGGGAAATGGTTTGTATATGAAGCTTCAACCACATTGCAGTAAGAAAAGGGTTTTGGATTGGCATGGATGGTTACCTCAGTGCCTTGATGCAAAAATTTGACGCACTGATGTAAGTGGATGGAACGGCTTTCATGGCATGAATCCATGGGCGACCGAGGAGGATGTTGAATGGTAGGTTTAGATCAATAAAATGGCAGAGTGTTTCTTGGATGACTAGCACAACCTTGATTGGCAAAAAAATAGTTCCTTTTGTGGTTCTTTCCAAGTTGTCATAAGCTTTGATGGTGATAACCTCACTGATGATATCTGACTCAGTATACCCAGCTTGTTTTATGAATTTTAGGGTGCAAATATTCAAAGCTGATCCATTATCTATCATTACTCTTTTCATGGCAAAATTGGATACCATGATGGCTATGCAAAGCGGAAGGTTGTGATCTAGCTCGACCACGGGTATGTCGGTGGGTTTGAACGATAGGGCACATGAGGATGAAAGATGTCCAACAAGATTATGAAAATCAATAGCATTAATATAGAAGGGACACGGGATTCTATGAGAGCACTGTCAAGGATGTTCTTGTACACAGGACTAGTGTGAAGAAGGTCTAAAATGGAGATTTGGGCTGGCATGTTCCCAAGGTGTTCCAAGATATTGTACTAGTTTTTTGATGGAGCTAATGGTGCTGGTGAAACAGGTGGGCCTATGATGTTAAATCATGCTCTTCGAGTGGTGATTGCACACTCATTGTTTGGTCCTTGGATATTGATAACATTGACAAAAGGCTCTTTCTCGGATATACAACCTATAAGGCTACCATAGTCTATATAGGATGAAGTGTGGTCATTATTCTTCCCATGCTGTTGGTTTGGCTGATGGTTGTTGGTGTTGTTGTTGTTGGTTTGGATAGGTACTTTTCTAGGATTTTGATTATTGTGAGGAGGAAAAGAATTTTGATAGATCTGTAAGCCTACATTGGGAGAGGTTTGGGCACCAACAGTGATTTCCTTTTGATCAATGAGGTCCTGCACATAGTCTTTCAATTTCATGCATCTGAGGGTAGTGTGACCTTTTACCCTATGAAATTTGCAGTACTCATTGTCTTTGTAACATGCAGCTTTGGATTGGCTTGGGTCAATTTGCTAGGTAGGAGGAAATTTGATGAGGTTTTCCTTGACTAATTTCTCAAAAATGACATCCAATGGCTCACCAAGGTGTGTATAGTTTCTAGGTGTAGGTTGGAATATGGGCTTTTGTCCTACAGCTACATTGATGGCATTAGCTTGATTGCTAGACCCTTGAAAGTTTGGTCTTGGATTGTAGTTTTGATAGCTGTGGTTATTCTGCTATTGGTAGTTGATAGCTTGTTGATTATTTGGTTGATAGGGTGGGTTGGACTGGTTGTGAGAAGGACCAACAATATTCACATGTTTGGTTTCAGTGATGCCATCTGTTCCAACATGCTTGTTTTTGTTCCAATACCTAGACTTGTCATTGGAATGTGATTGATTTTGGTTGGCTTCCTTGTAAATCTTGACCACACCATCTTTAATGAGTCCTTGCTCAAGGATCATTCCTTTCTCTTTGATATCTTTGTAGGTCTACAAACAATTCATGGTCATGTGGTGAGCCAAGCTAGGATGGGCATTATCAATAAACATTTTCACCAAATGGCGCTCTGGCAAGGTGCAAGATATGTGGGTGGTAAGGGTTTGCCATCTTTGCAGATATTCGGGAAGGCTTTCTCCACCTTTTTTCTTGGTGTGGACAAGATCAACTACTGATAGCTCTGTTTCAACAAGATGGGCATATTGGGCTACAAATGCCTCAGATAATTCAGCAAAAATTTTAATTGTGCCATAGGGGATTCTATAAAACCATTCAAGAGCTGGTCCGGCCAAGCTTTTGGGAAAGAGATGCAAGAGGAAGATGTCATCGTATGCCACTTCTTGGTCGTGCATGTAAAATTCTTTGATATGTGTTACAGGGTCTCCTTTTCCTCTAAATTTGTCAAATTTGGGCATCTCAAAATGCTTGGGGAATGGTGTCAAGGTAATGGCTCTGTCAAATGGGTAAGGGCACACATTCTCAAACTTGAAATTTTTTGGATCATTTCCCTCTTGGATGTTCTTCAAAGCTATTTTCATGGCTTCCCATTTTGAATTAATGGGTGATGGCTAGGGTGCCCCCAATGTAGGAGTGCCTTGAGGTAGGTATGCACTAGATGGGGCCACTGAATATGGATGGTTGTGAGGGATTTTCTGATAGGGATTGTACATTGTTTGGGTAGCTGCATGGTGGATGACAGTTTGCTAAGGGGGAGGTGGTGCATAGTGTTGCATGTGATGCGAGGCTTGCTGTTGATATGGGATTTGAGGTTGGGATTGAGGAACATAAGCTGGCTATGGGATAAATGAATTGCTTTGTGGAGGTAAGGTATAAGATGGTTGTGAAGCTTGGGGAAAGGATTGGGGGGCTTGTGGGGTTTGACCAAGGTATGTGGGTTGCTCCCCCATTTGGGATGGTACCTACAAATAAATGGTGGTTGGCTAGATTGGTGGGTTACGTCCTAGAAGTGGCATTGAAAAGTAGTTGGTAATAGGAGGTAATGGATTAGTTGGTGGTGGAGGTGGTGGGAATTGAAAGCTAGGAAATTGAATTGATGGGGTTTGATAGCTTTGTGGCTAGATTTGGAAGCTTGGTAGAGAGGTGGTGGGAGCTTGGGTCACTTGAGAGCTGGGCAGAACATTGGTAGTAGCTTGTGGGGTTTGATAGCTTTGTGGAGTGAGGGTAGTAGCTTGTGGATATGTGATTGATGGCACTGAGCTCCCAAGACCTAATGAAAATGGTGGGATTATGCTTTGGGCTATGGTGAACAAGATGGGGGTGATGAAAGGTTGATTACTTGGCCCCATGGGTGGCATCCCTATTGTATATTGCTGAGGTTGGCCAAATATGCTAGCACTGATTTGGGAGATGGGTGGATTGTAAAGGCTGGGTTGGGGAGCAGCAGCAGCAATAGTGAAGGGCATGAACGGTGAGGTGTTTTGGGTAAAGGAGGTTTGTAGCGGAGAGGTATGAACCAAGGATGGAGTGGTGGTGGCTAGATTGGCTTGCGGCATGGAGATTTCAACTTGGGTGGAAGATGGTATGTTTGGGTCTGTTGGATCATATGGATTGGCTGGAGGCTCTTCTTTTGGCATATATTGAGGATAATTTGGATCATAAGAGCCTATGGGTGGTGGCAGTTTCCCAAACAAGGGGTGAGATGGCTCTAATAGGGGAGGAGGTCTTCCAAAGTCGAAGGCTCCAATGTTGTCCCTTTGAAAGTTAGCCATGAATGTTTCCTTGTTTTTGTCTATAATGGCATTCACCAATACTTCATTTCCTAGTTGGTTCATGAAAGCTTCAATGTCAATAGGTGATGGTATGGTGTTCTCTGGGCTAAAGTATGGTTGAGTGCTCAAGGGGAGCGATGTTTTTGGATCCAAATGATAGGGCTCCATTATTTCCTTCTTCTTCTTGCCTAAGTGAGTGATGGGTGGCATGAAAAATGCAGAATGTTTCCTAGGTATGAGATGCAACAATGCTGATGGAGGCAAAAGAGGAAGGATTTTCTATGCAAATGATTTCCTAGGTTGAGGCAAAGCTCTATGACAAAACCTAAGGAGGATTGGGTTGAGGATTCTACCTTCAAAGATATGTTGCCAAAGCACGAAAGGTCTACTTTCCTATGTGCAAGCTTGGTGGTGATTGTGTCAACTTAGGGATAGACTGATGATCCTTTAGGAAGAACATGAGATTGACCACTTGTGGATCCCAACCTTTAGCTCAAGGTGATGAGGGATGACAAGTGACAAAGCTAGATTACCCTAGACAAAGCTCTGTCAAAGGGATAACCTTGGTGAGATTGATGGATTTGGAAGTTTTTAGGAATGGCAAACTTTTGGCAGGGTGACAACAATTTTGAAGGCTTGGATGTGAGGTTTTGATTGCTGGCTAGATGGTTTGGTTCTAAATGAGATGAATGAGCTAAAATTCTTTAAGAGGATTACTAAGGATGGCTAGCTTACCTACAAAGATCAATCTAATGCAAAAGTGAAGCTTATGCAAGAAGATGTGGAGAAACAAGGGTGTCTAATCATAGAAATCATGCCTAGTTGGTAAGGCATAAGCATTGTTAACTCCTGGATGTTGGTTAAATTGGATGGTGTGATCTAACTAGGCATCTTGAAGGGCTTCGTCAGCAGCTTTCTCCTCTTCTTTGTGGAGTTTGGCAATTCAAGGACTTGGTGTTAGTTCCTTTCTCTTGACTGAAAGTTCTTGGTATGCCTGAGATGGTTTGAGTTTAACTTTGTGGAACTTCTGTTTGGGTTTGGGTTGCTCTGACATCAATTCTTGAATCTGCTTGGCTTTGAGAAACCTCATTTATTTTGCTTCAACTTGTTCAACTTCTGGAATAGGCAGTTGTAGAACAAGATTTACTATGCAAAGAACATTAACAAATAAAGTAAACATTCACAAACCAAAAACTAAATTCACATATATGCTTAGACAAAGAAAGCAAACAAGAAGTGCAAACTTCACAAGAGAAAACACTCCATGCTTTTTTGATTCTGTAGATGTGTCCTTTTGTTGTGGATGTATGCTCAAGATGCTCAAATGCTACTTCAATGGAGATGGGTAATGGAAAATTGGTAGCTTTGTGAGCTCTCAATTTGGCATTATAAGTGCATGGGTATGGCTTTTGGCTCTCAAAAGGGCATGGTAACTTTAGCTCAAAGATTGTTGATGAAATGGCTTGGGATGGGATTCAATTTATAGGCTAAGGGGTAGAGGGATGGAGGGCTTAGATGCAAGGATGGATGAAGGCTTAAGGAGGGCTAGGATGCACTCAAAGGAGAGCACATGGATTGTACTTGTTTAGCACCAATGAGAAGGTGACACTTGTCACAAGGAGGATGAGTGTGAGAGGGTTGGTTAAAGACATGATGAGTGGGGTTGAGTATGTAAGAGGGATGTAAGAGGAATGAGTGTGGAAGAGGGAAGAGTGTGGAAGATGGGTGTAAGAGTCATGAGTGGGCTTGTAAGAGTCTTTTATGTTTTGTAAGAGCACTCATGACTTAGTGGTTGGGTTTTTTGAGGGGAGACTTTGGTTTGGATTAGGAAAGTCTTAAACTTGTTTAAGGAATGTGACAACATTAGGGGGTGGATTAGGCTTGGGTTTAGGATTAGATTAGGGATGTTAGAGATGTGCAAGTGGATGGCATTAATGAGAGTGGGTGAGTTAGTGGCTAAGCTTGGTTAGTATGGGTGGATGGGGTGGATTAGGCTAAATGGAGGATTAGAGATAGGTTAGGGGTTTTTGAATTTGAGGATTTTATTTATCAAATAGATTTATTTAATAAATGGGGATTTTTGGAATTAGATAGGAGAAAAGGATTTAATTGATAAATAATAGATTATTTGATTTATCAATTAGGACTATAGATGATTAATTAAATTAATCAACTAGGGATAGCAAAGGATTAATTAAATAAGAATTTAATTAATGATGCCTTTAGAGATGGCTAAATTAGATTACCAAAGTAGTGTAATCAAATTTAGGTGTCTACATTTTGCCCCTCTTTGACATAGTGTTGAGACAACACTATTTCAAAGAAGTTCGAATGAAGATGACACGAGGAAGATGTTTTAGCAACAAGGTTGCCCCAGTCTCGAATAAGAAGAGGAGAGAGTAGACTTAGATGATGCCCCCTCAAGAAGGCGGCGGGGAGAGAAATAAGGCTCGATGACTTCTTGAAAAGTACAAGAAATTGAGACAAGCTGAGATGCAGGTTGGTGAAGAGAAGGGGTTGAATTAGCTCAAACTCTCACTATGGGAGAATGATAAAGGGAAATCAGAGGCACAATAGTAAAGCAAGCTTAAGACTTTCCAAGATTGGGGGGGGGAGATGGAGGAGCGGAGCACTATAAAAGGAATCCATGGTAGGAAGATGGATGATAGAATGATAAAGTTGATGCAATAGGATTTCAAAGAGTCAGATTGGCGGAAGATGGGTTTCGGAGATCCCTAGGACTAGGATTGTGGATCTCGAAAGATGAGGCTTGGTGGATTGATTTGGATTGGTGGATCCCTAAGACTAGGATTGTGGATCCCTAAAGCTAAGCATGAGGAGTGATTCAAAGAGATACTGATGCATTAGCTAGGGTAGGAGCGACAGATGTAGGATATGGATGGGGGATAATGGAGATGAAGGGAATCCATTGAAGCTTTTTGAGCGGAGGGATACTTCAAAGAGAAGTACCACCATGTAGTTGAGCACTATATTTGCTATAGGACTATTGGCTAATTGCCAGGGTTACCAAGAACATCAAGGCCTTTTTACCAACCGTCCAGAGGACTGATGAACTGACTCAAAACAAACACACAAGGATTGCCCCAGTATCACACATGAATCCCAGAGGAAGCAGCATGGAAATGACACTAGGTAACCCACAAGCAAAAAAAGAAAACAAGCAAAAGACCTTACGCTCTAATTGCCCCATTCGCAGCATACCATGATATGGAAGATCATGGCAACCTTGAGGAGGGAACAAGGAGATTGCTTGGAAAATATATTTCAAGACCCAAAAGGGAAGATCCCAAATCAAAAGAAAGCGAAAATCCAAAAGAGAACTGTTTGCCAACGAGATGGGTAGGACGAGGTACTAACGGACCAAGATTAGACATGAGGAAAGCTATATCCTGCAAGAATCTATCAGAGAGCACCTAAGCTGATGGATCTGGATGAGTGATGTGTCTGGCAAGCTGAACTAAGAAGGATAACACTTTGGTGACAGGAGATCTAACTAAAGGATGCATTGGAATATCTAACCAAGGTGTGCAATGTGTGCAAGATGTTGACCAAGGATGAACTAACATGAAAGCCGGATAGATACAATGATACTAAGCTAAAGAGGATGTACAAGTTGACAGACCAAGATATGTTACAAATGTACAAGTTTGTTCATGTTTTGGTTTTTTGTGAGATGGAAATGTTTGTGAAGGATGGGATGTCTATAATAGTTGATAGGTGGATAGGTAGATCGTTTGTGAAAATCTTAAGGAAAATGGGATTCTGTGTGTGCATGTGATAGGATACAGGCTAGGATACAAGATTATTTACAAGCTGGAATATGGTACAAGCTTTGGACAAGATTCAGATATATACAAGGTATGGTACAAGATTTACAAGGTATAATACAAGCTTTGGTACAAGATTTACAAGCTGTACAGGAGGTATTGACAAGCTCCATCAGATTTTGGATATTTGATTGGAACACCAAGGGAATAAGCAGGTGTTTTATGGGATGGTGGGTGGATGGATGAGGGATAGGATAGTGATAGATAATGGATTAGTCTTTAGCACACAAGGCGCCTGAATTACCAAGTTTTCACCAAGGTACCTATCCAAGGTGCTTGAATTGCCAAGTTTTCACCATTGGACGCTTATTTCTCTTTACTATTTTTTTTGTATTTTTTTTTCAAAAGCTGGGTATACCAAGGATCTTCAAGCATAGAACTTCTTGAGATGAATGATGTTAGTGGGATCATTCAAGAGTTCTCCTTCTGGTGTAGATAATTGATAGGCTCCGGAGCCAAAGGAGGCAGTAACCACATAGGGACCAAGCCATGTAGGTTCAAACTTGCCTTTCTTTTCTCGATCTGCTTGGACTTTCATATTTTCTTTGAGGACCATGTCACCTGGCTGAAAGTGTCATGGGAGCACCTTCTTGTTGAAATTCTTTTTGAGACGAGTTTGATAGACTGTGAGATGGTCATAGGCTTGTTGTCTCTTCTCATCTAAGAGATCTAGTTGGGTGAGTCGAGCTACTCTGTATTCTTCATCTAAGATTTTCCCTCACAAAGATATGCGTAGTGAGGGAAGTTCAACTTCTATAGGTAATACTGCTTCAGCACCATAGACTAGGGAGTATGGAGTTGTGCCTATGGATGTACGATAGGAAGTTCGATAGGCCCATAGAGCCGGATTTATTTGAAGGTGCCAATCACGGCCGAAATTATTGACAACTTTCTTTAGGATTTTGAGGAGGGTTTTATTAGTTGCCTCTGCCTGGTCATTACCTTGTGGGAAATATGGGCTAGAAAAGTAGTGATGGATGTGGAGGGAAGTGCATAATTCTTCCATGTTGAGATTTTCAAAGTTACCTCCGTGGTCAGTGAAGATGGTGGATGGGATGCCGAAGCGGCAAACAATGTGGTACAACATGAACTTGGAGACTTGAACTCCTGTAGCTGAGACTAGGGGGACTACTTCCACCCACTTAGTGAAATAGTCTATACCTGTTATTATCCATTTATGTCCATCAGATGAGAGAGGTGTGATAGTTCCAACTAGATCAAGGCCCCAACAAGCAAAAGGCCAAGGTGGTGCAATAGGTTGTAGATCCTGTGCTGGAGCGTGCACAAGATTTGCATGCTGCTGACATGGGAGACACTTTCTAACAAAGTCACAAGAGTCTTCTTCAATGGTAGGCCAATAGTAGCCTGCTCTAAGGATTTGTTGTACTAGGACAATACCACTCATGTGGGCATCGTAAAGTCTGGAATGTACTTCTTTTAATGCCATCGCGGCCTCATTTTCATCTAAACATCGAGAGAGGGTATCATGATAACCCCGACAATATAGGGTATTGGCTATGATAGCATAGCGGGATGATTTTTGAATAAGGTTCTGGCGTTGGGTGCATGTGAGGTGAGGGGATATGATACCATCGTTAAGGTAAGCGTGAATTTCATGGTACCAAGGGGATTAGGGACCAACCAAGATACAAACACGGTTTGAATCCTCATTCGCATAAGCAGGTGTGAGGAGCTGCTCAACTAAAAATTCATACTGCGTAGCTTCTTGGGGAATTTCCAAGAGCGAGCCGATAGTGGCCATGGCATCTGCTGCCTGATTCTGCATTCGAGGCACTTGTGTAAACTGAAGCTTTGTAAAATGGTGGGTTAGCTGATAACCTAGCTCTTTGTAGGGTAATAGCTTTTCATCTTTGGTTTGATATTCATTTAAGACTTGTTTGATGATGAGCTGGGAATCGCCAAAGATTTCTAACTCAATGATATTCCATTCTGCAGCTATCTTTAATCCTGCTACAAGAGCTTCATATTTTGCTATATTGTTGGTGCTAGGGAATTGTAGCTTGAAGGCTTTTGGAATGTAATCTCCTTGAGGTGTAACTAATAATATTCTTGCCCCTGATCCATGAGAGGTATATGAGCCATCAAAATAAAGCTTCCATGGGGGTTGTTCTTCAATTAGGCAGATATGCTCATCTGGAAATTCTGTGAGCAAAGGATATGCATCTACTAGAGGTGCATCAACTAGGTGATCTGCTATAGCTTGCCCTTTGATTACCTTTATGTCCACATACTGGATGTCAAACTCACTTAGTAGCATAACCCACTTTTCTAGCTGACCTGTGAGTGTTGTTCTAGAGAGCATATACTTGAGAGGATCAATTTTAGAGACTAGTTGGATGGTATGACTTAGCATGTAGTGGCGAAGCTTTTGAGTTGAGAAAACAACTGCCAAACAAGCTTTTTCCATAGGAGTGTAATTGAGTTCATAACCAACTAGGGTTCTACTGATATATTAGATGGCTCTCTCTCTGCTATAATCATCATGTTGTGCTAGAAGTGCCCCTAGAGCAGTAGGTGTTGCTGATATATACAAGATCAAGGGACGACCAGGAACTGGTGGAACCAAGATAGGGGGATTCGTGAGATACTGCTTGAGCTGATCGAAGTTGTGCTGACATAAAATATCCCACTTGAAGTTCTCATTCTTCTTTAGCAAGTGTGAAAATGGTGTACACTTATCTGCAAGTTGGGAGATGAAGCACCGAACAGATTGAAGTTTTCCCTGAAGAGAGCAAAGTTGTCACAGTGTCTGGGGAGGAGGCATGTCTAAGATAGCCTTGACCTTTTTGGGGTCGATCTCTATACCTCGTTTAGAAACTATGAAGCCTAGAAGCTTGCCAGATGTGACCCCAAAGACACACTTCTTGGGATTTAGCATGAGATGATATTGGGCCAACCTATCAAAGACTTTTTCCAGGTTAGCAAGATGATCCATGAAAGTGTGAGATTTGACTAGGATATCGTCCACATAATCTTCCAAAATGCTATGAATAAGATCATGGAAAATGGTTGTCATAGCTCTTTGATAGGTAGCCCCAGCATTCTTTAGGCCAAAAGGCATCATGGTGTAGCAAAAGGTTCCCCAAGGGGTAGTGAATGTTGTCTTATGCTGGTCCTCTTCTGCAATCTTGATCTAATTATACCTGGAAAATCCATCCATAAGGGACAGAATTTCATGTCCAGCTATAAGATCTACAATCATATCTATGTTGGGCAATGGAAAATCATCCTTTGGACAAGCTTTGTTAAGATCTCTAAAATCAGTGCAGATTCTGATGTCACTGGAAGGCTTAGAGATAGGGACCATGTTGGAGATCCATTCTGAGTAGTCGATAGGTCAGATAACCTTAGTAGCTAACATTCTTTCTAGTTCAACTTTGACTAGTAAGGCCACCTTGGGGTGCATTTTTCTAAGCTTTTGTCTTACGGGCTTGATCTTTGGATCGACTGCAAGATGATGAACTACAAGCTTTGGATCAAGTCCTGGCATGTCTTGATATGACCATGCAAATCGGCCAATGTTCTCTCATAAAACCTCAAAGAGGAGGTCAGCTTGGTCTTGTGATAGGGATGCAGCAATGTGAACAATTCTAGGGATCTCTGAAGAACCAATGTTGACTTCTCTAGTATCCTCTATTAGAATAGAAGACACCTCTGGTCGATTATCTTGAGGAGGCAATACTAAATCCTCATGTTCTGCTTGTGGCTCTAGATTTTCTAGTTGAGGGGTTCTCTTCGCTGCCTTAGCTAGTCCCAGATTTACCTTAGTTCTAGTTTTGGGTGTATCGAAACAAGGTTGGGGATTTTCTCCAAAATACCCCTTGGGATCTAGCTTGTAGATGTAGGCAAAATCTGGCTTTGTCTTCTTATGAGGAGTTTCGGCTCCCATGAATCTTAGAAGTGCTTTCTCTGATGCGAAATCATCAATATGTATGACACTTGGTTGGTCCCAATCTATGAGTTGTGGATGAGAAAGTGGTAGGTCAATGAGATGGATGGATAGTTCTCGGAGAACAGAGTCTCCTAGGAAGATTTGGTCTGGGATATCATCGTAGGCTCTCTTTTCAACTTCCTCAGGAATGTCTTCGATTTCAACAAGGTCGCAGTGGATGTTCAAAAAAGCGTGACCATTCTCGTTGGTGCCCCCAGTTGTGGGTATGCCAAAGCCAAGTCCTGACTTTGTTTCCCAATTATGTGCTTCGATGGGACATTGCATGCCCCTTTCTTCTGGTTCTAGTCCACCTCCTTGATAGTTCTATTTTTCAGTGATGAGCTTATGTTGCTGGGGATACTTTTGGCTAAAGTGATCAAGGCGTGCTTGATTTTTTGGAGGTGCATCCTTATGTAACCAATTGTTGATATCTGGAGTGAGCTCTTCATGAAGAGGGGTTTTTGAGGACACAAAGGTGGTTGGGCCAAACTGTTTGTATCGAGGAGGTGGAATCTCCCTAGCTTTGTGATATGTCGGTCATCCATGGGTATGTGGATCAAGTGGGATTGCTCCGATAGCAAATGCATCTGAGAGACTATATTCTCCACAACCTTTGTTGTTGATCTTTATGGTAGATAGGGTGGAGGCGAGGATGGTTTCTACGTCATTACAAGTGTGGGATGAGCTGGCAATGGATGTGCCAATGTCTATTCCAGGGCAATGGTTTGTATATGAAGCTTCAACCGCATTGTAGTAAGCAAAGGGTTCTGGATCAGCATGGATGGTTACCTCAGTGCCCTGATGCAGAAATTTGATGCACTCATGGTAGGTGGATGGAACGGCCTTCATAGCATGAATCCATGGGCAACCAAGGAGGATGTTAAATGGTAGGTTTAGATCAACAACATGGAAAACTGTCTCTTGGATGACTGGCCCAACCTTGATTGGTAGCAAAATAGTCCCTTCTGTGGTTCTTTCCAAGTTGTCATAAGCTTTGATGGTGATAACTTCACTGATCATATCTGCCTTAGTATACCCAGCTTTTTTTATGAATTTTAGGGTGTAAATTTTCAAGGCTAATCCATTATCTATCATTACTCTTTTCATGGCAAAATTGGATACCATGATGGCTATGCGAAGCGGAAGGGTGTGATCTGGCTCAACTGCGAGTATGTCGGTGGGTTTGAAAGATAGGGCACATGAGGATGAAAGGTGTCCAACAAGATTATGAAAATTAGTAGTATTGATGTCAAAAGGGACACAGGATTCTATGAGAGCATTCTCAATGATGTCTTTGTACACAGGACTAGTGCGGAGAAGGTCTAAAATGGAGATTTGGGCTGGTATGTTCGCAAGGTGTTCCAAGATATTGTACCGGCTTTTTGATGGAGCTAATGGTGCTGATGAAACTGGTGGGCCTGCGATGTTAAATCATGCTCTTCGAGTGGTGACCGCACACTCATTGTCTGGTCCTCGAATATTGATAACATTGACAGAACGCTCTTTCTCAGATATACAACCTATAACGCTACTATAGTCTATATAGGATGAAGTGTGGTCATTGTTCTTCCCATGCTATTGGTTTGGCTGGCAGTTGTTGGTGTTGTTTTGGATAGGTGCTTTTCTAGGATTTTGGTTGTTGTGTGGAGGAAAAGCATTTTGATAAATCTGTAAGCTTGCATTGGGAGAGGTTTGGGCACCAACAGTGATTTCCTTCCGATCAATGAGGTCCTATACATAGTCTTTCAATTTCATGCATCTGAGGGTGGTGTGACCGTTTACCCTATGGAACTTGCAATACTCATTGTCCTTGTACCATGTAGCTTTGGATTGGCTTGGATCAATTTTCTGGGTAGGAGGAAATTTGATGAGGTTTTCCTTAGCCAATTTCTCAAAAATAACATCCAATAGCTCACCAAGGGGTGTATAGTTTCTAGGTGCAGGTTGGAATCTGGGCTTTTGCCCTGTAGCTACATTGATGGCATTAGCTTGATTGCTAGACCTTTGAAAGTTGGGTCTTGTATTGTGGTTTTGAGAGCTTTGGTTATTTCGTTGTTGGTAATTGATAGCTTGTTGGTTGTTTGTTTGATATGGTGGGTTAGACTAGTTTTGAGAAGGACCAATAATATTCACATGTCTGGTGTCAGTAACCCCATCTGTTGCAACATGCTTGTTTTTGTTCCAATACCTAGACTTGTCATTGGAATGTGATTGATTTTGGTTGGCCTCTTTGTAAATCTTGACCACACCATCTTTGATGAGTCCTTGCTCAAGAATCATTCCTTTCTCTTTGATATCCTTATAGGTCTACAAACAGTTCATGGTCATGTGGTGAGCCAAGCTGGGATGTGCATTATCAATAAACATTTTCACCACATGGCATTCTAGCAAGGTGCAGGATATGCGGGTGGTAAGGGTTTTCCATCTTTGCAGGTATTCGAAAAGGCTTTCTCCACCTTTTTGCTTGGTGTGGACAAGATCAACTATTGATAGCTCTGTTTCAACAAGATGGGCATATTGGGCTACAAATGCCTCAGATAATTCAGCAAAGTTTTTAATTGTGTCATAGGGGATTCTATAAAACCATTCAAGAGCTGGTCCAGCCAAGCTTTTGGGAAAAAGGTGCAAGAGAAAGACATCATTGTATGCCACGTCCTGGCAATGCATGTAAAATTCTTTTATATGTGTGACAGGGTCTCCTTTTCCTCTGAATTTGTCAAATTTAGGTACCTCAAAGTGTTCGAGAAATGGTGTCATGGTAATGGCTCTGTCAAATGGGTAAGGACACACATTCTCAAACTTGAATGTCTTTGGATCATTCCCTTCTTGGATGGCTTTCAGAGCTGTCTTCATTTGCTCCCACTCTGAATTGATAGGTGATGGTTGGGGTGCCCCCAATGTAGGAGTGCCTTGAGGTAGGTATGTGCTAGATGGGGCTACTGAATATGGATGGATGTGAGGGATTTGCTGATAGGGATTGTAGATTGTTTGGGCAGCTGCATGGTGGATGACTGGTTGTTGATGGGGAGGTGGCGCATATTGTTGCATGTGCTATGAGGCTTGCTGTTGATATGGGATTTGAGGTTGGGATTGAGGAACATAAGCTACCTATGGGATAAATGGATTGCTTGGTGGAGGTAAGGTATAAGATGGTTGTGAGGCTTGGGGAAAGGATCGGAGGGCTTGTGGGGTTTGACCAATATATGTGGGTTGTGCCCCCATTTGGGATGGTATCTGCAAATAATTGGTGGTTGGCTGGGGTGGTGGATTACCTTTGAGAAGTGGCATTGAAAAGTAGTTGGTAATTGGAGGTAATGGATTAGTTGGTGGTGGAGGTGGTGGGAATTGAAAGCTTGGGAATGGAACTGATGGGGTTTGATAGCTTTGTGGCTGGATTTGGAAGCTTGGTAGAGTGGTGGTGGGAGCTGGGGTCACTTGGGAGCTTGGTAGAAGATTGGTAGTAGCTTGTGGGTTTTGATAGCTTTGTGGAGTGAAGGTAGTAGCTTGTGGATTTGTGGCTGGTGGTATTGAGCTCCCAAGACTTAATAGAAATGATGGGATTGTAATTTGGGCTGTGGTGAACAAGCTGGGGCTGATGAAAGGTTGATTACTTGGCCCCATGGGTGGCATCCCTGTTGTATATTGCTGAGGTTGGCCAAAGATGCTAGGACTGATTTGGAAGATGGGTGGATTTGGAAGGCTGGGTTGGGGAGCAGCAGTAATAGTGAAGGGGGTGAACGGTGAGGTGTTTTGAGTAAAGGGGGTTTGGAGCGGAGAGGTATGAACCAAGGATGGAGTGGTGGTGGTTGGGTTGTCTTGCGGCATGGAGATTTCAACTTGGGTGGATGATGGTATGTTTGGGTCTGTTGGGTCATATGGATTGGTTGGAGGCTCTTCTTTTGGAATATATTGAGGATAATTTGGATCATAAGAGCCTATGGGTGATGGCAGCTACCCAAACAACAGGTGAGATGGGTCTAATAATGGAGGGGGTCTTCCAAAGTCAAAGGTTCCTACATTGTCCCTTCGAAAATTAGCCATGATTGTCTCTTTGTTTTTGTCTATAATGGTGTTTACCAATACTGCATTTTCTGGTTGGTTCATGAAAGCTTCAATGTTAGTAGGTGATGGCATAGCTTGCTCTGGGTTGAAGGATGGCTGAGTGCTCAAGGGGGGTGAGGCTGTTCGATCCAAATGATAGGGCTCCATTATTTCTTTCTTCTTGGCTAAGCGAGTGACGGGTGGCATGAAAAATGCTCCTAGGGATGAGATGCAATAATGTTGATGGATGCAAAAGGGGGAAGGCTTTTCTATGCAAATGAATTCCTAGGTTGAGGCAAAGCTATATGACAAAACCTAAGTAGGATTGGGTTGGGGATTCTAACTTCAAAGATATGTTATCAAAGCACAAAAGGTCTGCTTTCCTATGTGCAAGCTTGGTGGTGATTGTGTCAACTTAAGGATAGACTGATGATCCTTTAGGAAAAACACGAGATTGACCACTCGCGGATCCCAACCTTTAGCTCAAGGTGATGAGGGATAACAAGTGACAAAGCTAGATTACCCTAGACAAAGCTCTGTCAAAGGGATAACCTTGGTGAGATTGGTGGATTTGGAAGATTTTAGGAATGGCAAACTTTTAGCAAGGTGACAACAATTTTGAAAGCTTAGATGTGCATATTTTTGATTGTTGGCTAGATGGTTTGATTCTAAATGAGATGGATGAGCTAATAATGCTTAAGGGGATAACCTAAGATGGCTGGCTTTTCTACAAAGATGACTCTAAAGTGAAGCTTATCCAAGAAGATGTGGAGAAACAAGGGTGTCTAATCATAGAAATCATGCCTAGTTGGTAAGGCATAAGAAGTATTAACTCCTGGATGTTGGCTAAATTTGATGGTGCGCTCTAACCAGGCCTCTTGAAGTGCTTCGTCGGTAGCTTTGTCTTCTACTTTGTGGAGTTTGGCAATTCGTGGGCTTGGTGTTTTTTCTTTTCTCTTGGCTGAAAGTTCTTGGTATGCTAGAGATGGCTTGAGTTTGACTTTGTGAAACTTCTATTTGGGTTTGGGTTGTTCCGACATAAATTCCTAAATTTGCTTGGCTTTGGGAGATTCTGGTTGTTTTGCTTCAACCTGTTCAACTTCTAAAATAGGCAGTGACTACGCTAAGTGTGCCCTAAGCTAGGATTGACCAAGTTTGGCAAACATTCATTAAACAAGTAAAATAAAAACAAGCAATAGATAGGAACACCTAGATAGAAGTTTGTGGTTCTCAGAATGTGATACTTGCGCCGAGGAGTGTGTATGTTCTACAAATGTTTCGATCAGTCACTCCAAACACATTAACATCCTAGATGGTTTTCTGCAAGGCTGACATTTGGTTTAGCTAGGGTGTCCTTGATATACGAAAGGTACGTGAGGCCCAAATCCGTAGATGAGACCAAAAGGATGTCACACAGCCGAGAGGAGCGGTAACCCACTTCTCCTCTTTCACTTCTCAAGGGTATAAAGTTCTTTGAGGCTTAGCCCGAATGACAAAATCTTGATCCCAAGAGAGGTGTCTTTCGATTCACCTTCTGATTCTTATACTCTACCGAAACGCTGGAGTTGAGGTCGTCCAAGGGGTGATGAAATCTTCAAGCAAGACTCCTAAAAAGAAACAAGGTTTTGGATCCTAATCTTATGCACCCAAGATGGGCTCGAAAAATGACAAGGGGAGAGAAGACTTGGATGACCTTGGGCTAAAAAACATGCTTTTTCTTTTACCAACTGACTCTTATGTGTGCTAATCTAGACTTTGCAAGCACTCATGTTTAAGAGACAATGTTCAATTCCAACTTGAAGCGCCAACAAAAGTAAATCGATCAAAGAATGCAAACAATTAGAAGAGTTAGGGTCAACAAAAGCAAACTCGCGTGCTCGGAGGCCCTCCACGTCAAGTATCGATTAATTTTCTTTAAGGCATTCAAGATTGAGTGTGAGTTTGTTTTAAGCCTAAAACAAAAGTGTGTGAGATTCAATTTCAAGCGCGCACCCGGAGGCTCTCCACGTTAGTTGTTGTTCAATTTTAGTGCCCAAACTTGAAGTGTGATCAAGTTAATCTAGAGTTTTGACCATTTAAGAATTTTGATAAAGTTAAAGCAAACGTTCAAAGACCAAGTGAGTGAGTTAGATTGTGGAACATTTAACACCTTTTTCAAGTAGACCCATCCCCATAAATAGCGTTGAGATTGCAACCAATGGTTAATATTTGATGGGTGATTAGAAAAGAGGTGAGTCCAAGGAACTACTCAAATTGATTTTTGTAAATTTGTATTTTAACTTAACAAAGTTTCTTAAATGTCCAAAAATCAAACTTTACCTAGATTGCATGTGGAAAAGAGATTTGTTTTGTTCAATTTTAGAAGATTCAAATGAAGTGTTTAATATTGCAATGGTTAATTGATCTTTGGCATTCAAGATTGGATTTGTTGTTTTAAGCATGCATTCCAAGGAAAGTTGATTTTAATCCATGGCATTCAAGAGTGTGTTTTGAGCAACATTCATTCAATGGAAAATGTGTTTAACCATTCAAGTTCATTTTTTAGCAACATGCATTCAAAGACAAATGGTTAAGCATTCAAGTTCATTTTTTAGCAACATGAAAACCTGCAAGAAACATGGTTAGTGGTTCCATATGTACTCCAACCTGCAATGAGACAAAAAAAAAAGCAATTTAGTTAGTTAGCCAAAATCTTCAAAAATGAGAGCTTAACTATGGGAAAAAAAAAATTTAACTTTTTTTGCTATTTTTTCTACGCGTAAAAATGCTTTAAATGGTCTAAATCCTACGGAACCACTAAAAGTCAAATTTTGATTTATACTCTTTTTTTTTTTAAGCTACAAAATGCAGAAATAAAGATTTTAAAATAGAAATGAAACATAAGCAGGCAGAGACAACAGTCTATCAAGCGGAGACGCCAAAATACGAAGACACTGAAATATAGAGACGCTAGTATTCGAAGACGATAGAACATATTTGCGGCACAGAAAATAGGTGACAAGCAGAGATGCCGATTTGTGCAGATGCGGATTTTTGTAGACGACGATTTGGATTGGTGGTGGCGAAGACGTCAATTTGCGCAGACGCGGATTTTCGCAGATGTCGATTTGCGCAGATGCGGATTTTCGCAGTCGTCGATTTGCGCAGACGCGGATTTTCGCAGACAAAACAGGTTCCAGACGCCAAAACTGTGCGAAAAAGGTTGAAAAATGTGAAAAAAAAATTTAGATGGTATTTCTTCTTCCTAAGTGTGTTCTTTAACCTGCAAAAATAAGCAAAACACCCTCACAACACACTCAAACAACAACAAACATTAGATGGTTAGAAAAAATGACATATAGATGAAAATAGATGATTAAATGACCCATAGTGGGGTCCCACCGGGCGTGCCAAAATGTAGAACAAGATTTAGTATGCAAAGAACATTAACAAATAAAGTAAACATTCACAAACCAAAAACTAAATTCACATATATGCTTAGACAAAGAAAGCAAACAAGAAGTGCAAACCTCACAAGAGAAAACACTCCATGCTTTCTTGATTCTGTAGATGTGTCCTTTTGCTGTGGATGTATGCTCAAGATGCTCAAAAGTTGCTTCAATGGAGATGGGTAATGGCAAATTGGTAGCTTTGTGAGCTCTCAATTTGACATTATAAGGGTATGGGTATGGCTTTTGGCTCTCAAAAGGGCATGGTAACTTTAGCTCAAAGATTGTTGATGAAATGGCTTGGGATGGGATTCAATTTATAGGCTAAGGGGTAGAGGGATGGAGGGCTTAGATGAAAGGATGGATGAAGGCTTAAGGAGGGTTAGGATGCACTCAAAGGAGAGCACATAGATTGTGCTTGTTTAGCACCAATGGGAAGGTGACACTTGTCACAAGGAGGATGAGTGTGAGAGGGTAGGGTAAAGGGTTGGTTAAAGCCATGATGAGTGGGGTTGAGTATGTAAGATGGATGTAAGAGGAATGAGTGTGGAAGATGGGTGTAAGAGTCATAAGTGGGCTTGTAAGAGTCTTTTATGTTTTGTAAGAGTACTCATGATTTAGTGGTTGGGTTTTTTTAGGGGAGAATTTGGTTTGGATTAGGAAAGTCTTAAACTTGTTTAAGGAATGTGACAACATTAGGGGGTGGATTAGGCTTGGGTTTAAGATTAAATTAGGGATGTTAGAGATGTGCAAGTGGATGGCATTAATGAGGGTGGGTGAGTTAGTGGCTAAGCTTGGTTAGTATGGGTGGATGGGGTGGATTAGGCTAAATGGAGGATTAGAGATAGGTTAGGGGTTTTTGAATTTGAGGATTTCATTTATCAAATAGATTTATTTAATAAATGGGGATTTTTGGAATTAGATAGGAGAAAAGGATTTAATTGATAAATAATAGATTATTTGATTTATCAATTAGGACTATAGATGATTAATTAAATTAATCAACTAGGGAATGGAAAAAGATTAATTAAATAAGAATTTAATTAATGATGCCTTTAGAGATGGATAAATTAGATTACCAAAGCAGTGTAATCAAATTTAGGTGTCTACAGCAGTGACTACGCTAAGTGTACCCTAAAGTAGGATTGATTTTAATCCATGGCATTCAAGAGTGTGTTTAGCAATATGCATTCAAAAACAAGTGATTAAACATTCAAGTTTTTTCCTTTGAGCATTCAAGATTGAGATTTGGTGTCTTGTTTTAAGAACTTTGAAGTGTTTTGTTTTAACCTTAGATCATTCAAGATTGTTTTGGACTCAAAAGTGAAAATGACTCTTTGGAATTTGGTTTTCATTCAAGATTTTGTGTTCTAGTTTGCATATTTTAAGCCCAAAAATGATATTCCTAGATTGTTTTGATGCATGAAAAACCTAAGAAACATTCAAAATTTTGCAACAACACAGTTGTTTGGAACAAATAACAAATCTTTTAGGACAATTTTTGGCAACCATTTAGGACTCTTAGTTTTCATGAGATTTTTAAAAGAACTTTAAAATATTTGCAAATGAGGTTCATTTTATCCTTGATTGATGCTTTGAGTTTGATTTAGATTTTAATGTGCACTTAGTGTTGATTTTGAACCTTTTGAAATGAAAACTTGAAGTTCTTTTTAAATTCCCAAAAATGAAGTGTTCCTAACTTTGCATGAATGCATCTAAAACCTTGATGGTGCAAGGATGCAAATGATTGGATTGGTTTAGTTTCACTTGTTAAAAGATTTTTTCTTTTTTGCAAATTTTTAATTTTTTAATGGATTTGAGTATGATTTGGGGGTTCATTTTAAGCACTAAAAAGAAGTGTGTATGATTTTGCTTCCTTAAAAAAAAATGGCCAAGATCTCTCACAAGAAGAAGAAGAAGAAGTAGATGGAATAAGAAGAATATAGATAAGAAGAGGAAGAAGAATTTCAAGTGCTTTGTCCACCAATAAGCTTGAAAAATCTGCAAACACTATGAGATAGATTATGAGTTCCTTTGTATTTTTCATGCTCATGTGCACCTACAAAACCAATTTATACAATCCTACCAATCACAAAAACAAGAAAAATTAGCCAAAATTAGCAAATGACTTTGGCATATTACAAAATTAGCAAATGACTTTGGCATTTCCATCTTGCCAATTTGACAATTCTTGCATAGACCAACCTCAGGTTTCTTTATGTTAGAAATGCCTCTTACTTTTTTGAATTTACTTATTTTTTCCAAGTTATCAAACTTCACATGACACAACCTTTTATTCCATAACCAACTTTCTTCAACTCTAGCAATAAAGAATGAACATTCACCAAGTTCAAGATAAAACAAGTTACCTTTTGTTTGAGTTCTTGATTCAATCAACTTTCTTTTGTTGTCTAACAGTCTTGCTTTTCCATGCATGAATTCCACTTTGAATCCATTATTGAGTAGCTATGCCACACTCAATAGATTGTGTTTTATTCCTTCTACCCAATATGCATTATCACATAAAATCTCTTTGGTTAGTGAGATTCTTCCTCTTCCTTTGATGCAACAAGGTTAATTATTACCAAACCTCACATTGCCACCATCATAGTCTTCAAAATGTTCAAGATTAGGTTTATCACCAGTCATATGATGAGAATAACCACTATCTATGATCCATGTATCATTTTTTATTACATGAAAAATAAGTGTCATTTCCTCATCATTACCAGACTCATCTTTCACAATAATATAAACAATTTCATCTTCTTCTTCATCATTAGAATCATTAGAATTCTTAAACATAAAACATGTTTTCTTACCTTTGTCCTTGAATTATTTGAAGTTTTTCTTGCCATTGCACTTGTGACCTTTCTTCTCATCCTTGTTCTACTTATTTGGGCACCTACTAGCAATATGTCCAATTTCTTCACAAGAAAAATAGATTAAAGGAACCTTACCTTTGTATTTCCCTTTGCCTCTTGAATATTTCCTTGCTAGCAGAGCTTCAACCACCTCAAGATCACTGTCTAAACTCTATTCTGATTCTTCTTCACTTTCTAACTAAGAATCCTTTATCTTCTTGCCTTCCTCCTTGAGTGAAAGCTTGGCTTCAAATGCTAATTCAATGTTCTTGGTAGCTAGAACATAGTTATCATAGTTATCTAGCTCAAATGCTATCAATCTTCCAACTATGGCCTCTAGATTTATCTTATGATTTGCTTCACATCTTCTTTCTTGAATTGCAGAAACTCTGATTTCATAAATGGGAAGTAATGAGTCTTCTTCTCAGAAATGTCATTTGTAGATAATGTGCTAGTAGGAGTTACATATGCTTCATCCAGATATTTTAGTCCTATATCTCCAATGGAAGCTAGATGGAGTCTCTTGAGACCTTGCCATGCTAAAAATTCATCCCTATTTTACAAAATTAGGATGCTAAAATAAGTAAATTCAGCAAAGTAAGAGGCATTCCTAACATAAAGAAACCTGAGGTTGGTCTATGCAAGAATTGTCAAATTGGCAAGATGGAAAAGACTAGCTTTAAAAGTAAGAACTATCACTCTGAAGAAGTTTTAGAAATTGTGCACATTAATTTGTGTGACCTATTAGAATTGAAATCTATACTGGTAAAAAGTTTTTCATTCTTTTTGTTGATAATTATTCAAGAATGATGACAATCATGTACTTGAGAGAGAAATCAAAAATATTTGAGAAATTCAAATGGTATTTGGCAAGTGCTGAGAAAGAAACAGGCAAAAGATTGAAATGTTTGAGATCAGACAAAGGTGGTGAATTCATCTCCCATGAATTCAATAACTTTTGCATTAAAAGGGGAATCAAAAGACAAGTATCAACCCTTGGAACACTTAAGAAAAATGGAATAGCTGAAAAAAGAAATAGATCTATCATGGACTGTGCAAGAACCCTAATGATTGAAAAGAGAATTGCTATCAAATACTAGAAGGAAGCTATCAACACTACAGTTCATACCTTGAACCGAGTACAGCTAAAGAAGGACTCATTCAAAACCCCCTATGAGTTATGGTATGGCTATAAACCCAATGTAAGTTACCTAAAAGTATTTGGAAGCAAAAGTTACATTTTGAAAGAATTTAGAAAAGGTAAATTTGATGTGAAGGGTGATGAAGGAATATATTTGGGATATTCTTGCAAAAGTAAAGCATACAGATGTTTGAATTTGTCTACTCACAAATTCATAGAAACTGCACATGTGAAAGTTGATGAGTTTATAGAAAGAACTGAAGAAGAAAGAAAAAGGGAACTAGAAGACTATAGGAGATGTATTTTTGTTGAGCCTGATACAATGCTAGATACACCTTTCAATCAAAAATCTTCTACTCTCAAGTCTTTAGTAACTGAGATACAGGAAGTTCAAATCAAGCTATAGGGGCCCAAGCCAATGCCTACCGAGTCTGAAGAACCCAAGCAGCAGATAGAATAGCCAAAACCTGAAGTTGAAGTACAAGAGGATGAGAATGCAAAGTGTTCAAAAAGAAAAGAACCTATATTAGCTAATTATGTCATGAGACATCATGCACCAGCTCAGATCATTGGAGATAAATTTAAAGGATGGCAAGAAGTAAGTTGAAAGGTACTTGTTTACTTGCTAATTTTGAATTTAGAAGTGTCAAAGATGCACTAGAAAATGAAATTTGAATTGCGGGTATGAATGAAGAGATAGAATATATAGAAAAAAATAAAACATGGACTCTTGTACCTAGGCCCAAAAACAAAAATGTGATTGGAACTAAGTGGGCATTAAGAAATAAGCTAAATGAAGATGGTAAGGTATCAAGGAACAAACCTAGACTGGTATGCAAAGGATATTCTTAAGAAGAAGATATAGAATATGGAGAGACTTTCGCTCTTGTTGTAAGATTGGAAGGTGTCAGGACCCAACTTGCATACACTGCATATAAAGGATTTAAGGTTTATCATATGGATGTCAAGTAAACATTTCTCAATGGTATATTGGATGAGGAGGTGTACATTAAGTAGCCTGAAGGTTTTTTTGATCTAGACAAGAAGGATATAGTCTGCACATTACACAAAGAATTATATGGTCTGAAACAAGCCCCTAGAGCATGGAATGAAAGACTTCATAACTATCTTATTCAGATTGGTTTTCAAAGAACTAATGATAACAGTAGCTTGTATATCAAGGAAGGACCAGATAATAAGATTTTTTTGGCAGAAATATTTGTGGATGATACTTTTTTCACAGGAAATGATGATCTTTGCGAAGAATTTTCAGAACAAATGAACAAGGAATTCGTAATGTCAATGTTTGGTGAGATCAAATTCTTTGTTGGTCTTCAAATTTAGCAGAGTAAGAATGGGATCTACATCACTCAATCTAAAAAAATTAAAAAGATACTAAAAAAATTTGGTATGGAAGATTGCAAACCAATTGGGACTCCTATGTGTACTGGATTGAAACTTACCAAGGATGATGAATCAAAGCAGGTAGATTAGACATTGTCTAGATCTATGATTGGAAAGTTGCAATATGTAATGCATATAAGACCAGATATTGCCCTTGTAGTTAGTATTGTAGAAGGATTTTCAACAAAACCAAGAGAAAATCAAATGATGGAAATCAAAAGAATCAAGAGATATTTGAAAGGCACTGAAGATTATGGATTATGGTACAAATTTAGAGGTAATCTAGATTTGAAAGTGTTTACTGATGTAGATTAGGAAGGAAACATTGATGATAGAAAGAGTACAAGTGGAGGAGCTTTCTTTCTTGGAAAGAAGTTGGTTTCTTGAACAAGTAAAAAGCAAAATTATAGATCCCAATCCACAGTAGAAATAGAGTAAATTTTTCTAGTATTGTTTGGTTCAAATAGTTATTGGAAGGTATGAAGGAAGAAATCAAAGAACTTGTTGTTATTTTTTGTGACAATACAAGTGCAATTAACACATCCAAAAATCTAGTAATGCATTCAAAAATAAGCACATTACAATAAAATATCACTTTGTTAGAGAATTGATGCAAGATAAGGAGAGCAAATTGGAATATGACCATACAAAGGAACAAATTGTTGACATATTCATAAAGCCTTTACCTAAGGATTCATTTTTGTATCTAAGAGGTAAGTTAGGGGTCATTCCCCTATCTGATGCTCACTATAATAAAGTTTTAGTGATGCATCAATAGATATCAAGTTGAAGATCTTTGTAGTTGATGCAAAATAATCATAGAAATATTGCATATGAATTAGTACATAAGGTACATTGCTATTAATTTGGTCTGTGTTATCTTTGGCATGTGTTGTTAAAGAGGGAGAGTATACTATCATATCTTTTTGAAATTTGAATCTATTTTTTGAAGAGTTTGATGTTTGTATAGAAACTATGTAATTCCTTCGCAGAGGGAGATTACTGTATTTGAGGAGTTTGTGGAATGGAATGTAAGAGGGAGAAGCATTCTATTAAAAAATACTTGTTTTCAAATTTCATCCTACTATGACATGTGTTGCCATCAATGCCAAAGAGAGAGATTGTTGGATACAATTATTCAATTATGTGTTGTCTTTAATGTTATACAAATATCATATCAGTTATCAATTAGATTCTATCGAGCTCAGTTGGTCAGCAAGGCAAAAGATAGAGTCTACTGAGCTTAGAAGGTTAGTAAAGTGTATTAGAGAGTCTACTGAGCATTTCTAGAGGTTACACTGTGAAGACAGTTTCTACAAAGCTCACTCGGGTGCTGAAGACTTCTGTTGTAGAAATCAATTTCTACCGAGCCACCAAGGTCAGCAAAGGAAAGATAGCTCCTACCGAGTTAACTTAGTCTCCAAAGGATTTTATAGAGTTTTTTGTGTTTACCGAGCTTCACTTGGTTAACACTGGAAATCATTTTTGGAGCAGTATTTACTAAGTAGGGTTGGCCAATGAAGGATTTCATTATTTTGGAAAACAAAGTTTATTTGTTTAATGTAATATTTGTAGCTGAATGATGTATGGTTTATTGGAAAATGTAACATGAAAATGAGCTAACTTGACAATTTGTAGTGTATAAATAAAAGGTCAAGTTGTGGATTCTAATTGTAAGGAACGAGCATGCAATGAGTTGATTGTGTAAAGAGGAAGTATAAGTGAATTTTGAAGAAGGATCAGATATCCTTGAGAAGAAGCAGAGTTATATTCAATCAGTGAGGATCTATTGAAGCAAAGCGGAGATCTGTATCAGCAAAGCTTAGTTGCATCTCATTTTAGGTCAATTATTGTTACTTTCTTACCATTGTAACACTAATTCCTAAAATCTCTTAATAGAGTTGGTCAAACAGCCATTTTGTAAATCCTCTAACAATGTGGATAGTTATATTGAATTTTTCTAAAAGTCCTCTAGGAAGGCCACTCCTAACAAGATGATTACATCCTCTAACAGGGTCACACCTCATAGTGTGTTTTGTAACCTTTAATAGGGTTGGCTCATAACAGGGCTCACTTTAGAAGAGTGAAAATTGGTAGCTAGTTACTTGGTGGTTTTTCCCATATTGGATTTCCACATTAAATCTAGTGTCTCTTGTGTTCATGTATTTTACTTTTGCATGCATGTTAATAATTGTGAATGCTTTAACAAGTTAATCTACCGAGTTACAACATTTTTCTGTGTAGCTACCGAGTTACTGCAGTAACTAGTTATTTAAGACATCTAAGAGATCTGTGGATTATTTTTTGTGGTAACTAATTCACCCCACACCCCCTCAATTACTCCATTAAGATTGAAAAAAGGAGTAGCATGTTACTAGTGGGTTTTCCCAAATTGGGTTTCTACATTAAATTATTGTGTCAAGTGTGCTAATGGATATGTTGTGTTTTATGCTTTATATTTCTGCATGTTAAATTTACAGTAACATATCAGTTTTGGTTAACACACAATGAATGCATGCATGGTTACGAAAGTTTTAAGGGTTCACTAAATTGTGAAAAATTTTATTTTGTACATCTAGACCTTGAATAATTGTTTCACTCACCCCACTCCCCCACCCCCCCTTCTTAGTTATTCTAAAAGAATTCCAACACTTTCATGTACTTAAAAGATTTCCATATTTATCAGTCACGAAGATAATGAGCAATGATAAATGTAGAATGGAGAAGATCATAGAAGTATGAAGAAGGAATCCTACAGATAAGATATTGAATAGTGGAAACCTTATAATGAAGACATTTCAAAATTAAATGAGACAAAGATTTAGAATTGCACCTATAATTGTAGATAGATTTAAAGATGACATTTGTGTTATGTTTGATATAGATTATACTTATATTCAAGTAGTAGAACCTCATGAAACATTTCTTGATCCCTTGGGTTATGAATTGAATGATTATATAGTAGTTGGTTACACTAATTTATTGTTGCAATCAGAGAAGGATAAAGCAGAATACAAATTTGGAACTTATCATGAGATTAGCAGTCAGCTCACTAGCAATTTAATGATTTGGTGGAATGGCCTTACGGCTGGCAGATTACCTTCCTTGAGGAGGTACATTCATGTGAATGTAATGTGGTCTCAGCACGTATCTTCTAAAAGGTGACCTCCAAATCATGCAACTAATAATGGGTTTCCTTTCAACCTCTCTATGCTCTGTATCTAGGTGTTTCCAATTTTGTGTTTGCTTGGCAGAATGGGGGGTGAGCCACAAAAATAAGAACCCAAAAAATGTGATGACAGGAAGGCTCGTTAGGATGTCTGGAAGATTCTTCAAAATGGGAAGATGGTTAGTTATCTAGAGCATTTTCATGGCTTCAAACCCCATATCAATACCACTTTCTTTAAAAATTGGGCTGATCATAGAGTCACTCTCCATGGAGTCACTGTGAAGCTTATGGAGGACTTCATTACCAAGGTCATAGGGTTCCCCATGAGCGACATAAAGTTCTCAAAACATACCAGTATCTCCAATGTGGCCTATAAGAAATTTTTGAGGATGGATGATGAGGAAAAGCAACTGGAAAAGAGTGGAGACTTCTTTGATGTGCATCAGATTAAAGGTATTTGGCATGATGTGCTTTGCTGCATTCGTGAGTACTTTATCCTAGATGGTAGGAACAAAAGAGTTCAAAAATTTTATTTTATTTTCCTCAAACACTTTAGATACAATGATAGAATTTCTTTCCCTTTCTATCTACTTTTTTTGAAGCTTCAAAGTTTATTTTCCCATAGGAAGAAGGAGTCTCGACCTATTTTACATGAAGCTCTGATACTTCTTATTGAGGGCTTTTGTATAAATAAGTCCATTGCTTCGAATCCTTCTTCTAACAATTAGAAAGGTTCTTAGTCCAAGAAGTGTAAGAAGGATGAGAATGTTAAAGGGAAAGAAAAGGTAAAACCTAAACCCTCTAGTTCTCATAAACATATTGTTGAAACTGAGTCTGAGTCGGAGAGTTCTGAGGGTTCTGAGAAGGATATCTTGGAGGAAGAGGAAGGGACAAATGTTGGGGAATTTAGCTCAAATTTGGAGGGATATCCAGAAACAAAAGGAAAATTTGATAAAGAAAAAGAGGATACATTAGAGGGTAACTCAGAACAGAGCATCTTTGAGAATGAAGGTAATTAGACTGTGTCCGAGGAGGTTTGTTAAAGATAGAGATAACTTAACTAATCACCCAGTTACTATGAAGGATGTGGATCATATGCTTCTAGATTCTACTCCTACTACGGAGACTGGGGAACAACAAAAGGAGAATCCAGTCCAACAAGAAGCCCCTATTGAGAACATAGAGGAGGTCTAGAAGGATAGGGAGGAACAAATGGATAAGGTTGGTTCCCCTCTACATGAGAGTATTGATGACATTTGTGACTCACCGTAGAGGGACAACAAGTTTTCCCTCTTACATTCTACAAAGCTCAAAGCGGACTCTATTCTCCAAGTTGATTCTTGGATCTATAATGAAATTATGGGGCTGAAGAAGAAAGTGGAAATAATGCAACACAACCAGGATGATGATCGGGCCATAATTAATCACTTGGAGGCACAAATGGGAGATATCCCTAAAAAACTTAAAGATTATGAGTTAAATTTTAGAATGCTTATCAAGGAAAGTGGTAAAAAATGGAGCCGATAACATCAAGCATTTGTGTCATTGTAGCTAGCCTTGGAAAAAGAGTTAATGAAGATACTATTTCTTTAGAGGGCCCAAGTAAGAGGACAAGGAAGAGTTCAAGGAAGAAAGCATTGCAAGTTGTTGCAACTTTGGTTGCCAACTCCATTAAGAACACTATTACAATAAGAAAGGAGGTTGTCAAGATGATTACAGATCTGCATTAGAAGCTTTGGGTTTTCTATGTTGTTTATGTTTATGTATAGGTCCTTTTTCTAGTCTATGTTTTTGGTTTTGGTTTCTAGTTCTAGTTCTGTTTCTTGGTAAAACTTTATTTCAGGTTCCAGGTCCTTGTAAAACATGGATACTTTTATTGAACTTTGCTAGTGGTTTCAGGTCCCTATAAGATTTTCATACTACTTTTCAGTAGGTTTCAGGACTATTCCTGGTGGTCTTAATCGCCTATCTTTCTTTTTTTTATTAAAAGGGTTTCGGGGCCCTTTCAAAACCAACTTTTACTGTAATCTAAAACAAGTCAGCTCACTAGACATCTTTGGAAAAAGCTTCTCACAAGAAGATAGATTCTATTATGAAGAAAGCTTTATCTAAGGCCGGTATCATTGAGAATGAGTCTAAGATAGTCAGGCAAACTATGAAGCAAGGCATATTAAATATACAACCTTTATCAGTATCTTTTGTAAATACATCTTCAGAACAGAGCATTCTATATGCGGCAATGTTATATGTACAACCTAGTGAACCAAAGAGAAAATCTATGAGACTGGTGGAAGCAGCGATCACAAAGACAAAAAGGGTCAAGCAACAAACCACCAAACCAGGCAAAATGCAAAAGACATTGTTGACAATTGTTGAGTCTAGCAATGAAGAGGAAGAAGAATAAGAAGTTAAGAAAGTAAAGAAGGTGACAATGTCAAAGCAATTAGCAGGAAAAGCTCAGTAACCTTGGAAGTCGAAGATAGAAAATATTACCTCCACTATTTCTATTGAAGGTAACTTTGTTCAAATGAACAAATTCCATGACTTGTATAACATTTTTGAGAAAGATTAGATTGATATGTCTACTGTGAGATACATTAATTATCTAAAAGTAAAGGATATTGAGGACTTAGTAAATTAGAAAGTCTATGATAGACTCATTCAAAAGAAGGCTCTAGCAAGAGAGGAAGATTTAGAACTTTGGAAGTCTATGCTAAGAACTATTTGCAAAACTAATGATGAAGAAGAGATTAAGAGACTAATGAATAATCTTGCACCTTACTTAAGAAATAAAGTAAGACCATTTTTGTTCATAATGGGTGAGAAAGAAAAATTAAGAAATGAGATTGCAGTAGCAATAAGTCAAATGTTGACAGAGTCTAAAACAACATCTCCACTAGCACCTAGAACCTTGAAAGTGTTAGTGAGCAGTGACACTATGCAGATAGATCAGACTAATGTTACCATTAAAATTGATGATACTAATCCATTTGAAGGTTTCAAACTGAATGAACCTAATATCAAGGATATTGAAGACAAACTGAAAAAAATTGAAGAGGAAAAGAGGCTACTTGAAGATGAAAGGAAGAAAGTAGAAGAAGCCAAGCAGAAATTGCTTGAGGATGAAAAGAAAAGAATAGCAGAAAAAGAAATAAGAAATAAAATAGAGGAAGAGAAGAGGTAAAATGAAAGAAAGGAAAAAGAAAAGAGAGAAGAAGAGAAAAGAGTAAAAGAGGTAGTCAAGAAGCAAAGGGAGGATGACACCAAACCTTCTAGTTCATCTACTCCACTTTTACTTTCCAGCATAGAAATTGATGATGATCAAACTAATTTTATCTCATTCTTACCAAAGTTGATTTAGAAGAATAGAATAGTGAAAAGCCTACAGAAAACCTTGACGGGGGTTATTGATAGACTACATAGTACTTTGGCAGTGCAGCACATAGAATTAGATCCTAAACAGAGGGCACAAACAATGTTGAAATCATTTGATGAAGAATTTATTAACTTGTTGAATGTTTCAAAGCAAAGGCATAGATTTCACATGATGCTAACTTGTTTAGCACTATTTTCCAAAATATTAAGAATGATTTGATAAGTCTTGATACTTATATTAAGGAACTTCAGAACTGTCAATAGGATGGGAAGATATTATACATTAAGTGTACTCTGTCATACAAATTGACTATTGGTGTAATTAAATATTAACTAATTACACTTACTTAAGCTTACTTAGGATAATGCATTGCATACTAGTTTTTGATTGAGACACTTATGAGTTTGCACCTCAATTAAACACATGGCGTAGGAGAATTCCACTCTAGGTAGTTATAGTTGTTATCTCAATCCATCTTTAGTGCACTTATCACATTATCATCTTCATCACCACACATACTTCATTGCATAATGGAGGATGATCCACCTTTGATGGACATGTGATTCCACCTTATGTGGATGATAGCTTATCTTCTTCTTATCATTGTCTCTTATTGCCTCTCCTATATAAGGAGGCCTATTATGTACATTTTAAATCAATTCATTGGACGTCAATCAATTCCATTATCAATAATAGCATTCTTGCATCTTCATGCAATTGTCTTGTCATTCTCTTGTGGAAGTTATCTTGGTCTTTCATTTGATCTTGGGGGTGTTGTAGAGTCACCTAAAACTCTAACATGGTATCAAAGCTTTCATCGTGTGAAGACCTCTTCTCAAGAAGAATAATCTTAGCTTGACTCATTATTGGTGCAGCATTTGGCAATTTCGATATCACAATTTGGAGGAGATTTTAGGAGTCTTATTTTGTGACCTTCTATTTTAGGTGAAAATTGGAGCTTGGTGGTGCAAATCATGGGTTGGCATCATATAAAGGAGTTCCAAAAGCCCCTAAATCAAATTTTATTTCATCCAAATTGGACATCTAAGGCCAAATCTAGAGCCATTTGATTTTTGAAGGTGCAACAGTGGTGATTCAGAAAAAAAAATTCATAGGCAATTTTCAAATAACAATATCTTCCTCATAAGAACTCCTTTTTCCAAGTAGGTTTTTTTTGTTTTAGGGTAGAATTTCACAATCTACACAGTGGTGCAGGTGATTTTGGGTCTCTATCTTTGAATTTTTCTAAAAATTGCAAATGCCATTTTTGCAACTTTCAAGCTTTATTTGGGCACATTCGATAACATTTTCAAGTAGAATTTTCGTTGAAAATGCATGATTTTTCCTCTACTTTTCAGATCCATAATTAGATTTCAATGATTTTGAGTGGGCATGTCACTTTTAGAAATAGGTCTTTTTTGGCTATATTTACACTTGGTGAATACTTGGTTTTTAATTTTCTTAATTGAGCTAGTAATTTGAAGGAGTTATCAATTGATTTTAGTCATCATTTGATTTCATTATGGATTTTTCAAAAGTTCCATTACTCACTCCATATAACTATCATGAATGGAAACAAGCAGTTTTTGATCAGTTGATGAGTATTGGATTGCTTAGATTGATTCTTAGATAGGGTCTACCAGCTACATGTGTTGCAAAAAGAAGGAAATGATTTGATCAAAGGGATAAAGTACTTGGCTCTCTTAGATCTACCATCTCCAATGATTTTTTATATCATATTGCATCCTACACACATCCTCATGATGCATGGATTACATTAGAAGGAATCTTTGGTAAACATAATAGAATAATAAAATTCAAATTGGAGAATGAGCTTATAGGTCTATTCCATGTGATTTTGACAATATTTAAGACTTTTTCTCTAAGTTTAATTCTATTAGATTCGATCTTTCTAATTGTGGTATTACTAAAGATGTTGAGAAATTGATATTATCTATTCTTTCCAAGCTAGGTCCTGAATATTCAATCTTTTTTTCCACATTCTATGCTACTAAAGATGCTTTTAGTAGTGCATACAAAATGCCTTCTCTTGATAAATTTGTAGCTCATCTCACAAAGGAACAAGAAAAGTTAACACACATTAGTCAATTGAACCCTTCCAAGTATCAAGTGTTGGTTGCAAATGAATCCTCTCCATAGGCTCCCAAAGGAAAGGGAAACAAACAACATGAGGATTCTAAGAAACATGTCAAAGGTGATGACTCCCCTTCACAACATAATATTGAATCCAAGTCCTCTTCAAGAGAGAAACCATCTAGAAGAAAGAGAGATAAATGTGCTTATTGCAAAAATTTAGGACATGATGAGCATAAATGTTACCATAAGAAGATTGATGAGCTCACTCACATTCTTCAAAAGAAAAATATCTAGTTTCCCTCATCAGTGTCTTCTCCTTCTTAATATTAGACAGCTTTTGCATTTACATCATTATCCAAAGGAAAAGGACAAGCACTCATTGCTTCCACACATCCTAAGAAAGATAAATGGCTTCTTGATTCAGGTGCATCACATCATATGGCATCTTCTATGGATATGTTTTCTTCTATTGAGCCTTGTACTTCTCCACCTATATTGATGGGTAATAATACATACATGAAGGTTTGTGGGAAAGGTTCTATTCCTATGGGAGAAGGTACATTTAATGATGTTCTTTGCGTACCATCCTTGACCACTAATCTCCTTTCCATTTACCAAATTACTCATGGGGCACAAGGTGAAATTGTTGAGTTCACTCCTAATTATGTCTATATTAGGGACATGGAGACTAGAGATGTCATAGCTATGGGAGTTGTTGATCATACATCACGCTTGTATTATTTTGTACATTTTGTTGATAATGATGATGATATTCATGATGTACCTAACTCTTTATCAAGGGTGAATAATTCATGTGAGGAGAACATTGGACACTTGAATCATTTTTTTCTTGAGACAAGTGTTGAACTTCCTACTCCTCCACCTGCTTATTCAGACATAAGTTCTAAAGATGATATTTATCTTCAGATCTTGCAATTTGGGATGAATTCCTAGATGCTCTTTTAGATGAGTCTCATAATGCAGATTTGGTTAATACATTTGAAGGGGTTTCTCTTCAAGATACTTCTTCACCTTCTTTAGAGATTTGATTTCCCAACTTTTCATGTTCTTTTATTTTTTCACATCTTATAGGTTAGCTTGATGATGTGATAGAATCTTTGAGCTTGGAGACACCTATTCACTCTTCAGAGATGCATACATGGAAACCTTCTTCCTCCTTCTTCACTTTTTATGTCATGCCCATTTTTTTTTCTACCAAAAACTCATTTAAATTTATCAAATAACTATCAAGATTAGATTCAGTATTTAGATCCACAATAGACATTTTGATAACATATCTAGAGCATTAGCCACTTGTTTCTAATGAAATAACTCAAAAATTTAACATCCAAAATAATTTCTCTTAACTAACAATACCATAAATAGCAATAGCTTTTAGAACAGATCTACAATATCTCAAATAACAATAGCATCATTTCTATAATCTTCATCACAACTTCTTCTCTCATACACAAGTTTACATATATTATCAAAAACTTAAGATCTAAATTTTCATTCATATTCATTTGCAAGATTACAACAATAATTATCAAAACCATTCACACAAGTGCCCTTTTCCACCCTACCATAATGGCATCATGAGGCTGCTTGTGCCCTAGCCATACCCCCGGGCAAGAGAACTCATTTCAACCAAGAGATCATGGATGCAATCCTAAGAGTTCTCTCTAAACACTATGTCATAAATTTTCTAACAATATTTCATCTCAATAAGTAAGAACTACTCTAAATGTATATAAGTTACTTATCTTTTCAAGAGCTCTCCCTTTAGATGGATCTTCATCTTCAACCAAGAATAATTCCTCCTCTTCCTCCATCTTCTTCTTCCTCTCCATATTTCTGTCATTCTCCCCTCCTCTTCTTCATAGATCTTCCCCTTTTCAACTCCAACAATGGTGAAAAAGTCCCCCCTTAAAAGTCTTCCTCCCTCTATAATGAAGGCAAATGGCTCTCTTATCAATGTGTCATAACCCATTGTTTCCCACTATTCATTTTCGTCACATTTGAAGTGGTGCCCTTTTGAGGTGTCATAATGTAAATTTTAACCATGATTTGACCCTCAACTAACCCCTAACCTTAGGTAGTATAAGTGGGTTAGGTTATTTTAACCCATAATGCACTCTAGGATCCATTTTAACCCCTCTAAAGTCCAACTTTAGTTCATATCCGATTTTACAAAAAGTTTGCATTGAGGTCGACTTTGGCTGTTGTACAAGAGTTGGAATAGTTTTCTCGAAGGTCTTCATAATCATCTGATTAGGCCTTCATAATCATCCACTACACAAATTCAAATTTAACATCAATAACTCAAACATATAAATATAAGACTGTAAACATTAATGCATATCCCTGAATTAACCATAGATCAACCCATTAGATCAATATCATATTCCAGCATCATTTCTTCATAATCATTTGCATATGAAATTCATTTACAAATAAGTATCATTCTTTTTTACTTTAATTTCTCTAATTACAAACTTTTCAAGAATAATAACCACATTAATAATTCATAGCATATGTATCAAAACACTTTACACCTTACACCTTACACATACATTAATCAAATTCATCAAGCATAAGTACTTACTCTCACTAATTATAGGATTCAAATCATAACATCTCTTAGAATAACATAACAAGTATCACTAGCATTCATTGTGTTATCTATATTCTATTCATTTTCGTACTTCTTTATTTTAAATTAAATGATACATAATTTACTTAAAAACAATAATCACATAACCCAAACTTGATTTCCATTTTCACAGTCACCTTATATAGAATGTATTTACCACAACACAATATCTATTCAATTTAATTGGTCATAATTTCAATTACTAAAACTATCTAATTATCATGATGAGATAAGACGAATAATATAAGGTATTTATCCATAGGGTAACTCACATTAGCTAATCAAGTTGTTAACTTATATTAGACAATCCATCCTAGTGTGAATTAGGTCTAATGCTACTAGTCTCATAACTATCTAAACTATCGTGTCATATGTAAAGAGGTCCAACCATTTCTATTTGTAATCATTGTCAAGTGTACAAAAAAAATCCATAGTTGATCATAAGTTGAGTCTAACTTGCACATTAATTAAATAAGTAGAATTCTACTATACAAAGTATCACATACACATTTGCACCTAATATTCAGATGGTTACAGATGATAAGTCAATCTTATTTAAACATTACTAATCATAGCAAGTCACATAAGGATTCTCCCTAATCATGTTGTTGCATAAGCCATATAATGTTCTTCTAATGACAAAATTAATATTTACTACTAATCAAATTATATTGTAGACAAATTAACAATCATACTAGTCCTTACTTGGATGGGACCTTACATTTTACATGGAATGGCTTCTTCATCATTTGATGTATTTATCTCTTTCTAAGGGGAGACATTTTTATTTTAGGCATTGGATTATATTTTTCTTGTAGGTACTCTTCATCTACATTGGAGATTCTTCATTAGGGGGAGATATCATGTCTCCTTATTTCCTTCCTATGGGGGGATCAATCTTTGTATATACATGATGTATGCAATTTTAGGGGGGTCTTGAGGACTCCATCTATTCATGCATCTTGTTTTCATCTCTCTTTTTGGAGGAGGATTTTTCCCATGAGGTTTTCTCTCTTTCTCCACTTTATGAGAAATTTCATTTCATGTATTGCTTTTCATATTGTACATTGGTACCTAAAATGGCCTAGTAGCCAAGACCCATCTTGCATTGCAAGTTTAAGTGCATTCCTTTAAGTTGCACTTAAGGGGGGGTATTGGTGTAATTAAATATTTACTAATTACACTTACTTAAGCTTACTTAGGATAATTCATTGCATAGTAGTTTTTGATTAAGACACTTAGGAGTTCGCACCTCAATTAAACACATGGTGTAGGAGAATTCCACTCTAGGTCTTTCATTTGATCTTGGAGGTGTTGTAGAGTCACCTAAAACTCTAACACTAACTAAAGACATTGACAGTCAAATTGGAGGAAAGATAAGTGAGCTAGAGGCTCTATCTAGCCAGATACAACATCCATATTGTAAGATTGATGATTTTGAAGGACAAATGGCTAGTGTTCACAATGATATTAGAAAACTGGAACTTTGGAAGGAACAAATTTTGAAGAGGATATTGGATTTTAGAGAATCTACTGCTCTAAAAATATCTTTTGTTGAGAAATAGTTGGAGGAATATGTCAAGACCAAGGACACCTATTCTAACTTTTTGTATTCAAATCTTAATGTAGTTGAAATTGCATCATATGTTTTATGTGCAATTCTCACCTCATCTAAATCCACCAAGGAAACATGGACTAAAGGTATGGACATTCTGAAAGAAAATTTTGATTATTGCATGAAGATCCTATCACCTTAAGGAAGCACAACAATTTTTTTGTTAGTTTTTTACATTCTGACCTTTGTCATTGATGTCAAAGGGGGAGAATTACACATGAAAATTGTTAAGGGTAGAAGTACATTTAAGGGGAGATAAATATTGTAAAGTATATTTTAAGGGGGAGAATATATAAAGACAAACAAATTATAATAGATGCAATATGAATGTATTTTTGTCAAAACATTTGTTACTTAGCTAATTTTCCCCTTTTTTTGTCATCAATATCAGAGGGGTAGATTGTTGAAAATTGGCTAAAAAAGATATGTAATTATTGTCATTTATGGGAACACATGATGTACATGCTTATAGGAAACCTTAGAAATAAAGATACTTAGCTTTTGGTAATCAGAAAATTGTCTAAGTATGGAATTTGGTATACAGCAGTGTATTGTTTTATTTATAACTTGTTGCTAACATCATGTTATGACTAGCAAAGTTAGATGGAGATAGTATACATGTTGATGATGACATGTATAACCTCATAAGTTAGTATAGAATATACAAAATAGAGATATTTGTGTTTTGATAAAACAAGACAGCAGAATTGAAGGAAAGGATTATTTTGTTTACAAAATAATTACTTGTCCAATGAGGGCTGACACTCTAGATGTTTACTCTCAGTTGGAAAATTGTATTTTTTTCTTAGTTTACCTCTTTGAAATTTTTGTAAAGTCATGGTATCTATGCAAAGGACATATTGTGGATTCAAGTGTGTAATCGTGTTATCTTGAAGAAGTTATGTTGAGAAATTGTATGTGAACTTTTGTGAAAGTGATATATGAAAAGTTTATAAAGCTATTTCAAGACATGAGATTAAATTGAGAAATTTTATATATTCTAGAAGTTTGATTACTAGTTTAGGTAGTGAGCTCTTCTTGTAATTGGAAGTGCATATTTGGGTAGTGGGCTCATCTTGCATTTACTGTTCTACAACTCCTAGCCGAGTTGGCACAACTCCTAACAAGGTTGCAATCTCCTAATAGGGATTCAAAGTCTCCTAATAGGGACTCCTTATACTGAATTTTCTCATTGACTCCTAATAGGGTCCATCCTCCAGCAAGGAACTTAGATATCAGTACATTATCGAGTGGGTATCATCCCCATCGATGTTTCCCCTTCACCAGAGTTTCCCTAGTTAACAAAATATGGTGTTATGAGTTATCTTTGTGTATGGTTAATGTTAATATTTAGCATTACTTTATTAATTTTTTATGTATGGTTTAAAGTAAGAAATAATATCCAGTTGGTGACTAAATTTTGTAGATTATTGATTCACACCCCCCCCTAGTAATCCTTATTTCTAACACAAAGTACTCCTCTTGTTCATTGAACCAATTGATTAGCTCCTTTGGGTTAAGATTTCTTGAAAATGTGGGAACCTCAAACTTAGGTCTTTTTCCAATCTTGGAGATGGCCCTAAAAATCCTCTCTTCCTCTGGGTTTAGAATTGCCCCTACATTGGCATTTTCTTCTACTTCGTCTTCATCCTCACTTTCATCTCTTATGGGAAGATTTATTCCTCAATGCATTTTTTCTTCCAATGCTTGCATTTGTCTTTGGAGGGCTAGGAAACCCTTAGGTGTAACACCTATAGCTCTTCTGTTATGGTCTCTTCATGGAGGCATTTTCATGCTTCCATTGGAACCCTAGTGCAAACTACCTCACAATTGGTAATCTGTCTACACACTCAGCCCAAACCATACTCCTGGTGTGAACTACCTCACAATTAGTGATCTATCCACGCACTCAAGAACTCTAGCTCTGATACCACTTAGTGAAGGGTACTCCCCTTAAAACCATAAACTCATCACAAAAATAAAGAAGCAATAGCAGATGCGAGAACAAAATATGGACTTCTTATTTGCACTGCAAATGCAAAATTACAAAATTCAGAATTACAAAATGTTAACCCACATGAGCATCTTCATTATAGTAATCTATAAGACTAAGCTATGAACTAGTACCCAAAGTTGTCTTAGACAATGTTTGAGCTTTTCTTAAATAGGCAATTTTATGCCACCCAGGAAGGTTCTAGACATTGAAACTTAATACCTAGGGTCAACGAACCCTAACAATACATATAGAGTTAGCCAACTATATCTTTGACAATTATTTTAGATATTTCAGGTGGCCCAACTTTGAAATGACATAACTCATGAACCATTACTCTGATTGGCTACTATAACCGCTTTTTGAAAATTCCATCTCATGATCTACAGGCTTGAAACTATGTAAGTGCCCTTATGTCAAGTTTTTGGACCTCATCCGGGCACTCTAAGACCTCCAATAGTGAGCTTGAGGTTTTTTTTGCAAATATTTTCACCAAAAATCTGAAATAACTTCTTTGATACTTAAGCTAGAGCAATCAAATTTTTATGATAGGCTTATAACTTTAAAAATGAATCTTCATGTAGAAAATGAGAACATTTTGAGCTCGTACAAAAAACTTACTAAAAATAGCAAGTTCCAATAAATAGTAACCACCCTGTCTACTAGTCTTTATTAAAATAGCAAAGACTAAAAAGAAAATATTTTTGGGTCATGCAAGATTGCTCTTACACCTAGGATGCTCCTACATCATTGATTAAAGCCTTTAATAAGGTCACACCTAAAAATGTGTTTTGTAACTTTTAACAGGGTTGGCTCTTAATCAAGCTCACTTCAGAAGAGTGAAATGCGGTAGCATGTTACTTGGTAGCTTTTCCCAAATTGGGTTTCAACATTAAATCCTTGTGCCATATATGTGTGAATCTTATTTTCATGACAAATGTTGTTTACTATTGTTTATTTTTGTTATTTGGCATATACTAATTAGAGAGATAGTGATGTGATGAATAAGTTAGGTTACTAATAAATTTCTATATTGGCTAAGTGGACCTATGAGTTTGTACAACTTGTTTGAAGTTATTAAAAGTCAAATTGGTACATCTGGACCTAAGGATAATTGATTCACCCCTGTCTCCCCTGCTCTCCCTCCTTAGATCTTCTATCATTCTAACATATGCAAGTAGAATTCTCAGATCTTCTAATCTAGAAATAGGATCAAATGTCTCACCATAATTAAGGCCTTCTTGAAAATATCCTTTGCATACTAGCCTTGCTTTGTTCCTTATCACATCTCCATTTTCATTGATCTTGTTTCTAAAAATCCACTTTGTACCAATAACACTCTTATCCTTAATCTTGATCCCAATGACCAAGTATTATTCTTTTCAATTTTATCAATCTCTTTATTCATTATACTAATCCAATCTTCATTTTTTAATACATCTTTGATTGTTCTAGACTCAAATTTAGAAATCAAACATGTATTTGCTCTCAGCTTACTTCTCATCATGACTCATGTGTTCTTGTCTCTAATTATCTAATTCTATGTATAATTACTTTTTCTTCACTCGATGATGAATCAAATGGTTGCTTGATTGTAGTTTGTTATTTCTTAGTTACTTCTTGTTGTTACTATTATCTCTAAAAGTTGCACCTAGACTGGATTCTAACTCAATCAACTTTGAGTAACATGGAAACACTCCTAGGCAGTGGGAAGTACCTAAGTTAGGAGTGAATCTCTAGTTATAGGTCAGCTCCTCTTGATGTTTCACTAATTTGCCTCTTCAAATAGGAAAATAAACTTGGAAGGGAAAGGGATAGAAGGATTGCTTAAAAATAAATATTGAAAAAGTAAAAGAGGTGATACATCAAATGGTAGGATGAAGATATCACTGGCTTGACTTGATGAAACACTTCTAGGTAGTTAACAAGAACTCAATATTACAAAGAACCATTCACATCTAAATATTTCACAAGAAGGATGTACTTCAAATAGGATGTTAAAGATAATGCTAACATTCATAATGTCACAACTTAAAAAATAGTAAAGTATCTTGACTTGCAACCTACATGAACAATCAAATCTCATGTGTAGTTAAAATTGAGACAGAACCTAGGGATTTGAAGAGTAAATCTCAAGAGATTCTATTAAATCGTAAGCTTAAGCAACAAGCAGACAAAATATGGGTTATAAGACTATTCCTTCATTCATATTTCAAAGGTCATTAAACAATATTCATCCAAATTGACTGTAAAAATAAAGTGATTTTTCAAGAAAGGCATGACGGACTCCTAAGAGATCTCGACAATGTTATCTTGCATAAAACTTTAAAAATTCTAGCCCTTTCTCCACATCTTAGGAATTCTTAAATAGACTAGGATTGCAACAAGCTTTATATAGGAGGGGTACATGTCAAAAATTCACTGGAAGAGTATAAATATTTTAGAAAAATACATTCACATTTATGTTCTATACTCTCCCCATCATGAGTAAGGCTAGGTTTTCTTGCTACAAGAGGACCTTAACTACTTCTTTTCTTCCCATAGTGTCTAAAGATAAAATCCACAACCATCCCATTAGTAGCCATTAACAATTACAACTCCCTTTGAGAATATATCATATCTTCTTGGTGATCGTCCCACAGAAATGATATGATCTGATCTCCACCATACCCATGCCCAATTGTGAATCCTATATTCGTTAAAACTAAGCTATTTGGATCATTGACTCATCCCTTCAACTGATCCCAACCCACGCTGCTTCATTTCTCTATTGATATTTTTCCACCCTATAATCAAAATTTAGTTGACTGCCAAGTCATACCTACGTATCATGATGTAATAGGTCGAGCTCACCACCCTTTTTCCTTTTATCTTTTACATCTAATGGAAGTTGGAGCCAAAAAAACATTTACTATTACCATCAATTCCCTTCTAACTATGATAGCTATCTCCATCCAAAAGTGGGCCACCTAGACATGTGTCCAACAAGTGCTTCCCTACATTGCTTAAGTTCTAATCATTTTCGCAAAGCAGGTATGTACCAATCATTGATTCCTTAGTGATCAACAATCATGAAAGCACCATCATCATCACTACACTTACCTTAAATTTTTTGGACCCACATGACACTCAACATCCACATTGGCAGCCCACTAAAGAAATTTGGATCCATGAATCCATGTGGCACAAAGTCATTTCCCCACATTCACTAAAAACCTTGCATCTTCATAAAGCATGAAAGTGCCAACCATAGATCATCTTTGGTCTGATAGTGAATAGAATCTAGGACCACTAATGACCTATGTCAGTACCTTAACCAATGAGAAACCACCTATATGCCAACTCAACCAAAAACCTTCCTGCTTGTGGCCCCTAAAAGAGGAAGTGGACCCACTTGTCCACGTGGCGAAAAGGCACTTGCCCACATTGTCTAAAAACCTATCATCTCCAAAATGTCAGCAAGCATCAGTCGTGGATCCTGAGAGATCTGATGGTGTGAAAGATGCACAATTTTCTTCTTTTGAAATTCAATGTAGGACCCACAATATAGTTTATAATAAGCTTTAATTGCAACATAAGACATGTGGATTAAGGATAAAAAACTTTAGGGATATAAATGGTCAATATGGTCAATATTTTACATATCCCTCCTATTGCATGGGCATTAAATGAGTAAAAATAATTATCTTCACCACCCTAGGAAATATGACTAGTCAACCTACCCATTTTGTGCATCATGATAAAAATGGGTAACAATTACTTGGGTAGGGTACTTGGTGCACCTTCCTATATATATACAAATATTTAATAGTCTTATGGTTATTTCTTGCTTTCTTCGTCATTCTTATCTATAAACTCATCAATCCTTACATTTGCACTTTTATTAATAATATTTTTCAAACATTTATAATATTTTCTCCTTGTAGAGTAACCAAAAAATGTACCTTCATCACTATTAGAATCAATCTTTCCATTCCTAGCATCTTTCAAATTATAACACCTACTTCTAGAGAATTTAAAGTAGCCATCATTCAATGTATTCCCATACCAAAGTTTATGAGGTGTTTTGTTTGTACCTTTCTTTAGACAATAGTGTTAATTTATTATTTATAGAATATCTGTGAAATCTCCTTCTCAATCAACAATGTTCTAGCAAGGCCAACTATTGATCTATTCCTTCTTTCAACTATGCCATTCTATTGTGAAGTCCATGGTGCAGAGAGTTCTATATTAATTACATTCTCATTTCAAAAGATGGTAAACTCATCAAAAATGAATTCACCTCCTCTATTAGACCTTAAGAACTTAAATTTCTTATATTTTTCTTTCTCGACTCTTGCCTTGTACCATTTGAATATTTGAAATGCATTAGATTTTTCTTTCAAACATCACAAACATCGTTCTTGAGTAATCATCAACAAATAAAATGGAAAATTGATCACCATAACAACTTTATACTTTCATAGAACCACATATATCAATACGAACTCCTCTAGTACATCATTACACGAGTAAGACTTGATTTTAAACCTTGACTTATTCATCTTACCAATCCTAGCATTTCTTACATGCCACTTTATCATGTTTTCTTAAGTTCATTTAACCTCTCACTCTTTTCTTCCTACTGACCTTTATTATTTTATTAAAATTTACATTATCGAACCTTTTTTTCCATGGCCAAACATCTTCAATCCTCATAATCAAACATATATTCTAAATAGCACCTAGATAGATTAGTTACCTCTTGTTTGTTCTCTTGCACTAATCAGATTTTCAGCATCATCATAGATCTTCACCTTACAATTTTAGAACTCTAGTCAGTGACATGTTATTTAGTTGTGCCATACTCAAATAATTTTATTTTAGTCCTTGAACCCACTATGCATTGTCACACTTGATGAGACTAGAATATGGTCTATTTTATCATTTCATTTTCAGATGAATTTGCAAACTTCTAAAAACTTTGATGTTTATGATAATTTCAGACAAATGTGTGCATAATTACTTTCCAAGACTAAAATTAATATGCTATGAAACAATATGTCATTTGATTACAAAAATAGTGAGAATGGTGTTTTTCTTCCTTAGCTAGGTTGGGTAGTTCTCTTGCAACAATGTGACATAGGGTAAACTAATTTAGATGACATATTTTGAATTGGTCTTGATGTATGTTATTACTTTGGAGGCACTAATATTTTGCAGATTCAAAGATAGAGTCAACTCAGCTAAGTGGAGTCAGCAGCCTGAGAAAATCATGGTAAATTTCATTAATGACCTTCCACATCACCAACTATTTTGTTCATAACAGCCAGTACCCATTTTTAGGAAAGCAAGAGTCAAAGCGAGAAATCTAGGGGTTGTGAGCTCCTAAATCCATGTTCCATTTGGCACCAAAGTTAATACATCTCTTGTAATATTCAATGTTGTCCATTGTTTCAATAGTGGATGAAGTCTAAAATGTAGGAATTTTGTTCCTAGTTTGTGCTTAAATAAGTGGAAGTCTATGTTCTAGAAAAAGAAAATTAATTAGAAGTTTTTAGTAGAAGGAAGAAATCTTCTGAGTTTTGAATATTGAATGTAATATTGTTGTTTATCAATATGTATGTTTACTATTGTTATGAATAAAAAGATCATTTTAGGTTTCCATCTTTGAGTAATTCTACTTTACTTCACTATGGGGGCCCACACAAGAAGTGAACTAATTAAATAGCATCGGATTTACCTTCAATCCATAGAGCTAGAGAAGACTTTGTTGTTCTTGCAGCCATTGATAGTAGAAGTAGTGGACTGTTCCTACAGCATAAGGCAGTTGACGTAGTTCTCATCTATATTGTTATGCTTTGTAAAATAGATTTGATTGTCATCTTTAGTGTAGATTTCCTATAGCATAATCATTTGAATTTCCATAGAATAATTATTAAGTTGAGAGAAGTTTGAAGCATATACTTTGTAGACACCATTTCAAGTTTACATCCTTGGTTGATAAATTAAATGAGTCCAAACAAGTTGGGTTAGAAACACTCGGGATGTCCAATCCTGAATTAAGTAGTCCATTTCTATAGTATTTTGATCCATTTCTTTGGCCAAGCAACACCTAATCTTTTCATTCAACATCACAAAACTCTTTCCTCTTGTAGGACATGGAGCATCATTTCAAGTTTTACAAATCATCCATCATAATGTTCTATATCATCAAACTTTCCAACATCATCAATCATATAATGTGAACAATCACTATTATTAATCCATGTATCATTCTTACTAGCTTGAGAAATAAGATCTCTTTCATCTTCTGAGTCATCCTTCATAGCAACATAAAAAAACTTCCTCACTATCGTCTTCATCAGCAATTTCATACTTGATGTCATCTTCCTTTGCTAGGTATTAAGACTTCTTTCCTTTGTCCTAGTAGTCTTTATTCATTCAGTATATATTCTCCCTTTTCCATTATTGTCATTCATGTTCCTATTAGGACATCTATATGTAATATCACCAACCTTATTGCATTTAAAATAAATCAAAGGTAATTTACCTTTATAATTTCCTTTTCCTCTTGGTGGCCTCTTTTCTAGAAATGCTTCTAGCACTTATTTTTCTTTCTCCTTTGTTTCATAGTCACTTTCATCTTGATTGTAATCAAAGTTATTTTCTTTTTCTTGAACAACCAATGGTTACAAATGACTAGAAAGTACTTTCTATCTTTGGTAAACAATTATCAAAATTATTAAGCTCAAATTTTTTCATCCTATCGACAAAATAATCAAGAGTAATAACATTGCAAGCTATGGATCTCAATTCTTAAAGAGAAAAAACTATAATAACATAGATAGGTAATAGAGTTCTAAGAATATTACTTATCAAAACTTATTCACTTATGATTCCACTAGCTCCTTTGATAGCGCTAACAACTTCCTTGATTTTTTTATTGTATTGCACAATGTTATCACCTTCTTACAATTTTTCCTCTGACACTCTCAAATTTTTCCCTTAATACATTTTGATCACCTTCGTGAACAACTGTAAGTTTGTCCCAGTGACATCATCAAATTTAGCATCACTCGGGGAAGAAGCTATTTATATCATTAAGGTGTTGTGTTATGTCTTTTCCCTCATTTGTTCAACTATCATAATTCAAGAGGTGGTGATGTGTATTGATTGTCCATGTAGTATAATACAAAGTCTCCAATTCTAGATAAGTACAGTCTTATCCTACTTTTCCATGAAGGGGAGTTATCTTTATTCAACTTGCCTAGTTTTCTCTTATAGATCTTTGGATTTCTAGCTTAAATCTTTCAAACTTATTCCTCAAAGAACCTTCATTCTGATACCAATTTTTACATAACTAAAATGGGGGTGAATCGGTTATCCTCAGGTCCCTTTAACAATTTTCAATGCTTTTAACAACTTAAACTTATCAAAAAATTCACTCAGTATACAGATTTAACTATTCAATCGACCCACAATAGTAAATAATAGTATGTAATATTTTACATATGAAAACATAAAATAACATGTAAAACATTCATAAATAGAGTAAAACAAATATTTTAAAGAAATACAATTTTGGTAAAAATGACCGAGCACTTATCACCCAAGTGAGCTCAGTTAAGAGCCAACCCTAATAAAGGTTACATACACATTTGCTAGATATGACCTTATTAGGGGATTTTCACCAAAGATCGTCTACATCTTATCTCCCTCCAATGATTGGCCTATCTAAAGGACTTGAACATTCACTAGAATGTCACCTTACAAAAGGATTTACTAATAGGACTATTAAAACCACTCAATTAAGATATTTTCTTCTATAATAGTTAGAAAGTAACAATAAAATGATATGATAAATATGCAACTACCTTTGCTTCTTCAGATATCCATTCCACTCAAATATTTTCCTTAATTACTAATCATCAGACTAACTTCGTCAATCCACTTTCCTTCATGCTTTAGATCTACTTGGTATGTCCTTCTATTCTTTTTGGCTATCAAACTTGTTCAGCAGCTTGACCAGCACCTTTAACCTTCTTGTTCAATCCTTGTATAAGCATATTTTTATCACTAAATTAGATTCATTATAGTTTCCATGAATTCCTCTCATCCACACAATCAATTACAAATTTAGATACATTAAATTTGTCTCTAGGTAAAATAGTTTATAGATCATCTCAACTATAGATTCAACTTGGAACTTGAAATTTTCTTGGATCTCAAAACGTGTCTTGAATCTTCACCATTTGATTTTACCTTGCCAATTCCATACGTTGATCTTGCTAACTGGCATTTTCCTTATCTTAGAATCTTTTGGATTACTCCATATCTTCACTTGATGTTGTCCTTCAATCGATCTTCCATATATTTTTCATCTTTGTCAACTTGTGTTCTTATTTTGAACCAAACACCTCCATAACTTAGTTAGCATTACACTTAGTTAACACTATGTTTTCTCAATAACCATTCTTTCTTGGTAACATCTCCTACTCAATAACATTGTTCTCCAAATAACTTGACATATTTAATCTTCCTTCCTCTTCTTTTATCGACCACCATTTCTAGCTTAGTCCAACTTGTTGATTTCTTAACTCTTCACTTTATAGCTCCATTTCTTTCATACCCACCAAAATAACTTACTTGTGCATCATCTTAGTACTTCATAAAATCATGTAAAATATTTAAACTATTATTACCTTTCCAAAGACTAATTCATCAGTTGCCCAATTAAGTTCATATACTTAACATCACTTTTAGAAAGTGATGATGAGGATGATGAAATTGGATTTGTTTCTTTTAAAGAAGAAAAATCATTAGTATCACATGTAGAGATTAAAATATTGAATTATAGATGGTGGATGCTCTCATCATATGACTAGAGATATCAATAAAAAAATTTAATTTAATAGTTATGATGGAGTAGTTAGAGTTGGAAAAAAACACACCATGTGTTATTAAAGGAAAGTGATCTATTAATATTGATGGGAAAACTAACACTGAGGATGTTTATTTTTTTGATGGACTGAAACATAATCTTTTGAGTGTTGGACAGTTTATTAACAAGGGATATTAGTTGAAATTCACTAAGAAGACTCATATAATCAAAGACAAAAATGGTAAATTGATTGTAATAGGTACAAGAACTAAAGGTAATTTTTTTCAATTGAGTCCTACTGAGATAACATATTTGGTTACTAAATTGGATGATATTTGGTTATGGCATAAGATAATTTGTCAAATAAACTTTGATAATATTGAGAAGATTAGTATCACAAATGCATTAAGAGATCACCTAAGATTGTGAAACCCTCTAACATTGTTTGCAAGGAATGTGTAGTGGTTAAATAGAAGAACTATTTTCCAAGCAAGGTATTTACTACATCAATGAAGTTGGAAATTGTGCAAACATATTTATGTGTTCATACAAGAACAAGAGCATTCTATGGTGAATTAAGGTACTTATTTATTTTCATTGATGATTTTACAAGTATCATGTAGGTAGCATTTCTTAGAGAGAAATTTAGAGTCTTTGAGAAATTCAATATATTCAAGAATAGTATAGATAGTGAAGTTGGATTAAAAACAAGATGTTTGAGATCTGATTGAGGAGGAAAGTTTACATAGATGAGTTTATTATCTTGTGTGAAGACAATGGGGTTAAGAGACCATTTTTAGCCCCTAAGAAATTACAATAGAATGGGATAGAATAGAGGAACATATTAGTTAGTAAGGAGCTAAAGCTATGATGCTTGAAGTAATGTATCACTTGTTTATTGGAGAGAATCAATTAGAGTTGTAGTCTATGCAATGAATAGAGTGTAGATCAAGTAAGGTACTAGTAAGACAACCTATGAATTTTTGTTTAGACATACACCTACTGTTTAATATTTTATAATCTTTGGAAGAAAATCTTAAATCAAAATAGAGGATGGTATTGGTAAGTTTGATCCTAGAAGTAATGAAGGCATTTTCCTTAGGTGTTATTTGAAGAGAAAAGCATATAGATTTATTAATCAAAGATTGAGGACTATTTTTGAAAGCAATAATGTGAAAGTTGATGCAAAATTCAGAATTTAGGAAAGGATGTGTGATTATGATTCCATATGCGTAACAATCAAAATGTAAAAAAAGAACTATTTTATGGTAGTGATAATGATTTGCAGGTTAAACAACCAAGAGTAGAAGTTAGAAAAGAAAAGGAACATTTAAGAAGAGAAAACTAAGGTATGCAACAAGGAATCACCCTGAATAGAAGATCATTGGAAGTGAAAATATAGGAGTTTTAACAATAAATTGGGTAAGAGATGAAAACTATTTGATATCACAAGTTGAACCCTTGACTATAGATGAAGCATGTAAAGATGAATTTTGGATAAAATATATGAAAGAAGAACTTGAGAAGGTCTGATGTAGGAGCATCCTAGGTGTAAGATAAATCTTCCATCACCCAAAAATATTTCATTTTTCTCTCTTAAATAAGGGTTGTCTCAATGCAAAAAAAAAATTGTGAAAGCTTACTACTTAATAAGTCGGTCAAATAAGCTTGAAATGTCCTAGTTTTAGAGGTGGAAGTTCATCTTGGATATATCATCCTACCAATTGAGGTTAACAACCACATCATGAGTATTCGTGAAGCTATTACATATTTTTGGTATGGAATTTTTGTATTAAAACTTCAAGCTCAATTTTCAAGGCATTAGAGGCTTCAGATGGGATATAAAACTCGATCGACTAGAGCTCTCACAAGTTAGATGTTGTGTATTAGAAGTTCAACATTTGGAAATGGGGTCATAATAGTCAATCGGCTCAATGGTTCACAAGTTATGATCTTCCAAAGTTGAACCACCTAAAAAATATCAAAATCAAAATCAAAATTATTTAGAGCCAACTCTAAATGTAACTTTAGGGTTCATTGGCCTCAAGGGTTAGGGTTAAATGCCTATAACCTTCATGAGTGGTGGAAAATTGCATATATAAGGAAATCTCATAGGTTGTCTAGGACAATTCTAGGTGATAGGTCATAGCTCTATCTTGCATATTATTATAAGGAAGTCACCCATGTGGATTTGCATATTATATTTCAAATTTCATTATAATTGCACAATTGTGGAGATAGTAAAAATCACAATTTTGTCCTTGTATTTTTGTTATTTTTTTATGGTATTAAGGGTAGAACCCTTCATTGACTAGTATCAGAGTGAGAGTTCCTGAGTGTATAGACAGATCGTTGATTGTGAAGTAGTTTGTATTAGGACTTTGGTTTTAGTTGATTGTGTAGATAGATCATCAATTGTGAGGTAGATTGCACAAGGGTTTTATCAATAGTGAAAAAATGCCTCTATGAAGAGAATGTAGTGGAAGAGAAAGAGATGTTACACTAGAGGGTTTTAGATCCCTCTAAAGACAACTAAAAGCATTACAAGAACAAGTTCACAGAGGGATGAATTTTGTCATAAGAGATGAAAATGAGGATAAAAGAGGAGAATAAGGAAACATTAATTTGGAAGAAGAGGAAGTTCCAAACCTAGAAGAAAAAAGGCTTTTTAGGGTCATCTCCAATAATGGAAAAGGACCTAAGTTTGAGATTCCCACATCTTGGGAAATCTTAACCTAGAGGAATTGATCGATTGGATCAACAAATTAGAATAATACTTTGAGTATAAAAATATTGATGATCCCAAAAGGTCAAATTTGAGAAGTCCAAATTGAAGGACCATGCAAATATTTGGTGGCAAGAGATTCAAGTGGAGAAAAATAGAAGAGAAAAGAAGAAAATCACATGATCGGATCAAATGATAGTTGAATTAAAGCAACAATTTATTCTCATAGATTATGAGCCTAAACTTCTAAAGAAAATGCAAGGAGTGTACAGAAGAGTCCTATTGTGTTCTCATCAGAACAAGCCATATAGAAGCTAACAATGAAAAAATTATATGTTACCTTAATTGGTTGAGGCCAAGCATTCAGGATGAATTAAGATTGGTCTGAATGAACAGGTATTAAAGAGGAAAACCAATTTTTCCTAAAAGTTGAAAAAAAAAAATTGAGAACAAGAAAAGTGGAAGAGGTTATGGTAGAAGACCAAATGAATGCTCTTATGGAGACTAAAATGATGATCAAAAGAAGAAGGATTAGGGTAGTAGTAGTAGTAGTCATAATTAGAGGGAAAACAATTTCAATTGTTTCTATGACATGGAAAGTTTTCATCTCATTCTAACACACCCATTACTAAAAGGAGAATGGCCCACATAACCACATGTCCTAATGTCACTATGTCACTAAGAATAAAGAACAAGAAACTTTCATTAGTGACAAAGTGAAATTCATTGATCTTGAATCAAATTATGGTGATGATCTTGTTTTTTGAAATCTTGCCTTCTTACTAGGTCTCGCAGATAGATGTCATCATGTTGCTATGTCGCCAAGAGTAAAAACCTTGTAACTTCTTATGGTGATAAAGCAACAACCCTTGATCTTAAGGAAGATCAAGCATCATCGTGATTTGCGTATTTTATAGTATAAAAAGGTAGCCAAAATAAGGTTGAAAGTTTATAATGAAACCTTGGGTTAAAACTTCAAACTAAGATTTAAAGTAAGGTTAGGCAACACACAAAAATTTAAAAGTTACCTGGGAAAATAAAAAAGGGGTTTCCAAATTATTATTTTCAAAACCTTCCCACACATTCTTTTAAAATGCATACCACGTAAACCTAGCTTAGGGACTTCAAGGCAAAACCAAAATATTAGAGCAATGACATCAAATTAGGGGTTTTCTAGGGCCAACAATGACTCAAAAATGTATAACCCTAATTTCTAAAGGCAAACTAGATTTTCATTGGACTACTAAAAAAAATTAATGTGTGAAAAACTAGACCAACTGTGGCTCTATCTGAGGATGATGGATAACTTGTATCCATGCAAGAATGCAGAATTTTTGGTAGAAGTAGACCACACACATGAAACATGGAATGAAAACTTCTTCAAAGAGCAACGAAACAAAATAAACACTTTACAAGGACTTAAAAGAATTTATAGAATATGCAGAAAACCTACACTATTGTTCATGGAAAATAAATATTTTTAGGAAGAATACCTCTTCAAGAACTATCCATGAACTGGTAGTTCAAGAATATCACCTAATAATTCTTTCAAAATGTATGAATCCTCTCCCCATGCATCATCAACTAAATAAGGATCCAGCCATATAGGATCAAATTTATCATGTTTATGTTTCTCTGCAGTCCTATCATTCCACATCAAAACTAGGTCTTTAAGTCCAAGCTTCTTAACCATTATTTTGTGTCATACAATAGTTTGACTTGCAACTATAACTTTGCAATCTTGGTAGAGGCTTATTTTCTAATCTATGTCAGTCCTACCAACTCATCCATTCTTTCTTGCATATCATCAATGACATCTTCATTATACATTTGAATGTAGTTGTATAGGCCTATTGAATTGTTTTGAGGCATTCTGGCCTAGATTCCATATACAACATCAAAAGATGCAACGCCTATTACTTTCTTCATTGTTACCCTGTCAGCCCAAACTACCAATTGTAACTTAGAATCCCATGTCTTTTTGTTCTCATCCAAAGTCCTTTTTGTGACTTCCATCAAGATCTTATTAGTAGACTCAGCGTGTCCATTCCCCTATGGATGATAAGGTGAGGATGTTGATCTAGTTATGCCAAATTTATCACAAAATTTTACAAATTATTTTGATCTAAAGCACATTGTATTGTCAGTCACAATCCTCTTGGCATCCAAACCTTTCTCTCATATTGTTTAAAAGAAAATTATTTACTACTTTTTTGGTATCATTTCTTGTAGGGATGGATTCTACCCATTTTGTAAAGTAATCTGTTGCTACTAGGATCCAGGAGTAACTAATGCTTGACTTGGGGGAAATTTCAACTATAAAGTCCATGCCCCATTACTGAAAAGGTGCTTGAACTTCAATTAGTTTTAAAGAGGTATTTCTAGAAAACTTTAACTTACCTACAAACATTTAACATGAGCCACATTTTCTAACAAGGAGTTGTGCATATTTGAAAAGAGTAGGCCACAAAAAATCCAACTCTCATTATCTTGTGAGCAGTAGTCTTAGACATATAATGCCCTCGTCCATCAGGATCTTATTAGTAGACTCAGCTTGTCCATTCCCTTGTGGATGATAAGGTGAGGATGTTGATCTAGTTATGTCATATTTATCACAAAATTTTACAATTTATTTTGATCTAAAGCACATTGTGTTGTCAGTCAAAATCCTCTTGGCATCCAAACCTTTCTCTCATATTGTTTAAAAGAAAATTATTTACTACTTTGCTGGTATCATTTACTGTAGGGATGGATTCTACCCATTTTTTAAAGTAATATGTTGCTACTAGGATCCAGGAGTAACTAGTGCTTGACTTGGGGGAGATTTCACCTATAAAGCCCATGCCCCATTGCTAAAAAGGTGCTTGAACTTCAATTAGTTTTAAAGGGGTATTTCTAGAAAACTTTAACTTACCTACAAACATTTGACATGTGTCACATTTCTAACAAGAAGTTGTGCATATTTGAAAAGAGTAGGTCACAAAAAATCCAACTCTCATTATCATGTGAGCAGTAGTCTTAGACATATAATGCCCTCCACATATTCCTGAATGCATATCATTTAATATCTCTTCAGACTTTTCCTAATCAATGCATTTCAGAAATATTCCTTCAAAATTTCTCCATGATAGATTTTTATTAACAATGATTTATCTAATTGTGTGCAATTTAGTACATCTCTTTTCATTACCTATCAAGTGGGGTGGGGATTCCATATGTTGTAAGTAATATATAAAATTTTCATAACACTCACAATGATCCATATCACAAATGTCTGACCTTAAATCTTCTACTACCATGTTCATTTGGTTGGCATCCAAGTTTGATTGAGCCATTAATTTTGCTAATCCTTGACTACTTACTAATTTACTAATTTAGATGTCAATATGAAACACTTGGATTCTGTTAATCCACCTGCACCTCCTATTGAGAGAAAATATCCTTAACAGCTGCACTTGGTACAAATTCTATTATAGTGGCTCCCATTAGATAGCATCTGAATGCTTTCACTGCTTTTACCAATACATATGCTTGTTTTTCATTTATATCATATTTGAGTTCTATAGCCTATAATTATTTGCTAAAAAATGCAATAGGTTGTTAAAATCCATCCTTATTTTTCTATGACAATATAGTAGCAATAGTATAGAAAGAAGAAAAAGAAAAAATATGCATAGGTTTGGAATAATCAGAGGCTCTTAGAACAAGGGCATTCTTAATGGCTTGTTTTATCTCATTGAATGCCATGCTTGGTTCTGCATCCCATTTGATCTTAGAACCCTTATTTAACATTTTGGAAATAGGCCTACTCACCTATACAAAGTTAGTGAGAGATCTTTTGAGAAAATTGATCTACCCAAAGAATGATTGAATTCCCTTTACATTCTTGGGTTTCTAGATTTTTTCAATTACTTCAACTCTCTGAGGATTAATTCTAACTCCTTCTTTTCAAACTAGGAGGCCTAAGAACTTACCCTCTGTGATAGAAAATGTGCACTTCCGAGGACTCAAAGATATTCCAAATTTTAATGCTATGATAAAAAAAATTTCTAGATACATGTAGTGATCATTTGCATCCTTTGAGTAAGTAGTCAAGTCATCTTGGTATACCACTAATAATTTATCAATGATGTCCTTAAAAGCTACATGCATAGCCCTTTGGAAAGTAGCACCAACATTTGTTAAGCCTAAAGGCATCCTGCTATAAACATAAGTGCCCTAAGGTGTTTTGAATGTAGTTTTATATTGTTTAGATTCCTTAATAACCACCAATTTATATCCTGAGAAACCATCCATCATAGACATGAGCTATGATTTGGTAACCCTTTGTAACATTTCTTCCATGTTAGGTAGGCCATAGTATCCTTTAATGAAGATATGTTCAAATTTCTAAAATCTACACATAGCCTTATATCTACATTCTTCTTTCTGATAGGAACCAAATTTGATACCCTAGATGAATGTCTTATGGGCTTAATGATACCAACACCTCTTAACTTTATTAGCTCTTATTGCATCTTGGGTGCAAGAGTAGGGTTGATTGGCCTTTGCTTTTGTCTGAAAGGTTTGCCTCCCTCTTTTATTGGCACTTCATGCTGAAAAATGTCTTCTCTATATGCTTTCAGATCATCATAAGACCAAGCAAACATATGTGTATAATTTTTTAATAGGCCCATCAATTCTTGTCTAATTTTAGGGGCTAACTTCTTTCCAATAAAAACTTTCTTGGGTGCCTCATTAGTCCCTAAATTTATCTCTTCTAGGTCGTTGGCATTAGATTCTTTACATTCCACTTTGGATCTGTCCTGAATGTCAAAGACAGGCTCCAAGACTACTAATCCCCTTGAGATCTTATTTGTCTTCAACTACACAACCTCTTGTCCAAACACAACATCTTTTCAATCAATATTTTCAACAAGAGCCACATAGTCAATTTCTTGCCCCCAAAATTTGTCTTCACAATTCAAAAAAATTGATTATATCTTTATCTTCTGTGAAGACATGCTAATTTTAGACATTATTAGAAATTGATTATTTGTTCTATAGTTCAATATATGTAACACTAGCAAAAGAAATGTATGTAGGCTTAATAGCTATGTTGACTAACAGATCGATCATATTATTGTTACTTATTTCTATCCAAGAGATGGCAAAGGCATCAAACAATTCAATTTGGTCCTAAATAGCATTTATGTACTACTTCAACCTTTTATTCTTGGATACATATTTCTCTCTTACTTGAGAGACTACCAACTTAGAGTCACCAATAATATGCAACTTTATTATTCCATGATAAGTTGAACTCTTAATCCTAGTAAGAGTGCTTCATATTCAGCTATGTTATTGGTACATAAAAAATTCAGGGTAAATGAATATCTAAATGTATTCTTCTCTAGAGATATGAGCACTACCCCAGCTCCTGAACCTTCCCTAGAACTTGCCCCATCAAAATGCATAGTCCACAAAAATTTTGAATCCATGCAGCACTCTACTTGATGTGCAATCACAGGTGGAAGTTTCTCAACTTCTTGAATAATCAACTCATCCCTGAATGCATTTACATCAATATCTAAGAACCAAGTAGCAGCTTTGTCAACATCATCCCCAAAAACATAGTTAACTTGGGGCTCTCTATCCATTTTGACAGCTTTGTCACCTATATGAAAGGTTGCATATGATAGATCACATTGTAAGTTTCCTCCCATTGTTGCACTCCATTTTCTGTATAATAAAATTCCATAGTGGGGAGGAATGTCAACCACGAGGAATAACATGGTCATTTCAACCTTAGGATAAGCAGCTAACTTAAAAGGCAATGCATTAATGCTACCTGTAACAAGCACTTCTCTTGCATCCATAGCCCTACACCTACCTTGTTTGGTGTCTACCCTTAAATCCAAGGCTTTTGTGACCTTGAAAAGTAATATAGTATTGGAGGCTCCTAAATCTATCATGCAATTTTTTAGAGTTCTACCTTTTATAACTAGACTGAGGAAGAAAGAATCAATATCCTACAAATATGCTACAGATGAATTATCTATAAACATTTGAGGAATTGGGACATGATACCAGTATCTTCTATTAAAAAATGGGTTTGTTGTATAACTTTTTGTTTCACAATATTGTTGCTACCTATCCCACCCAACCATGATAAAGCTTTACTCTTATGTTCCTCTATTCTACAAAAAAATCGATAAATGAATTTTTACAGTTATTTGAGATAGTATAGATATCATATCAATTGGATCACACATAGTAGGTTTCATAAGAATAACTGGAGCTTAAACTATTTGAACAACAGGCACTACTACTTTCTTTGTGGGAGCAAGCTCTAACTTCTTATCTTATACATTAGTTTTGACTACTTCGACATTTTGAAACTACACTTTCTTCTTGGGCTTCCATTTCTTTCTCTTAACATCCTTAACCTTTGCTATCATTGTACTATACTTCTTATTTCCATCAATCATCTTTTGAGTAATATCTTTTATGAAGATGCCAGATGGCTTACCCGTATCATTTCTCAAATTATAATTACTATGTAGTTGTAATACCATTTATGTTGTAATTTTGTCAATACCTTCCTTAGAAGGCTTTCACAAATTTATATGACCAATATCATAGGATGTAGTCCAAACTTTATCTTCCTCACAATCTTTATTGTCTGAGAATATTAGTTGATGATGTAATTGGTAAACATTCCTCTAATCAGTAACATCATTTTTAGGCTCTTCTAGATTAGAATCCTCATAGTCATCATATAGATTTACCATGTTACAACTGACATCAATATGATCTTTTTCTCCTCCCTCCTCACTTTTCACATTTTGATTTAAAATAAATGATTAGGCTACCATGCAATAATATGAGGAGTGAGGTGATTGGCATATGATGCATCATGGTACATCATCTGACATATTGATAGAATTCCTTTGTAGAGGGTTAGGGCTACCCTTATCTTTGGTATTTTGGGTAGTGTTAGGGATAGTCTTTCCATCTTTCCACTAAGTAGTGTATGAATAGTTTTGCATTCTGGGCTACCTATTGAAATGGTTACTGTTCACTGGGGCTCTTTCACCAGCATTAGGCTTATTTTTATTGAAAGTTGGTGGATTCATCTTCTTTAGAAGGTTTAACACTTGACCCATTGTGTCCTCCTCAGGTTTCTTACCTATACCAAGTTTATCACTTTCTTTTGTGTATCTCCTTAGGTTCAACAATTTTGGGTTATCTCTTCTTCTTATCTTACAAGAAGTCTTTCTATTATTTTCAATATTAACTACCCTCTTGTAAGCATCCCTTAAGGTTTTGGGATCCTTATCTCTCAAAAAATAAGCCATCTTACTATCAAATCCATTAAAATATGCAGTAAGACACACGTCCTTGTTGAGTCTCATCACTTGGAAGAGCTTATAAATTACCATTTGAAATCTTAAATTGAAGTCAAAAGTGGAATCATTAGGGCTATTTTTTATGTTGTTGAAATCATTCAACATGAAACCAACATTAGTATTGTCTCCATAGTGTTCTTTAAATAACTTCTCCAATTCATTCCATGAACTAATTCTATCATCTGGTAATCTCCTAAACTAGTCTCTTGCATCTTCAATTAATGAATACACAAATAGCTTCATAACCACATCTTGCTCTACTTCAAAATCACTAAGCTTGTCTATAAATATCCTTAAGTGTTCCTCACCAATAACAACATTATTTCCAGAAAACTTCACAACCTTATTTCTAAGGTGAAAGGATATAGGATGTCGAAAACCAAGGATACCTAGGAATGGCATTTGTTTATTTTTTTCCATGTATATAGGTTTCTTCTAAAAACCAATAGCATTTGATGTGCTTGCTGCATTTGTTTGGTTTTGAACAATTCTTTGAGGCTATTATATTTAAACAGTAGGGATATGAGTATTGGTGGTGGATGATGATGTAGCAGTGACTGAGACATAGTTTGGTTAAGGACTATTGGTCCACAAGTGGGCATAGAAGTTGTGGCTTGAGTGGAAAAATTAGGCCATGAAGTTAAGGTAGAATTGGATTTAATGAATTAGATTTTCCTTCTGGTCTCCGCTGCCTATGCTTCATTTTCAACTTTCTCAAGCTCCTTTACTGAATCCTCCCTCTCTTTTCTAGCCTTTTCTAGATTCAAATCTAGTTTAGACATAAGGATATTTGTAGATTTGTTTGGCATAGCTTGAGTTTCATTAATTTGAATCCTTGTAGCCTTTTGCTTTCTATTATCACTGGCTTTTACAGTCAGATCTACAAGATTTGATTGAACAAATTTGTAGAGTTCGACTTGAGATATGATAGGTTACTATCTCTGACTTAGGAATTTTTCTTGTTCCTGGACCTTGTACCTTAATTTTTCTATATCTCTAAAAACATCAATATGCAAAAAGAAAAGTTATCTCTTCTAATTTCTTGTTATGCTCTTTCAAAGTAGCCATCCTTCTAAGAATATTTTTTCTCTCAATGAGAGCAATCATGTTGGCTTGCTCTCTCTCCTCAAAAAAAATGCATTTGGCAATCTCTTCTACAACCCATTTCTTAATGACTCCAATCTTCGAGTAGACCTCTTTTGGATTTTCAAAAATTTCTTTCTGAATCTATATGGTCATCATGATCTATGAGGTTTGTTTCCATATAAGGAACCTACCTAGGATTGAAAAAAAATTCCATAGCATTCATGTATGCCAACCTATTATTCATTTCTTTTATCACATCTGGTCTACATAGAACATCCCCCACTGAAGATAGATTCTTATCATGGTATGCTTCATCTTCCTATAGCAGGGTACTAAACATTCCTTCTAAGAGTCTTGTGGTTTCTAATTCAAAACTTAACAAAGAAGATCCTCTCCCTACCACAGGCTGGTATTGAGAGTTTACTAACACACCATCTTTGGGTTTCTAAGTAGGATTTGGATATACTTTCTTTTTATTTTGGTTCTTCCTACCCCCTAAGGTAAATTAGTGTATAATGACACTTCTAGATTCGCTTTTGTATAGGCTCATATATTTTTTCTCTTATCAACTATTTGTAAAAATCACTTGTAAATAAGCACTAGCTTCAAAACCTTGACTGAGTCACCACCATATTCTAGTGAAAAATATAATATGAAATAACTTTAGACTCATAGAAAAATGTCATAGGAAAAAATAAAATAGATCTAACACACAAAGGGACCAATCAAAAAGACTTTTGGAAGTGCAACTCTTGCTTGGCAGATATGACGCTTTGTAAGGACATTATATGGTAGTATGCTCCTGTGGTATCAAGAAATTTATAAATTCTATAGGTTTATCACTATAAAAATCCAATATAACATAGGAAAAATACAATAGGTACTAAAGATAGATGTATAACAACAGCACCAAAGACTGCAATATTTTTCACACAACATATATTGAACAACTCCCCAACAAAGTCATCATTTTGTTGGTGTTTTAAAACTACCAAGAAAAAAATATATGATACTAGGATTTTGAAAGTATAACTTGGTCAAAGGGTTAGCAACCTCCTATATTCAACTCAAAAAACTTCAAATCTTGACCTAACTTCAACAAAATCACAGGTATTCTCTACTCTTTACGTTCTACAAAACCAATGTGGGTGCATCTGAGGGATATATGGGCATATAAATGGTTTATGGTTCTTGATTTCAACATATGCCTATTAACATCATGCTTTCTACTTCACTTTTATCTCTTATAGCAGAAAATGGTCACAATTCTTCTGTACTTCACAAATAATCGTTAACAGCAGCAACTAATAATGACATACAAGGGGCTATTGCAAATAAGTATTGACCAATGGTTTAACTCTTCATAAAAGAAAGTAAATATTGATTTTATTTTATTTTTATGCTCTATGTAACCCCATGAAATCAATAGTTTTCACTTATAATTGGTGATCAGTGCCTTATCCATTACTACAAAGAAATCACACTAGTAAAACTTGATCTATTCAATCACCTTACAATTGAAACTATCAGCAGTTAACTCCAAATTCTCTTCTTATAAATATCCTCCCACACACTTAGAAAACCTATCAATCCAATGAAAGCATTTATTTAATTCTTTGAATTAAGATCAATCAATGAATAGACGTGCAACCCATACAAGTTGCATCAAAATGAAGAAACGTTATTCATTCATTCCAAGATCTTCATATATATGAAATATGAGACAAAAGTTAGGGACATGGATATATGCAGAATCTTCCTTTGTATTTATTTTCTTTGAAAATAACATATTACTAGCATCAAGTTCAAAATAACTCAAGTTCAAACACCTAATCCTTCCATGTTCTAATAATCTCAAATATGCAAAGAAGAATACATCACAAAATTAACACAGAGACTACATGACCAACTACAAAAATATCCAAAGACTCAAAATTATACAGAATTTAGACCTCTTATCTAGCCTTGGGATCTCATTTAGATAGCATGAGATACAACAAGCTTCAGGCTTAGAGAAGAATGGCAACTACCTTTAAGACAAAAGATTTTAAAAATAAAGCTCATTGTCATAATAACACAAAAATTTGTGCAATATATGTCTTTGTCAAGAATCTTCTTGTTGTCTAGCCATTTTATTGTAGCTCCCTTTTGCTGAGGAGCTCCACTTGACGATTGGCCTAGGTGCAATTTTTTTTCCTCGAACTATGGGACCATTTAATTTTTCTATACTAGACCATGTTTTGATATTTGGAAATTTAATACAAGTCATTGATCTCCCTCCAAATCATCCTAAATTGACATGTCAACAACTACAATTGGTTTTTTGCTGCCAAATCATCAGTTTGACTAACTGACTCTATTTCTGCAACTCGTTGATCTTCTTTTATTTCTTTTGGTGCATCTATTATTTGTATCTAATCTGGGTCCACACCACTTTTATCAATTTCTTTAGCTGTCAATTAATTTGATTATGCAAGATCTGTCATCCATTTGTTAAAAAGTGAGTCATCTGACCAATTAAAATTTAGAATCTCCCACTGTTTCTTCAAAACATCCTCTCCTAATTTCTCAATTTCAACAAACTCCTTTTTGAAAGATTCCAAGAATATCTAAACTTGAACAACTTCTTTAGTTGTTTTAGCAAACCATATGTGGCCTTTCTCATTGATGACATTATCTAGCTCTTTGGCCCATTCTAGTTTATCTTTTAATTTATCCACAGCCTTAAGTGCATAAGGGAAAAGCTCAAAACTCTTACCAAGATATTTTGAAAAATAATTAATAATCCTCCTCTACAACATAACTTTCTCATTACCAAAATTAGATGATCCACTTGTCACATCAAAAGTTTTCTCTACCTACTCACAAGAGAGACTAATAACTAAACAACATAAAAAAATTATGTCAATATCCCTACTATTCCACTTTTTTACAATTGGCTTCAAGGTGTCCTCATTATTTTTCAACTCACTCCATATATCCATTAGTTTTGACAACTTATCATAAATTATAGACCATTATATCATGTTTACTAGATACACAATAGAGTCTCTTAATTTATTTTCATAAACTAGCTCCACATGTAATGACCATATTTTATTCCTTTCTTCTTCAAGTTCTTCAATTATACATGCTTGGAGTCCCTATGGGGTGTTGGGTATTTTATTAGAGGAACTATGTTGAAGGGTGCAATTGGAGGACGAGGAGGATAAGTAATCCTAGGTTCACTAGATTTTCCTTTATACCCCACTATCTTGTTTTTAAGCTCTATCCTCTCTCGTACTTCCTTTTTGTAAGCATCTAGAACTTGTTCATATTTTTCTTGCAATTCTAGTTTTTGTCTTTCCTCCTTCCTAGCAGTGGCTAATGTGAGGTTAGCTATTTCAATGTTGAATTATGTGGCCTCATCATTTGGAGTATCTTCTACCCTCTTAACAATCAAATTTCCAACCAATCCAATATCTTAAGATTGAGAAAAATTGGCTCTAGATCCTCTTTTTAGAGACCAAATTACTAAAGCAGCATAATCTTCACTAAACTTAGCACCACTAAGCCCCCTTTTCACCTTTTCCTTAGCATTTAGCTTCTTGGTGATAGTGTTAAAATCCATGGCATCTGCAATATCCCAAATTGGAAAAAGTAAAACTCTTGATGATGTCATCAATTTTCTCCCTTCTTATGGGGTCAAAATTTTAAATTCTTGCATCATTTCTTAATTTATTTCATCTTGTATAACTACATCCTCCTTTTCTCAATGCTCGGCCTTCCTCTTATTACATCTTTCTTCAAATTTCTCAATATTAGTTCTCCAAGCAAATTGGTAGAAAGCCCTTGATTTGACAAAATTGTCATCTAATATAAATTCATGACTGGTTTGTTCCACTACAAGATCTAAATCCTTCCCTTTTTAATCAGTAAAAATTAGTTTAAGGCTAGGTATGGGAGGTTATTTTGAATTTCCTTCCTCCAATTCTACCATAGTAATAAACATTCCCCCTTGGGATTTTAATTGTTCAATTTTCTCTCTAGTAAGTTGTTCCTCTCCTATATGCAAAGGAGATTGAAAAGGTGTGTAATCTTCTTCCTGTGACATTTACCTCTCTTCTATCTTTTGCATCTTAGGCCTTGGATCTTTAGGCCTTTCTCCCAAAGCAGCACTAGTTTATCCAACTATTTTCTTTCATTTATCAACTGCATACTCTATTTTTTATTATGCTATAGCCAGACCTCCTTTGGATGACCAATTGTCTTGATCCTACTAAAAGAAAACTTCTTCCTTATCTCCTTTTCTTTGTTCAGATAAGTATTGATAAGAATAGTCTTCTTTTCACTCATTACGTCCATGATTTCTGAGAAGGTGATCATCAATTTTTTCACTCTATCTACTGATGTCTTTGCATCTTTCATTGGGCTATAATCTTTCTCAAAATAATTAATGAGTTCTAAAACCCTAGAATAAACTCTCCACTTTTCTTTCTTGATTTCTTTCTCTTCAAGAGAAAATTCATTCCTTATTACATCCTCGGGGAAATAGGATTGATGCTTACTAGCAGTAGTCTTGTTCCTCTATCTAAATATATCAAAAAATCACTCACTATCATTAAATCTAGCATGGGAGACTGTCATTTTGTATGGGTCTAAATCTTCTACAAAAATAACCAACCACCCTTTGTGATTAGAATTTGATGAGCTATTGTGCAAGATGGGAAAATAAAGCCTCTTGACCTACTAGTCAGTTTTGTTTCTTTCAAACCACCTAGTTCCCACAACATATCAAATATTCCTACCTTAGGAGGTACCTGGTAGGGAAGCACATGTGGAGTTCCTCAGAATCCATATAGTCTAAATATTATTGACACTGGATAAGATATAATGTTTACCCAATTATGGGAAAATTTTAAATTATTAGGGTTATCCATAGGTCTAATAAAACTAATACTGCCTTGGTTATCCTGGGATTATCTTTTAATAATAGGCTCCTCAATCTAGATGCAAAATATCTATCAAATCTTACAAAAGTAGCCTTCTTTGCATCCCAAGCCATATCTGCACTCAATAATTGGACTAGCAGAGATTCTCCATCATGTTCTCTTGTTAATACCATTTCTTTCTCAAAAATGTGCCCCCTTATATAGAAACATGTACATTAACAAAGAGCCAAAAAAAAAGTCTTCTCAATTTTCCCTTTTGTAATTCCAATAAAACCTACATGAATTTCTTTGGCTAGAAAAGATTCAAAATCAAAAATAATATCAACTCAAAAGGAAGAAATCTACACCATCATATACATGAACTTCATTGGCACAAATTCTTGTTCATCTTCTACGCATATAGCTCTAGAATTGAAAAACTATTTCTTAAAAGGATCTTTGGTTGAAGCTATGACAAAGGATAGGTTTCCAATTATAGCCAAATGTCCTTTCAGTGCTCCCTACCTGATTTGATCCTTGTAGGACAAGTACTCTTTTTCCAATCCCTGAAAATCAATAACCTCGTGATAATCTATTATAGGGTCCATTCCAAAGACTCCTTGAAATTCTTTAGCAACAATATTCACCAAGTGTTCCCCATTTATTCCCCTCACCATACTAGCTACTGGATCATAATTTTAGGATATAGCAATGAGGAGGTCTGAATCCATGAAGACTCTGGGAACTACTAATTTGCTTAGGTCAAAATTCCAAATGTTTTCATGGGGACAAACAATTTTCTCTTTGAGAATCACTTTTTGAATAATTTTAATCCCGTTTTAGAAGTTATTGCATCCCAAATCTAATTCCCTTTATCAAATAAACAATTTGCAACTTGTAGGTTAGGATTTACAAGAACTAATTTCTTTATCTAGGAAACCTCATTTGTAGATTCACTTAACTATTCTAAAAAATCATCATGAACATTTCTACTGGAATACTCAACCTTCCAAGAAAAACCCTTCTTTGGAGGCATATTGAACGGTAATGAAGAAAATATAAGAAGTATTACTTATGTGTTACATCAATCAGCTACAAATATTACTTTAAACAAATGAATGTTATTTCATAAATCAATGAAATCCTTCATTGGCCAACCCTGCTCGATAAATACTGCTTCAAAAATAATTTCCTGAGTTAACCATCTTGACTCGATTAATCATTGCAACATCTGCAAAATCCTTTGGCTGCCGAGTTAACTTGGTAAGAACTAAATTCCTTTGTTGTCTATGAGAGCTCGGTAAGAATTATTTCTGCCATATTTCCTTTTGATGACCGAGTGATCTCGGTAACAACTAAATTTCTTTGTTTAACCTTGAAAGCTCGGTAACAATTGTCTACTCGGTAGACAACCCAAACCTTCTTTGCTAACCTTATGAGCTCGGTAGACTCTGTCTTTTGCCTTTCTGACCAACTAAGCTCGGTAGACTCTATCTTTTGCCTTGCTAACCAACTGAGCTCAGTAGACTCTGTCTGATGACTAATATGACATTTGTGTCACATCAAAGACAACACACAATTGAACAATTATATCCAACAGTTATGTGTCACCTTGTCACTTTGTTGCCAAGGGTAAAAACCTTACAACTCTTGTTGGCGACAAAGTAGCATCCATTGATTAACCTTTGATCTAACAGAAGGAAACATAACAACCATATTACAACTAAGATGGGCCCACAAGACATGTGTTTGGTTGTCGTTATGTCACCATGAATAAAAAGCATGCAAATTTCCTTGGTGATAAAGCGACATTCATCAATCTTGAAAGGATCTGACAATTCAGACCAACACCTATTCTTCATAAAGTACATATCCGTGGCAAATGAAAATCTGACATCTAAAATCCATTGATGACTTGGAACCTAAAACACATTTAACAAGGGTTGGTCCACCATATTCCACATGTCAATCTCTCACTATGTCACAAAGGATTAAACCTTGTAACTTCTAATGCCAACAAAGCGATAACCATTGATTTAATTTGAGATCAATAGTAGACATAAGTATATTGAAAAACTAGCCTTCTATCATAAAGAACAAATGGGACACAGATAGTTGTCATCTCATTCTAACACACCCATTAGCCACAAGGAGAATGGCCCACATAACCACATGTCCTAATGTCTCTATGTCACTAAGAATAAAGAACAAGAAACTTTTGTTAGCAACAAAATGAGGTTCATTGATCTTGAATCCAATCTATGGTGATGATCTTGCTTTTTGAAATCTTGGCTTCTTATTCGGTCCCACAAATAGATGTCATCTTGTCGCTATGTTGCCAAGAGTAAAAACCTTGTAACTTTTTATGGCAACAGAGTAACAACCCTTGATCTTAAGGAAGATCAAGGGTCATCATGACTTGGTTATTTTATAATATAAAAAGGTAACCCACATAAGGTTAAAATTTTATAATGAAACTAAGACTTCAAACTCAGACTTAGGGTAAGATTAGGCAACGGAAACAAATTTAAAAGGTACCTCAAAAAATAAAAAAGGGGTTTTCAAATGATTTTTTTTAGAACTTTCCTATGCATTCTTTTAAAATGCGTACCACGTAAACCTAGCTTAGGGACTTCAAGGAAAAACTAAAATATTCGAACAATGACATCAAATTAGGAGTTTTACAAGGCCAACAATGACTCAAAAACATATAACCCTAGTTTCTAAAGGCAAACTAGATTTTTACTAGACTATTTCATAAAAATTTAATAAGTGAAAAACCAGGCTAACAAAAATTTGTGAGCACTACGTGAGTGAAGACTCCATAAAAAAACATGAAGAAGCAAAAAAGGCCATGAACATTTTTGATGACATGTTTTCCAAGAGCATACACAAGTTCCTCAAGGTGACTTTTATTATTAAATTTTCATTTACATTTTTCTTGTTATCATTCATTTCTTTATTAATTTTATTATAAGAATTCATCACATTTTATATTAGGTGATGAAACCTATGAGTACGGTTATATGTTTAGAAAATGGGAGTATTCCCACACTAAGACATGTCCTGCATTTAACTCAATTAGGGTTTTTCGAAAGTTGCATGTGGACTCAAAAGAATTATCATTTGGTGTTGTGGGTTATAAATAGAAATCTCTTTATTTTCTAACTATGGAACTAATTTTGAATTGGTGGGTACGTTGTATTTAATTTGTAGATTCAATAGAGCTTTTGGTAGTGTGGGTTGTAAAGGGATTTCATGTTTATGATCTACTAATGGAGATGAGTTTCATAATTGCAACTTTAATTGCCACATATGTGTGTGGCTTATGAAAGGATTAGAAGTTCCTAGTGATCTAACAATGGAGATAAATTTCATACAAGTTGAAATGGTTCATATGTCAATTATAAATCTCTTGGTATGGTGAACTAGATAGAGATTTCATTTTATGATTTGATGTGTATGTTGCAAATTATCTTGTAGATTTTGTTTTTCTGGTATCATTATGGCTCTGACTTTCATATATGTTGGATTTCTATTGGAAATCATCTGTAGACTTAAATATAGATATTTTGGTATTATTTATGTGGACTACCTCTAGTAATAACCTTAATTATTATTAGTCATCATCCATAGTTTGCATCCTACCAGGGAATATTGAAAGTCATTTTAGTTAAATAGAAAGAAGATTATGCAACACTTGTTGGATACAATTCATTAATTGTGTGTTGTCTTTGATGTTACACAAATGTCATATTAGTTGACAATCAGTGCATGTCGAACTCACTTGGTCAGTGAAGATAGTTTTCCTTGTCTACCAAGCATTCCTGAGTCTGCTCTGTACAAAAGGCAGTATCTACTGAGCTCACTTGAACGTCAAACGAATTTATGCAAAAAAGAGTGTTAACTGAGCTCACTCAGTTAACAAAGGAAAATTGAACAAAGCTATTATTAATCGAGTCCACTTGGTTACCAAAGGAATTTTGTAACTTTGCAGTCTTAACCGAGCTCCTGCTGGTTAACACAAAAAATCACTTCAGAATTAGTTTCTACTGAACTGGGTCGGCTACCAAAGGATTTTCATATTTTGGCATGTAAAGCTTAATTATTTTACCTAATGATTCCAGTCAACTATGGTAATGAATATTGATTACTCTAATTTGTATTTGAGCCGAATTAACAATCTGGAAGGTATAAGTAAAAGGTCAATTTATGATTTCAAAGTATGCAAGTTGAATGAATTGGAAGAGATAAGAAGAGAGGAAGTGAACTTGAAGGATAAGTAAGTATCCTTGTGGAGCAAAAAAGTGTTATTCGATCAAGAAGGATCAAGTATAAGCTATAACAGAGATCTACAATGAGCAATTCAATTGCATTTCAATTAGGTCATTTCATTGTTACTCTCTAACCATTATAGCAGTGATCTAAAATCTCTTAACAGGGTTGGTTTAATAGCCATTTGTAAATCCTCTTACAAGGTGGCAATTCTATTGAATTTTTTCATGAAATCTTACAAATCCACTCCTAATAGTGTGATCAAATCCTTTAAAAAGGTCACACCTAATAGTGTATTTTGTAACCTTTAATAGGGTTGGCTCTTAACAGGGCTCACTTAAGAAGAGTGAAAAATAATAAAGTGTTACAATTGGTGATTTTTCTCAAATTGGATTTAAACATTAAATCCTGGTGTCATATGTGTTTATGTTATTTCTTCCATGCTTGCAAGTAAATTACTGACAATATCTTAAGATCTGCTAAGTTAAACACATTTTTCCTTTACCGAGTTATAGTAATTTTTGTATGTTTATCGAGTATCAATAAGAATCAATTTTATCAGTCTGAATTTTATATTTGACATGTAAGGGATCTAGGATTTATTTTAGTACTAACTAATTCACCTCTCCCCTCTCAGCTACTCCTCTTATATTTCCAAAAATTGGTATCAAAACTTTTGGTGCTTGCAAAGAAGGTTTCAAGGACCTAACCTAAAGATCAGGATGTCTTACAAAAGAGAGATTCCAAAGTTGAACAAAGACAACTTTCTAGCATGGTGAGGACTTATGAGGCTTCATCTGGCTACCATCAGTAATTCAGGCTACCAATATCTTGATGAATAATACAAAACTCCCACTAGAACATTAAATGAATTGAAGATATTGTTAAGAAAAAGAACCATAACATCATGATGATTAATATTGTATCTACTCTCATTTATGTTGAATTTGATGAGGTCAAAGACTATAAAACTGCTTTTGATATGTGGAACAAACTGAAAGAAATATATGGAGGAGATGACAGTCTAAGAAGAGCCAAAGCAGAAAACCTTAGAGGAAAATTTGATCAAATGAGAATGAGAGAAGATGAAAACATTGCAAAATATGTGGAAAGAATTAAGGCTAGTTTCAGTGCAATCAAAGCATCTGGAGGAGAAATCAAAGAGGAAACTATTGTAAGAAAAATACTTAAAACTCTACTTCCCATCTATACAATCAGAGTGTCTATTATTCAAATAAAGAGATGTGATCCAAATAACAAGATAGGCTTGGATGCCCTAGTAGAAAGATTGATAGCTTTTGAACTAGACAACTTTGACAACTATTTTTCTGCTTCAAAGAAAATTGAGTCTACATCTGAAGCTAAACTCTAACTCAAAGAAAAGGACAAGAAAATAAAAAATAATCAATCAGGGAGTGAGGAAGAAACTGAAAAAAGTTCTAATAGTGATCTTGAAATTGTTGAAGCCATATTTGAAAAGAAACATTCCAAGAGTAGAGGGAAGTACAAAGGTAAAATTCCTCTAATCTATTTTTCTTGTGAAGAAATTGGTTATATTACTGCTAGATGTCCAAATAAGGAAAGCAAGGAAGAAGAAAAAAGCCACAAGTAGAAAGGCAAGAAGGAATTCAAAGGTCACAAATCCTACAAAGACAAAGGTAAGAAAACTTGTTTTATAGCTAAAGATTATGATAACGGTGAAGATGAAATAGTGTATATTATTGTAAAAGATGAATCTGATGATGAAGGAGATAAGATGGCAGTTGTCTCTCATGTTAGTAAAAATGATACTTGGATCATAAATAGTGGATGTTCTCACCATATGAATAGAAATAAAACTAAGTTTGAACATTTTGAACACTATGATGGAGGTAGTGTAAGGTTTAGAAACAATTAACCTTGTTGCGTAAAAGGAAAAGGTCATATCTCATTAAGCAATGAACTTTTATGTGACAATTCCTATTGGGTCGAAGGACTAAAACATAATTTACTGAGTGTGGCACAGTTAAACAACATTGGATTCAAGGTAGATTTCATCAATGGCAAGGCGAGACTGTTGGATAACAAAGGAAATCTAATTAGATCAGGCAAGCAAACAAAAGGTAACCTATTTTATCTTGATCTTGGTGATTGCTCATATTTTATTCCTCAAGTAGAAGAAAGTTGGTTATGGTACAGAAGACTGTCATGTAAACTTTGATAATATGGTCAAGATAAGAAAACTCAAAAGAGTTAAAGGTATCCCTTGTTTGAAGAAACCCGATGTTGGATTATGCAAAAATTGCTAAATTGGAAAAATGGGAAAGACTAGTTTTAAGAGCAAAAACTAGCAGTCAAAAGATGTCTTGGAAATTGTGCATACTGATTTATGTGGACCCATTAGAATAGAAATTTTTAGTGGAGAAAAAAACTTCATTCTTTTTGTTGATGTCTATTCTAGAATGATGATTGTTATGTATTTGAAAGAAAATTAGAATCTTTTGAGAAATTTAAATGGTACTTGACTAGAGTAGAAAAAGAAGCTAGAAAAAGATTAAAATGTTTAAGATCAAATAGAGGTGGTGAATTCATCTCAAATGAATTCAACAATTTTTGCATTGAAACAAGAATCAAAAGACAAGTATCAACCCCTGGTACTCCTGAGCAGAATGGAATAGCTAAAAGGAGAAATAGATCCATCATGGATTATGCAAGAACACTAATGATTGAAAAGGATGTTGCTATCAAATATTGAAAGGAAGCTATTAGCACTGCAATTCATACTTTGAAATGAGTTTAGTTGAAAGACTCAAAAAAAACTCCCTATGAACTATGGTATGGCTACAAACCCAATGTAAGTTACTTGAGAGTATTTGGCAGCAAATGTTATATCTTGAAAGAATCTCAAAAAACAAAATTTGATGTAAAAGGTGATGAAGGTATATTTCTAGGATATTCCTACAGAAGTAAAGCATACAAATGTCTGAATTTGTCCACTCACAAAATCATAGGAAGTGCACATGCGAGAATTAATGAGTCTGCATACAAGAAAGAAGAAAAAAGCAAAAAGGAGCCAAAAGATTACAAAAGATTTTTTAACTCTAAACCTGATACATTTCCAAACATATTTGACAAAAAGGAGACTTCATCTCCCAAGCTCTCCAAGTCTACAACAATTATCGAGTTGCAGGAAGTGCAAACTAAGTCACAAGGACTTGAGTCACATTAAAAGGCTACCAAGTTAGTGCATACCAAGTCTGAAGGACTCGATCCATAGATAGAAGGACTAGAGCCTGAAATTGAGATTCAAAATGAAGACAATGCAATTCAATCAAAAGTCAAAGAATATGTATTGGCTAAATATGTCAGAAGGCATCATGCACCTGATCAGGTCATTGGAGACAAATCAAATGGAACAATGACAACAAGCAAACTAAAAGGTACATGTTTACTTGCTGAATTTGAACCTAGAAGTGTTAAGGATGCACCAGAAAATAAAAGTTGGATTGAGGCTATGAATGAAGAAATAGAACAAATAGAAAATAATAAAACTTGGACTCGTGTTCCTAGTCCCAAAGATAAAAATGTGATTAGTACAAAATGGAATTTTAGAAATAAGCTGAATGAAGATGGAAAAGTGTCAAGAAACAAAGAAAAGTTAGTATGTAAAGGCTATTCTCAAGAAGAAGCTATTGATTATGGTGAGACTTTTTCCCCAATTGCAAGATTAGCAGGTGTTAGGACTCTACTGGCATATGCAGCTCATAGAGGATTCAAAGTATATCAGATGGATGTTAAATCTGCATTCTTGAATGGAATTCTTGATGAGGAAGTTTACATTGAACAACCAAAAGGTTTTGTTCATCCTAACAAAAGGGACATGGTCTACAAATTACACAAAGCACTATATAGTCTAAAACAAGCTCCTAGAGCCTAGTATGAAAGATTGCATAACTATTTAATACAAATTGGTTTTCAAAGAAAAAATGATAACAGTAGTATGTATATCAACAACGAACCAAATAAGAAGATTATGTTGGCAGAAATATTTGTGGATGATACTCTATTTACAGGAAATGATGACTTATGCAAAGCATTTTTTGAACAAATAAATAGAGAATTTAAGATGTCCATGTTTGGTGAAATAAAATTCTTTGTTGGATTGTAGATACAGTAGAACAAAAATGGTATTCTATATCACTTAATCTAAGTACATCAAGAAGTTTGGAATGGAGGATTCAAAACTAGTTGGAACCCCCATGTGTACTGGACTTAAGCTTACCAAAGATGATGACTCCAAAGAAGTAGATCAGACCTTATACATATTAATGATTAAAAAATTATAGTATGTAGTACATACAAGGCCTGATATTGCCTTAGCAATTTGGATAGTAGCAAGATTCTCAACAAACTTAAGAGAAAACCACATAATGGCAATAAAAAGAATCTTGAGATATCTAAAAGGTACTAAAGACTATGGCTTATGGCACAAACTTGGAGGCAATCTTGACTTAAAAGTATTTATTGATGTTGACTAGGTAGGAAATCTTGATGATAGAAAAAACACTAGTGCTGGAGCATTATTTCTTGGTAAAAGGTTGGTATCTTGGACAAGCAAGAAGCAAAATTGCACATCTCAATCCACAACAGAAGCAAAATATGTGGTTGCAGTAGTAAATTTTTCTAACATTGGTTGGTTCAAATAATTGTTGGAAGGAATAAATGTTGAAATCAAAGAGCCAATAATCACGTATTATGATAACACCAGTATCATCAACATATCAAAGAATCTAGTTTGCATTCCAAAACAAGGCACATTGCTATAAAATATCACTTTGTAAGAGAATTAGTACAGGAAAAAGAAATCAAATTGGAATATGTGCATACAAAAGAACAAATAACAGATATATTCACCAAGCCATTACCTAAGCATGCACTTTTGTATCTAAGAGATAAGCAAGTTCCCCTATCTGAAGCTCACTAAATAAAGTTTAGTGATGCATCAACAAGAACTAAGTTGAAGATCAATCAGTTGATGTAGTATTGACAAGGACATATTGTAGATGAATATGTACTCAAGGTACATTGACACTAATCAGAATTGTCTTTGGCATGTGTTATCAAAGACGGAGAATTTTACTGTCATATCTTTCTAAAATTTTGTATATTTAAGAAGGAGAAGTAGACTAGTTCCTTCACAGAAAGAGAATACTACAGGAAAAATTTTCTGTGTAAAATCAGAGAGGGAGAAACTTTCTCAAAATTTTATTGTGGTATGACATATTGTGTTGCCAAGAGGGAGATTTGTAATGTCCCCCACTTAGCCAATTTGGAGGTATGTTGTCGTTAGCCCATTCTTGTATGGTCCCGAGCACTAACCAGGACTTCAAAAGGGATCCTGAAGCTATTTGGCCTAGTCAAATTTAATTACAGGCCAAACAAAGTTCGTTTGTTGGGTTTTCAGAAAGATTTGCTATTTTTAGTAAGCCAATAGGGGGATGCAGTGCCTTCAATTTTCAGTGACAAGATGAGATGTGTTTTGTTGGGCTCTTTCTGATGAGCTATTATATGTGGGATTTCGAGTTTATTTGGTATATTATTTTAATATTTGAAGTTACAACAGTAAAGTGACTATTCAAATTAAATATTATAATGTTTCATAAAGTCACTTTATAAAAAATCAAGAGTCTCCCTTTTGAGTACATACATGGACTTTGTAAAATGGAAAAAAGAAGTAATATTAAAACTCATGTATTATCCCACATTGGCAAGATGGAAGCATGGGGCAAGTGAGGAAGGGATTAAAAGAAAGAGGATGGCTCTTATTTATGCATGCTTGGAAATATCAAAGAAATTGGGAAATTTTCTAGAGATTATGTCTCAATAGTTTGGAGGATGAAATCCCTTCAAGCTGGAAATTTTGATGCCATTGAAAGATATGGTCTTGAGATTCAACATAGTAGCAGTCTGAAAAAGGAGAACCAAAAAATCAAGCTGAAAAAGCGGGTACAAAAAAGCAGTGCAAAAAAGCAGAACCAAAAAAAGCAGGCCGAAAAAGCAATTTGATAAAAGCAAAGCAAAAGGGGTAGCATAGAAGGAAATTATTACAACCATCTACAACCAGGTTCTTTTGTTAGTATTGCTTTTTAGGGTGTTATAAGCTTTTAGTTGTAAGTGTGCATTATACCAACATTATCATTTTGTAATCCATGTAAATGCCAAAGTCTTGGCCATATTTCATGATCATTGTAACTAAGAAGATAATAGTTGCTGGTATCATTTAAGAAATTTAATATCATTATTTATCAGCTAGTTAATTTGCATACCAACTATTTGTAAAAATGTCAGTTGGTTGTAGGTGTTCAATTCTCATGTTTAGATCATATAGATGCACTGAATATTGTCAAAATTAGTAGCACACTCATGTTAGGTCATTGTGTAGTCCATTGTAGTCTTCTAGCACAAGATTCTCATTGATGCAAATTGAAGGAAAATTCGTTTGAAGCTAGCTGAAATATTATATCAGTCATACGTCCCTTGCATGTGAATTGTTCAATGAAATTCCTTGAGCTTTCATTAGCATTTTTGAGGGCAGATTTCAGGAGGGTTATTACAGTGGTATCAGAGCTATAAGTCCTGCCATCCTGTGGAGGTCTTATAGGGAATTTGGAACAGCCAAATAGAGGGGAAAGTGTTTGACGAAATGTCAAAACACTAAAATCAGAGCACTTATGTTTGAGCATGCGACAGGGGCCTTATAATTTTTGCAATACCAAAGCAAAACAAAATAGGATTTCAGACCTACAAAGCAAACATTCTAGTTCATCTGTGCAAGTCGACATAGAATCCAATCATACAGACATAGAGGAGGTATTCTTTGATCAAGACGGCAATATGGGAGACAGGAATGCTCAGGATCCTGGAGAGGAAAGATTCTTACAGTTATTAGAGACTTTGGCATAGGGACAGCGATTAGCAGAACAGAGGGCACAGGAAAAAAATTAGAGAATGGAGCTTATGATGCAGATGATGGCTCGTCAAATGGGGTTGAATGCTAACATGGGTGGAGGAAATAATCAGAATGGTAATAATCAAAATGGTAACAATCAGAATGGGAATAATCAAGATGGGACACATAATGGAGGTGAACAAGTTGGGAACAATTTCGGTCATGCACCCCAGCAAGCTAGCACAGTGAGTTCAAGGCCCATGATTCCCACATTTCCTCCTAGAGCCCCAAAAAAAGGCATACCAGAGCCTTAGATCACTGATATATAAGGCCAGTTGAGAAGAGATTGGGAAGCTGGAGGTCCAGATTTTACTGTTGCAATTACCTTTAGGGAGTATCTGGATGTGCAAATGAAACATATGCCATGTGGACATGACAAGAACTAGAGCTATGAGCTACAGAAGAAAGTAGAGAAACTTCAATTACCATATTATGATGGCTTGGGGAAGTCTACAGCAAGAGCTTGGGTTCAAAATCCTAATACATACTTTTAATTGAACCCTATGCCTGAGGAAGAAGCTATTAAGTATGCAGCAATTCATCTGGATGGGTTAGCACATGAGTGGTGGCATCATGGTATGGTCACTATGGGTCATGTACACATTACCTCATATGTGGAATTTACGGAGAGACTAATTGAACATTTTGATAGGAAGGATCCAGAACTCCATTTCAAGGAGTTAGCTCAGCTTAAACAATGGGGATCATTGGAAACATACATTTCAGAATTTTAGAAACTTGCAGTGTTAGTAACAGATGTATCTAAATGGAGGATATTGGTTCTATTTATGGATGGGTTAGCTGATCCATTGAGAGGGTGGACTAAAGCTCTCAATCCTCCCACTTTGTAGGAAGCCATTAAGAAAGATCATGACATGGATTCTTCTTCAGCTTCTAAAATTAAATTCCAGGCAAAGAGTTTCCCTTCGAGGAAAGATAAGTATAGTAAACCTTTTCATAGAGAAGCTCAGCCACCTAAGGAGGAAAGTAAGAGTTTGGACAGTGAGACACTTAATGATCTTAGGAAGAAGAAGCTTTGTTTTCATTGTAGGGAGCAGTGGGATTTGTCACATAAGTGTCCATTTAAAGCAAAAGCTAAGCAGATGGAGTACTTTTCAGTCGAAGAATCAATGGATGGAGCTTCAGACCAGTCATCAGAATCAGATGGAGATGATAATTCTTCACATGAGGAAGCACATAGTGATAGCACAATAGCTCAGTTTTCCAGTGTATAGGAGGCTGTCACTTTCAGAGTTAGGGGAACTTTGGATGGAGAAAGATTTTTGGCACTCATTGATACAGGGGCAACACATAACTTCATTGATGAAAAGGTCACGCAGAGGGCTACATACAGAGGAGCATAGGGGATTTAAGGTGATGGTTGCTGATGGCTTCAAAATCGACTATACCAAGAAAATCTCCAACTTGTAGCTTCATTTGGGAGATTATGACATGGTGGGAGATTTCTTTGTTGTCAACATTGGTGATCAGGATATGGTTCTTGGGATGAATTGGATGAAATCTCTAGAAGAGTTTACATTTAATCTCCAGAAAATGGAAATGAGGTTTGAGGCAAATGGTAAGAAGATAGTACTTAGAGGTTTGTCAGATGGGAGACTATGAGTGGTGTCACTCAAGTGGATGCAGAGTTTCTTCAGACACGACTAGGTGTACTGGACAGCAGAGTTCAGAGTAATGCCTGAGGTGACAAAGCAACATAAACAGGAGTATCCACCTGATGTACCAAAAATAATAACCAAACATACTAAGGTGTTTGGTGAGATACCTCCAGGGAGACCCTCGGATTGGGGAATCGAGCATGTTATTGAGTTAGAGGAAGGGGCTAAGCAAGTCATCATCACACCCTACCGCCATCCAAAGAGATATAAAGATGAAATAGAAAAAGCAATGAAGGAGTTGATTGACATGGGGCACATATGACCAAGCAAGAGTCCTTTCGCTTCTTCAGTAGTATTGGTGAAGAAGAAGGATGGCACAATGAGGATCTGCATTGATTATAGGGAACTAAACAAGAAGACAATCAAGAACCAATACCCTATTCCGCGCATCGATGAGCTTATTGATGAATTGCACAGTGCCTGCTACTTCTCCAAGATTGATTTGAGATCCGGCTACCACTAAATATAGGTTAGAGAGGTGGATGTGGAGAAGACAGCTTTTAGATGCCACTATGGACATTTTGAGTTCTTAGTCATGCCCTTTGGGTTGACTAATGCCCTCGCCACTTTCCAGTCCTGTATGAATAGAGTATTCAAAGATCAGTTGAGGAAGTTTGTGTTGATTTTTTTTGATGATATACTGATATACAGTCATACTTGGGAGGAACATTTGAAGCATATTGATGCAGTGCTCAACATTCTAGAGAGGGAATCATTATATGCCAAGATGAGTAAATGCAAGTTCAGGATGAAAGAGTTCCTCTATCTAGGGTATATTATTAGTGTAGGAAGTGTTCGGGTTGACCCAAACAATATCAGGGCCATTCTAGATTGGCCATCGCCGAGGAACACTTCACAACTCAAAGGATTTCTTGGGCTTTGGGGGTTCTACCATAGATTTGTGAAGGGATTTTCATAGATAGCAGCACCACTTACAGATTTGACACGCAGAGACAGTTTCAAGTGGTCAGTGAAGGCTCAGGATTGTTTTGACAGGTTCAAGGAGCTAATGAGTACATGCCCTATTTTAGCCATTCCAAATTTCACCAGGCCTTTTGAGTTGTAGTGTGATGCCTCAGGAGAGGGTGTAGGAGCTATCCTCATGTAGGATAAACATCCCATCACATATGAGAGCAGGAAATTACATGGTGTTGTGAGAACTTACAGCATCTATGACAAAGAAATGCTAGCAATCATGCACGCACTAGCTAAGTTCAGGCAATGGTTAGTAGGGAGCTAATGCATAGTAAAAATAGATCATAACAACTTGAAACATTTCCTTGGACAGAAGGATCGCAATGACAGGCAACAAAAATGGGTGAGTAAGTTACAGGCTTATGATTTTGACACAATCTATGTCAAAGGGAAGAAAAATATTGTCATAGATGCTTTATCCAGAAGGCCTCATTTGCTTATTTTTGGGGTAGTCATGGATGATTGGAGAGAATTAATCTTGGCAGATTATGCCAAGGATAGTTGGGCATCTAGTGTTATTGAAGGAACTATTCAGGATAGTCGATACACTATTGTAAATGATTTGATCATCTACAAGGAAAGGATTTATTTAGTACCCAGGCCTGCTATGAAGCAGAAGATTTTGAGGGCATTTCATGATTCACCATTGGCAGGACATCTCAAATTCTTTAAGACATATCGGCAGGTGAGAGAGCGCTTCACTTGGAAAGGACTCAAAATAGAGGTGCTTCAGTTTGTTAGGGAGTGCCCAGTATGTCAGCAGAACAAACAGGAACATTCCTTTCCAGGTGGTTTACTACAGCCCCTACCCATACCAGAGAATAAGTGGGATAGCATATCCATGGATTTCATTATAGAAAGATTGACAAAATTTGCACATTTCTTTGCGATTTTGTCCACATATTCAGTATTACAGACAGTAGAGCTATTCTTTCGAGAGGTATTTAGATTACATGGGATGCCACGGAACATAGTCAGTGATAGGGATAGTAGGTTTATGAGCCACTTTTGGCAGGAGTTGTTCAAGTTGTGTGGAACAGAGCTAACTCTGAGTACCAGTTACCACCCCCAAACTGATGGGTAGACAAAGATAGTCAATAAATGGGTTAAGGGGTACCTTTGAAACTACATTGCAGGAGAGCAGAAGGCTTGGGTGAAGTACATGCATCTAGGGGAGTACTGCTATAATACCTCTTTCCATATGTCTATTCAAATGTCCCCTTTCATGGCACTATATGGGTATGATGCTTCTAATTTTTTGGATTTGTTATTTGGGGATAGTAGGGTGCCTAAGGCCAAGGATATATTGCAGGAGTGTCAGGACATTATGCGATCCTTGAAGGAAAATTTTTAAAGGGCACAAAATCAGCAAAAGCAATATGTTGATCAGCACAGGGTTGAGAGATCTTTCAAGGTAAGAGACATGGTGTACCTCATGTTACAGTCATATAAATAGTCATCTCTCAAGAGGAGTGGAGCAGAGAAATTGAAACCACGCTACTATGGACCATTCAAAGTAATCAGGAGAGTGGGTGAGGTAGCTTATGAGCTGGAGCTGCCTGCAGATAGTAAAGTGCATAACGTGTTCCATTTGTCATGCCTTAAGAAGGCATTGGGGCATAATGTGGTGCCTTCAGTAGTATTGCCACCTCTCGATGATGTGGCAAATCTTATCTTGATTCTTGAGGCTATACTTGACTCCAGGGAGAGGGTGCTTCGCAGGTGGACTATCAGGGAGTACCTAGTAAAGTGGAGGAACCTACCAGCTGAGAATGCAACATGGGAGGCAGAGGAGATTATTCAGCATCTTGAGTTGAGATTTCTTGGGGACAAGCAATTTCAAGAGGGGCGGACTGTAATGTCCCCCACTTAGCCAATTTGGAGGTATGTTGTCGTTAGCCTATTCTTGTATGGTCCCGAGGGCTAACTAGGACTTCAAAAGGGATCCTGAAGTTATTTGGCCTAGTCAAATTTAATTACAGGCCAAAAAAAGTTCATTTGTTGGGTTTTTAGAAAGACTTACTATTTTTAGTAAGCCAATAGGAGGATGCAGTGCCTTCAATTTTCAGTGACAGGATGAGATGCGTTTTGTTGGGCTCTTTTTGATGAGCTATTATATGTGGGATTTCGAGTTGATTTGGTATATTATTTTAATATTTGAAGTTACAATGGTAAAGTGACTATTTAAATTAAATATTATAATGTTTCATAAAGTCACTTTATAAAAAATCAAGAGTCCCCCTTTTGAGTACATACATGGACTTTGTAAAAAGGAAAAAAGAAGTAATATTAAAACTCATGTATTATCCCACATTGGCAAGATGGAAGCGTGGGGCAAGTGAGGAAGGGATTAAAAGAAAGAGGATGGCTGTCATTTATGCATGCTTTGAAATATCAAAGAAATTGGGAAATTTTCTAGAAATTATGTCTCAATAGTTTGGAGGACGAAATCCCTTCAAGCTGGAAATCTTAACGCCATTGAAAGATATGGTCTTGAGATTCAACATAGTAGTAGTCCAAAAAAGTGGAACCAAAAAAGCGGGTACGAAAATGCAGTCCGAAAAAGCAGAACCGAAAAAAGTAGGCCGAAAAAGCAATTCGAAAAAAGAAAAGTAGAAGGGGCAGCATAGAAGGAAATTATTACAGCCATCTACAACCAGGTTCTTTTGTTAGTATTGCTTTTTAGGGTGTTATAAGCTTTCAGTTGTAAGTGTGCATTATACCAGCATTATGATTTTGTAATCCATGTAAATGCCAAAGTCTTGGCCATATTTCATGAGCATTGTAACTAAGAAGATAATAGTTGTTGGTGTCATTTAAGCAATTTAATATCATTATTTATCAGCTAGTTAATTTGCATACCAACTGTTTGTAAAAATGCCAGTTGGCTGTAGGTGTTCAATTCTCATGTTTAGATCATATATATGCACTGAATATTGTCATAATTAGTAGCACACTCATGTTAGGTCATTGTGTAGTCCATTGTAGTCTTCTAGCACAAGATTCTCATTGATGCAAATTGAAGGAAAAGTCATTTGAAGCTAGCTGAAATACTATATCAGTCATACGTCCCTTGCATGTGAATTGTTTGATGAAATTCCTTGAGCTTTCATCAGCATTTTTTAGGGCAGATTTGAGGAGGGTTATTACAAGATTGTTGGAAAAAATTGATTAATTGTGTGTTGTCTTTGATGTTATACAAATGTCATATCAGTTGACAGTCAATGCATGCTAAACTCACTTGGTCAATGAAGATAGTTTTCCTTCTCTACTGAGTGTTCATGAGTTTTCTCTATATATAAGGCAGTATCTACCGAGCTCACTCAAGTGTCAAAGGAATTTATGTAGAAAAGAGTGTTAACCAAGCTCACTCAATTAACAAAAGAAAATTGAACAAAGCTAATATTAACTGAGTTCACTCGGTTACCAAAGAAATTTTGTAAGTTTGCAGTGTTAACCGAGCTCCTATTGGTTAACGCAGGAAATCACTTCAGAATTAGTTTCTACCAAGTTGGGTTGGCTACCAAAGGATTTTCTTATTTTGGTATGTAAAACTTAATTATTTTACCTAGTGATTCTAGCCAACTATGGTAATGAATATTGGTTACTCTAATTTGTATTTGAGCTGACTTGACAATCTTGAAGGTATAAGTAAAAGGTCAATTTGTGATTTCAAAGTATGCAATTTGAATGAATTGGAAGAGATAAGAAGAGAGGAAGCAAACTTGAAGGATAAGCAGGTATCCTTATGGAGCATTAAAGTGTTATTTGATCAAGAAGGATCAAGTATAAGCTATAACAAAGATCTATAATCAGTAATTTAGTTGCATCTCAATCAGTTCATTTCATTGTTACTCTCTACCTATTGTAGCAATGATCTAAAATCTCTTAACAGAGATGGTTTAATAGTCATTTGTAAATCCTCTAACAAGGTGGCAATTCCATTGAATTATTTCAAGACCTCTGACAAGGCTACTCCTAATAGGGTGTTCAAATCCTTTAATAGGGTCACACCTAATAGTGTGTTTTGTAACCTTTAATAGGGTTGGTTTCTAACAGGGGTCACTTTAGAAGAGTGAAAAATAATAACTAGTTACAATTGGTGGTTTTTCCAAAATTTGGTTTCCACGTTAAATCCTGGTTGCACATGTGATCATCTTATTTCTTTCATTCTTGCAAGTAAATTACTAACAATATCTTAAGATCTGTTAAGTTAAACACATTATGCATTTACAAAGTTACAGTAATTTTTTTATGCTTACAGAGTATTAGCAATAATCAGTTTTATCAGTTTGAATTTTATATTTGACATCTAAGGGATCTAGGATTTATTTTAGTAGTAACTAATTCACCCCTCCCCTCTTAATTACTCCTCTTATATTTCCAACAAGACTTGCATCTGGTGTTGTGGAAGGAAAGTGGAGACCAAAATGCTTTTTCTTTCGTCCTTTCCACATGACAAAAATATTGATCCAATTTCATCCATCGTTTCGATCTGCACATCCGATGGATTTCCCCAGCCAAAATCAAACTTGTACAATAGAAATCTTGGAGAGCTTAATGCATTAGTTCCATATACATACCCATCCATCGTTGTAATCAACTTGTATTTTTCCATGAGACTCTCCCTTCTTCAACTGACTAGCAAGTGGATAGAAATGCACTAAAACTGGTGAGAGGATTTTTTTCATGTGCTTTATGAATGAAGAGTATTCAATGAGAGGAAGGTGTTTGTTGAAGAAAAGGCATTGTATGTTGTTGATGTGCAACTAGCCAAGATCAAAATTGGAGAGGAAAATGGTATGTGCACTAAGGGTTGGGACTATGGTTCTTACCAAAGAGTATGCCTCTAGTGCTATATTGAGATAAATGTGAATAACATGTTCCCTATTCCCTATTCCTTGAACAATCACATGCTGCCACTTTTGAAAAAATTATGCCTCCAACATTAAAACCATATGATAAATGGGAATAACAAATGCCCAAGCCATAACCCAATTAAATTGGTCTAGTTGTTGATTAGCTGGGTTGATAACAAATTTTTGTAGAACTGTCATCAGATTAAGTACAAAGTGTCATCAGATTAGGCGAATACCCTAGTCATTCAATAATTGCGAATTTGAAAATCCAATATTCTATATAAGATGGTGTTTGGCTTTGAACATTTGTAACTAGTGAGAAATCAATTTTGGCTTATTTATAATATTTGTCCACTATTGGTAGATGATTAAGCTTTGTTATTTCAAGCACACTTTGTGTCCAACAATGAGACAAAGATGAAAAACAATTTGTTATTACTCTAAAGGTAGATGCAATACATGAAAAATTGCACAACTTGTAGTCCTCCCAATATTTGGACTGTAAATTCTAAGAGACACTTGCAACTGACTCTAATGTCAGAGTATCTACCACAACACTTTCCTAGATATATTGCCACAGACTCTCTCTTGTCTCTAAAATCAACTTCACATTGTGTTGTAACTTTGGCATAGGTGTTTGATCCTCGATAGCATTCATTTTAGCATTTCAACATTCAAGTTTTCAATTTTTCTCTTCATTAATTATATGTTTGTTTTATCATTGATTTCCTCTAGTTTGATAATGATGCATCTATGCTAGCTATTCCAAAGATGCAATCAACCATCTATCTCCAGATTGTGCAGGTACTTGTTGTTTTAGAGAATCTACTACCACTTTAGAGAAAAAAATTTCCTCCAACATTAAAACCATACAATAAATAGGAATAACAGATACACAAGCCATCACCCAGTTAGGTTGATTGCAAATTCTTGTAGAAGTATCATCACATTAGGTACAATAAATGAAAAATCAGTTGTTCCCAGCTCGTTGGATCAACTACAATTTTCAAGGTGATAAAATTGCATATGTAGATGCATCGCTTGAATGCCATGCATGAAGCAGATTTTCCAACTTATAACAAATGGTTGGATATAAAGGCTCCATATGTTGGCCCAAAAATGGAAGCCAAGGATGTAACCATGCATGTATTGGCACACTCTCCCTACAAAGATCTCAAGTATTTATTGATGTTGTTAATTTTGGCATCACTATATGATCTAGACTGTTATGAAGTATTGAAGCTAGTAGTAACTTCTCTCATGTCTCTGGAAAATGTAGCATAGGTTCAAGGTCCCTTGGCTCCTACAAATTAGTAGCATTTATTCTCATTGTTGGAAGAATAACTTCAGTGAAGAGTTGAGTGTAAAGAGTTGAACAAGCAAGTTCTACTTCTGTGTAAATGTCATAATCATGAGGCTCATTCCCTTGCATAAGCCTCTGACACAATGACATTACCTCTAAACTGTGCAAAGGATGTCAAAGTGGTTCCTAACCTTGAAAACACTCTTATAAGCAATGGCAAAGAAAATGTAAATGCAATGCATATATTACTATTATTTATGTCTATGTATGTATGGATATATGTATATCCGTATATATACAAGCCATAACCCAATTAAATGGGACTACTTTCTAATTAGTTGGGTTGATTACAAATTCCTATACAATTGTCCTTAGAATAGGTACAATCAAACAAACAATTAGTTTTTCCTAGCTAGCAAGATCAAATATAGTTTTCCAATGTGATAAAATTGCATATGCAGATGTATCACTTACATGTCAGGCATGAAGCACATTCCCCAATTTATAATGAATGGTTTGATATAAAGTCTCCATACCTTGGCCCAACAATGGAAGCCAAGGATGTAACCATGCACGTATTGGCACTCTCTCCCTATGAGAATCCCAAGAATCTACTATTATTGTTGCAATGGCAAAGAAAATGCAGATGCAATACATATATTACTATAGGCCATATGTAGGACTATGTAAAATAAACAAAAAATTAAAAAAATGACATTAATCATTCCCCATTCATTTTGTGTAAATACCATAATCACAAGGCTCATTCCCTTGTAGAAGACTCTGCCATATTGACATTACCATTAAACCATGCAAATGATACAGATGTATGTATGTATGTATGTATGTATGTATGTATGTATGTATGTATGGATATATATGTATGTATGTATGAATGTATGCATGTATGCATGTGTCTATGTATGTATGTATGTATTTATGTATGTTTATGTATGTATATATGTATGTATGTATGTATGTATGTATGTATGTATGTATGTATATAAAGACCCAAAAAAATAGGCAAAGTTAATGTCATTGTTAATGGGCATTATATTTCTCCTACATACATACATTATACACACGCACACACACATATTGCCCATTAAATATGCATTATTTGTGTGCAAGATTTTAAGGTAAGTCACTTAGCACGGGTTGAATGATTTTATTTTGTTTAATTATTTGGATTGTAGAATATGTATTTAGTTGGATCAATTTTTTTGTTGTGCTAAGATGTAATAAGAACCTTTAAAAATATTTCTTTTTTATACATGCATGCATGTGTATGTGTGTGTGTGTGTGTGTGTGTGTGTGTGTGTGTGTGGATTTTTGTATATGTGTGTGTATGTATGTATGTCTGTGTCTGTGTATTTATGTATGTATGTATATATCAATGGAGATATAGGATTTTTTTTTCGTGCCCTTGTGATTACTGTATTTCATTGTCGTGTCCTTGTGATCTTTGTATCTCATTTTTGTGTCCTTCTTATCTCTATATTTCATTCATTTTATTATACCTAATATGATTACTATTCTACAGGAATTTGTAATCAACCTAGCTAATCAACAACTAGACCCATTTAACTAGTTTATGGCTTATTTCTTTCTAAAAATATCTGCTATGATATGTTTTGGTAAAATTTCTTCCAAACTGCCCATTTTTCCTAGTCTGCATTATTTTTGTGGAAGATCTTGAGGTAAGTCTCTTAGCACTTTAAAAAAGATATCGTTGTATATCTATATGTCTGTATGTATGTATGTATGTATGTATGTGTATGTATGTATGTGCCCTTGTGATTGTTGTGTTTCATTGTCGTGCCCTTGTGATCTCTATATATGTATGTATGTATGTATTTACATATGTATGTATGTATATACATATATATACATATGTATATGTACATGTATATATACATACATAGACACACATGTGTGTGTTTATGTATGTATGTATGTATATATGCATATAAACAAAGTGATATTAACACAACAGAAAAATAATAAAACTCACACAACATGTAGCATGGCTACAGATGTGATGGCAACACCTATTGGTAAGTATATTCCTCTTTTTCTCTCTCATTTTTCATGTGTTTATCTCACTTGAACTATTATTTCTTAGGGGAAATTTTGTAATACTAGATTCATTTTAAGCAGTAGGTGATGAGGACATTCTTGGATGTACCAATGTTAGATGTATGGGAATCAGTAAAGAATTGTGAGAAATGAAGATGGACTTCCCCTAAGAGTAACAAGAGATGATGAGGACATTCTAGGTACTTTAAAGATTGATCCTTTCTTAAAAAATTTAGATGTTAATGCAAAATTTAGATATTGGTGGCGTGGGGCCAAATGAGCTTCCCCCTTCGTGTGGTTGGTCCTACTTAGTAGAGAATATTAAACTATTCTTGAAACCAAGTGAATCTCAACATTAACCATATATGATTGCATGACAACTAACTGTGTGAATCTCTTTATTTTAAGCAATGCAAAAGGAGGCCATAGTCCAATATGAAATCTCAATTCATATGCATACGACATCAAGTGCAACTAAAAAATCCAACAGGTTTGGATTTTTTCTTAGAGGTCTTTAATTAGGTATTTTAAGTTATAGACCATCACAAACATTCTCTTGGCCATAGCAACTAGAGTTTTAATGTTCATGATGGTCTATAATTTTAAAAACTTAATAGAGCTAATTAATAAATATAATGGTGCTACATTTTTTTAACTACTCTTGTTGTCCAAGCATTTAGAATGCAGTTGCATGTGCATTCTCGATTCAAAGTGGCAAATTCTTATTTTGGATGTGACAGAAAAATGACATGCACTAGAAGATGGTAAAATGATGTCACTTTTGTAGGTCTAGAACCTCCACCTTCATGTAGTTGGCCTTGCTTAGTGGATAATATTAAACTATTCATGAAACCAAGTGAAGCTCAACATTAACCTATGATTGTATGACAACTAATTATTTGAATCTAATTGTTTTAAGAAATGCAGAAGAACACCATAGTTCAATATGCAATTCCAATTCATATGCATACGACATTAGGTCGAGCTGAGAAAACCCAACAAGTTTGCATTTTTGTTAGAGGTTTTTATAGACCTATTAAATAAATGTAAATGTGTTGGATTTTTTCAACTCCTATTGTCCATGCATACAAAACGTAGTTGCTCGTGCATTCTCGATTCAGAGTGGCAGAACCTAATTTTGGATGCGATGGAAAAATGACATGCACTAGAAGATGGGAAAATGATGTCACTTTTGCAAATCTAGAACCTTTTTGTACTTTAAAGATTGATCATTTCTTAAAGATTTTAGATGTTAATGGGGAATTTAGATGTTGTTGGGGGGTGTGGGGCTAAATGAGCTTCCACCTTCACATGGTTGGCCCTGATTAGTAGAGAATATTAAACTATTCTCAAAACCAAGTGAAGCTAAATATTAACCTATGATTGTATGACAACTAACTGTGTGAATCTCTTGGTTTCAGGCAATGCAGAAGGATGCCATAGTCAAACTCATTGATTTATAAAATTTAGTTGCAGTTATGAAGTTGGTAATTTTTGTTTGATTAATTACTGTATAGTTGAGATTATTTCAAATTTTATCAAGGCTTCAATGGAGCAAATCTTCGTAACATTTATACAGAAGTTGGTATGGCATCCATCCGTATAGATCATGATTACATAATTCGTACAGATCTTTGCAAATAACCTTTCTATACTTTAAAAATTGATCATTTCTTAAAGATTTTAGATGTTAATGGGGAATTTAGATGTTGTTAAGGGGGTGGGGCTAAATGAGCTTCCACCTTCATGTAGTTGGCCCTGATTAGTAGAGAATATTAAACTATTTTCGAAACCAAGTGAAGCTCAAATTAACCTATGATTATATGACAACTAAATATGTGAATCTCTTGGTTCTAGGCAATGTAGAAGGACACCATAGTCAAACTCATTGATTTATAAAATTTAGTTATAGTGTATGAAGTTGGTAATTGTTATTTGATTAATTACTATATAGCTGAGATTATTTCAACTTTTATCAAGGCTTCAATGGAGAAAATCTTCGTAACATTTATACAGAAGTTGGTATGGCATCCATCCGTATAGAGCATGATTATATAATCCATACATATCTTTGCAAATAATTATTTTCTTTTATAATGCAAAAATCTATTGCAATTGCGACAGTTTGTTCAACAGGAAATCATCGCTCCGACAGCATTACCATTGCATGTCATCACCATTGCAATGGAAACCACTGTTGGATGACCATTGCTCCAACAATGTTGTTGTCACATGTTGTCACTGTTGTGACGTCCCTTCAGCTAGATGCCCATTAAGCGTGCAGCAATGTTGTTGGACCTACAATGGTTAGTTGAAAGTATAGGTTTTCATAGTTGCGACGGTATACCATTGAACATCCGACAACGTGAAGAGGAACTCTTCACCTTATTTTTTCCCAAATTGTGACAGCTTTACCTATCGCAACTGCAATGGAAGCCCATACTATCCCAATTTGGGATAGTAAAAGTCCAACACCTATTCGATGAGGGCCAATTCTTATTATTGTCACTCAATTGATGGGTGCTCATCCCAATTGCAACAGCTTGCCATCTCAATTGGAGCCCAAATCTAGTAGTGGGTGGTGAATTGGAGTTTGGGGAACTTGTTGAGATGTTTGATTGGAGATAAGCCTAAAGGACAGATTTAATTTTACCACAAAAAAGATTTTCATATAATAATTTTTTCAAAAAAAGTACTATTAAATCATCATTCCAGATTGTAAATGGGAGTAGTCCTAAAAGTGTTTCTGATTTGAAGAAGTTGGATAAAGGCAAAATAATTAGTGTTAAGGTGAAGAATTATGTAGAACATTTGAAGAACAATAGTGAGGAAGTGAGGAAGCACATTACAAGGATGAATACATAGTACAAGGCTAAGGCATATGAGAAAAGAAGGCATAAGGAATTTTAGGTTACAGATGAAGTCACGGTTCATTTAAGGAAAGAAATATTTCTAGTGAGAATATATAACAAGCTAAAAATGAAGAAGTTTGAACAATAAAAGATACTAAAAATATAAGATTCCTGAAATGCTTATAAAGTAGAGTTGTCTACTAAACTGAATATTTCACCAGAATGGAGATGAAGTCACAGAAGCATGATGGAGTATTTCAATAACTACTTCATCTACAAAGAAGATTGAGGAGATATTGGACAATCATGTTAGAAGAAGTACAAGGAACATAACCTATGAAGAATATATGGTCAAATTGAAAGGTAGACCAATAGAAGATTCATCATGGTTGGCAATGAAGGATGTTAATTGTCTCATTTTTACTCTAAACATCTCAGACATGATGGAGTCACTTTTCAAATTAACCTGGGTGTTTGATGCAAGAGAATCGTGGGTCTAAGAGAAATCTTACATCACCCAAAAATATTTCATATATGTCTCTTGAATAAGGGTTGTCTTAGTGTAGAGTTTCTATTTACAAAAGCTTGCTACTTAGTAAGTCAGTCATATGATCTTCAAATGTCCAAATTTTATAGGTTGAGGTTTATCTTGGATATATCAGCTTGTCAATTGATATTCACTTCCATGGCATGAGTATTCATAAAGTTATTACAATTTTTGGTATGAAACTTTGGTATAGAACTTTTAGGCTCAATTTTAAAGGTCTTAAGATGCTCTAGATAGGGTTTGAAACTCCACTGACTAGATCTTGTGCAAGTCGGGCATTGTAGATCACAAATTAAGGATTCCAAAATGAGGTCACAATAGCCAATATGCTCAAGGGTTCACAAGTTATGGTCTTCCAAAGTTGCGCCACATGAAAATTCAAAAATACAATTCATAATTAGTTTGAACTGACACTATACATAATATTAGAGTTTGTCAACCTCAAGGGTTAGGGTTAAATATCTAGAACCTTCTCAAACAATAGAAAAAATCTTATATAAGGAAGACCTGTAGGTTGTCTAGGACAATTTTGGATGATAGTTCACAGCTCTATCATGTAAATTATTGTAAGGAAGGTGTCCATTGTTACAGTAAATAATTATTATTTACCCTTTTACTTAAGTTTAATTAGTTAAATGCATTTAGTTATTAATTGTAGTCTAGGAGTTGTCGACAACACAAGAGTTTGTTCCTATCTAAGTCATACTTATCTTCTCACCTTGATCAAGGATATCCCACCTTTTTTGGATGTATGCTTAGTTGTCAACCTTATCTCCTAGCACCTTCTAGCTTGTTCTACAAGCTTCCTAGAGGCCTTTATATCATTGCTCTCCTATTGTATTTTCACGTCTTTTCATATCATGTTGTATAGCAATTCTTTTTTCATTGTTGCAATATCTTCTCTCTTAGTCTGTTTAGTTTCTCCAAGCTCCACCCTTCCTTCTTTGGTTTCCCTTCAATAGGTTATTTGCATTCAGGTGATCTTGGCAAGCTATGAAGTTGGCTTTCATCAACTTCTACATGGTATCAGAGCCTCCTTGCTGCTTCTTGGCTGAAAAATTTTTGGAGCAATGATTCAAAAACACAAAACCTAGTTTGTTTGTGTACTCTTCTTCAATCGAGGGGAAGAGAATTTTTTTGGAGCACTTTGGGCCTAAACGGATGCTTCCATTGAGTTCAAAAGGTCTGTTACATTTAAGATTCATATAAAATCTATCAATTTTGGTGACAGGAGTTTCGGAAGGCAAATTTTTTGAGTTCGAGCTAGCCAAATGGACTATACAGACTTTTTTGGCATGCAAAAATTAAAAAAAGAGCATCACCGTAGCAGCCCCCCACACCACCGTAGTGCCACCCTCACATTTCTCTGTGGCCTCCTCATCGCATAGCCACTACGGCATAGCCTCATGCCTGAAGTTGTTGCTCTGCGGCCACCCTGGCTTCGCCTGCCCATCACCTCCTTCATGGTGACACCGGTCCCTACCACCACTACGGCCACCACCCACCTACGACCCCACCACCACATTTTCTCATGTGGATTTTTAGGCACACTTGGAATGTTTTTCAAGTGACATGTGGCTTGGATGCCACGTGGCCCCTACCACATCAGCCTCCTGCCACATGGATGCCATGTTACACTGCCATGTGGCTCTTTTTGTTGTAAGGCCATCAATTTTAATGCAATGACTTACTGACATTAGCATGATGTCAGGACTGCATTATTACAACTGTAGGCTCTCCAAGGTCCTTTTTGACCTACATGCAATTTTTTGGCCATAAGTTGAGCATACGAAGGTATTTTCTGATCCAAAAGAAGTACTCGAAAGCTGGTTCTGAAATGGAGACATTGGTATAGGTATTTTTTAGGTTTTGATGCAGTTTAGTGGCTTATTTTTATAGTCAAAGTTTGAAGTTCTACTTTTTACTCCAGCAAGCTTATCTTTTGCATCCCATATCTATTTTTTGAAAACATTATATTTTTGGAACTCTAGTTTTGTCATCTTTTCAAAAATTCTATCATTTACTCTAGATTCTACCCCATGCTCTTTCTATCATGTGTTTGGTATTTTTTCTCTATGGTGGATATCTTGGGTGTTCCAAGTCTAATGATCATTTTTATGGCATGGGATCTTTTGTTTTGGACTAAACTATCTTTTGTATTCACTTGTTTCCCTTTTTTATCATTTTTGATATCATTTGTAATCATCTTTGTGAAAACACACTAAAATAAAATGCCACTCTTGCATTTCAGGTTCATAAACATTGTTTTGAGATAGTTGTACTAGTATTATTTTATAAAGCACCATGGGGGGATAGTTGTTTGCAACTTTTGTGCCCTCTTCCTTTTTTTCCCCATGTAGAGTTTGTAACCATGTCTTTATAGGTGTTTGTACCTCTTCAATTCTCTCGTCGTTCTTGGTTCTTTCTGCAAAGGATTTTGGCCCACATTTTCAGTTTCCTGTCATCTCACCCTATCTGCATTAAGTGGGGTTATTTTGTTGTTCTAATGCTTCCTTGGTTTGATGGTTCAATAGTGTGAGCTATGTATTTAGTATTTGATCCTACATACTAGGCAATTGTAGTGGTTGGCTACCTATGAATTTCAGTGAGATGGATCATCTGCCATATAGACACGCTCAGTTCATGCCTTCTATTTTCCATGGAGGATCTTCAGATTAGTAGTTTCTTTCTGACAAAGTTTGTGGTTTTTTCATGCTTCAATGATGCTCTTCATAATCTTCTCTTCTTCCTATTTTTGGGGAGATTCCTCTAGCTGGAGGCTTCTTCAGTCCTTCACTAGGTTTTCAATTATCTCTTTTTAAAGAGTGGTTTTTCCCACTGGGTTTTCTCCTTTGTCTCTAGTTTACAGAGATTTCTTTGCATTGTACATGAGTAACTAAAATGGCCTTGTTGCTGAGACCCATTATGCATTTCATCTTAGCTTTTGTGAGCTTAAGTGTATTCCCCTAAGTTGCACTTAAGGGGGGGTTTTTAAATAAATAATTATTATTTACCCTTTTACTTAAGTTTACTTAGTTAAATGTATTTAGTTATCAGTTGTTGTCTAGGAGTTGTGGACAACACGGGAGTTTGTTCTTATCTAAGTCATACTTATCTTCTCACCTTGATCGAGGATATCCCACCTTTTGTGGATGTATGCTTAGTTGTCAACCTTATCTCCTAGCACCTTCTAGCTTGTTCTACAAACTTCCTAGAGGCCTTTATATCTGGGCTCTCCTATTGTATTTTCACATCTTTTCATATCATATTGTATAGCAATTTTTTTTCATTGTTGCAATATCTTCTCTCTCAGTCCATTTAGTTTCTCCAAGCTCCACACTTCCTTCTTTGGTTTCCCTTCAACAAGTTTTTTTGCATGCAGGTGATCTTGGCAAAAGGTGAAATTGGCTTTCATTAACTTCTACATCCATGTGGGTTTACATATTATATTTCAAATTTTATAATTTCACATTTGCTAAGTTAATAAAAGCCCATATTTTATTCTTGCAAATTGTTTTTTTTGCATTTCTATTATGTGTGGGTGGTGTTAAGGGGACCACCCTTCATAAGATCAAAAAGAGCAAGACTTGGGAACTAGCCCCTAGACCTAAAGACAAGAACATTATTAGCATCAAGTGGGTATTTTAAAAATAAAAGATGAATGAACAAGGAGAAATGGTAATAAAAAAAAGCAAGGTTAGTGTGCAAATGTTATTCACAACAAGAAGGAATTGATTTTGAAAAAAAAATTGCTCTTGCTACAAGACTTGAAGCAGTAAGAACGTTTATGGCATTTACATCTAACAAAATTTTCAAGGTATATCATATGAGTGTCAAGTAAGCATTTTTGAATAAAGAACTTGAGGAAGAGGTTTTCATTGAACAACTTGATGATTTTCCATTAATAGAGGATATAGGTATGGTTTGCAACTAAGAAAAGATTGCAAATTAAAGTAAGCTCCTCGAGCTTAGTATGCAAAATTGGATAGACACTTGCAAAATTTGGGATTTAAGAAAGGGAATTCAAACTATAACATTTACTTAAGAGGAAATTTAGATGGATTATTTATTATAGAATTATTTTCGATGATATTCTTTTTGGAGGATTGTGAGTTACAGAAGAGTATCTAGAGATAGGTCATAGGGTAGTACACAAGAAACTGTTTACAAGTAATAGAATTTTATATGTTGAGAGTGATGGAATTTGGTTTTGCGAACTTAGAGTATGATTGAAGACATGATCGTGTTCATATGTTTGAGGTAGTAGATGCTCGCGATACTTTGGTGATGCTCATATGTTCATTGTCAAGCTGACTATGTATTGAAATTTTTTTGGAATGAGCAATTGTAATGTAACATGCCATGTAATATCTAAATAAGGACCTATATTATATATTGTACATTGGGGAAGCCTCAAGGATGACTCAATTAGTTGTTAGAACTTGGTATAAAGATTTTTTCCTTCTTTATAAAAGTGTCACATTGTAATATACCATTGTACAATCTATGGATGCGAGTTTGATGAGATTAGAGCAAATGATGATATTGATGTCATATTGAAAACTTTAAAGGGGCTATAGAAAAAGAGTAATTAAAATATTGAAGATTAAAACTTGTCTCATCATGATTATTTAATTAATAATATTAAAAATTAAATTTGCACATAATTAGCGGTCTTTAAACATTATTATTAAGTAAAATAATATTTATGCTTTTAAAAGTGCTTTATAAAAATAAATAAAGTGATGAAAGAAAATAAAATAATATTTTAATTTAAAAGTGTCTTAAGTGTGCATGGAAGATTTAATAAATTAATTTATTTAATATTTTAACTAAAGTGAGTTATATTAGAAAACCTTGGGTAGGGTTAGGGCTATTTATTAGAGGTTTTTTGGTCATTTTAGCACACACAAGTTTTTGGATAGAAATTTAGTCATATTAAAGTTAAAGAATTTATTTAAAATGTAGGAGTATTTTGGATCACAAGTATTTACTAAATTGTTGTAGAATTTCAGCTTTCAGATTGAGGTAGGGTTTGAGAACCTGTTGTAGAATTATTTTGAAGAAATCTATCGCCTCCATGTTTGCCAAATTATTGGAGATTGATTGTTGAAAATTATGAAAAAAATTCTAAAAAAAAATGCAACTTTTGTTATTTAAACAAATTTAAATCATTTATTGAATTGAAAACTCTATGAGAAGTAAACAGTATAATCATGTTGGCAAAATTTCATTAAAACCTAGTTATGAGCATTTGATACAAAATATAATAGTAAATGTTTAGATGAAAAGATTAGTACCAACTAGAGTTTGAAAGGGAAATAGAAAAAAAAAACTTCAATAGAAAACCCGTATATAGATTTATTAAACAACAACATTTTTATGCATCAAATTTAAACAAAATTTATTGGTTGAAAATCTTTTCAAAAAATAAATACATTCAAAATAGAAAATTAATTATATTATTCTTGCATGTTAAAAAGACCAAAGGAATGTAAAAATAGTAATTGTATGTTTATTATTATTTTTAAATAATTTAATTTTTAGATTTATTAAACTATATATATATATATATATATATATATATATATATATATATATATATATATATATATATATATATATATATATATATATATATATATATATATATAAAACTCATTTTTTATAAAGCAAATTTTAATATTAATTCTTTTTAAAGTCTAATTATGCTCGCAATTAGATATAAATTATTATATATTTATTAATTCAAATGCGGTTATTAATTATTTGATATTATGGATGAAATTTTTAAATAATCTAATTGAAATTATAATTTTGAGTTTCAATTATTTATAATTACACTATAAATTAAAGAAAAAATAAATAGTAATATTGTACTTAAATAAAAGTCAAATTAATATTCTAGAAATGAAATTGATATTAATATTTAATCTAACAATATGTCGATGCTCCTACCCACCATCCTCCTACTACTACTCATCATCCTCCTGTTGTTGCTCGTGGGAGGCTCTCTACCCATTTTGTTGCATCTCTTTGTGGGTCATCTTGGACATCTTAGATGGCCCTCTCTAGGTCTCAGGTTATTGCGAGGAGATCTACAATATCATATGTGAATATAGTTGTTTTTTAGGAAGGCCTTAGTGGTCTCACTACAGTTGGGAGAGGGGGACGTTGTTCAGTTGTTTGTGTCTCTTAAAGTGGCCCCATTGTGATTAATCTAGATTCTAAAAATATTGATGAGATCTACAAATATGTGGAGGATTACTCTTTCACTACTGTTATTTTTCATTTTAGGGGCTTCTGGCCCTCTCTTCTAGATTTACATGCTTGGATTTCCAAACATTGGGAATCAATCATATCGGATTTAGTCTAGACTTACCCTATGGCAAGGGGTTTTTTAATTGTGAAATTGGAAAATGTTGCAGATAGGAAATTCATTATGTTTTGTTGTTTCCCTTGGAAGGAGAGGTTCCCCCTAGTGGCCAAACCTTGGTATCAAGGTTTTGATCTGACTATTGAATCCTTTAATAAGATACATGTTAGCCACTTTGCCCCTCTTGCCAAAATTCAAGGTTTTGGGTGGCAATCATGTCCAACAGTCATTATTTGAAATTTAAAATATTGGATGCATGAAAGATATATTTAAAACTTTGGTCACATTATAAACACCTCGGCGGAACCGCATCTTCTCAACCATCTAATTTAAAGAGATCAATGAATGTCATGTTGTTGCTATGAAAAGTTGTTCAATGAATTTTCATAGCGACATATAGACAATGTGACATGTGTCCAGGTGGGGCCTCTTGCTTTGAGTCATGCGCAATAATCAACAAAAGCATCTCCACCACAAATTGAAAATAGATCTATGGCCCTCGCTTTGTTGCTATGGAAAATTGTATGATGAATTTTCATAGTGACATAACGACAATGTGCCACGTGTCCCGATAGGCCACTTCATCTTTTGGCTAGTGGGTATATCAAAACGAGATGATAGTTGTCCAAATTTTATTTGTTCTTTACAAAAGCAAGCCTGTTTCTTAATGTGCCTTCATCCACCATTAATCTCAAAGTAAATCTACAACTATCACTTTGTCACTATGGAAATTTGTACGATGAATATTCATAGCAACATAATGATAGCCCAACACATGAAAGTGGCGGGACTAGCCCATGAAGGGAGTTGTCGAAGGTTTTTTTCCCTAAATGAGGCTCCAGTTGTTCGTTCCTATTTTCTACAAACATAACACAGAGACAAAGGGTATTTTTTCATGGTCATTTGATCTTCCTAGATCAATGCATGTTGCTTTGTCGCTATGAAAAGTTATGCAATGAATTTTCATAACAAGATAATGATGATGCAACATTTTTCTAGGCAGGCCCATCATAGTTCATAGGGTTTTTACTTCTCCACCATCAGATTGAAGATAGGTCGAGGGTTGTTTTTATATCATTATGGCAAGTTGTATGATGAATTTTCATAGTGACATGTTGACATGTGTCCTACTAGGCCCGAGTGGCAAAGCCATGAATAGAGGGCAATTAGCAATCAACACAAAGTTAGAAGGTTAAACAGGGTGGCAAAATATTTTGTTATCATTGGACCATGTATTAAAGGCAAAGGTGGAATTTGTTTGACTTGTCGATATATCTGACTTGGCACATTGAAAACATGAAGCAAGCAGCTCTTTTAATGGTGAAATAATCTTTTGATCACCTACAACCACTTTTTTATGATCTCCATGCCTATATAATACGAATGGCATTCTTCTTAGCACCTGGTTTACCATCTACATAGTCAGAATGATAATGGTCATTGTTTCTATCTTCTCAAGGCTCTATTTGATGAGTGATGTGATTTTCTTGCATCTTGATGTGTGCCAAGATCAAATCCTTCCCAAATTTGTAGTGATTGTTCTCTACAACCTTAATGCAGTTGTTGTGCTTTGCCTTAGGGTACAAGCTATCTAAGTTATGCTTGTACTATTAAAGCAAATTTTGTAACCCTCCAAAGGATCGACCATTTTCTAATTCATTAGTATTGTATTTCATGCTTTGCTACTGTAATTTTCCTTTTATCTATGAATAAATGTAGTCCTTTTTCTTACATCATTCTCCCATTAATATAACTGTTGAACTTCCTTGCCTTTATTGATGTTTTGTCTTATATTCTTCAATAGGCATAACAATATCTACTTGGCCTTAAATGCTATTGAGAGAAGTTCCTTCCTTGTAACATTTCATTTGGTTTCTAATATGTATGTAATTGTTGGATTAAGAAAAAGATTGAATTAGTGTATCTTGAGGTAATGTTGGTGAATAGTGCATTGTTAGGCAGAAATAAGGTTGAACAAACTATTTTGGTGTATCACCCCCTTTAGATTAGATTAGGTAGTTTTCTTCCATACATTCCTTCTCCCTTTTTCTCTCAAAGAGTAGTTAGGTGCACCCTAATAGTATGGAAGCCGGTCTTCTCTAGAGACTCAATCTCATAGTTCCAAGTTCTACAACTTGGAGATCATTTCCATGTTTCACAACATTGCCTTTAGGTAAAAACTTTAGGCAAGGGTGCAAGCTTTTGTGACAAAATTTTTTGGAATGCTCGGTGGGACACTCATACTGAAGCATTCTATGTTCACTGGTGCCAAAGAAAAACTTCAAAATCATGCTGAGGGAATAGTGTTGCTCTTAGTTTTCCAGGCCTTCAAGAGGCTCACATTCAAGCACTTGGCAACTCTACTCTACTTCTCACATATAGCTTTAGACCAAAGTTGTTATTCATGCCCAAAGCTCACACAAGGGCATCTTCTAGAGGTAATTTTCAATACACTGATCTTTCAAATCCTTGAAGAAAGATAACTAGATTATCTTTATCACCAGTTAGGAGTGCAGAAGTAACTAATACAACTACAAGATCTGTTTTCACTCCTCTTGTTGATAGATCACAGCCTAGGTTGTCTTCTTTCCATTTGAATAAATCACTTTTCCATATGGCACAGCCTAGAGCCCATTGTTTTTCTAGTTTCAATGGTGGAAATTCCCTTCTTCTAGCTCAAAGACATGATATCCCATTTGCAGCTCTTAAAAGTATACCTAAGTTTACTAGTGAAACTTCCATTTCTCCCTTAGAACATATACAAGAAGTTTCAAATGTCTACAATGTACATGGTATTACAGAGGATTGTGTTGTTAGGTTTACCACACAATTCTATTACTGATTGGGATGGGCTAAGAGCAGGACTTTGTAAACATTTTGAAGATAAGAGTGATCATTTGCCACTATTGGAGTAGCTAAAAACCATTAAAATATCCCCCATGAGTACATGACAGATTTCAATTACAGATTTTAGAAGACATGGGATAGAATACCTACTACAATAAAGCCCACCCCTAGTAATTCTTTGTTGTATTACCTCAGAGCCTTTAATAGTGATATTGCTACCACCTTACAATCTATGGGAGGAGACACTTTACCAAATGCCTATGAAATTGCTATGAGGGCGAAAAATGTCTTGATACAAGGAGGGAAGTTAGCTCCAAGGCCTTCAATGCCTTTCTTTCCTGACATGCCTAATCATCAGCCTACAATAGCCCCTATCCCTACCACATCTACAAGTCATCCCCTTGCTATTGTCCCTTTAGCCTCCATATCTTCAAATGGAAATAGATGAAATTAAAGATATGATGCAGTCCATGATGCAAAATATAGACAAAAAGTTGCAGGGTTAGGAGAAGAAGCTAGAGGACAGTTTCTCAATGATATACAAGATGACTAACAATGTGGTGACCCTAGAAAGGCAACAAGCTCAAAGTAATAGGCCTCCCCAACTTTAGTACCAAGGTCCCATGCATAATAGGACTCCAAATCAAAATCAAGGTTATGCCCCATATAATCATAATAGACCTATTGGCAATACCCCTACTGTAAATACAAACCTAAATAGGGCATTAGTCCATCAAAACAATCTTGCTCAAGACCAAGACTTATGCCCTTCTTGTAACTATTCCTTTGGATATTGTATGTGTCAAAAGGAATAATCATTCCTAACACTAACTACATAAGAGAAAGTAACAAGACAGCAATATAATGTTAGTCAATCTACTAATGATTCTCATCTACAATAGTAGGGTGATTGTTCTTTCATGAACCATCATCCAGAGGAACATTGTCATACTAATCATGATGCCATAGCTCATAATACTAGAAGCAAGAGAAAGGTGTTTAAGGATGTTATCCCCCCACCAATTCAAGATTAAATTTTAGATGTTGCTCCTCATGTGCTAGTGATGAATGTGCAATCCAATGTTTCTCCTCAACAAAGGGAAGATATGAGCAACAAGAAGTCTACTAAACCTCTAGCTTCTCAAATCTAGCCACCTATCCATGCAGCTCCCAAGGCTTCATTCAAAGAATCTAATACTCCTTTCAATGTAGTAGATCAAATGAAAAATACTAATGTTAATATCTCCATATGGGATGTTGTTGCTACTATACCATCACAGAAGAAGCTATTGCAGCAAGAGTTAGAGAGTATAGAGGTGAAAGATCAACCACCTAGAGAGGAAAATGCAACAACCTTAGTGCAACCAATCAAAGAGGGAGAATCAAGTTATCATAGGAGATAAACTAGTCCATAATTGTATGATAGATTATGGAGCTAGTAGTCTGGTGATGCCTAAATGTATAGCTAACCTCCTTGGTATTAAGTATGAACCAATGGTAAGGGATGTCTTTCAGTTAGATGGTAGATCTGTCAAGACTATAGGGATCCTTAAATATGTGGAGATGGCCTTGCATGCATGCACTAGTTGTACTATAATTGAAAATATGCCAGTAGCTGAGGTTGAACCACATTTTTCTATCTATCTTTCTAAGGTATTCATTGCACAAATAGGAGGTCATATTGGAGTAGATTGGTCCTATATGTTCTTTAGAACAAGGTATGGGATAAAAGCTTCCATAAAAGCATAACCTCTAGCCCTTAATCATATAGAGACTTATACTCCAATCCCTAGAGACATGAATTATACTATTAGGGAGGAGGATGAGAAATGCATAACACATGATCATGCTAATTCCTTAGCAGAGGTTCCTGATTATCTCTTGGATGAATAGGTCACTTCTTATTAGTTTGATCCAGTACAAGAAGCCCTAGAGACAGGCCTTGGTACATATTGCATATTAGAAAAGGATGTTTCTATTACTAATCTTGTAAAGACAAAAGAAGATATAGGTGAATTGTGGATTTTTCTCTTTGATGGCTCAAGGAGTAAAAATGGCTTAGGGGCTAGTGTGATGCTTGTCTCCCCTAGCTTGGAAAAGTTTTACTTCTCCTACAGACTCCAATTCAGCTGCAATAATAATGTTGCAAAGTATGAAGCATTGATTCAAGGCCTCCAACTTTCTCACAAGAGGGGAATCAAAGCTCTAAGGTTCTTTGGGGACAATGAACTGGTTGTTAATCAAGTAAGGAGCCAAACATCACTAAGAAAAACCTCCTCCAGTCATACAAACATAGGGTATGGGATCTTCTTGAAAGTTTTCTAGCATTTAACATTCGAAGAGTTCCTAGGAGCAAGAACAAACATGTTGACAAACTTGCATCCATTGGTGCTTATTATGATGTATCAGGGCATGTTGAAGATGACAAAGAGTGAAAAATTAGGATGTTTATTAGGCCTATCATCCCTAACAACTAGAAAAATTGGTAAGTCTTTGATCTATTGTACAAATTGTCAATTTTTTGCAAAGCAAAGAAAAATTCTCTTAGATGAATCAATCTAGACTACAAGGCTCGTATGGTGATCAAATCATGAACCTCAGTTCAATCAAGTTATCTAAAAGCCTAGTCACTTTGGAGAGCGTCTTCAACCCTGATGATCAAGCAAGGAGTAGAGGGTTAAACATGGCTGCAAATAAAGATGATTACATACCAGTTGCCATTGCTAATGGAAGGATCCTTAATTTGGGAAAGATATGCTCTAAAATTGAATGAGAATTTTTTTTTCAATTATTTCAAGAGTTCAATGATATATTTGCATGGACATATGATTATTTAAAGGGTTTTGACCCAATTTTTTTTCAACATACCATAGATTTGAGTAGTGAGGCAAAGCCTATTAGGCAGAAGCAAAGGCTAGTTAACCCTAGGGTTGAACCATTAATGAAAAGGGGGCTATCAAAGCTTATAGAAGCTAGAATAATTTTTCCTATTAAACATTCTTCATGAGTGGTCAATCTTGTTCCTATTAGGAAGAAAATTGGGGAGATTAGACTATGTGTAGATTTGAGAGATCTAAATAAGGCCTCTCGTAAAGATCACCACCCTCTTCCTCCCATGGGGCAGATATTATCCAAAGTCAGTAGTTCAGAAAGATTTTTTTTCTTAGATGGGTTTTCAAGGTATAATCAGCTGTTAGTCCAAGAGTTTGATAGATATGAGACTACTTTCACTACTAAATGGGGCACTTATGCCTATAGCAAGATGCCTTTTGGACTAACTAATGTAGGTGCTACTTTTCAAAAGGTAATGGAAATGGCTTTCAAGAGCATGATTGAGAAGTTCATTCTAGTTTACCTTGATGACATAATAGTCTACTCCAACAATGTGGCAGATTGCTTTGGTCATCTAAGGAAAGTGTTCATCAAATGTAGGGAGTATGGTGTGTCACTGAATCCAAGCAAGTGTGTGTTTTCCACTAATCAAGGAAACCTCTTAGGACACATTGTGTCAAGATATGGGTTAAACATTGATCCAAAAAGAACAAAGGAAATCCTTTCCCTCCCACTTCCTACTCATAAGAAAGGGTTGCAAAGCTTCCTTGGTAGAATCAACTTTGTAAGGAGATTTACCCCTGATCTTTCTTCTATGGTGAAGCCTCTCACAGCTATGTTGAAAAAGAACATGATGTTCACCTAGAAAAAGGAAGGGAGAGCCAATTTTGAAGAAATTAAAGCAACAATAGCATCAACCCCCACCCTTATCAATCCCAACTTTAATAAGGACTTCATTCTCTACACCCTAGAGGATGATTCAAGCATCTCAGTTGTCTTGACACAACTACAAATGAAGAACAACCTATAGCATTTTTCAGTGAAGGGCTAAAGGATTATGAAGATAAGTACAACTATGCTAAAAAGAAAGCTCTAGCAGTCATAAGAGCTCTAAAGAAATTCAGGCATCTTTTGTCTCACAACAAAGTCCAACTCTTAGTCCCTCATGCAAGTGTGAAGGACTTCCTCCTAAACAAGGACATCAATGAAAAAAGAGTTGGATGGATCACCAAGATTATGGAGTATGATGTTGATATCAAGATCACCAAACCTGTAAGAGGTAAATGACTATGTGAAAAAATGATTTCATCCCAGTAGACAACTAAGGAGATTTCTCTAGTTATAGAGAATGAAAAAATAGCAAGGGTGAAAACTTGAACAGTTGGATGCATGACATGATAGCCTTCTTGTTAGGGGAAGGGTATCCATAGCAATTAAGCAGAGTTAAAAGAAGGCAATTCAGGTTACAATCTATCCCTTTCATCCTAGTGGATGGAATTCTTTTCAGAAGAGATTTCAATGGAGACCTATTGAGATGTATTAATCTAGATCAAATTGATAGGATGATTAAGGAGTTTCATGACAGTCCTAATAGTGGCCATTTCTCAACTAGAACAATAGCCATAAATATCACAAGGGCTAGTTATTGTTGGCCAACTCTGTTCTATGACTATGATAAGCATGTAAGGAAATGTGAGAACTGTGCCTTCTTCTCAAGTAAACAAAGGCTAGTAGCTCTTCCTCTCCATCCTATTCAGCTTGATCAACCATTTTCCCATGGGGGCCAAAATTCATTGGTCCAATAAATCCACCTTCCAGCTCTGGTCACAAGTGGATCTTGGCTGCAACAGATTATTTTACAAGGTGGATAGAAGCAGTGGCTTTGAAGGATGTCGTAGAGCCTTTAATGGTTGAATTCCTTGATGGAATTGTTACTAGGTTTGGTGTTCCTTCAACTATCATATTTGATAATGCTAAGTCCTTTTTTGAGACTCATATTTGTTCTTGGGCAGTTGATCATGGAATATATTTGAGTACACCCTCAAATTATTATCCCCAAAGAAATGGCTTGGTTGAGTCCTCTAATAAGAACCTAATCAAAATCATGAAGAGAACCATTGAGGATAACCAGAGGTGTTCGCATTCAAAATTAGAGTGTCCTCTGGGCTGACAGAATCACACCTACGAGAGCAGTAGGGAATTTTCCCTTCATGTTGGTATATGGAAGGGAAGCCAGGATTTCTATTTCACTAGAATTCCCCTCTTGAATTAGCCAAACAATTGTAGCTAATTGAGGATGATGCAATAACAATCAGGATGGCAGAATTGATGGAGTTAGAGGAAAAGAGATAACAAGTTGTATAGATACTTGAGGCACATCAGCAACAAGTAAAAAAGAGCTTTGACAAGAAGGAAAAAGCTAGGGTTTTCAAAGAAGGAGATATTTTCCTCAAGTGGATTGCAAATAGAATTAAACTAGGAAGGTACTCCAAATTTGATGCTATTTGAAGTGGATCTTATATTATCATTAGTTGCAAGCAGGCCAATGCTTTTCAATTTTGCAAGCCTAATAGTGATGTCCTGTCAATTCCAGTGAATGGAATTCACCTCAAACCCTGCTTCTAGAGAGGGTTAGGGTTTATTGTATATATTAGAGTGGTCTCTTGTATTCTAATAAGTGCACAAGCACATGTTGTCTCTTCTAAAGATAGAAATTTTATGTTTGCAGTTGCAGAGGTTGCAGTTTTTAACTAGTTTCACGATGCATAGGACCTCATTTTTTGCAAGTCTATAGCCCCATGGATCATTAAGGCCACTGGTCCATGCTTAGCAGGCCAGGATCCCCTCTAAGTCATCAAAATTGTTAGCCATTTTGTCCCTCCCGCCAAAATTCACGATTTTGGATGGCAATCATGTCCAATGGTCATATATTTGAAATTTCAAATATTGGATATGTGAAAGATATATTTAAAACTTTGTTCATATCCATTATATCCTAAATCTTCAAGCTGTTTCACATAATAAACACCTCGGTATACCAACATCTTCTCAACCATCTGATTTAAACATATCAATGAACGTTGTGTTGTTGCTATGAAAAGTTGTGCGATGAATTTTCATAGCAACATAACAACAATGTGACATGCATTCGGGTGTGGCCTTTTGCTTTGAGTCATGCGTAGTAATCAGCAAAAACATCTCCACCGCAGATTGAAAATAAATCTACAGCCATCATTTTATCACTGTGGATAATTGTACCATGAATTTTCATAGCGACATAACAGTAACATCTCATGCATCCCAGTGGACCACTTCATCTTTTGGCTAGTGGGTATATCAAAACAAGATGACAGTTGTCTAAATTTTATTTGTGCTTTACAAAAGTGGGCCAGTTTCTTAATGTGCCTTCATCCATCGTTAATCTCAATGTAAATCTATAGCTATTGCTTTGTTGCTATGGAAAGTTGCATAATGAATATTCATAGCAACATAATGACAGCTCGCCATGTGGAGGTGGTGGGACCAACAGTTTAAGTTAGTTGTCGAAGGTTTTTTGCCATAAACGAGGCTCCAGCTATCAGGTTCCTATTCGTTGTAGACATAACACAAAGAGAAAGGGTATTTTGTCATGGTCGTCTAATCTTCCTACATCAATGCATGTCACTTTGCCACTATGAATAGTTGTATGATGAATTTTCATAGAAAGATAGCAACGATACAACATGTGTCCTAGCGGGCCATCATAGTTCATAGGGTTTGTACTTTCTCCACCATCATATTGAAGACAAATCGAGGTTCGTAATTATGTCACTATAGAAAGTTGTACGATGAATTTTCATAGTGACATAATGACATGTTAACAAGTGTCCTAGCAGGCCCAGGTGGTGAAGTCGTGAATAGAGGGCAGTCAGTGATCAACATAAAGTTAGAAGGTTAAATAGGGTGGCATAATGTTTTGTTATCATTGGGCCACATATTAAAGGCAAAGGTGGAATTTTTTTGACTTACCGATATATCAGATTTGGCATGTTGAAAACATGAAGCAAGCAACTTTGTTAATGGCAAATCAATCTTTTGATCACCTAGAACCACTTTTTTTGATCTCCATGCCTATTTAATATAGAGGTTATTCTATTCACCACCTGATTTATCCATCTACCTAGTCAGAATGATAATGGTCATTATTTTTGTCTTCTCAAATCTCTCTTTGATGAGTGATATGATTTTCCTGCATCTAGATGTGTGCCAAGATTAGATCCTCCCTAGATTTGAAATGATTGTTCTCTACAACCTTAATGCAGTTGTTGTGCTTTGCCTTAGGGTGGAAGCTATCTATGTTATGCTTGCACTATAAAACCAAATTTTGTAACCCTCTAGAGGGTCGGCCTTTTTTTTATTCATTAGTATTGTATTTCATGCTCTACTACTATAATTCTCCTTTTGTCCATGAATGAATGTAATCCTCTATCTTACCTCATTCTCCCATTAGTATAAGTGCATAACTTCCTTGCCTTTGTTGATGTTTTGTCTTTTATTCTTCAATTCGCATAACAGTATCTACTTGGCCATAAATGTTATCGAGAGAGGTTCCTTCCTTGTAACATTTTAGTTGGTTCCCGATCTGTATGTAACTGTTGGATTAAGACAAAGATTGAATAAGTGCATCTTGAGGTTATGTTGGTGAATAGTACATTCTTAGGTAGAAATAATGTTGAAAAAACTATTTTGGTGTATCACCCCCTTTAGATTAGATTAGGTAGTTTTATTTCATGCATTCCTTCTCCCTTTTCCTCTCAAAGAGTAGTTAGGTGCACCCTAATAGTAAGGAAGCTATACTTTTCTGGAGACTCAATCTCATAGTTCAAGTCCCACGACTTGGAAATTATTTCCGTGTTTCACAAGGTTGACTTTAGGTAAAAACTTTAGGCAAGGGTGCAATATTTTGTGATAACAATACCTTTATGGGTAAAATTGTTGAATCTTCCCTTTCACTTTTGGCTAGATTCAATCTTGGAGGTTGTGGGAGAGACCATTAAGGATTTCCAATTGGTTGATTTAGAGTATACTAATGTGTATAAGATGACATATGTTTGCATTCTTATGGAGATTGATGTTTCCAAGGGTCTCCTTGAATAGATTACTTTGGCTTCTCCAAATGGTTCTTGGACCCAGATTCTTGATTTTGAGGCTATTCCCTTCACGTGTAGGAAATGTCATAAGACTAACAATCTCGTTGTGTGATGTTCCTCTAATAATGTTAGATCAAAGAAATCACCATCTTGGTGGTTCCGAACCATCATTATATGTTTCATAAAGTTTCCAAGGATGAGGATGGGGTGGATTGCTTATCTCATAATGATCTTTCTTTGGCAAATGTTTCTATTGTTGTCTTCGATGATATGGATGTTGTCTCTAAGGAAGCTTTGATTCATAATGTTGATGTTGTCCCTTCTTTTGTTGCTAACTCTATCCAAAGCATTGTTGTTGGTGTTGATTCAGTTGTCTTATCTCCTGTTGTTGTGGGTATTGAGGCCTATGTTTCTTCTACAAGGGTTTTCGGGGTTAGTAGTAGTGTTACCCCTTTCCCCCCTTTAGATAATCTTGTGGTCTACCCTGGTTCTTTAGGTTTATCTATGGATTGGTAGATGGTTGCTAAAAAGGTGGAGGATGGATGGACATCAGTTAAAGGGAAAAAAGTAAAATCCTCCAAACCTTTTTTTGATATGTCTTTAAGTTCTCAAAAGACTAGACCAAAATGTAAATCTTTATGCTCTTTTGTTTTTTTTTTTGGGCTGGTTTTTAGCCCTCTTATGGGACTTTGGTGTGTCCCTCTAGTTTGCAGGTGGTGTTCCACAATTGTATTTAGATCCTTCATTGTTATATCTTTCTTGTCTCTTTGTACAAGGTTTTGAGTCGTTTCAAAATTTGGTTTTACTTAATCAAAGCAATATACATTTATGTTATTAATTAAGTCATTTATGATTGATTACTGAAATTAATGACCTGATAATATTACATGACACTTTATATGCACAAAAAGATCTGGTATTTAAATATTTATTCATTTAAATAAGTATATTGACTTAACATTTTATATGACCACAATTTTATGGCCATTTTAGACTATTGAAAATAATTGAATTATAAATCATATGATTGAAATCGTGTATTTTCTATATGTTTTATTTGAGGGTTTTGTGGTATCTATTTTGTGATGGATTTGAAATTTTATTTTGAGTATTTTCTGATGGATTTATGTGAACTCTTAGTTGGCAAAACTAGGATGTGCACCAAAGTCTTCTTCTAAGACTTCTCTCATGATAATTATTTGATTGGATGTCATGATGTATTTTATGATTTGAATAGAAGTTTATATTTATGAGAGTTATCTTGTTGAACATTTATGATGACTTGGGTTGTTATTAATTAAGTCATTTATGATTTAAGATTATTGAAATTAATGACATGATAATATTACATGACACTTTATATGCACAAAAAGATTTGGTATTTAAATATTTATTCATTTAAATAAGTATATTGACTTAACATTTTATATGACCACAATTCTATAGCCATTTTAGACTATTGAAAATAATTGAATTATAAATCATATGACTAAAATCGTGTATTTTTTATATGTTTTATTTGGGGGTTTTGTGGTATCTATTTGTGATGGATTTGAAATTTTATTTTGATTATTTCATGATGGATTTATGTGAACTCTTGGTGAAACTAGGATGTGCACCAGAGTCTTCTTCTAAGACTTCTCTCATGATGATTATTTGAAGACACAATTGTGCTTTGTGAGATTTGAAAGATAGTCTAGGTGCATCTTATAGGAGAGGCTTGCGATTAAGGTATGGGGCCCAAATAGTCAGTGTTGGGGTAACCCATTGTAAGTTGTGTAATAAGTAATAACATAGTAATTGAAATATTTAGACAAGCATTTAAAAAATAAATAGAATTGTTGTCTCACCCATGTTTTGACTGTTTGTATAGGCTAAGGATGGGAATGGAATGATACCTAATGAGAGGTATGAGTACTATTCCTCATCTTTACATGAGGGTATTCTAGTTCCACATGGGTCACATTAAGGGTCTGGGGTCCAAAGTAACCATTCAAGGGCAACTCAATGCTTGAGGGTCCGAATTCTAGTGAGAGACCAGTCTAGGGTAACTTAATGCTTGAGGATCTGAGGTCTGGTGATAGACTAGTCTAGGGTAACTCAAGTAGTTTAATCATGTGATGACACTCTAGTATATAACCTAAGTCCCCTTTGTAGATTTTGTATTTGCCTCCAGTGGTGTACTTATGGTTGGATGTTAGTTATTGATAGTGACTTTTATTGATGATTGACAGTTATTCACTAGTTATTATTCTTTTGACATTTGGCATTTCATTTAGAACTAACTAGTTTTCAGTATTATATCTCTTTGTTTTTATACTCTATTTGTACTTTGTATCTAGTTTTTGACTTTGGTATGTGATGTTGATATTGGTTGATAGTCTTTTCGACTTTGGTTATTTTTTTATCAGTAGTTTGTGTTACCCTTGAGGAAGAATAGGCTATTAGAATTCCTTGTATGGGATTGATTTTGTGATTTGGTATCCATGTTTGGACCATACATTATCTCCCGTGTAGTTACCAAGAGGTTGAGAGGTGGTAAATTCTTGCCATTTAGGTTTTCCCCCATAGACTGGCACTGATGATGAATGTTTCATTGATACAATTGTATCATTCTTATTATTGTCTTGGAGCCTTATATTCAGTTATGTTTTTGTGTATTCATGTATCTTATATCTTGAGATCCTACAAGATGATGTATTGTATTCTATTGTACTTGTGTAGTTATTGCATACACTACAATATGTGTATTGGATGTATTTCATTGTATTAGTTGTACTTATACATTTCCAGAGTCATGAGATTGAGATCACCACTTCATATGTGTACCTTGGGGTCGAGTTCTCTAGACCTCACTTTAGTTTGAGACGCACTATCCAGCCTCGAGTTAGTAAGGGTATGGATTCCCTTGCTATGCTTAAGAGACAATGCTTCAGACATCACTTTCAAGACACATCATCCAAGTTGTCCCTCCTAGATACCCTAGTCCGACCAACAGTTCTTTATGGCTTTGTGGTTTGGGGACCCTCTCTCCTTGATTCGGACTAGGCATCCATCAAGCATGTCCATACCCTTTTTCTTCGATCTATTATCAAATATCATTGGTTCACCCCTCACAACATTATCTAGTTGAGTTTAGGGCCCATCCCTTTAGATTGGCCACCATTTTTTACCTAATTTGGTTTCTTCATCATCTTTGTGGTTTTGTTGACTCTTTTGGTGACCAATGTAGAGAGTCTTGCTTGGCTTACTGCTCCTTTATCTTTGGGGCGGAGTCTAGTCCAGCCTCTCGGACTCGTTAGTTCACACAAGCTTTGTCTTTGTTGGGTTCGATTGGGATAGATATTAACCACCTCCCTCCATTCAAGTTCTCTATCAATGCTCCCGCAAACCTCCTCCCCTCTTAGCAAGAGTTGGACCAACATGTCATACTTGATATTTACAAATAGTATATCTCTATGACTTGGTGTAACCAGACTAGTGGGTTACGCCTAAAGATGACCTTTTACACAAAACACTCTGATTATCAGGGATGGTATCATTGTGCCCCCTAGTTACTTATCTCAATGTTGGTGTCATGCCTTATCCATCTCTCTGGACTCCTTTAGGGTTGGATCTCACTGGCTTCAGATTCAAAATGATCAGCACATGGGCAAAGAGGACCAGACATGTCACTTGTGTACACTGGGCACGGCCGAGAAGAAGATCCATTTCATCTTTCACTGTCCTACCTACTATGAGATTTGTGGACTATACATAGATGTGTCCTACGATGCATATCTGGTAAATAAGCAATATATGCATTGCACTATACTTTAGAGAGACTATACAGCTTTGTTATCACACCTTACAACTTTTGTTCCCCAAGAGAGTGACCTCAGTTCACCTCATCACTAATTTCTTCTCTCCCTCATCTCCTGCACGTAGGACAAAGAAGCCTTCTAGTGCCACCATCACCAGTCACTCTAGATTTGTGAGATCTCGTAGTGGTTATACTCGTCAGACCTTCCAACTCTTCTCGACAGTGGTTTAGGGCTCCTTCTCTCCCTAGTTTGTACCCTTCGGTACTTGGCTTCTTTCTTTTGAGGAAGGACCCTTATTCCTTGCCTCATTCTTGTGCTCTTGGATTCTTCTTGTTTCTCATGTTTTTCCTTTTTTCTTTTTTTTCTTGGCACCATTTGGTGCCCTAGCTGCTAGCAGTCTTTTATCTTGTTCGCTTTTCAGTCCCTTATACCTTTGTGGTCCCTCATTGGACATTAATAAATTCATCTCATCTTATCTTATGATATTATATGTTATTTCATCTATGGCTATGGACATTGCACTTAATATTAGAATATAATTAATAAAAACTTTCATACATGACATTAATAAATTTATCTTATCTTATGATATTATATGTTATTTCATCTATGGCTATGGACATTGTACTTAATATTAGATTATAATTAATAAAAACTTTCATACATGTTATTCAATGTGAAGGAACCCTTGAGAAATGGAAATTGTATTTGCATTGCTTATGTATATTTTTTATGTACATGTTTTATTTTGCTTCTACATTGTTATCTTGAGGCTCGATAATCTCTTAAGAACAAAAAACTATTCAATAAAACATTGTAACATAGTAGGTTAATTTTGTTAGAAAGTAAAGTGTACCAAAATAATTGAGACGGGGCATGAATCTGTTATGTGTTTAAAATAACTCTCAATGCCTTTATTGATTTTGAAACATGTAAACAATAGATGCAAGAATCAGAGAAAGATAACCATGCACAATAACACCAGATATGTTAACTAGGGAAACCCTTGATCAAAGGGAAAACCCCAATGGTAATAATACCACAAGATGATGTACTAATATAAATGTTCCTTGTGAAGGGATGGACTATATTAGGAGTCGATGAAATATAATCAATTCATATGAGTCCTTGTGAGAAGACTTTGAATCCCTATCAAGAGATTCCAACCTTGTTAGGAGTTGAAAGGAGGACAACTAGACCTACTGTTCAAATAGCCCAGACTGTCTTCACTAAACAATCTTCTGGATATCATATTCAATTTTTGAACTGACTAAATAGCAACTCCTTTACAAATAAAGTTCCTTTGATGCTCACAATACATCCTCAACATCAATCTCTACTCATAATTTGCATTCAAGCTCGCATACAACAAAATGATCTCACTGATCCAATTGTCACGCTTACAACCAAAAAATGACCTTTCTTTTATACCATGTCCTAAAATGAGTATTAAGTCACCCTTGAGGATTTCCCAACTTATAATGAATAATATAGGTGTTAGGATTAACCACAAACAGAAATAACAATTACATAAAAATATAACCAATCTCATAAAATAATAGATGGCATAGAATAGAACACAAGACACAAGGATTTAACGTGGTTCACCCAATCCCTGGGCTACATCCACCAATAGCAAATGCAATATTATTATTATCCAGTGATTATAATCTACAATCCTTTACAGCTCAATATTGTCGCAAGAAGCTACAATCTCATCACACATTATAAAATCCCTAACCCTAATCCATTTTATAAAAGCTTTTGTAGCTTACAAATTTAGGGCTAGAAGTAGTTGTCTAGTGGAAAAATAACAACTGGTGCGTTTTACAATAGTGATTCATTTTTGGCTTCAAGGGGCACTGCCCTCAAAAACCCCCGCAAGAGTGTTGCCACTCGACACCACCTTATGCTATGATAGGGAGCACACCTGAGGCGCTACCCCCAAAACTCTGCAAGGGGTGCTGCCCTCAAACCCCTATAGAAATAATATGGGGGGAAATTGTGTCAAATAAACCTCTAAGTATGATTAGGCTCCACATCATAACAGTCTCCCACTTGGAGACTAATTAGACTCCACAACAATAACCTCTCACTTAGAGACTGATCATAGCATAGCTAAACCTATAGCTCCCATTGGAATATCAAACCAACCTAAGCTCTATTGTTCTTCTTTTTTGTTCAGTCTAAAAGACCAATCGAAGCCAAAGAGGAGTTCAACTTCTCCCTTGTTATTGCCTTGGTAAACATATCTACTTGATTATCATTTGTATGTATCTTCTCTAGCTTTAATTGTTCATCATCTAAAACTAACAGAATGAAATGATGTCGCAATTGTATCTGTTTTGTCTTTGAATGTAGAGTAGAATTCTTCTCAAGATGAATGGCACTCTGGCTATCTGTGAACATATATTTATCCCTTTGTGGGTGTCCCAATTCTTCCATAAAGAATTGAAGCCATATCATCTCCTTGGTTGCCTATGTAATAGCAACATACTTTGCCTCTGTAGTGGATAAAGTATTTGCCTTCTGTAATCGAGAAACTCACTCATTGTTGCCCCACCAATAGTAAATATATAACTTGTAATACTCTGCCTAGTCTCAATATCCCCTGCCAAATATGAGTCAACATAGCCCTACAAAACAGTAGTAGAGCCCCCAAAATGTAAACACTTCAAATATCTGAGAATCCATTTGATTACATTCCAATACTCAATCTATGGATGACTCATATACCTACTAACAACGCTCACTACATGTACAATATCTAGCCTAGTACATACCAAAGCATACATTAAACTTGCTACAACTGAAACATAGGGTACCTTGGACATTTTTTCCTCCTCTTCATGTGTCTAGGACACCTCCTTCATCGATTTTAAATAACCTAGTAAAGGTGTGCTGACAGCTTTAGCATTCTCCATAGAGAAACGTTGCAACACCTTCGCAATATAATCAAACTGAGATAAAATCAATTTTCTATTTTTCCTATCTCTGCAAATTTTCATACCAAGGATTTGTTTTGTGGCCCCCAAATCCTTCATAGAAAATGAATGTGCTAACAGTTGTTTTAGTCCCTTAATGTGATCTATGTTAGACCCATCTAGAAGTATATCATCAACGTATAAACATTAAATATTGTAGTTGTCATCATCTAACCTCTTAAAATAAACACAATGGTCAGAATGACACCGAGTGTAACCATGCTCATGCATAAAACTGTCAAATTTCATATTCCATTGTTGAGGTGTTTGCTTCAAGCCGTCTAAACTTTTCTTCAATCTGTACGCTAAGTTCTCATTATCTTTGACCTCAAATCCATGTGGTTGTGCCATATATATCTCTTAATACAAATCACCATGAAGAAAAGTTGTTTTAACATCAAGTTCCTTTAAATGCAAATCTTCAATAGCCACAATACTTAAACAGTACAAATAGAAGTCATTTAGCAACAGAAGAAAATATCTCATCAAAATCAATGTCTTTTTTGTGCAAATCCTTTTACCACTAACTTGGCTTTAAATCTTTTCTTACCTCCATTCTCTTCTGGCAACCTGTAAACACATTTATTTTGTAAAGTTTGTTTACCTGCAGGAAACTTGCATAAGTCTCATGTCTGATTTTTCAGTAAAGAGTCTACTTATTCTTTCATTGTAGACTCACTGAATCACTGTATCCACTTGTACAGCTTCATCATAACATTTAGGTTCACCGACACCAATTAGTAAAATAGAGTACATAGAGGGAGAAAATCTTTCTGGAGGTCTACTTAGCCTTGTCGATCATCTAAGAATCACTAGGGTATGTGGTATTTGATGTTGTGGTTGTTGTAGAGCATGACGGACTGTTAGAACATCTTCCTTTTGAGTATCATTCGAGACTACATAATCATTTTATTTCTTCTCATGTTCATGCAACAGATCTTTGTACAACACTTCCTCATTGAATATGATATCCCTACTTCTTACAATTTTACGATTTTCAAAATACCAAATGCTATAACCAAATTCATCAATGTCATATCCAACAAATACACATTTCTTTAACTTAGCTTCCAGCGTGGTTCTATTTTCAAACTCTATATGTGCAAATGTTTCACAACTGAAGGTTTTGAGAAAAGAATAACTAACCTTCTTACCCATTCATGCTTCCTTTGGAATACCATAGCCCAAAGGAGTAGAGGGGTCTCTATTAATCAAATATATAGTAGTATTAACAGCCTCTACCCAAATGTTTAAGGGCAGCCCAGCATACAACCTCATGCTCCTTGCACGCTCCATTATTGTCATGTTCATGCGTTCAGCCACTCCATTTTCATGTGGAGTCCTTGGAATAGTTTTATTTCTACGAATACCATTAGTGGAGCAATAATATTCAAATTCATAACTATAATACTCACCACCATTATCAGATCTAAGATATTTTAATCTCTTACCAGTCTCATTTTCAACCAAGCATTTACATTTCTTAAAAATTTGAAATACATCAGATTTCTGTCTAAGGAAATAAACCCATACTTTTCTAGTTGCATCATCAATGAATGTAACATAATAATGAAAACCACCAAGGGAAGATACCTGAGTTGGTCCCAATACATTTGTATGCACAAGCTCTAATTTCTCATTTTTACTTTTCTTCCCGCTCTTCACAAAACTCGCTCTCTTTTGTTTTCCATACAACTTTCACAAAAATCCATATTGACACATTTCAAACCTGGTAAAACTTTCTTTGAATGAAGTAATTTTATACCTTTATCACTCATTTGCCCAAGTCTATAGTGCCATAGCACTATATCGGAATCTATAGCAACTGTTTGTTCTTCTCCTTACTCAACTACAGCAATTGTTCCTGAACATTCATTTTCTCTTAAACAATTAAAGTAGAAGGAATAGTATGACCTATACAAAGATATAAGGTTCCTACTTCCACACATTTTTCTACTACAAGGGAGTTTTTGGAACATTCCAATATTTATTATTAGAAGTAACTACACAACACTCATCACTGATTTACCATGCTGGAATTAAATTCCTACTCTCTTGCAACATGTCTTGGCTCATGTAGTAGCCAATGATTCTCATTCTGCAACTTAATCTTAACTTTTCCCTTTCCAACAATCTAATAGGATTCATTATCCCCCAAATAAAAAATCCCTTTGGACATAATCAATAAAATAACCTCTATGGAGTGTAGCATGAAATGAAGCCCCGAAATCTAAAACCTAAGAATCGTCAACACTTTTTAAAGAAAGAAGCAAAGCATCCTCTTTGGAATTGTTACTTACCACATTTGCCTCATTGTTCCCTTCTGGTTCATCTCCTTCATTGTTCGTTCGAGTCCAACAATCTTTCTTCTTTATGCCCTGATTTCCTACAGTACCAGCAATCTCTTAGTCGTTTAGATTGAGAACTCTTCCCCTTTGATTTTCCTCTTGATTTCTCATGATTTCCAGAACTACTTCCTCTCTCAATCGTGTTGCCTCTACTTTGTGTGTTCAAAGCACTTCCTAATGTAGATCCACATGAGGTTTTTCTACGAGTTTCCTCACTCGGAATAACACCAATCACATCATCAAATTTTAGGGTATTAGATCTAGAAACAAAATTACTCACATTCATTACCAAGCCATTCCAACTTTCAGGCAAAGAACACAAAATCAAGAGAGCCCTAATTTTATCATCGAAATTAACATTTTTAGAAGATAATTTAGTAGTAACTGTATTAAACTCATTTAAATGATTTGTAACAAATCCACCTTTTGTCATCTTCATATTAAATAAACGCTTCATGAGAAATACCTTGTTTGAAGCGAAGGGTTTTTCATACAGTTTCGCTAGGGTTTGCATCAACTCTTCTGTCATCTTTGCTTTTGTAATATTAAATGTCATCAATTGTGCCAAGCATAATCGAATACTTCCAAGTGTCTTTTTGTCCAAAATTTTCCACTCCTCGTCTATTAAAGTTCCTTGTTTCTCGGCTTTTCCTTCCAATGGTTGCCATAAATGCATTTTCCATAACTGAAAGTTCTACCCATTAAACTTCTCAACCTTTAGCTTACCTTCGTCTACCATTGCTCCCACTCAACCATGAGACCTTCCAATAGAGGATAGCTAAAAACGACAATAGTTTGCCTCTGTTACCTCTTGTTAGGATTAACCACAAACAAAAATAACAATTACATGCAAGTATAATCGATATCATAAAATAATAGATCGCACAAAAGACAACATGACACAAGGATTTAACGTGATTCTCCTAATCCTTGGGCTACACCCGCCAAGAACAAGTCCAATATTCTTATTATCCAATTATACAATATACAATCCCTTACAACTCAACACCATCTCAAAAAGCTACAATCTCATCATACATTATGAAATCCCTAACCCTGAGTCATTTTATAAAAGATGTTGTTTACAAAATTAGGGCTAGAATAAGTCATCCAATAGAAAAATAACAGCTTACACCTTTTACAATAGTGATTCATTTTTGGCTTCAGGAGCACTGCTCCCAAAAACTTGCACGGGGGTGTTGTCCCTCAACCCCACAGGGGGTGCTACCTCTTGACACCGTCTTGGGGGCACTACCCCCAAACCTTCGTAGAAATAATTTAGGGGGAAACTACATCAAATAAACCTCTGAGTCTAATTAGGCTCCACATCACATCAATAGGACCACAATAAGATATTAAAATTGCATGTCATATTACAATTAACACTTGCCATAATGATTTTCTCAATACTCTGCTTCCTGAGAAACATACATTGAACTGTCTTCACAAATCCTCACGAAATGAACATTTGATTCCGTCATGTTAACTATAGCGTCATAAACATGTCTTCAACCATAATCCAATTATGTTGAATGATCCTCAACATAACCAAAAAGATATAATGCAAATACCAAAAACTATCGACCAAAAACTCTGAGAATATTCTCCACAAAACTTTCTATGACTCAATCAAATCTAACTCTTTCTACGAACATAACTGTAGCAAATGTACACATCACTAAATATTTCCCCAAATGCAGAAAACCCAACTCATTGACCATTGACCACGTCGAGCATTTCTTCCTCTACAACTCTAGTAATCTTCACATAACAACATATGTGTTGACATCAATGATAAACTTAGTCATGAATGTAAGGCATAAGCACAAAAGAATCTCTCCTACAATGCTAACATACTCACCCATAGGAATGCCATCAGCATTCATGCTCAACAAATTTCTCGTGTTCTTGAGCAAGGCGTGACAGACAAATTCAAGTAATTGAGACAGGTTTTGATAGGTACGATGATGGCAAGCCTGCATGGGAATCCAACCATATCGTGTGATATGGCAAGATAGTCTTTGCCACATCCACTCTTGTAATAATGTGTTTTTATAATTACATTTCCTCCTCACACCACCATTCAAAATATCAAAGTTGCACCCTCTCCAATTCATCGGGAATCGAAAGCAATCTCAAGTTGGACAGGAAGGACTATAAATGGAACTTACAAGGCAAGAAGCAAAGCGATGGGTGTCGTTGATATTAGAAGAGGTAACAATGTTCATTGTAAAACTCATTAAGACTTGTGATACTATGTTCTCCCTTCAAGAAGGAAGCCCACAGATACTAAAACACTAGAAGGATTTCTCTTTAAGACATTAAGTCAATATTTATGTAGTATTTGATTTTGTTGATTGAGATTTGACCCTTTCAAAATCTCTTATAGCAAGGCCGAATATGGCATTAGGGTCTTATGTGACTACCATTATTATCCTTAATACTAGTGATTCTATTAATGTGTTTACAAGTATTGACTCAATTAATGTGTTTACAGACTTTTGTGCTATCGTGTAAGAATTTTGTGTTTTTGTCTCCCACCTCCAACTGTCAAGATTTAATAACAAACAAGTGATTCTATTAATGTTTTTACATACTTTTGTGCTATTGAGTAGGAATTTTGTATTTTTGCCTCCCACCTCCAACTGTCTCACTAAATTTGATAAACAAGATTTGATAACAAACAAGTGCCTTTCCTGATAGATTCAAAACATTTTTTGTTTTGTTTTTTGCATTTTTCAAAGTTATGCTCAACAAGGTGTGTTGGTATACATGTTTAGATTGGACACACATTCTTAAGTTTCTTTAGGAAACTGACAATCTTCTAGATTCACAGCTATATGTTAGCTTATAAGTATTATGTGCTTGAGTAGTTATACCTACTCTTCTCGTTGATTAAAGCGCTCGACCCTCATTGTTTTAAGGCTGCTCTCTTGATTTCTACTTTATCAACATTAGGTCTATACATTTGCAATCATCTCATTCTCATTAATAATTTGTTTTCGTTCGGAGCTTACATAATTTGTTTTCGTTCGCAGCTTACAAGTTCTGTGCTTCACTGGCTATATGTACTACTCTTTGATTGAAGCTCTCTTGACCCTAATTGTTTGAAGTCTCTTTATTTCTACTTTATCAACATTGGGATTATACACCTGTAATCATCTTGTTCTTATTAACATTTTGTTTACATTGACTAATGCAATACCATGTGGTTGCTTGTCATTGTTCAATGGAAGCTATGTATCTTGGTATGCAACATAGGCCTATTAATGAATAGATATGCAATAGCTTGTGGTTACTTGTCATTGTTCAGTGGAGGCTATGAAAGCAACATAGGCCTATTAGTGAATAGATGTTTACCATTTCTCTCTATTATTTGATATCATATTCAAGTTCTGAACAACTAAATAGATATCAAAGTTCTGAACAACTAAATAGCAACACTTTTACCAATCCAATTCCTTGGAAGCTCAAGGTACATTGTTGCTCAATAAGTTGAAATCATTGCTCTACTCCAAAAGCTTTATGGACGTGTAAATTGGATAACATAATTGTGAAATAATGGCATTTTCTGGGGTTTTATTTGTTGTGGGTAAGCATTATTATGCATTTAAAGTCTGTATGTTACTACTTGAAAATTTAAACCTGCTATAAAGGAATTGCCCCTTGCTCTACTCCAAAAGCTTTATGGATGTGTAAATTGGATAACATAATTGTGAAATAATGATATTTTCTGGGGCTTTATTTGGTGTGGGTAAGCATTATTATGCATTTAGAGTATGTACATTACTATTTAAAATTTTAAACTTGCTAGAACCAAAGATATTAATATGTAACTTTCTAACATGACGAGAAAAACTTAATTTTGAAATACAAAGTTAAACCCAAAAAAAATTGTTGCAAAAAGAAAACGTAAATAGCATAGAATAGAAAGCAAATTGGCAAAATTTGGGCACCTGAAGTGATTTACTGAATTACCTTGAACTGACCTCGTTAATCTTGATAATAAAAAATATAACAAAAACTCAGATCGAATAGAATTGATAAGAAAGCTCTGTATAACAATTCTATTCAAAAAAGATGCAATAAAATTTTGATTATATAGAATCATCTTCCATGACACTGACAAGCAATAAATACCAATTGAAATATCAATAAGCATTAAGCAAGAGATTCATCACCTAAAAAACCTAAAAGAATGTTGCCGCCAGCGATGCTGTTGCCTTGTGTTCGGTACCAAATTGACGGCTTAGGGTTCATACTAGGATGAACTGCAAGAATGAGATCAAGAAATTATGAGAATTCTAGTATTGCTGGATAATGTCAGTCATGGTTTTTGTTTTTTCGGATATAACCAAATGTTGCACTGTTCTTTAAATGAGCATACACGCATATATTATTTGGGAAGATCAATGATAATCCCAGCGTAAAATCAAGGATGAACTAAAATTGTTCAACCGAAATGTAAACTCAAATTGTTTTCGGCTGCAAACCCGAAGAAAACCCCTACTCTATTCTTGAACAATGCGTCAAAGGAATATATACTGCTCCTGAAGTTGCTGTTATTAATTGCTCCATGTACCTACACTGTTAACAAAAAATGAAACTGTAGGCATAAAAAATACCTACACCAAAATCATCTATAAATAACCTGATATAATTTCAAGAATATTAAGAATATGTAAAATTACGCTACCACATCTGAATACCACAAACGCAAGTAAACCTGGAGTCAGTTTTCACCCTAAACAAATTCTTTATGTACTCAAAATAGTATTGTCAAAACCTCAGAAATTACAAATTAGATGCCGTAAGACTACAAAAGTTTTTCCAGAAAGATTTACAATTTATCGGTTGTGTTTCTGCCTACTTTTTTATAACTGCATTGTTCTATTACAAAATCAGTGTACAAAGTAACCTGTTCCTGCCAATATGAATGGAGCTATTATGGTTAAGTATCTTCTTAATCTTAAAAGTCAAAACTTTATACTGTAAATCAAACCTAGAATTACACACTCTGCTGAATATCTGAACTCAACCAAGTTTGCAGGCTACTCCCTTGCTTCAAGCACGAGGCAACAGCTGAACTTTTCTTGATATGGAATCATCTCAAATTTGGCATCCACATTGTCTGTCCATCCTGTGAGTAAATTCATTTGATGTTTGATGACAGCCAACAACTTATTCACTTTTCTTGAAGCAACTTCTTGTGCTAACTTAGTGGCTTACAAAGTTCAGAGACAATGAATAAAAGTAAAACTTGTTGGTCAGGTTGCTTGTAGCTTTACTCTGATAAAAATACCATTTTTCCGAATGAATGAATTCTTATATGTGAATATTTCAAACACTATCTCCAGTATACCTTATATGTCCCAAATGTAAGATAGTTAAAATGATTAGATGACGTGCAATAATTCTCTTTGAAATGAATAAAACACCAAATCAGCTTGGAAAACTCTATTCCTCTGAAGGCCTTTGGGAAAGAACTGTTTTCATGATTTCGTAAGTCATAAACACAATACCCACACTTGGAACAACTTTTAAATACTCTGGAAGAATTCCTCTGTATAAACCAGCCCATCCTTCTGTCCTAATTATGTGCTTGAATGTGCCTAGAATTCCTGAATTATATACACGTGCACGCCCTCCTGCACCTTCCAGCTGCATCCTCCTCCTGACCAAATCGAGAGGAAATGTAGCTACAAAAATTTAAGAAAAAGTGAGAACACATAATATGCACTGCATGTAAAAAAAATTATAGAAGAATGCATGGATGATGTCTGCAAAAGATATGCTTCTATTTAAGAGGTTTTGCACACTCTCTACCCACTTATAGAATATTTTAGGAAACTATAACATTTGTATCAATCACTCAATAAAAATAGGGAGGCAAATTGCTCTTCTAAATGCGACTTAGGCATAAAAAATGACATCCCATTTTACCTGTTGATGAGGCAATGCCTGAAAGGCTGCCACACGCCAAGCTAACAGCCACAGGAGAATCATGAGGCCTGAAGCATAAAGACTGGCCACTTTAGCAGGAGTTGAACCTAGAAAAAGAAATGAGAAGGCAAAACATCTAACACGATAGTCTTGTAACCTGATTTTAATAAACACCTATCTTATAATCAAAATGATAACAAAAGGGATAGAAGCAATAATGCTGTGCTCCAAGAGCCAGCTTCTATTATTGTAGAAGTTGCCAGTATAAGATCCTAGACATACCTTTCAAACTCCCAAAAGGATCTAAGAGTCTCGTAGGCACAGAAACTAATTGCTATATTAGGTCCAACTCCCTGCATTATGCATACATAGCCATGTGATGTTAAAGATATATTCAAATTGTTAATGGACACATTCAAAGCATTAATGGACTCATTCAATTTTTTTCTACACTGACCAATAAAGTTGCTCCAAGGCCTTTGTATAACCCTTTAATGCCTTCGTCCCTTGAAATAGCGTAGAGGGCATGTGTGATGCCTTTGTAATACATTACTTTGGTCTGTCAAACAATAGAATGTAAGTGAAAGAAATGAAGCCAATTAATATTGTATACATGATGATACCTGAAATATCTTATAAATATCATGCCACAAAAGCTCCACTATGTTGTTCCCAAATCTCTAATTAATTGATGAAAAAGACAAAATAAACTACTATGAATAATAAATACATCAATATGCTTTAGGAAAATACCCATGCCAAAAAATAACATTGCACAATATAAAATAAGCGAAAATGAATGAAATTTGATAAAGAAAAACTATAAACATACAGAGCTAAAAGATATACCAAAAAAGACTCTACTTACAACATGGCTGCTAGTTTACCTAAAGTAACAGAGCAACTCTTTATAATTTACAAACTTTTGAATGTCATCATTGTGATCAATTCATGGTCACTGATAATTTTAACACAACAAATTTATGGGAAATGCCTATTGAGGCTCATTTAAGTAAAAAGAATCTCACACTTGAAAGTTTGAATATTCAAACCGGGCTCTGATCCCAGCCAGAGCATGCCCAGTAAACACTTTCATTTCGCCTACGTTAAGGCATAAGTTCATCACAAATGTACCCAAAAGGTCATATTGTACCCAGTGAGAATCTATAGGCTCAAGATGCTTTCAGAAAAGGAGAGTTTAGTATTTTTTGATTAGTGAAAAATATGAAAATAACAGAAGTGAAAAACTAAAATCTGAAACCTAAATGAAACTACGGAAAAAGAGAAGAAAAAACACAATCACCCTCTCATTTAACTACTCTCTCATTAACATCCAGGGCAAAAACATCACCGAAGCTAGCATGTTGACTGCATCACTATTATTTAAGTCAAATATTATGTTTGATCATAGTTCTGAAACTCAACATGCTAAAATTTTGACTCAAACTTGGGACTGAGCAGAAACTGACATATTAAATGATTAATAAATTTGTAAACCAGGGACACATCCCATATGTATTTTAACCCATCACCAATAGGGGACACTTTAGGGACAAAGGAATGAAAACATCCCTACCAAATTACCCAATTTGTGAAAGAATTTAGAAATACTTCCCAAACAGGAAAATCTGCAGAAGTAAACAACAGGAAACAGGAAGCCATCCCATACAACCAAGATAGCTTAAAAGGTTTTATTAACACACTAAAGAAATAAGTGACAGGATGGGGAGCCCACAAGGACCCCCAAACCCCTTAATACCATCCATGAAACTAAACAAGCTAAACAAAAACAAAAATGAAAGTCCTTGTTTCAATTTATGAAGAAGATAAGAAAAAGAACAAGTGTAAAAAAGGTGGAGACAAAAGGTGAGAAAAAGCGGAAAGAGCATCAAATCTAAACCATTTAAAGGAAGTTTATCATCTATTGTTCATCTGCTCAAATTAGTTTGCATTGTTTTTTGATTTTTTTAAGTTTCAATCTCTTACGAGAATTTTTTGTTTTATGTTTTGTACTTGAGGCAATGTTCTGAAATTCCAACAAAAAGAAAGTGAACAATAATGAGGTTATTGGAGAGTGAAGCGGTTCAAATTCTACCAAGAAGCCATAGAAGTACCATTGGTGGTTCTTCTAGGGGAAAAGCATTGCAAGGACTGTAAGTTCAAACAAGCAATTTGAATGCCCTTTTGAATTCATCAAAACCTATTCAAACGGCCCATTTAATACAGAGAAATTAAAAACCTCCTTTATAAATTGCAACAGCCATGGACAAAGGGAGAAAAATTAAGGGGCAGTAGAATATGACAGTTTTTGTGGAGCAGAGCTACACAGGTTAATCCTCCTTTTTTGCCCACAAGTGGAATATGGATTAAAGCATGTGAAAAAATAAACCTAGTTGAGATGGGCAAAGTGACTTAGATCCACATAGGGAGAGCAATAAAAGATCATCAAAACCTATTCAAAAGGCCCATTTAATCCAGAGAAATTTAAAACTTCCTTTACAAATTGCAACAGCCATGGACAAAGGGAGAAAAATTAAGGGGCGGTAGAATATGACAGTTTTTGTAGAACAGAGGCCGCTACACAAAGGTTTATCCTCCTTTTTTACCCACGAGTGGAATATGGATAAAAGCATGTGAAAAAATAGACCTAGTTGAGAAGGGCAAAGTGACTTAGATCCACTTAGGGAGAGCAATAAAAGAAAAGACAATAGGAAAAGAAACTATACAGCCTAATATGTAATTGAATGTCAAAGGGAGAAAAGGGCGAAAATTTTACCAAGATAAAGAAAAGGCTACTAGCATAATGTCCTACAACACAAATACAATAGATGGGATTAGAGGAATGTCTTATATATATATATATATATATATATATATATATATATATAATGCTTCTTTAACGGTCATCTTAGTTAATCTTTACTTTTGTTAGGTAGTTTCTGTCTCTCACTAATTCACAATTGTTTATTTTGGAAACATCATATATATATATCAAAGTAACGAGACTTGGATCAGGCTCAAACTCGGTAACTCGACTAGTGACCTGGCTCAAACTTCCTTGTGACTCGATAGTGACTCGGCAAACTGATAAAACCCTTGAAATTTAGAGATTATTTGCGATTTAAATTAATTCCATGCACCCATTATTGAATAAAGCTTAAAGACACTAACATCATAAAATAGAAGGTAATTTGATCACATACATAACATACATCGATTACGTAAGTACAAAGGCAAATTTTAGATGTAATAAGAAATTTTTGAAAACAAAAATAAAAAATCAGCATTGTTAGATGAGTTAGCTGAGAAACCCAACTGAGTCAGCCGAGTCAGCTCAGTTGACCCAGGGTCACGGGTCATTTTGACCCAGCTGAGGTAACTCAACTCACTGACTCGAATGACTTGCCCAACTCACGGCAAGTCTGGTTACTATGAATTATATATTTATATATAGATATATATAGATAATGCTTCTTTAATGATCATCTTAGTTAATCTTTACTTCTATTAGACAGTTTCTATTTCTCATTAATTCACAATTGTTTGTTTTGGAAACATCATCTTTGTAAATATATAAAGGGGCTTTCATCTCCTTTGTTTTTCCATTTTTTGGAATAAAAACCACAAAGAGGTATTTTGTGAAATTTGTGGTTTGTCATGGAAGATTTTTGCTGGAAACCGCAAGCCTAGTTGAGGGTTTTGATTGCGTGGTTTCTTGGGTTGAACAAAAATATCCGATTTTTGAAGTTTGCATGTGCTTTTTGTCAGTTGCATGTTCTTCCATGTGTTGTTTTACCACGCAAAGTCTCATGTTTTGTCACATGAAGGTTTCTCTAAGGTTTCTCTAAAGAACTACAATAGGTTGATTGTTCCCCAACCCTATGCCCAAGGAAAGATACTCTATCCTCGTGCCATACCTAGTGAGCCTCATCATTCCCCCTAATTGCCACCACTTCCCTCTAATGATCATTACTCTCAAGATTGTGCGTTTGTATGATGTAACATGTGCCTATTCCACCGCAAGCCTTATCTAATGCCTTTGTATGACGTGGCCCATGCCCATTCCACCATAAGCATTACTTAATGCCTTTGTATGATGTAGCACAATCCATTCCACTACAACCCTTACCTTATCCCATGAAAGAATGACCTGAGTGTATAGGGTATACAGTTTATTTATATCATCATTAATATGGCAATTATGATGAACTTATATGCTAAACTTACAATTATATTTTATAATTGAAAGATATACATAAGTCTTATAATAGCATTTATTTATATTATTCTAACACAGCATACTCATACGCCATCCATTATTATACAAGCTTTGTCTAACAAATACACACAGGTGTGTGTGTGTGTGTCATAGTAACATGAGGACACGCACTCCCCCCCCCCCCCCTCCTCACTTTTGCCCCACGTTTCGGAGACGGAGACTTAGGGACTATGTTCCCTTGTCCCCAATGTCGCCACCAAATTTTGCCACCTCCGTCAAGGATGGAAGGCATCCCAATGTTGACTATTTGTTGATTCGACTATTTATATTCAATGTTCCAATTCAATGCAATGTTCAAGTATTTACTCTTTTACATATTGTATATCTTATATTGAAATACATTTTTTCATAACTAGCATTTTAAGTACCATATGTATAGTTGTCCATAAAGAGATAGAGATTGATGATTTTATTATTAAATTATTAAGTTATTAATGATTCGAACTTAGAAATTATGTTTGTTCTTTGTGATAGCATTCACTCTTTGAACTTAAATTTATTTATATTTTTGTTTTTGTCACTTGTTTGTAGATACATTGGGTTCTTCATCTCATGTATTGTGCATGTCATGCGACTAGTTGATACAATAGTTGACCTTAAAGAGATTTGTAAGATCTACTAGTATGCTTGGACAAATGAAACATGTCATTCATAGCAAGGATCCTACTGTGGCATGAGGATCACATTTAACCCCCTACCATGTGACAATGAAACAATACACACACCCCACACTCCACTCCATATGATGCCTTGTGCTCTAAATCCTATATAGTATGTAACTAGGCATAGGAGAGTATCTATATTTTAAGAAATTGAGATGAAAATGTACTTATGAAAGGACGTTAAAAATGTATACCATGGGGAGTTAACTTTACTTCTAACGCAATGACAAGCCATTGTCAATCTTTGCATTCCAACATTCACCAACCTAGAGTTAAGGACAAATAGAGCTACATTAGCTCAAACCCTATTGGATGATGGATGTAGCATGGCAAGGATACACCAAAGTTCCACACTTCCTTTCAAAGGTTGTTCATTTATTTGCTATAGAAACAAATTGGTTCACATTCAAACTATAATTGATAAACCAAAGTTTGTATTTATACAATAAGATATGTTGATCTTCACACAATCAAATTCAATCACAAATGGTAGATAATACATGGAAAAACAAGTCTATGTTAAGGATGAAAACAATTACAAGATATCAGATTATCCATCTCAACTTCAGCACCAAAATGATGCTTGAATGACTTGCCAAACAAGTTGAATACTACCTTCTCGAGGCATCAACATATTGAAGATATAAATACAATATAGCAAAAAAGGTCTCCCAAAAGAAATGGTCAATACCACAAATCCCAGACCTAGGTATCCAAATATTCATGAGATTCCCCACAACTCACCAAAATGGTCATCATACCTCACTAGTAACTCCTCTTTTGCACCTTACATACAACTTGCATTCCATAAGCACCATAGACTCCAACAAAATAGTCAAATCAACCATGATCCCAATCCAATGTCCTCCATGGGAAAATTGGTATATTTGCAATGAAAAGAAGAAGCTTGCGAAAAATTGAGTTTCGCCTTCTCCACAATTGGTTGTCAATCTTTACCAATTTTCATTATCTCCCAAAATTTAGCTTTCACTTAGAAGCCACTACAATTACATGTAATAGTATTAATAATTAGTAAATGATTTGACTCATTTAACTAACATATAGATGACTATCCAAGTCTACCCTCTTTATGTTCCCTACCAACAAAACATTTTTTATCAACAATGTTCAATTTTCTGATCTGTTTAGGATTTGCAGGATGATCAACATCTAATGCCAACTTTCAAAAAGATTGAAGTTTCTCAAAAAATGGAAAAGTTGGTAGCTATGCATAGTAATTTGTGGTTCCAACATAGACATACTGTCAAGTATTACGACTCCAATGTTTGTTGATCGTGAAAATGTCACACAAGAGGTGTAGGAGGGGATTGGTTGGGGGCCTTGGAAATGGCAATAGTTGAGGTAGTAAAAGTTGATAAGGGTCAGCAGAAGTTTTCTATGTTTTTCATTATTTAATAGTTGAAACCTACAGCATTTGATCATTCTGTAGTAATTTTTATATGGTATATATGCACATTAGCAATGACAGCTCATGAAACCTCAAATTAAATCTACTGTTATGTAGTACAGCTTTATAATATCAAATATTCCTTAATATTTTTGTATTACTGTCCCATAAAATGGCCTCCCAAAAAATATTTCTCCACTATTCCCTGCAATCCCCATCTAAAACATTGGTGCAACATAAGTGCACATTGATGAAGATTGGGCATAGCTAACCTGAAGTGTCCTTGACACTGCCAATGCTTGAGGAACTGATGAGCCACAACAATAATTTCAATGCACAAATGACTAACAAATTATTAATTTTTATGTGCAACATGTAGTCTAATTATTGGGAATTTAGTACACACTATTTTGAACAGTAATCATAAACCATTTTATCATTCCGTGTTTAGCATTAAATAATCAAATACCAATATCCATAATGTTTTGTGATCTGTTTTAGTATATTTTATTCATTTGGTATGGCAAAGTTTTTTTATCTTTATCTTTTTTATAATCATAACAAAGTCATGCAAAAATAAACTACTATACTTGATCCTGAAAGTTAGACAAATGCATTAGCCTAATAACCCAATTAAAAAGCCACTTGGGCTAATAACCCACAAAAAAAAATTGCATAAGTCAAAGGAGCTGGAAAAATTGGGATGTGGTTTGCACTATGACAAAGGAGAATTTATTATTTTCATTTCCATGATGTCAGCCCAAAATAATTTTGTTTTTTTTAAAGATAGAACAGAAAGTGCTAGTAAAAAAATGAACATTCAAAAATTATTAGTAAAACAAAGGAAAACAATAAGAACTTTTATCATCAATGTGCTTTAAAATGTTGAAAGTAAATCAAAGAATAGCAATAGAATGGAAAAGAATAGCAATAGAACGGAAAGTTGAAAGTAAATCAAAGAATAGCAATAAGCTACAAAAAAAAAAAAAAAATGCATAAGTCAAAGATGCTGGAAAAATTGGGGTGTGGTTTGCACTATAACAAAGGAGAATTTATTATTTTTATTTCCATGATGTCAGCCCAAAATAATTTTTAAAAAAAAAAAGATAGAACAGAAAGTGCTACTAAAAAAATGAACATTCAAAAATTATTAGTAAAACAAAGGAAAACAACAAGCATTTTTATCATCAATGTGCTATAAAATGTTGAAAGTAAATCAAAGAATAGTAATAGAATGGAATGCATGTAAAGCTTAGGAACTTCTTAACACTATTATTTTAAGTGCATGTTTGCCATAAATAGTCCAGATTACAACATTTCCCTCACGATTGCAATAATGAGAAACTTAAGCTAATGTCATTGTCAAATGATAATGCCTATGTTCCTTTTGTAAAGCAATATATCAAACAAATATACACAACTTTTATATAGCCCATAACAATTTGACCAAAGAGCAATATCGCATGCTTCTCACATGCTTATCACATGCTAGACTTGCTAGAAGTCTAGTATAGAAATGTTGGCAGTGGGCCAGCATCCCCCGCTGGATTTATGACATGGATTAACAGCCAGTTGTGTTTTCTATAAGTCTACTGGTTGCATAGAGCATTAATAGGTCAATCTTTTTGTGTACAACAACCCTAGCAATTAACAAGTGGTATCAGAGCTTCATCGCGAATTTAGATCCTTGTAGGTCGCGTCAAGTAACATTGGGAGGGGGATTGTTGGTAGTGCTCCAAGGCCCTCGCTTGATTTGTGATATTGTTTAACAGTCTCATGTGTCTTCTATACATCTAGTGGTTGTTTGGGGCATTAATAGATCGATCTTTGGTGCAACAACCCTAGCGATTAACAAGAGAGCACTTCATTGAGAAAATAGTTTATAAACTAGGAAAAGGTCATTACAAGACTAATCAAAATAATCTGCAATAACACACATCCCTTGAAATTGAAATATTTAATAACTCGAAAATAGAACATGCAAAAAACAATTTCAACTTCCAAATCTTGTTAATGCCTTTGTCAATTTTTTGAGTAAACTGAGTGTTGCTTTGTAAAAATCAGTGTTTTCTCAAATCACAATTGCTAATTGGCAACAATCTCATTTAGGATACCATTGAGAATACCCCTTTATCAGAGTTGAATCTCATTTCAACCTAGAACTATAGATGGGTAATAATGCAAAATAAATAATCCAACTCCATACCTACCCTGTAACCTAGGTATACACTAGCTTGTAATAAAATATATATATATATATAACAAAAAAATAATGCTTCAAAAAATACAATTTTAAAATAAGAAAGAGCCATTCTAAACTAATAGCAAAGCACTAATAGCCTATACTATCAATATAATAAGCATACTACCAATATAATAATCATAATCTAATCATAACATGTAATAATAATAAAACCTAACCACTCTACAAACCAACCGTTATTGAACACTAATTTCAAATCATGTTGCAATTAATGTAGCCTTCGTAATCTTTTACCTTGTTCCTAGCATTCAATGTAATAATGCATTAAGATATGAGATTATTAAGGTTGCAATGTTTTTAATGTTACTTTTTAGCTCACTAACTTTTAAAAGATGCACCATTAGTTCTGTGCTTGATTTTCTATGTGCATGTTATCTTTAAATGACAGGATTTCAAACAACGATCTTAGTCCATAGGATGAGATTCGCAAGAATATAAGAAAGAAGAATGGATAGGAATAATGTGCATAAGGTCATCAAATGCGGATTCTACTGGTTGAAAAATAAGTAAAGCAATAAAACAATGTAATTAAACAATAAAGCAATATAATTAATATATTTATATATAAGGAAAGGTATGCCTTCTCAAAGTCCCCAAATAAAATCAGGGGCAAATGTATTTAATATAGATAACAGGAAACTTGCATCCCAGGCTTTAACAGAGGTTTTCTTACCCCATTCTTTTACCCCTGGTGCCTGCACTTTGAATGAGGGAAAGTGTAAAATATTAAAGAAACTAATAAAATAAGGGCAAAAAGCCTTAAACCAATCAAAAAAATATATCCAACGCAAAACACTGACATTGATTATCAGGCATTTACAAATCACTGACACTTTTTGGTTGACAAATTCTAACAACATATTGCAGAGTCAGAGAGTGCACATATAAAACTGTTTACTAGAAGATAATCATAACTTCAAAATGTGTGACTGGACTCATGACAGATATTGAAGAATTGGGTGAGTATCATTCAAACAAAGGTTGCATGGGTACGTGGGTACGGGAACGGGAACGGGTACGGTGATGGGTACGGGGACGCATATTTTTCAAAATAGGGGACGGGGGTACATGTGTATGCCTAATTTTTTTCTATATAATTAATAATTTATAGAAAATATAAAAATCAAAATATATGTCATGAGTCATGACATTGAGCATTCAAAACAAGAAATTTGAAAATATGAGCCATAAGTCAAATTATTATATATATATATATATATATATATATATATATATATATATATATATATATATATATATATATATATATATATATATATACACATATGCTATTGCTGAATGTTTAATGTTTAAAGTATTTTTCATAATAGGGGATGGAGGTACTTGGGTATGTCAAACTTATTTAAAAATTATACTTTTATATTTATAAAAAATCTGAAATTATGAGTCATGACAATGGTTTTTCAAAACAAGAACAGTGATAAAGTTTGCAAATGTAATGTATTGTTTTCAGTTTCAGATTTGCTATATGTTTGAAATAATAATACATGATAAATGCTTAGATGCATAACAAAGAAGGCAGACTTTAAACATGAACAAGAAGATCCTAAATCATATGACAATGACATATTGCAAATGGTAAACTTATGACTTGAACAGTGATAAAGTATATTGTTAATGAGTATCAAAGTTTCAAACTGATTTGGTATTGAATTAAGTTTGATAAACAACAAGCTAATACAAAAATTAAAAAACCAAAAAAAAAAAATCAGAATCTTAATCAAGGTCCTTAGCTATGACACTCTCCACCGAGTACCCGGTACGTGGGATACGTGTACCCGGTACTTGGGTACGTGGGTATGAGTACCAGGGGTGTGGGTACGAATACCCATGCAACCTTGATTCAAACCCTCCAATAATAAATGATTAACATGTACCAGCAAACATGCATTGTATATGGATCAATTTATGTGATTAAAAAGCATTACTTCAACGGAATTGGATGATAAATAAGTAGTTACTAGACTGAAAAGAGCTATTACCTGTGCTGCCAATCGAGTCCTTACAAGATCTAAGGGATATGTGAAAGTCGCAGCTGTTACTCCAGCTGCACCACCACCTAATAGACGAATACCAAGGTCTGTACTAATATTCTCTTTATATCTCTCCATGAAAGGCAATGAATGCATGATCTGCAACAAGAAAAACTCACTTAGACATACCATCACAGCATCAAAATCCAAAACTCAGGAATACCCGTATTTCTTCTTATTTTTCACTTAATTTTGCCGTCAATTGATCAGTACTCGCCTTCTTATACCGTTCATATGCATAAAAGCTAATGGACGAGTAAGGGAGTCGATGGGCGATCGTAACCAGATTTCCCTTCCAAAATGCTCTGACTCCCTCTTCATTAACAATCCGTGATGCTTCTCGGATGATACTTGCTTTACGCAAGATTGGACCATCATTGTGCATGCCTTGGATCTATATAAAGGAAAACTTCCATAAAATAATTAGTTGACAAGATTAAACAAAACAAGAAGGAAACTAAACAAAAACACAAAAAGACATGGGATTACTCTAGAGAAGAACGCCTAATTTTAGGTCAACAGAATTCATTTCCACGTTGAAAATCAATCAAACTTCACTTCATAAAAGAGAGCTAAAATTTATTATAAATTAAACTTGTGCTTCTGTGGAGGAGGATACCACAATTTTCTCAGCAAGAACTACTGAGATGTTTTCAGAACGTTTTGCAGGAATATGGTCACACAACATTTTAACAAACCTCTAACAACTGTTCCCCAGAAGATCTAAGACCTACTCTAATGCGATAGTGCAATCAAAATGTAAGGCAGCAAAAATATTAAAAATTGACCATCTTGAGGTTGCCTCTTGGCAATAAATAACTTAGATAAATGCTCATGCTTAAACACACTTTTCAGCAAACAGTACATCCTCCTTAAGGACAGCCCCTCCTACATAAGTTTTTGAATAGCTACAGACTGAAAATATTAAGGCTCCATTTCTAGAGAGAGTTAAAAGCAGACTTAGTACCTATGTGAATACTAACTTCCCATTTATAAAATGAGGCATGCAATTGATGTAAATGGCTTACTTCTAATTTTTACCATTCGTATGTCTCTTTTTTCTCATCTTTCTGATGGCCTATTAGAGCAAGAGCATTTATAAATTAAATATAAAATAAGTGCAATAATAAAATTTCATGAATCTATGATAACTACACATGAAATTGTGGTTTCTTATCTGCTGAGAATTAAAGCTACAAAACAATTTCTAAGGACCTTGTAGATTTTACTCCCAGATTCCACAAAGCAATATAAAAGCATCAGAACATATTGCTTCTCCTTGCTGTTCAGTGTGCAGTGTGTAGTGTGCAGTAGGGAAATGTTATGCAACAAAGACAATACCAATACCTCAAGAAAAATACCAGGTAATTCGGGTTTAAAATACATCATGCCATTCCTTTGCGAGCTCCGTCTAGGATTTCTACCTACTTCGTGATTTTTTAAGAATAATATATTATATATTTCATTCTGCAACACTATTGCTGCACCATATTGCACCTCTGCTCATAATCTTGTGTTCCTCATTTCTCTTTGTCTATACTAAACATTAAACATTTTTTAAGTCATTTGCAAATGCCTCTCAAATTAATATGAAGTCCTTCCAGGTCTCAGAATTTGTATACTTGAAGCTAGATATAAGGGTTAGAAAACTTTCAGATACAAAATAACTGCCAAGGCTGCTCACACTCCCTGCATTCTTACAGAGGCAAGTCTTATTAAAGTGCCATTAATAACTAGATTGTCAAAATCTCTGAAACCAGAAAAAGAAACTTAAACTATCCGAACTGGTTCAATGAGTCTCTCAAATCAACTCCCTTATATAAAAGAATCGCATCTAGATTTGCTCTGGAATTTTAATGTAAAACAAATACCAAAAATAGCATCAATGCATTAAAAATGACTTTCACAACAACAAATGAAGCAAACTTCCCCCCTAACCATCTACTTATAGCTTAACAGGAGAATTTTACCATGTTAGTAATTATTAATAAAATTTGCGGTTGACCAGATGGTGTTCTGGTGGTGTAAATTCAGGAAAAGTTGGGCCCTGATTTTAGTGATGAATTATCCCTGTTAAGTGCCCACATTTGGACCTTATTTAAGGTCCTTTTGTTACTGTTGTTTTAGGAGCACAATTTGTTCTAGATTTAGTCATTTTTTATTAGTTTCTATATCTACTGAGGGATAATCGATCATTTCCATTAAAGCGACCAACCATACATTTCAAGAGAACCACAGCATGCTTGAGCCAACTAACAAGACAGATAACCTCCTCTTCTTGTACAGGCTCTGCAAACCCTAGGAGAGTTATAACTTAGGCCCCCTTGACAAAAAAATTAAAGAGAACAAAAAGATCCAAACATTGGCCCTTGACTAACCATGTCCTAATGACAGAGATGAATTGACCTACTAGACCTCATATTAAGCAGACTAACACAAGAATATACATGCAACTAAATATGTAACAAGTTTGTAGCATTGCCCATTAAAATGACATCAACCTTAAATACACATGCATCATATAATCACACAAACATAACCCTCTATCCATTCATCAAACATTAGCTTTTTTATTATTTAGCATAAGTTAATGCAAATAGGTTATAAAGGTGGGTAGAACTTCTACATGTATGACCTCTGAGTAATTGCTCCAAGTGAGAAATCCCTTGGGAAAGGTTGTCAAACTAGACTCTGCACATAAGCCAGACTGAAACTAACAGTACAGCTGAAATAAATTGATATTTATTTGACCAACCACAATAAACAGTGATGCTTACTCCATTGGACAACCAATTCTAAATTTGCAAAATGTGCAAGAACATACAAATCAAAAGACTAAAGACACCTACAGCCAAGCATACTTCAATCATCCATCTCAAATAAGCACTACCCTGCATGCAACAAAGAGATACCACTACAAAACAGTTTGTAATGACATGTAATATTGCACATAATATTTACTCAAACATATAATATTACCTTTATAATATATAAAATATTACCAACCTCATCCCTAAAAATTTTAAGTTTGATCAATTCACCACAAATGTTATGCATTAAGGTTCTATAATGTATATATGAATGCATTATCAAAGTTATCGTAGGAATATTTGAAATTTCACTACTATTTTAATTTTTTTCTATTTTTATATCGATGTCCCTTACCATCCCCAAAAATGGCCCCAATAATTAGGGACTCAATTATGCATTGCCTCATCTGGTACCAAGCTCATCCCTAAAAATTGGGGTAATATTGGTTTCAAATACATTGCTAGTAGCCAAGTGAACATACAAAATTACCAAAATTCTATTACTGCCATGAAATGTAAAAATAAATCTTGAAACCAAGGTGGCTATGGGAGTTGCATTTGTAAAGTCATTGCCACCATTAAAGCCAAGAACAACCTCTTGAAAGTTTGAAATCATACCAAACACACTCCAACAAAATAATGGGAACACAAAGAATACTATTCATACAACACTTATCATCTTTTACATGTTGCTACACTACTAACATGGAATACAAAATGTCCCAGTAAGATATTGAGCCCATCACCACCAACAAGGCAACATGCAGCAGGCAAAAAATCAACTTCGAAACCACATCAACCTTTGAAAAGAAACAAGCAAACACAACAAAAAGATCACACGCCCACCATGTGCTACTTGAAACGTGGCATAAGTGGCCCATGTATACCTTCACAATTGTGACATCCATCCACATGAAATTAGAACACATAGAACTCAAGAGCACAAAATTTCGAAGTTGTGAGCAATTAAGCTAATACAGTGCAAGTTATAGGATTGACCAACATTAGAACATGTTGCAAAACTGTACATCAAGACATATTAGGCCCTACTATAAGTTATCTTGGATAAGTCACAAACAAAGGATTACAACAGTATGGCATGATTGCACAAATTTGGCAGGAATAGAGTTTGATGCCAACAGCTATAATTGTCAAGGGATTTGCTAGAGAAAGAGAAAGTTGATTCTATTCAAGATTTTGATTCAGATGACGATGTTCCAGAAACTTTAACAAAGTCCCTATGAAAAGATGAGTTTGAAATGCAAAGAGTTCAAGTTCATGCTGATTAAAGAACCTTCCTTAAAAATAGTAAGAATCAAATTTTTATGAGTTGCTCAAATGCTATTCTAGTGGCACAGAAATAAGGAGAAATCAGTCCCTAATTTTAGCAATAAATTCCGCTTGTTGAACACTGAAAAACTGCACAGTATTTCTGTTTTACTTTTTAATACGGTCGTTTTGGATGCTTTAAGTTTAAACATATTGTATTTTTTTTGTTTTAGAACGTTTAAATACCATGTGCTCATTTGAGCAACAACATGAGACTTACAAGCTTATTCGAACTCCTTAAAGACCAAGAGTCACAAATTAGGATCTAGCTTTTCCAATGAGACAAATACAGCCAATGGAAGACCAAGAGTCACAGCTTAGAATTCCACAAAGATGTCCCTCTTGGGGTTTGAACCATGGTCTCCACAATGAGAACTCACTTCAACCAACTAAGCTAAACCCCTTGGATTTAAAACATATTGTTTTTGTCTGGGTCACCCACATTTAAACAGTTTACAACTTGATGTGCTATTTGTGCTCTCCAATTTGCATCAGCAATGCAGAGAACCAAAATTCAGAATAATGAAATATTCTCAGAGCAAGTGCTCCTCTGATTGAGTTTTTTTACTTGCTTTCTTGTACTTCAAGCTTTTTGTGATTGAAGGTCTAATCAAAGGTTAAGTTAGGCATTTTGAGTCTAACCCTAGGGCACCGAATCAGTGTAACATGTGCTGAATTTTAACATCAATGAACAGGCAAACCTTATATGATTTTAATCAATAACACGAAAAGTTTTCTGCACATTAGACATTTATGACTCACCCACATTCTAGACTACTTATAATCCAATGCATCTCTCGTTTGCATCAGAAATGCAGAACCAAAATTCAGAACACTAAAATATTCTGAAAGCAAGCGTTACTCTGATTTGGTTTTCAATCAACTATTTCCTTGTAATTCAACTTTTTTTTTATAGCATGTCTAATCAAAGGTTAAGTTAGACAATTTATGTCAAACCCTAGAGTGCAGAATCTGCATACCATGTGCTGAAGTTTAACATAAATGAACAGACAAATCTTACATTGTGGCTATCAATGACCAAGAAATAAATTAGAAATAACAAGGAGCTGCTGGATATGGATTCTTCAAACATGAGTAAACAAAGTTTTCAGCTAGGCATTGGCCTACAATGTGAGTTATTAGCACATGTCTCACACACGTCTCAGTTTGAAAAGGCTAGCTAGTGCATTACGCTATTAAGAATTAGTGAGAATGAAACCTAATAAGTAATAATGTTGAGCATATGAATATGACTTATCAACCAAAAGAAAAATGTTATTAATGAATATATTCATCATAAGGATAACCACTGAAAGAGACGGCAGAGTCCTCAAGGCGGAAAAAGGATATTAATTCTGAATCAGTTGAACATATCAGAAACATTGGACCTTTTAAATGCTATTTAGAGTACACATGGATAGCCAGGCTGGAATTTATTCTCGAGCACGATCATGACGACAAAATCCAGGAGTATAAAAAAATTGTAAGTCAAGACAGAAACACTTCCCCTTCAGACTTCTACCTATCAAATTAGTAATATCTTACATTTTTACCTTAATAAAAACAATATTTTGGTCGTGCCACAAAACAAAGAAGAATAAAATGTGAATGATATACGAGCTAAACGGAAAGAAATCCCCCTCGGAACCTCCATTTGCCGAATTGGGGCCCGTACAAACAATTAATCTTTGCATTTTACCATAATAAAACTTATCAATTAAAATGACATTTATTTACAAACCTGAAAGAGAATGGTGAGCCGAGCCAATGGAGCAGTACAGGTTTTGCTCACAGCACCAGCCACCCCTCCTGCTAAAAGCTGAGATATCGTCCCAATGTGTGAATGTTGTACGGAATGCTGCACATACTTCTTCACCCCTCTATCCACCCCACCATGCTGGAATTGCTCTGAACCATTCAGTGACCCAGCTGATCCTGTCGTTAACTGCGCCCTTTGAGAAGTAACCCCTGTCTCCAGCACAACTCCCACCCTGCCTGCAGAGGCCGAATGAAAGGCCCCTTCAGCAGCAGCCTCTGTCTGCATTTTTCCTTCACTGTCTTCTCAAAAGTGAAGCCAAAAGGAGGAAGAAAAATATAGCCCAAGAATAGATTGTTCCACTCAAGTCAAATGTATCCTCTGAAAATCGCCCAATAAACCTGCCAATGAATTTAGTTACTCCATATTAAAAACACAAAAAAAGCGTGCCCAAATGCGAAATGTTGCTGTAATTTGAAAAATAGTGTCCCAGAAAACCCTACTTCAAATAATTTTTCTACCTGTCTCAACAGAGAATATACGTTTCATTCAATGGAAACCCGAATTTCCGATCAATTCACAGACCCTTTTTGTCTTTCATTTACTAACCCAAAGCTTTCAAAAACTCACCGATTCGACAGCCAAAAATCCCTCACTTTCACCCGGTAGCATAGTTTCCACCAGAGTTCTCCAAACGCCGTGACTTTCCAATTCGGTATACTGTATAAGCAATGAAATTCACAGCCACGACCCCAAGCAAACTCGTCCTTTTCTCCCCAATCGTATTATCAATAAAATAAGGGTCACCACAACCCTCTATCCCCAACTCAACCAAATCTTCAACCCATCATTCTCCGTCAGCAAAACATCCAAAGCCCGTTATGTTCCTTCAATCAAAACATCACAAAACCCTTCGTATCATATGTACCGCATCCGACTCGTACCGCAGACCTATGGAAAACCCAAGACAATCAAAAAGAATTCAAGAGAACTCTATTTATGCTCTACTTTCTTAATAGACAAGCAACTCACCAGAAAGAAAACTATAAAAATTATCAAACAAGCAACTCAAATGACAAATTTTGCCCGCCCTCTCTTTATGCACGGCGGGAATAAAAGACTTGATTGACAGACTATGGAATGTTCGAATCAAATAATAAAGGGATTGGAAACCGGGGGAGAAATATCTCTAGAATTTTTTTTTACCAAAAGCCCAATCCCTAACCCTAAGAAAAACATATGTTGCAGAGCCGACAGCTTAACAACACAAATGCCAGAAGATGAACAATTACGTTAACCAGGGTTTGATATATGGTCAGTGCCAACCCACTTTAGTTTGAATCGATGCGGAATATACTTGTTCGATTATTTGCACTTTTTTGGATCCTTCGATTCCATGCGCCTGCTTGCTTGCATTTTACATGATTTTATGATAAGGAGTTTTTAATTTTTTATTTTTTGAAGGTTAATTTTTTATGTTTTCTTTCACTTTTCCATCTTGGCCGTTATGGATTGGTCGCATCTATTTATTTAATACTCGTTTGCTCAAATTTTTTTTTTTAATTATATGAGTAAAATTAAGATATATTCTAAACTATATTATCAGTTAATTTATAGGGTGTTTTTTAATAGATTCTTTCAAAACATTATTTGACAAAAGATTTTCAAGGGTGTTATAATCAATTCATATCATTATTGTTGTAGTAATAGTTTATGAAGGGTGATTATAAATATTTACACAGGATTTTTTTTAATGGATCTATTAACTTTTTTATTGTTTTTAGTGGATTTCAAATTTTTGTAAGTTGCATCGTAATGATAGATCACATATTTTCATAGATTTCCTGTCGATAATAATTATTGCCAATCATTACTTTCAGAAGTCATAACAATTAGTGTGAATCATTATTGTAGTAATGGATCATGAATTTTCATAAACGAATAATTGTAGTAATGGATCATGAATTTTCATAAACAAATAACTGTAGTAATGGATCATGAGTTTCAAATAATTGTACTACTAGATCATGGATTTTCATAGACGACAATAATTGGTACATTGTAATTATGGATGGTAAATTTTCAGAAGGTACAATAATTAGTGCATTGTAATGATGGATAGTAGATTTTCACAAGCTATAGTAATTGGTCGTAATCATTATGATAATGATGGATCATCAAATATGATCTCAGACAAAATGATTTGCAAGAATTATTAATGTTTTTATTTAATTTATATAATATATATTTAGATAATTGATAAAAATATTTTACAATACAATAATAATTAACGATTATTTTAGTAAAATTTAAAATTTTATTTTTATTTTAACAACCATTTATGCTTTAATACTTGAAAATTAACTTTCTAAAAAAATCAAACTCAATATGTTATTAATAAATTAAGGCTTTAGTGTAAAAATATTTTACAATTTTAAATATATTTGTTAATATTCTATACAATCTAAATTCTTAAAAATATATATTTTGCAAATTATGATAACAATCATTAAAAAAGAAAGCTTCCAAATTAAATGGAGTTTTATTTTGTTTTCATGTTCAAAAATAATAAATTGAGGCTAGCTTTCTAAAATATATATGCAACTTCACAAGGGGAGTCTTTTATAAGGGCTTTGTGCTGATTTAGAGAGGAAAAAATGTTATGAATCAATTCAAGATTTTAGCTAGAAGGTTTACAAATGTACTTTTCTATTCAAAAAAGAAAACATTTTTCTATTTTTCCAAGAATATAAATTATTGCACTAATGTTAAAAAAAACTAGTATTGATCATCATTTGTGTGTTTATTTTAATTGGTCATAATTTATTGAATATATATCTAGAAGTAATTGAGAGCATGATTCAAAATGTTTGTTTGAATTTTAGAACATTACACTCCTTGAAACACACCATTGGAAAAGTAGGTACAATTGTGCTAATATAGAAATTTATAAAGCTTACATATGCTTAATACTACATCACTTCCTCTCAAGTACTCAATGTTTTGAGCTATATATTAAAATTAAAAGCATAATTAGAGACTTATTTTCAACATCAATATCCTATTAATTTGGTATAACAATTGCAATCAATTATTATACCAACTCAATGAAATAATTTTGTTTTAAAAATGCATAACAAAAGAATAACAAAAAAACTTGGTTTTGTACAATGTACTAACACTCCCTAAGTTCAAGGTTGAGATCTGATTTTTCCCATTTTTTTCATGGTAAGTTTAAAAGGAGAAAAGCTAGCATCATGAATAATATTTTATTATTAGTCTGTATCGTAAAGGCAGGAGACTAAAATTTATCATTTGTATTATATTAGTTTGTTCATTGAAAATTGTGTGTTTTCATTTAATATCATTATACATTATAGTTAGCATGGAAAATTAAATTTGTTTGACGTCACATATTTAAATAAGTTTTATTCTATTGGCTCTTGTTTTTGATTAAAAAAAAAGTAGCCAAAAACTAGGGGGTTGGCCCTTTACAACAGTGGTGGAACAACCATCAAAAATCAGTTGGCAACCAACACAAAACTATGCAGTCCCCTTGACAGATCATTTTCTTGATAGTATTTTATTTTTCTTGCACAGATATTGTCTCAAAAATTTGAGCACTACAAATGTCATTTTTTCATGAAGGTTACGTGTCTGCTATTTCAATCCTTGAAACATTTAATACCTACAAAGGAGCAAAACTTGTAGACCAAACATTCTTTGTATCAGATGAGGTGTAATTATTTGGAGAGTTTGGTATTGATTCTATGACAAGAAAAGTAGATATATATTATAAAATAAGAATATTGAATAAAAGTATAAATCCATTGTACTGTGCTTTCTATTATTTTCTCAGGTTCGAGCTATTACCTCTATCTTGAATAGTTCCTTTTATTTATTGTTCACATGCTAAACTTTAGGAGTAAAGAAAATTATTAATCAAGAAGTTTACCAAAGCTATATAATTTTTCAGATATTTTAAAGATGCATAGTAGCTTATGCATCCTCACAGGTACAATAATTTACTATTGAGCAATTTTTTTATGGTATGTATTTAACGAATAATATGTTTTTGTGTCTCCTGTATCTATTTTCATGATTTGAAATACTTGCATTTTGGTGAAATCAGGAGGATTTAAATTTCCCCTCTTTGCTTGTGAGCGGGCTAAAATTTAAAGAATTTTGACCCAATTTTAATTGTAAGGAGGTACCCATTTTGAGGCTTCCATTTTATGGTTTTTCCCACCTTTGCATCTATGTTTTTCCTATTGTTTATTTTTCTAATGAAAGTGATATCGGCTTAAAATGTTTGAAGTCCAACCATTTTTTTAAAATCCTCTTGAATCAATTATTTTAGGAAAACCAATCTTCTTCTACAAGAAAACTTAACTTTATAAAATGATATCAATTTGGTTACTGAATCTGCTATGATGTTTCCAAAACTTAAGTTTTATCTTGCGAGAAATTCAACTCGTATCTCAAAGGTGCCTCCACCATTGATGCACATTTAGATGATTCGAGACACACAATGATGTCAATGTATTTATTTCTCCCTTAAGCATTACTAGGAAGTTTGGGTACCATAAGACCACATCAAAAATTCATGCATTTGATAATGTTACAAAGCGTTTTGATATCCAAACAAGCATAACCCTTCCCATTAATATTGAAAGAGTATAGGTATACAACTTATTGTGCAACAAAAATCTAATAAAAGTATTGTGTAATGAGATAAAAAGCTATAAACCACTAAAATGAACAATCAATGGCTACTAGTCAAAGTAGAGTTGATTGATAATAAACTTTGGTTGCCTTGAAAATGCTAAGAAAATGTATTAAAGTTTACTGGCATCAAAACAGTATACATTTTCTACTCAGATAATGAAATAAATTAGAATCAAGACAATTAAAGGGAATGTGAAAACATGATCTTAATAAAGCTAATCCTCAAGAAAATAATGTACCCATTTATGATAGAAGATTCAAATCTTTATGCACAAATAAGAGACTTACATAATATCAGATGAAATAGACTTGATTATTTGATAAGAAAATCATTATTTAGAGTGAATATGGACCATAGTTGATATATATCAATTGAAATTATCCTATTGTGCAGATATATAGTTCAGTTGTTGGTGTATTGGCATTACTGGAACTTGTACAAGAAAGCCAAATAAATTGATTCACTGTGATACAGGAAAAACCAGCTCACTCACTTGTGGAAGTGGTGGTGATGATGCAAATTTAGATATAGCAGAAACATCACCTCTTGCTAGTGTAGATACAACATGAATATCACCTCCTATAGAGCCATTATATTCACATGAGATGGTATTCTTAAAAATGATGCATACATAAAATAGCATTAGAGAACAAGAAAAAAAAACAAAAAGAAGAGAGAGAATGTAGAATTGTTGGAGTTAGAATAATTACTTGTGGCTTTGAATCATATTTACATGTCTTTTTCAATAATGACAATATACATATCATAACATAATACAAATTCCAACCAAATGAATTTTTCTTGTGTTTTTCATCATCTTGATCTTCGAGGAGTAATATCCTAGCTTGAGAATTTCAGGGTGATGATCAAAAGGTTGTAAGTTGGGCTACATAATGGAAGTTTTAGGATAAGAATAAAGTTTGGAAAAAATAGTGAGTTGTGTAAAGTTTGGAAGGCCAATTACATGTCACCTAAAAATAGTGAACCCATAAACAAACAACACCTCAAACTTAGTAAAGTTTCAACAACATAAATAACTAAATTAATATTATATTTTTTTAAATTATTATTTTAAAATTAATGTAAAAGAAAGGAAGTTTTTTTACCTTTTAAAGAATTTTAATAAAATATTTGTATTAAATTAGACACATTCCTTACAATAAACATAAATGTGTTCTTATTTTTAGAAAGATATCCTTTGAAAGAAAGAAAAATGAATTTATTTGTGTCAAATTTCTAGTTTAGCTTAAACTTACAAAAAAAATGTTATTTTTTCTAAATTTTTGAAATGAATTTTAGTTAGCTTTCCTTCCCAAGTTACTATACAATAAGCTTACAAAAAAAATTAGAATGAAATTCTAGTTAGGTTTCCCTCCAACATAATTGTCCAAAAATAATTTTCATTTAAGGAATTTTAAAATTTCAAAGGTTTATAACACAAACATTAAATTTCATACCTACTCAATGATTTATGACAAAATATTGAATACAATAAAAATTTAAATAAATGATATAATATCTCCAAAGTGAGTAGAACATTTTTAAATTGTTTTTGTCTTCTCTTTCGATTATGTTATACCTTGATCATTTTTGTTAACAAGATATTATCATCAATATTACAAATGGTATTATAAATTGCAATTTTGAGTAGGGTATTCTTAAGACAACTATGTAGACAATTGAGAAAATAAATTGAAGCAACAAGATGTAAAGAACTTATTCCATTGAAGCTTGTAATGAGTCAACCTCCTTTATGAACATAACTACAATGCATATTTCCATCAATTCTCTACATGTCAATCCTATATAATCTTTATATGTCAAAGCTTAAGAACAATACATTAATTTCAAAAATTAAGGAATTTTTTTTCCCTTAAATTTGTTTGCTTATTTTTAGAAAGAAAAATAATTCAACAAAAAGGAGAATGAGCTTACAATATTAGATTGGTTTTTTATTTACTCTAGAAAAAAAATTTCACAATATTCAAAATTTCCCTTTTCTAAGAAAAATGCATATAAACTCAAGAAATTTGAAATTTTTAAATTTATAATAAAAATATTTATTTTACAATTACAAAGTATAATTTAAATAATAAAAAATTATAAAGATATATATATAGAATCTTCTCAAAATGATCTCTTTAAGTTGATGTTACTTATCTATTTTATAAATTTAGGTACACTGGCATTTTATGTATTAAACTTTTACAAAAATGATGAGTTCTTTGATATATTTTTATTGAAATGTCGAAAAAATAGATAAATATATCTATGGGCACAATATTTGGTTTTATTTTAATTTTTGTTATCATTTTAATATTTTTCCTAAGTTTATTAAGTTTCCTATTTTACCGTGCAAATTTTGTTCAATGACAGTCCTAGAAACATAACACTAGGAAAATATGTTTTGGTAGGATTGTGAATGAACTTAATGAGTTAAAAAATTATTTTGTCTTTTATTCATCTATATAAATTATGTAGTTTTTGGATGTGAAGAGGTTGGCACTTCAATTAAGACATAGGGAGAAAACTTTGCACTTGAAATAATTCATATTATTTCAAGGAATCCTTGATTTTTTTTTAGGGAACAAAATGACATATTTGCATATGGTGAATGCTCAAATGAGTAGTCACTGTTGAAACTATTGCCAATGCATTAAATATTAGGTATCGGCTTAGAAGGGTACAATCATCAATAACAAAGAGTAAGCATTGTATGATCATTTGTTTTGTATAGATTTTAACATTGCTTCCCTTTCATACAATTTTTCTATTATGCATCGCAACTACAATAGTCATCACTATTTAGGAAGGCTTCTATGTTTTGAAAATTGTATTTCTGATTTCTCTAGTCATCAATGATATTTGACAGATTTTAGAAATAATTAAAATACTACCATTATCATTACCCATTTTTAACAAGAAGTGGATAGGGGAGGCACTTGTTCTAATAAGACAACAGTTTGCATCATATAGACATGGAGGTCATTCATGTGCAGTAGCACAAAAACTTGCATCGCTCAAGCAAATTTTGGAAGGGTGAGGTTGGTAAAGATTTTCTTCTATAATGGCTTGATTTGATTTATCGTGCAGGACTTGATTCCCATTATTGATGATCATGCAAGCTAATAAGATATGTTTATTAGTTGTCTACTGAATGGAATCATAGAAATTAGTACAACTGACGCTAATTTGCTTCTTACAACAATGTGCATTATTACCTACCATTTAAATGTTATCTCATTTTAATTGATTCTCTCAATTATTCATTCTAAGTTGGGTGTGAGTTGTAGTTTATTATATTTATTTTAATTAATTCAATTTTCACTAGTTAATTCGCAAATGATGATATCTACAAAATAATTTTCTAATAAAAAATGACAACCTTAAATACTTATAATTTTGCACGCTCCTTGAACTTGTTAGATGGCCTCAGCTGGACATGATACAGCCATAATTTAGTAGTTCCTATTTTTTTTTTAATCCTTTATAGTTCCCCTCCCGAGAAACCTCATGAGCAAGAACATTTTTTCTTAAAAACTCTTGAGCAAGAACAAATTTTGCTAAAAAAACTCTACATAAGGAACAAGAATAGATTTTGAAAAGAAAGTTTGAAATTAGACAATTTCTTCAAATTTGCTACTTTGAAAAAAAATATATAAAATGTAAACAAATTTGTAAACATAATTTTGGAATCTACCATGTAGGGCATTTGACATGTTTTAAAACTTATACTCCTTCTAGTATCCAAATTCCTACATTAATGCTTGTAGTCTTTCTAATATGCAAATTTGTACATGAATGTTATGAATTCAACTTGTTTTGCATGCCCACTCAATTAGACCAATATCTTTTATAGGGATATTATTGCTGTGATGTCTCGTTTGTCTACAATTACTCATTTTTCACATACAATTTGCATACAAATTATAGCTTTTATTCTTTAAAATAATATTATAATTTATTATTATTTCATCACTATGATGCAGATTCTATACTTCTATATTTCTCAATAAGGTAGTGACTATGACTATGTAGAGCTCTTGTTATTTGAGCTACTTCTTTGTTTCAATCACATGGGTTCAATACTGTACTATTTGGGTTTTGTTAAAAAGCAAGCAATTATGCAGCTCTATTCTCTCCTTGGATAATATATTGAAAGGAGAAACAACCTAATTTTTCCATGACTAAAATTATAGTGTATCTTAGCTTGTTTGAAACAAGTTAAGGATCATTTCTCAACACATGATATTCCCATTAGACTTGTCACATTTTATCATATATATTGCTATATTTTGTACATTACACTGAAGTTATATTATATCTAATCCTATTTGGAAGAACCAACATTCAATTTATATTCTTTTGAATGTATTCATTACTTTGATCATATATTATCCCTTGGTACATTCTTATTCTATTCAAATCCAACTTGAAGATGATAACAAGTCTTTGAAAAATTACTTTTGTTTCTTTTTTCTTCTTCTTTTTTTAGGAAAAGTGATGAACCACTATATAAATATATTATAATTTTAAAAATGGTTCAAAAGAATTCTTGAGAGAAAGAACCAAAAATAAAACCCTCGTTCATTACTCATATAGTAGAAATTGATAGAACCAACATCCCTAAAATACTATAGAAAAAAGGGAGCAACTCAAATTTGACCTCACAAATGGTCGTGCATATGTTCCAAATTGTAAGCAAAACCATAATGCTCTGCCTAAACCAAATAATCCAATGATAGTAAAAACATAAGTTGAGAACCGACAAGTGATACCGATGATCCTTCTTTTGGCACCAACTGACTATTTTTGGCACCGATAGACCATGTCATTGCTTCGACATGTCTTTATATTGTCTAGTTGATAAGATAGGGCTATCAGGTAAAAAATTCCCTATCAAAAAAATTGGGCCAAACTTCCCATCGTTCAACCCAAAAAAATTGAGATTTCACCTTGTTGGTAATCTAATTAATTCATTATCGGGCAATAACACTTGATATAACCCACTTGACTTACTTACCATACGCAAGTTTCTTGAAAATAATATCTTAAGAGCAAAAATCACTAACCATACAAACAACCAAAATAATGTAGACGCTAGCATTTGAATCTTCGAAAACTACCATCCCCATGTCATATTGAACTAAGTTACATCAACTGGGCAAGCAGTGAGCAAAGAACTCAAGCAGTATAAAGTGTTGTCATTGACTAGCAATTGGTTAACAAGAAGTAATAAAGTGTTGCAAGTGCAACCACCAATAGACTAGCATATTAGTCATGACAGAAGAGTGAAGGAAGGCATGGACACATAATGGTCATAGCTTAGACATCATTGATGTGACAATACAAGAGAAGGTTAGAATGCGATATGAAAAGAATGCAAAGAAAAGCAACAGAATGCAATTGAAGCATACAAGGCCCCCAGTCTAGTTGCAGGCTTATAGACAAACAAATTGGCCTATAATCATAGGCATCTATAGATAGGCAATCATGGTTGTCTTGTGACTATGCTCACTATGCATTTTAGAATTCAAACTACAATTTAAGTGGGATAAATTTTAGAGTTTGCATTTGTAAATAGTGGACATGATTTAAAGATCACTTGACATCTTATGTAGTTGTTGGTTGACAAGGAGTAAATGAGATTGTTCTCAATAGAAAAAGTCAAGAACGTCATTTTTGCTACAACTTTGTAAACCAAAGATTTACATAGATAGACAAGGACAATTGCGAATAGTGTGTAACAATAAAGAGGTAATGAACAGAGGAAGCTCATCAATCCATAATAGTAGGGGAAGATCAAAGCATCACCAAGAAGCCACAACAAAGGATCTATGTAATGTCCCTCTTGGGAACCCAAAAAAAAAAAAAACCTAATATAATACAAAGTTTACAAAACTATATATTTAAAAAAAGTTTAAACAACACAAGTTAGCAATAATGTGGAAGCAATATATGTTGAAGTTGATGAAAGATCAACCCCATGACTCCCAAGAATCACTTGCATGCAAACACCTATCACATAAAGAGAGAAGTAAAAGCTATGGAGGCTAGAATTTCTAGATCCATAGATATGACATTCTTGATGAGAAAAAAGAGAGATTGTTATTATCAAAAGTGAATTGGTTAATAATTACAAATAGAGATCATCCTTATATCAGGAGATTGAAACCCTAAAAAGGTTTAACCTAGGTTGCATCATAATTAATAATAGAATTAGTTATGAGATGCCTAAAGTTCAGCTTAAGAAAACTAGATTTAATTAGGAAATATCTAATTACTCTAACACCCTCCCTTAATATATATAAACTTAAGGAGTAGCTAAAAACCTAGAAACTACTACTGAAAGTAGAATTGGGTCTCGAAAAAAAGGCTCGATGAGGTATCCAAACACAACCAAATCTCTGTAAAGAGGAGAAATAGAGAAAACCACATGGGAAAAACCCTACTCCAAAAAGAGATGGAAATAAAATGTTTCAAAAGATAAGAACAAAAGGATGATCATGAAGAATACCACTAAAGCATGAAGCTACGAACACTACAAAACTATTGATCTAAAGAATCTCCACTCTATATAATATGACCAGGTAGAGAAGACTAAGTCTAAAGAGTAGATCAATTGAAGATGAAAGGTATCTCCATGGCCTCCACAAATAGAAATGAAAGAATGTCTATGTGGTAAATGATCCATCTCACTGAAATGCATAGGTATCTAACCAATCCAATTGCCTGGTACATAGGATCAAATATTGAATACATAGTTCACTCCATTGAACGAAGAAAGCAATAGAACCAACATAACCCCCTATAATACTGAGAGATAAGACATGAACACTAAAACTGAATGCAATATCTCTTGCAAAAAGAAGAATTAGGAACATTGAGAGTGCAAAAAAGTACAAACACCTATAATGGCACCTATAAATTGCACCATCACGATGGGATAGGAACCAACTTTTTGACAATATCTCATTTGCAAAAAAAAGAGTTTGGATGGGCAAGCTATGGCTAAAAAACCACATCTAGGTCAAAAAAGTTTTGGAAGGGGGGGGGGGGAAATTACTGCCTTGAATCTGTGCCAAAATGCCTCAAAAAGTGTGTCCACTAGTACTAGAAACTGCCTTAGGAAACGTATTTTATCATGCATTAAACTTGTCTCAATTTGCACACCAAAAAATCTCAATTTGTAAATCGAATCAAAGGAAAAAAGCTGAAAAGAAGAGTAGTATAGCCCCCAAGGGAGTGGAGACAAGGAGCAATAAAGAGGATCAACAAGAAAAGGTTAAACCAAATGTTGGTGCTCCGGATAAACCTGGAAGAAGATCCTCTAGGAAAACCAGAGAAATGGAAAGTATGCAGAATATTGTTGATGGTAGACAAGAAACTATTCTAGATTTTACTCCTAAAAAATAGAAATGAAAATTATAACTTGGAATATTAGAGGCTTGAACAACATGCACAAACTTGATGTTGTTAGGAATTTTGTTAGAGAGCAGAAGCCAGATTTTCTTCTTTTGCAAGAAACAAATATTGAAAAAGGGAAAGCTAAACAAATTAAATCTTTTAAAGATTACTATTTGAAAGCCAGCAGTTCAGAAGGAGCTTCTGGGGGAACCTTGATGTTATGGAAGAAGAATTATTACTCAGGAACTATTTTGAATGCTAGTAAACATCTAATGGTAGTTAAATTTACTAGCATTGATCACAATAAGGAGTGGTATATTATTAATATGTATGCTCCCAATACTAAGAACCTTAAGAAAAAGGTTTGGGATACTCTTTCACATATAAAAAGTAATGATTATTTTGGGCAATGGATCATTATGGGAGATTTTAATGTTCCTCTTATTGAACATGAAAAAAAGGGAGGAAATGCGAGTCAGTTGAAAGGTCAACTAGATCTCATGGATTTTATTAATAAGGAGAGTTTAATGGATATGGATCTTCATGGAATTAAGTTTACCTGGAGTAATAAGAGAATTGGAATTGATTGTATTCAGGCTCATCTTGATAGAGCTCTTATCTCACTTGATTGGATTAAAGAGTTCACTTGTAAGCTGGAAGCTTTTCATAAAATTGGATCAGATCATTTCCCTCTAATCTTTATTACTACAAAGATTAATATTAAGTAAAATTTCCCTTTCAAATTTGAAAAAATGTGGATGCAGCACCCACAGTTTGAAAGTAAACTGGCCAAATGGTGGAGCATAGATGTTGAAGGTACAACTCTTTATAGAGCAGCCTCTAAGCTTAGAAATGTTTAAAAGATGGTTAAAATTTGGAACAAAAATTGTTTTGGTAACATTTTTGATAATAAAGCAGGTATAAAGGAAGAATTTCAAACCATTCAGGATAACATACAGAAGGAAGGATATACTCCTGAACTTGTTATTAAGGAAAATGAAAAATTGACATTATCACTAAAGAAGAAATCTATTGGAGGCAAAGATCCAGATTGACATGGCTAAATGAAGGAGATAAAAATACAATATTTTTTCATCTTTCTATTCTGGAGCACAGAGCCAAAACTCGTATTTCATACATAAAAAATGGAGATTTGAAGATTTTCAAGGATAAGGATATTATGGAAGAAATGGTTTCCTTTTTCTCTTCTTTAATGACTGTTGATCCAAACATTAATCCTTTTCACCAGGCTGAGCTGTTAAAGGTGATCCCACCTTTAGTTACGAAGGAGTAGAATAAATTGTTAGGATCCATGTCATGCCCAGACTATGGGGGCAAAAACACACACACACTTTTTTTTTTAAGATAATGAAAATGCTCAAGTGGATAAGTTTGTGATCAGAGTTTAAGTATAGCTCCTCTACAATGCCAAAATAATACTCTCGTTATTACGTTGATATAGACAAAAGTTTATGATATTACATTAACTTATAATGATATGCGAAAATTACTTAAATAACAATGTATATGAACAGAAAATTAATTGTAACATCAAATTAAATAAATTCCCCATTAAAACTCATTTTAAAAAAAGGCAACCAACCCTTCTATACTTAGATTAGATTTAACATTAAATTTAACTAATTCAAAAATAATAAAAATTTAATCAATAACATAAGGTAACGATAAAACATAATAAATATTACTAACTAAAATAATTTTAATAAATTAAACAAATTTGTAACTAACATGCTAACTCAAACTATCTCACAATTTAAAATAAATTTAACCAATTACTAATAATAACTTAGTTACATTTTAAAACTAACTAACTAACGTCACTTAAAATAAAACTAAATTAATTTAAAAATTAAACGAAACCTATAACAACTAACTAAAAACTAATGACAAAATAAAAACTAACATACATTATATTATAAAACTATATTAAATGAACAACTAACTACAATTAATTGACTTTAAACATTTGATAATTACAAAATAAAATAAGTAAACAAAACATACTAACTAAACTTACATTCTAACATAATACTAAACTAAAACTAACTTAAAACTAAAACTAACTAATTTAATTTAGAACTAAACAAAACACTATAACTAACAACTAAAACTAATCTAACATTAACCCTATTACTAACACCCTAAATCTAACCTAAGCCCACCCTACTCTATACCCTATGCCCCCACTTGCTTGGGCGAATCCCTAAGCAGGGTGCGCTACCCCACGCAGCTGACCTGCGTTCAAACCTGTCCCCTAGTGTGCATGGAACAGAACCCCAAGTTGGGCGCTCAACATGGCATTGTGGGGTTTGTTTCAAAAGAAAAACACTTAATGCCTTGACTTAAAAACTTTATTACTTCAACTCCATCCACTACAAGTCTAATCCCTCTCTCACGCATCCCAAGGGTGATGCAGGAGGGTACGTTGGTCAGAGGGATGATGCAAGGCTTGTCTAATGACAAGTCTCTACTATTTATTATAGTAGATGCATAAAGTTAGTTTGGAGATAACATAGGATATTTAGAATATTAAATATATTTTTAGGATATTAAGTTCATTTATGATATTAGTATGTATCCACTTTTGTTTCTTTTTCCTTTTATTATTATTATTTTTTAACTTCTTATTTTAAATAAATAATGTTTTATAAGTCTCAAAAAGGAATATTAGAAGAATCTTTTAGATTCTCTGTTGCTAAAACATTTAATTGCTCCTCCCATACAAAAGACAGAGAGTTTTGACTCTCTTGAACACATGTTTTTTTTGAAAATTTATCTAAGTATAGAATTACAAGCAATGCGCGCGCGCGCGTGTGTGTGTATATATATATATATAGTCTAAATTTTCTAAGTATAAAATTTTAAAGTAATATATTACCAAGAGGGGATTAAATATTTTCTTTTCAAGCAAATCTATAAGGACTTGTTACGATTTAATGTACCAAGAATTTGAATTACCCGTTTTAATCTATAATGCAAAAATTGATTTAACCCCATTAATCACAAAAACTAATCTTTCATTCATAATAGAATTTTCGTTTTCAATCATAAAAGAAAACTTGAAATTTTCCAAATTGAACATCATCAATTCCATCCTATTTTAATTTGCAACCATTTAAATTTAATTCACAATTAAATCACATGATAATCAAATATACTCAATCACCACTTTTATTGGCAAGCCTGATTCAAGGGCTCAACCGGGAAAGAATCAGGAAGAAAACCCGGCTTCGTTGCCAATCCAACAAGGTTTGAAATACCAATTTACATAGGATATCAATCCCAAATTTCAACAATATAATTGAATTTTCTTCATGACCCTCATAAAGGGATTTATAATGTTTTCTGCAACACATCTCTAGAACCATGGAGGAAACAAATATCTGATCGGGTGACAACCAAGCATAACCAAGAGACAATCAAACAAGCATAATCATACATGGTTTACACAGTAGGATTCACAATGAATCAAAACTAGGGAAAGGTGGATTCTTCCAACCAGGAGAAGTCAAGCACAACACCAAACAGATGCCCAATCGGGGCTATATACCAAGAACTTTCGTTCTTCCATTTCAACATACCATAATCATACAAGGTTTGTGCTGACAGGTAGGGGCCCATAACACCCTACCCTTTCTCCCTCTTCTCATCTTGAGAAGAGACTCTACACTGGTTGGAGTCCGACTAAACAAACCTTTCCCAAAATTGGTCACTTCTGCCCTCTCCAAGGGTGAGTAATACCAAAACACCCATGCAAGAAAAATCTCAAAATTGCAAACATAAACATGAAAGGAAATCATCCAAAAATAACATGGTTTTCAAAGCTTCCCAACATACCCACAAACATACAAACATTGAAACAACAACAAGGTAGCATAAGCATGAAACAAGAATTAAATCTGAACAAGGGAGATGAGAATTCCAACCTTCGCAAAGAGGTAATGGAAATGAACAAGTTTGAGTAGAGTTTCCCTTTCCTTGCTTCAACCTTCAAGAACTCCTCTCTAAATGTAGAGATTGGGTAACAACCTCCACTAGTCCAAGAAAGGCCTCTAAATAAGCCTCAAGCTCAACCACCCAAAAGGATCAATAAATTCTCCCACCCACTTACAATTCTAGAAACTCCTAACTCAACCCACACTATGGTTAAACACTAAAAGGAGGTGGGGTGAGGCAACTCAAGATAACCACTTGCAATTTTCGCACAAAGGAAAACTGAGACTTTTTGAGTGGCTTCAAAAGTCAAAAAAAGGGGCTTAGGGGTTCGAAAAGACCCCTAACCCATACCCATACCCTTTGGGTATAATAATTCCATGTTTTAAAGCCTAAGGAATAGGGTTAGAGCCAAACGAAAGTTAGGAAATAATTAGGACAAACTAACAATTCTAACAAAATAGATTAAGCACTAATTCGGATTAAGGGTGACTAAACTCTATTAAGAACCCAAAAGCAAACTGACACCAACTAAACCAACTTGGGTCCAAAGGTTAAACAACTAACCCTAAACAGCACACTGAAGCACACAAACAATTTACGAGTGTCAAGCGACACTAAAAGAACATAATTATGAACATTAACATTCACTGAACAAAGAAGATACATACATATATCTCATAATACAATATGTGAATTACGAACAACAAGGTTTCCAAAATTAGCACATAGAAATCAGTTTTGTTCCTTTGTAGGGTTTCTTGGTAGGGTTTCTTGGCTAAAATATCTGCACACTAATTGCACACATCAGTAGTCCCACAAAAACCACATTTACATATATGTATACGTATCAGAAATTCACATAAATTGAAACATACATCAATAAGGGTTTCTTCATCCTGCTTAATTCTTAACCATTTAAAATCTCTTAAATCAAAGTCTCCATCCTACATTTACTGATTTCATCAACATACATATACATGAAACATTAAAAGACAATCATCAAATATATCTGAAAGTAACATCACACAACATGTAATAATATGATATGTTCTAAGCATCAGATAATGTCTCGACATCTCGAGTCATGAGTATCAAAATGATAAAGTAACAACTAAGGCTACGAAGGTTCGGGGCGAGGCCTCACAATCCATTCCCAAGGAAGAAGAAATCTTTAAAGTTGTGTGTTCATTAGGAGGAGATAAAGCACCTGGTCTAGATGGTTTTCCCATGTTCTTTTTCTATAAGTCATGGAAACTGGTTGGAAAAGATGTGTGTGAGCTGTGAAGGAATTTTTTGGAGCAAAACAAATGCTAAAGGAAATCAATTCCACATTCCTTTGTCTGATTCCCAAAAAGATTGGGGGTGACTCTCTAGACCAGTTTAGACCGATTAGTCTGTGTAATTCCTTTTACAAAATTATTTCAAAGGTCCTTACTTCTAGGCTGCTCCTTGTGCTTCCTTCTTTTATTGTTGTTCAACAAAATGGCTTCATCCCAAGTAGACAAATTCTTAATTCAATTATTATGGCCCATGAGATATTCACTCTTTGTCTTGTTCTAATAATTAGGGGTTTATTATGAAAGTTGATATTGCGAAAGCATATGATAGAGTTGAATGGGTCTTCCTTGCTAAAATTTAACAAGCCTTTGGTTTTGATAATAAGGTTGTTGGAGCTATTTATCAATTGATCTCTACTTCATCCATTTTGTATTTTGGTCAGTGGTAGTTCTTCTCATTTTTTTAATCCTTCTAGAGGTTTGAGACAAGGCAACCCCTTATCCCCCATACTCTTTGTTATTATGGCTGACTGTCTGGGGAGATATATAGGGGATTTGGTTCAAAAAGGAGTTATTAAAGGTCTTTAGCCTTCCTCTCATCCCCTCACTTGTTCTCATGGTCAGTTTGTAGATGATACTATTTTTATGGGTAAATATGAAGTTATTGAAGCTAAGAACCTCAAGCAAGCCCTTAATTTGTACTCCTCAGCCTCGGGTTAATTGATTAATTGGAATAAAAGTATTGTGTTTTTTATTAATACTCCTATCCTTAGACAAAACAAAATTGCCAAAATTCTTGGGTGCTCTATAGGAACATTTCCCTCTATTTATTTGGGTCTTCCTCTAGGTCCAAAGGTTCCTGATTCCTTCTAGGAAGATCTCATTATGAAGTTTAATAAGAAGTTAGCGGGTTGGAAAGGAAATATTTTGAGCCAAGCAGATAAAATTACTCTTCTTAAAGCATGTCTTCAAAGTATTCCTACTTATGCTTTGAGTCTTTTTAGAATCCCAGTCAAATTTGCAGGTACTATCGATAAAATTCAGAGGAATTTCTTATGGACTGGCATTGAGGAAAAGAAGAGAATGGCTCTTATTGCATGGGATCAAATTTGTAAGCCTATCAGAGATGGTGGATTAAGGATTAGGTTTATAAGAAGTATGAATAGAGCTCTTCTTGCTAAACAAGGTTGGAGAACTGGTCATGATGATAAGGAATGGAGCACTAAATGGAAACATAAATACCTTTTGAATGCTAATTCTTTAGCTAATTTCCTTTCAACTCTAGATGTTCTTTCTCCATTTGCTATATGGGGAGTTGTTCTGGGAACAAAGAACATTCTTGGTAAGGGTTGTTCCTGGAAAATTGGAAATGGGCAAAAAGTAAGATTTTGGGAAGATGTTTGGTTGTTGGATCATCCTCTGATTGATGATTTTCAAGATACCACTCAAGTAGACAGATGTAAGCAAATGTTTGGTATTTTAGTGGGACATTATTGGCATGATAATACTTGGGTGAAATTGATTATGTTGACCAAAGTTTTAATAATAAACAACTGAGTCTGAATGCTTTTTCTCTATATCCTAACCATGAGGATGAGATGATATGGAATGTTGATCTTAGTGGTCAGTTTAAAGTCTCCTCTTTTTTTACTTCAAAAGAGAAAGGTATCCAACCTTTATGGTCTCAAGCCTGCATAAAGGATCTTATCCCTAAAATAAACATCTTCTATTGGATTTTTCTTCAAAACAAAATCCTTACTTAGGATAATCTACAAAAAAGAGGTATTAATGTAGTGAACAGATGCATACTATGTAAAGATGGATTTGAGGACAGAAGTCACTTGTTCTTGAATTGCTCTTATGGTCAACAAGTGTGGAATGTTGTTCTCACCTATTGGAACATAACTTGGGTCCATCAAAATAATGTTGAACTTTGTTTTAAAAGTTGGAGGTGTCCTTCAAAGGATCTTGATGTGGATTTTCTATGGAAAATTACTCTTCCCCATCTCTGGTGGGGTATCTGGAAAGAAAGAAATAACAGAAACTTTAGAAACAAAGAATTGCCAGGATGGGTGCTTGGACAAAATATTGTTAGAGCCATAAAGGAAAATTTTAAGTCTAGGAGGAAAAGTAATCAAACTTTCCAAATTGATAATTTGATGCGATCACAAGGTTCTCATTTGAAAAAAGATAACCCAAGATTGACTACCAGATGGATGGCTCCTCCTATTGGCTGGATCAAAGGAAACTTTGATGGTGTTGCTAAGGGTAATCTGGGTAGAGCAGGGTGTGGAGGAGTCTTAAGAGATCATACAGGTAATATAATTGATATCATTGCTATCCCTATAGGTAATTCTAACAACCACATAGTAGAAGCTACTGCTGCTCTATATACTATAAGTTTAGTAGCTGAAACTGGTTGTCTTTACCTCTGGTTGGAAGGTGATTCATTAAACATTATAAATATGCTCAATAATAAAAACTCAATCACTTGGTCGATTGAGGCATGTGTGATGGAGATTAAAACTTTATTAAATAAATTTGAAAATTTGATTATAACCCACACTTACTGCAAAGGCAATGGGGTGGCAGAATGGGTTGTCAACTATGCGGTTCAAATGGGTCATAAGATGACGTGGAATGATGACCTCAGCAAAAACATGGATCTTAAAGCCCTCATTAATTATGATGCTACTCGTGCGATGGTGGGAAAGATATGCCAAGATTAGCAAATTAATTATTTTTGGAAATAGGCATATGGTTGTCAGAATTCCTTCCCTGAGGAAGTACATTTATGCAATTGCAATCTTGGCAATGCACGTATCTAGCATAAAGTGGGTTTTATTTGTTTTAATGAACAATCTTTGTATGTTTAACCCATTTGCTTTCCACCTTCTGCTAAATTTGGTTTGGTATAGCATTTTGAATTCTCTGGAAATGGGAGGAGAGCCATGAAAACAGGAACCCCCAAATTGCAAAGCTTGGAAGGACAAAGAGGATGTTTGGAAGATTCTGCAAAGGGGAAGGTGACTAATTTCCTGGAGCATCTTCATGGATTTAAACCCCATGTTACCACAACCTTCTTCAAAAATTGGACAGGGTTTCTCTGCATGGCGTCACTGTGTAATTGATAGAGAATTTCATAGCGGAGATTACGGGTTTATCCATGGAAGGCATCAAGTTCAGCAAACAAATGAGCATCTCAAATGGCGCGTTCAAGAAATTTCCCAAAATGGAAGTAGAGGAGAAAAACTCAGAGAAAAAAGCGGATTTCTATGAACTAGACCAAACAAGAGCATATGGTAGGATGTGCTTTCGTGTACTCGTGAGTATTTTATCCTAGATGGTAGAAATAAACGAGTGCATAAGTTTCATTTTGTCTTCCTTAATCATTTTAGGCATAAGGATAGACTTTCCTTTCCTTTTTATTTGAGACTTCTCTCTTCTTCAAAGTTTGCAAGCTCATAGGAAAAAAGAGTCACGTCCTATATTGCATGAAGAGTTGATTCTTCTTATTGAAGGTCACTATAAAAATATGGCCATTGTTTCTTCTCCTTTGGTAGATAAAAAGAAGGGTTCTACCATTGAAACCCACTCTAGGAAGAGTAAGGGTGAGGAAATTGTTAAGGGTAAGAGGAGGAGTCTGAAACATGAAACCCAACAATCTCCTCAACATAATGTGGAAGAGGCCACTGAATCTGAGAACTCAGAAAATAAGGAGGGAAAAAACCTAGAGGAAGAAGAAAACACGAATGAGGGAGATTTTAGCTCCAATTTGGAAGGCTACCCAGATAGCAAGGAAGAAATCGGGAAGGAGGATGAGGAAGAAAATAGTGAGGAGAATACTGAGATGAGTAATGTTGGTGATGAGGGTAACCAGAGTGACCATTCGAAAGAAGTAAGGGATGATAAAGAGGAGATGGAGCAAGCTATGGAAGACCCTATAAATATGCGGGAGGAGGAACAGATTGAAAAGGTGGTGTCTCCTGCCAGAGTAGATGTGGAGGAGGATAAAAATGGCTCACCTCATAGAGATTCTATGCTCTCCTTTTTACACATTGCAAAACTAAAAGTTGATACCATGCTACAAACTGACTCATGGTTGTATAATGAGTTAATGAGTCTCAAAAAGAAAGTGGAAAATATGTAGCAAAATCACGATACAAACTGAGTTAACCTCAGTAAGATGGAAATCCAAGTGGGAAACATACTAGTCAAACTCAAAGACTATGAACAAAACCTTTGGCTGCTTATTAAGGAAAGTGGTAATAAAATGGAATAGGTTACATCCAGTATCTGTGCTACTACTACAAGTCTTGGACAATATACCAATGAAGAAATTATGTCGCCACGGGTTCCTAGTAAGAGAACCAGGTAGAGTTCTAGGAAGAGAGCTGTGGAGACTGCTGATTCCATTCAAGATACTACAAAGATTGGTAAAGAAGTGGTCAAAATGATCAAAGAGTTGCAATAACAGCTTTTTCTGGTCTCTGGTCTCTTGTTTTTGTTCTAGTCTTGATCTTATTTAGTGGTCCTGGTAAATGGTTTCTGTTTATGGTTGTGATATTTGTTTTTAATCAGTTGTTTAAACT